>JAESUZ010004948.1:0-600000 GCA_017311185.1 Proteles cristata cristata
TATTTATTTCTAGGAGAGAGAGAGAGAGACAGCGAGCAGGGGAGGGTCAAAGAGAGAGGGAGTCACAGACTGAAACAGGCTCCAGGCTCTGAGCTGGCAGTCAGCACAGAGCCCGACGCGGGGCTCGAACCCACGAACCGCGAGATCATGACCTAAGCGAAAGTCGGACGTTTAACCAACTAAGCCACCCAGGCGCCCCAAAATAAAACTGTATCTTATTTGAAGAGGAAAACTCAAGTACTTTTGCAAAAACTTTTTTTTTCATTGCAGAGCAAAGGACAGACTGAAGGGAGCTCGCAAAATAAGGGAACATTTCTTACCTGTTATTTTTTTTCTCCAAATTCTTCTACACAGGTCCAGACAGATGGGCTCCATTTCCTTTCTATTAACTGAGGAGACAGAGAATAATTGAGGAGTAAAGCGTGTCATCACTGTCCTGAATGTACCGAAATCCTAACAGCTTTAGCTGAAAAAATGTCCAAAGCAGGCAGTGAAAATAAATTTAAAATAGGAACTTAAAATTCGAAACTACCTATGCTGGAATCCCATGGCATGGAGGGAAACCTGGCTCCTTGGAGGAAAGCAGTTGAAGAAATAAGTAGAGTGATCTAGACCCTATGCCAGTATGCTTGAAGTACTTGGGGATGGGGTGACCCCTTTCCTTTATTCATCTACATAAGTCCATGAGCCATGAGGACATGACTCCCCATGTGAAGCTCCTCCATACAAGACATCTGACTGCATCACATAAATCCTATCTCAGGGGTCAGGGCGGGGGGGAGGGGCAAAGTCTAAAGAATCTGAAATGGTGAGCCTGTGTTTGAATGAAAGGTCTGAGAATAGCCTTGAAGAAGAGTTTCTTCAATGAGGAATCATTGCAATGAGGATCAGCTAAAGCAGCAAGGGACCTGGAATCAGGCAGACCTAGGTCTGAATTTTGGCCGTCACTTCCTGGTGAAGTGACCTGAGTAACAGACGTCTCTGAGTCTTCCTTAGTAGCATTTACCTCATAAGGCCACCTGAGGATTAAAGGAAAGAGCACGTGCAGAGCACCTAGCATAAGGCTGCACACATACACACAGTAGGTGCCTAGCAGTGACGATGTGATATCTGCATTAGGCCGTGAGCAGAAAGCCTGAGGATGCCTATAGGTGGCATGGCCAGGAGCTCCAGAAGCATGGGAATGTCCTAGGGAAAAAGGGAAAAGCTCCCTGGTCTAAAGGTCCTATTCCAGAAGGACTGGAAGCTGACCCCAAGGGATGGTACATAAAGGCCAGTTGTCATTCAGCTCCTCGTACAAGGGAATGAGGAGTCGTATTCCTTGCAAAGCTTGTTAAGTGGTTCGGCCACTTATTAACAGTGTGAACCTAGGCAAGTCACCTGAAGTCTCTGAGTTTCAATTTCCTCATCTCCAAAATGGGGATAATACTACTTGTTATCACAAGAGTTGCTGAAAAAACGAAAATGAGATATAGTGTGAGGGGCCATATGTGGAGCATTTCCCACGTGCCAGGCACTATTCTAAGGGTTTAAGGCACACTCTCTTACCTGTAGAATAAGTGAAAGGTCTAAGCATAGTGCCTGGAACACAGTAAATACCTAATAGAGGAAGGCACTGAAGACATGTGGCAGGGCAGAGGAGGAATTGCCATGCTTCCTAGAGAAAGAAGACGTGTTGGTATATACGTGGGAAGAATCAGATGCAGGTGGGAAAAGAAAAGTAGTAGCTGGGTATGACTATCTCAAAGCTTTTGAGCTATTACACGTGGAACATAATAAAACAGTCACCCTACATGACCTCAAAGGACAATCCTGAGTTATTATTTTCATCCTTAATGTTTACGCCTTTCTGCATCTGAGAAGCTGCTGCCAGGATTTCCAGTACATACCAGAAAGTGATGACAATACCCTGAAGTGTGTCAACTTGCGTGTGCACACCGAAAAGGAAACCGATGCTGGCTGACTGGGGGAGCATTAGGACGTCTCTGTGACTGCAGCTCGATTTTGCTCTCAGAGTGTGGCCACACCTACCTCATTGATATTCTCAATAAGCCAACAGGGATAAGGTTTAGATTTTCCTTATTCTCTCTTAGCGCTTATGTTCTTGGCACAATACTGACAAGCCACAGACAAGCCGGCATGTGAATGCGCTCTATCTGGATAAGGTACAGCCTTTCTACATTGTAGAGTCCTTCAGTTTCAAAATCAGGGAGATAGAACCAATTAAGTGACTAAAGGAATTTTTAAAAAAGAAGCCATCAGTCTGGACCTCTGTAGGTGAATGAAGGAGAAGCACTTTAAAGTCAGGAAAAAATTAAAAAAAGGATACTTAACATTTAGGATTATCAACCACTGCTGGTTTTCCATAATATATTTCATTCCTGATTTCATCTGAAAGAGATAGGATTATTGGTACCATTCAAAAAGTGGTATCTTATTAATAAGCTCTTGGCATGGCTCTGAGGTGGATTTCAGATTCAAAATAGACTTTACCACACTGCTAATGTGCCCTCTTAGTGTTTCTCAGGAACTTAAGAGGCTTCATTCAAAAAACTTACTGAGATATAATTACCTGAAACCCAGGGGGTGGATCAAGGTCTTATGGGGCCTGAACCTCATCTACTTTGGGAAATCCTGTCTAATAAAAACATGCAAAATTATGAATACAGAAATTGCTAGGTCCCCTCCCAAGACCTTGGCAGAGGCCTGTGTAAGTGAGAAACCCTGAAGTTTAAGCTTCATTCAGTTCAAATAAATCCACCTCAACTGGGACCTCAAAGTTTTACAAACATTTAATGCTGGGGAAAATATGTTTTCAACTTATAAACACCCCAGGAATACGTCACATAGGTAATAATGTGACTTAATTCAAGGGGTGGTATCTCCTCTGCACATGTTCTCTTTCTCTCAAAATAAATATATAAACTTTTAAAAAAAAAAAGAGAAAGAAAAGAAAAATTTGGCCCCAAACAGGGAGCCCAGCCTCCAATACATTCTTCCTGTATTGTGATAAGTTTTTGGAAGTTAACTGTGAATTAGTTTTAGGAGTACAGCTCTATTCAAATCACAGGACATGAGTATTCATTGTCATCAACGGATTCCACCCGATTTTGTTCTGTGTTGCTTACATAACTGTGAAATTCAGATTCTTAGAAGAGACTCTTGGCGTTATAAGATGCTTAGTAAAGGTGATGAGTTTAAAGACATTTTATTGACACCACTAAACCCTCTCATCGGAGACCCCAATGAGCCTCTTCTCTGGCATGCTGGCAGAACAAGAAACTGGCCCTCAATGTTCTTTCCCCAATTTAGGCATCAGCAAACTAAGGAGAGGAGAGAGGAGGCCCCTACACTTGGCACCTCAGGAACTTACTACAGCTCCAGACACACTGTAAACACCTGCATCCAACCTAAGATAAACTGGATGAAATTGGATTTCTGAACCACAAGACAGGTGAGACAGTCTTTTCCAGTCTACTTCAGAGGAAGATCTTCACCGTAAGTCTAAAAATCCCTCTCAGGCCATTGAACGTGCCTAGTATGATTCACTTTTTTACAGAGAAATCACAGAATTTTCCAGCTGCAAGGGAATAACACACTTCTTAACTGAAGAGTAGTCAGGAGAGCAAGCGTTTGGAATTAGGCCACAGCAAATGTGTTTTCTTTATGAATGTTTTTCACACGACAGCTTAATACAGTATCTTTTCCTGTACCTCAAAAGTGCCTATTGCCCCCAGATAATTTACCTCAGAGGTATGTATGTTTTGAAAAATAATGTTTTGGGTGACTAGGGAGAGCAGTACTCTATGGCAGGTTTTCAGGAGTTCTTTCTGCTTTCCTGATAGCTGGGGAAACACCCACACCTTTTGCTCCCCTGAGAACTCTGTGCTAAACTTAGTTCTTTCAAGCTCTATTTTGCATACAGTGAGGCAATCAACTACTTTGCCCATGAATTCCCATGATAATGCTGTCTTGGGGGTGTTATTTGATTGGGGCCTGTTATTGCCCAGTCAAAAGCTGTGGACTAGGGAGAGCAGAGAGTGCCTTTTATGGGATAAGACTCTTCTCCTGGCCTGTTTGTACCTTAGTTTTCTCATTTAAAAAAAAAAAAAAGAAAGAAAGGATTTTGAGATATACTTTCCATAATTCATACTGGGTTTATGAACACCCACCTAACCAATAACTGTCTGATGTTTTTACATATAGTTTTTTTTTTTTTTTACATGTATTCATTTTCTATTTCACTTACAACTTGCGTAAAAACTGCATTCCATGCCAGGCCTGAAATGTTCCAAAGTTCAGTTCTGTGAGTAAATTGCAACCAAGATATCTACAAAAAACAAAACAAAACAAACAAACAAACAAACAAAAAGACACAAGCAAAAGAAGAAGAAAAAAAGATATTCTTTCAGAATATTTATCCTTTGGCAGTGATTCCAATTTATAGACGATGAAACATAATCGGTAATACTCTCTCCATACACTAAAGAAATCTCACTATGGTAGATGTTTTCCTTTTTAAAATAATATTTGCATGAAAGATTTGTACTTTCATGTTTATACATGTGGTGCATTAGATACAAATCAGTAAATGCTCAATAGATACTCGTGTTGAGTAATCTTTATTTCTCTCGAAAAATGTTTCACAACTTCAGTGCTATTGAGGTTAATGTTTGGATGCTCTTTGTTACTGGGGAGCTGCCCTGTGCACTGCAGGGTGCGGGACAGCAGTTCTGGCCTCTGCCCACTAGATGCCAGTAGCATGTCTACAGTCTGACAATCAAGTGTCTAGATACTACCAAGTGGCATCTGGGTGCAAAATCACCCTGGCAGGGAACCGCTGCTCTAGATAGATTCACTCTCATCCCTATAATAATTCTCACGCTAAACTTTGCCACAAAAAAGATTTGCCATATAATTTTAGCTTTCTATTAATAAAATTTTAATTACATTTCAAAATGAGTAACAAGTTTACACTTAAGTTTAATAAAAATTCCAAATATAATGAAATTATATTGTAACTTACATAAACTGCAAAAAAGGTAGTGGTTCAAATGTACGTCTTTCAATAGATTGTATTTTACTGCAGGATCAAGCTCTAGGAAAAGGAAAAGGAAAATAGTGCCTCAATTAGTTGTAAGATACCTAATTAGTAGGATGGTAGTATTGAATAAGTAGGTTGTGCCTAAATTCTGAGTATGAGGAATAGTTATTTGAACCTTCCAGAGCCCCTAACCCTGTCCTCACTTTTCTGAAGAGTCTCATGTTCATGATCTTCATACATAAAATATACAACTAAAGATCTTGATAGATTTTGGAAGTAATCTTTCCTGAGAGCAGAAGAATTGACTTTTTGTGGCCTCATCAATTTCTAGATGATGAGCTCAAAGCTGTGATCGCCACATAGAATTTCCAATATTAAAAAGGATATTCTCACATTAGCACACCTTCCCGGTTTAGTTCTATTTTTTTGAGGCCAAGAAAATACCAGAAGAAATAAAAGATACCTTTCCATTTAACTTGAAAGGAAGGTACTCCTCTAATCAATATGTAACTTTGAACTAACTCAGAATTATATTATCATAGTAATAGAAATTCATTTTTGGTCGACAGTCCATGAATTTAACAACTGCTTCAGCTGCAAGTGGGGCCAACACAAAAACAACATGGTACAGGATTTTTACTTGAAAGCACCCGTTCTTGATTAGAGTTGACCCTCTTATTTCCAGTGATTCTAGCTGAGTTCCTCACTTTCCCCCTCCATGGGTGTAAGAACCTTCTGACTGACATTTTCATCTCTACTCTCTCCCTTTCTAATGTCTACTGCACACAGTCACCAGGTTAATGCTCCAGAAGTGGTTCTCAAATACCTGCATCACTTGGGAACTGAGTCAAGATGCAAATTCCCAGCTCTCCTCTGGACTGAGTGAATCCGAAACCGTGGAGGTGGAGCCTGTGTTCTGACAAGGACTTCAAGTGACCCTGCTGCAGTCTAAAGTTTGTCTTAGAGCACTGGCTGTGATAACATAGGAGCTTGGCATGTTATCCATGGCCCTCAAAATCCTATATCTGGCTCTAATTTCCTACTCTACAGATACCAAAGAAATGTCTCCTGCATTTTGCCTTTCGCCCACTCTCCTTTGCAAGCTTACTCTTCCCAAGATGTCTATCTGATGATACCTAGTAGCCATTCAAGGTTCTATTCAAACAGCATTTCTCTAGTAATTTCCCTGATCCAACTTGGTCTTTTCCCCCTCTTCTATGTTCCAAAAACAATTATATCTCTTATTTTGCCCATATCCATTTCTTCCCCTCCCTCTCTCCTCCTCTCTGACCCTCCCCTGCTCATGCTCTCTCTCCTAGAAATAAATAAAAAGTATTATAAAAAAAAAAAAAGAAAAGAAGTGTGGTTTTATGACTTTGTGGCTCCCTCTTCTCCACTTCGGCAGCACTCCATCATCCGTTTAGTGCTTATGCGTTATGGTTTGAGCTTCTGTGTATTTTGCCTATGAAATCGTGAGTTCCTACAAGGGTGAAAAGCCTGTTTTAACCATCCGTGGGCCTATGGTACTGGGTACAGGGCCTGTCACATTCTTTTTTAGCTTTTGACTGACATTTTTAACAAAAGAATGAGAATACTTCAGCTAACATGAAATCACTGGCTTATGAAGTACTTCACAGAAGTAATGAAGGGCCTAATCCATTGGGCAATTTATCTCACTTGTTTTTCTCCAAATTGTGTTGGTAAGGTTTGGAGCCCAGATGGCAGAGGTATCCAAGACAACCAATACAAAAGTGGTTGTCCCCTAAGATACTAAAAAAGGACTATTTTTAGTGTCATTTGAGGCTCTTTTTACTCACTACCATTAAGCCTTCCACATTTGCAAGAAGAATCTATTTTCTAAAGAGCATCATGAACAAGGATTAATGAAATACCCAGCTCTGGATAGCCTGGGCCAAGAAGAAAACTGAACCTTTAGAGCAAAGAACGTTAGTATCTGTATGTCTAAATACACAGAGGTACGATACAAACACTTCTTCCTTGACAATGAGGTTGGGGAGATTTTTATTTTGTAATTAGTGAAGTTAGAGGCATTTCTGATATGTTTATTTAGTGCAAACATTTCTAACTATACCACTTAACCATCATTTTATTTTTAAAGATTTTATTTTTTAAATAATCTCTATATCTAACAAGGGGCTCAAACCTATAACCTCAAGATCAAGAGTTGCAGGCTTTAATGAGAAAGACAGCCACGTGTCCCTTAACCATCAATTTAAATATCTATTTTCATAGTGGAAGAAGAATTCCTACACTAATCATGGGAATCTACTCCTGAAGCCAAGAGCACACTGTATACACTGTATGTTAGCTAACTTGACAATAAATTATATACAAAATCATAATTAAAAAATGACCTAATAAAAAATTCCCACACTGGAATCCTTAATCTGTTCTCTTGGTAACTTAATATGTACTTGATAATACAGCTTACGTAATTCACCTGCTTACTTAATATTTAATATTATGTAATATTTATGTAATATTACGTAATATTTAATTATTTACCTTAAATTATTTAAAAATTCTGGCTTAATGTCATTCAAATTAGTGTAAGTGTTCTATATTTTCTTGTCTTGTAGGTGACAATTTGAGGTTAACTTTAATTCCTCTCATTTTACTAAGCCAACTTTTTAAAATCTTTTCTGGAAAGGCCACGTAGTAAATATTTTAGCCTTTGCACGCCATATATGGTCTGTCACATATTCTTCTCTGTTTCTTTCTCTTATTTTCTCTCTTACAGCCCTTTAAGAATGTGAAAATCATTCTGACCTCATGGGCTGTATCAAGACAGACCATAGTCAGGATTTGATCCATGAGCCATAAAAAATAATAAATATAAATATAAGCAGATGGCGTATGAACACTTACATAACAACATTTGTATGGGTATCCATAATTGCTCATTACTCCTTTTCCTCTATAACTGAAGGTTTTTTCCTATCTATATCTTGTCTATAAAATTAAAAAGTTGAAAATGCATAGAAGGTATTTAATGCTAGAGATGCGCTGGGTCCCTATAGACTTAGAGAATTATAGAATTTTATAGGGAATTATAGAATTCTACTGTTAGAAGAAATGTTGCT
Source organism: Proteles cristata cristata (assembly GCA_017311185.1). Lineage (NCBI taxonomy): Eukaryota > Metazoa > Chordata > Mammalia > Carnivora > Hyaenidae > Proteles > Proteles cristata. The sequence continues at coordinate 8,149 of JAESUZ010004948.1, forward strand.
ATTATCCAATTTGAACTCTGTATTTTTAAATAGATATCATAACTAAAAATTCATAATAAATGATTAATTAACTTACAAATACTGGAGGGATAGCAGGCCTTCAAATGTGTCTTTATGTAATTCGGTCAAATAATTTTCACTGAGAATTCTGCAAAATGAAAAGGTCATTTCTGGGTCAAAACGCAAAACTACTACAACTATTTACTACACAGGACTGCTATATGTGAGGGAAACCTGGGTAATGATGCCAAATACACAAATCCTTAATTAATGTAGGGATGGTGATCTCTGCTCTGTTTGACTCAAATCGTTCTTCACATGTACTCCTTTGTGTCTATTTCTCCCTCTCTCTCTCTCTCTCTCTTTCACAGACACACACACACACACACACACACACACACACACCTCTATCCACTCTTCACACCAAAATGTATATTTCATGCCTACTCTCTGGATCACAAATTTATCTTTGTAAGATAAATTGCACTCAGGAGTCACCAAATGGCGTGAGAAAGCCAACTCTATTAAGGACAGAAAATAAAAACAAAGCCAACAGCTTGTAGCTAATGAATCACAGTTAACAGAGAAAACACAAGAGGATTTGAGAATAGCAATACTAACAAGGTGCCTGGGTGGCTCAGGAGGTTAAGCATCTGACTTTGGTTCAGGTCACAGTCCATGGGTTTGAGCTCTGCATCAGGCTCTGTGCTGACAGCTCAGAGCCCAGAGACTGCTTCAGATTCCGTGTCTCCCCTTCTCTCTACCTCTTCCCCACTTGCTCATGTGTGTATGTGTGTGTGTGTAAGTGAGTGTGCGTGTGTGTGTGCATGCACATGCATGCATGCGCTCTTTCTCTCAAAAATAAACATTATAAAAAATTTAGAATCATTAATATCCTACCGACAGATGTAAACAGTATATCCAATAAAAAGAACCAACACAAGATTATAGGAATGAAAAGTAGTATCATTAATAAAAAACTCAGTCTGTGAGCAGCAGAAATGGTAGTTTAATAAATGAGAAAACTTGAGATTTCTTATTAATACTTGAAATTCTAACTAATATATTTACATTATTATTTATTATATATATATATCATATATATTGGAGAACGGGGACAGTACTAAAACGGAAAATGAAGATAAGGGATAGTTGAGAAAGAAACGGTAAAAATAGAAAGGCAGTCAACATGGTTGGGAGATGAGGAAGGCCCAAGAAGACCTCAAGGAAGAGGCTGCCATGTCAAGCAGGAGGCAGAAAACAAATGAGTAAAGGCAATTCTTACCAGACGGAGAAGGTGCCGTTATAGGCGTCCGGCTCTGGCACAGGCACGCTGCGGAGCCTCTGCTGTAGGCTGAGACCAATACACGACAGCGTCTCATCTTTGCAGGTACGGCGCTCACATATTTTGAGGTCTGTGGTGGCATTCTGTTCTGGTTGCTCAGTTAAAGCTGTGTAGGCCTTTTTTGAGGTATATTTTACAAAATGCACCACTGAATGCTGAGTTGTTGGAGGAAACTCTGTCTCAAATGACTCTGATTGCCGACTTACAGTATTTTCCAAGTCCGTAGGTGGAACTGCGACTTCAGTCAGGTTTGGATGTTGACTCTGAACCTGTTCTGGATGTCCAAGTGTCACTTCAAGGTCCTTTGGAGGACGAGTTGTAGTCTTCATGGTTGTAGAATGTTCAGCCTCTGTACGTTCTGCAGTTATGGTAAGCCCCAAGCCCATAGGACAAAATGAGATGGTGGGTGATGCCGGATGCTGACCTTGATCCTTACTTGGAATTGGAACTGTCACTTCCCGCTGGAATGGATACTGAACTACAACGTCCTTACGTGGCTCTGGAGGCTGAGTTGGGGTCTCTTGCATGGTTGGAGAAGGTTCAGTCTCTGTCGTGGATTCTGGAGTTATGGTAAGCACCAAGTCCAAAGGTTTAACTGTGACTTTAGTTAAGCTTGGATGCTGAACCTGAACCTGCTCTGAATGTGGAAATGCCCCCTCAGGGTCCTTTGGAGGAGCTGTAGTCTGCTGCAGAGCTGTAGAATATTTAATGCCCGTAGTAAGCTCCAAGCCCCAAGGTTGAACTGTTACATTCAGTGACCACAGATGCTGAGCTTGATCCTGATCTAGTGTTGGAACTGCTGCCTTTTGATATACTGGAGGTTGAGCTACCAGTTCCTTAGGTGGCTCTGGAGGCTGATCTAGGGTCTCTTGCATGGCTGGAGAATGTTCAACCTCTGTAGTGGGTTCTGGAGTTATGGTAAGTTCCAAGTCCAAAGGTTGAACTGTTATATTGGGTGATGATGGATACTGAGCTTGATCCTGACCTGGTGTTGGAACAGTCTGCTCCTGATATCCTGGAGACCGAGCTCCACAAACCACCTTAAGTGGTTCTGGGGGCTGAACTGGAGTCTCCTGCATATGCAGACGAAGTTCAATCTCCTTATTGAATTCTGGAGTTACTGTAAACACCAGGTCCAAATGTTGAGTTGTAGCCGTAGTCAAGGTTGGATGCTGAACCTGAACCTGCTCTAGATGTGCAAATGTCACCTCAAGGTCTTTTGGAGGAGCTGTAGTTTTCTGCAGGGCTGTAGAAGTTTTAACCTCCATAGTGGGTTCTGGAGATATGGTCAGCTCCAGGTTCAAAGGTTGATCTGTTACATTAGGTGACAATGGATGATGAGCTTGATCCTGATCTGGAGTTGGAATGGTCACCTCCTTAAACAGTGGCGGCTGAACTACAACCTCCTTCAGTGGCTCTGAAGGCTGACTTGGAGTCTCTTGTGTGGTTGAAGTTTCAACCTCTGTAGTGGGTTCTGGAGTTATGGTTAGTGCCAGGTCTATGGTTGAACTGTGACTTCAGTCAAATTTGGATGCCGAGCCTGGATCTGCTCTGGGTGTGGAAGTGTCACCTCAGGGTCCTCAGGAGGAGCTATAGTTCGCTGCATGGTTGTAGAATGCTCAGCCTCCATAGTAGGCTCTGGAGTTACAGTAAGCTCCAGGTCAACAAGTTGGACAGTGACATTGGCTAAGTTTGTATGCTGAGCCTGTTCTTATCCTAGAGGTGGAACTGTCAACTCATTGTGCACTGGAGGTTGTGCTACAGCCTCCTTAGGTGGCTCTGGAGGCGGAGCTGGGGCCTCCTGCTGGGTTGGAGACATTTCTGCCTCCTTAGAGGGCTCTGGAGGTTGAGCTTGAGTTTGCGGCAGAAGTGGAGATGGTTCCATCTTCTCAGGAGGCTCTGAAGGCTGAGTCTGTACCTCCTGCTGGGTTAGAGAAGGTTCTGTCTCCTTAAGTGACTCTAGAGGTAGAGATGGGGCTTCCTGCAAGGCTGGAGAGGATTCTAACATCTCAGGAGATAGTGGAAGCTGAGAAGGGGTCTCTTGAGAGACTGGAGGAGGTTCCAGTTTGTCAGGGAGCTGGGAAGGCTGATCTGGGGTCTCCTGGTGGACCAGAGATGGTTCCACCTTCCCAGGAGGCTCTGAAGGCTGAGGTGAGGTCTCCTGTGGTGTGGGAGAAGGTTTCACCACTTTAGGGGGCTCAGCGGATATAGCTGGGGCCTGCTGGGGGACAGGAGACTGAACTGGGGCCTCCTGCTGGGTTGGAGAAGATTCTGCCTCATTAGGGGGCTCTGAAGGCTGAACTGGGCCTTCCTGTTGGACCAGAGATTGTTCTACCTTCTTAGGAGGCTCTGAAGGCTGAGCTGGGGCCTCCTGTGGTGTGGGAGAAGGTTCTACCTCCTTAGAGGTCTCAGGAGATATACCTGAGGTCAGCTGGGGGACTAGAGACTGAGCTGGGGCCTACTGTTGACCTGAAGTAGGTTCCACATCCTTAGGGGGGTCTGGAATCTGAGCCAGGACCTCTTGTTGGCTTGGAAAAGATTCATCTTCAGGGGACTCTGGAGACTGGGAAAGAAGCTTGGACTGGGTTAGAAAAAATTCAACCTGCTCAGGGGGAAGAGGAGACTGAGCAGGGACATCTTGCTGCACTGAAGAATGTTCAACCTCCTTAGTTGGCTGGGGGGTTATGAAAACCTCCACATCCACAGGTTTAACTGTGATATTGGGCAACACTGAATGCTGAGCTTCCAATGGACCTGGCGGTGGAAATGTCACCTCATGATGTACTGGAGGCTGAGCTACAACATCTGGAGAGGACTCTGGAGGCTGAGCTGGGTGCTCATGTGGAACTGGAGAAAGCCCAACACCCTCATTGGGCTTTGGAGGCTGAACTGGGACCTCTTGCTGGATTGGGTAAGGTTCTACACCTGCAACAGGCACTTGAGGCAGAGCTGAGCTCTCCTGCTCCTGGCTTGGAGAAAGTTCAATTTCTTCAGGAAGATCTTCAGGCTGAGTTGGGACTCCCTGCTGGACTGGAGAAGGTTCAATACTTCCAGGGGGGGTTGGATGATGATCTAGGACCTCCTGCTGGATTTGAGAAAGTTCAATTTCCTCAGGAAGATCTTCAGACTGAGTTGGGACTCGCTGTTGGACTGGAGTAGGGTCCGTATTTCCAGGGGGGCCTGGATGCTGACCTGAGACCTCTTCCCGGATGAAAGAAGGTCCTGTTTCCTCAGGAAGATCTTCAGTTGGAGTTGAGACGTCATGCTGGACTGGAGAAGATTCAACATTTTCAGGGGCAGCTGCATGCTGATCTGGGACCTCCTGCTGGACTGGAGAAGGTTCAATTTCCTCAGGAAGATCTTCAGGCATAGTGGGGACTCCCTGCTGGATTCGAGAAGGTTCAACATTTTCGGGGGCAGCTGGATGCTGCTCTGGAACCTCCTGCTGGATTGGAGAAGGTTTCAACAGCTCAGGAGACACTCCAGGCTGAGCTGAGGCCTCTTCTTGGGGTGGAGAAGTTTCAACTTCATTAGTGGATTCTGAAGTTATGGTAACTGCCAGATCCACAGGTTCAACAGTCATATTAGGAAACAGCAGGAGCTGAGCTGGATTCTGACCTTGAGGGAAAACTGTTATCACATAATCGTCTGGAGAGTAAGCTGGGGCCACTTGGGTTGGAGAAGGTTCAATCCCCTCAAGGGTTTCTGGATACTGAGTTGGGGCCTCTGGTTGGGGTGGAGAAGGCTCACCCTCCTCTGACACCTGAGCGTGCTGAGCTGGGGCCTCCTGCTGGGTTGAAGAAAGTTCAATCTCCTCAGGGGTCTGTGGATGCTGAGCTGGGGACTCCTCCTGGGCTGTAGGTGCTTCACTCCCCTCGGAGGCCTGTGGGTGCTGAGCTGGGGCTTCTTGTTGGGTAGGAGAAAGTCCAACCTCTGCAGAGGTCTGTGGATGCTGACCCTGGCTCTCCTCCTGGGTTGAAGATTCACCCTCCTCAGGGGTCTGTGGAGATTGAGCTGGAGCTTCCTCCTCGGGTGGAGACGGTTCTCCCTCCTCAAGGGTCTGTGGAAGCTGAGCTGGGACCTCCTCCTGGGGTGGACATGGTTCATCCTCTTCCTGGGTCTCTAGAAGTTGAGCTGGGGCCTCCTTCTGGGTTGAGGATGGTTCACCCTCCTCAGGGGCCTGTGATTGCGGAGCCAGGGCCTCCTGCTGTGTTGGAGGTTTCTCCTGTGTGGTAGATTCTGGAGATTGTGTTGGAGTCTCCTGTTGAACTGGCAAAGATTCAACCTCCTCAGGGGACTGTGGAGGCAGATTGGGGGTTTCGTGCTGGGTTTCCAAAGGTTCCACTTTTAGAGGAACTGAAGGCTGAGCTGGAGCCCTGGGTTGAAGTGGAGAACGTCCCACCTCTGTAGTGAGTGCTGCTGTTACGGTAAGCTGCACATCTGAAGGTTTCAAACTGATATTGAGGTTTAAATGTTGAACGTGGTAGTGACCTGGAGGTGAAACTTTCACCTCACGATGATGTGGAGGTTGAGCTGGGTGCCTCTGCTGGGTTGGTGAAGGTTCCACCTCCCCTGAAGGCAGCTCTGGAAGCTGAGCTAGTTGCTCTTGCAGGGTTGCAGAAGATTCTATCTCCCCTGGAGACCGAGCTGGAGTCTCCTGCTGGGTTGAAGATTCTGTCTCACTAGGGAGCTCTGCATGCTGAGCTGAGGGCTCCTCCTGGGTTAGAGAAGGTTCAGCTTCTCCAAAAGGGCCTGGAACCTGAGTTGAGGGTTCCTGCTGGGTTGCAGATTTTACCACCTCAGGATGCTCCGTAGGCTGAGCTGGGGTCTGTTGCTGGGCTGGGGAATGTTCTGCCTCTTCAGGATTCCCTGGGGGCTGAGCTGGGGTCTCCTGCTCCAGTAGAGAAGGATCAATCACTCCAGGAGGTTCGAAAGGCTGACCCGGGGTCTCCTGCTGGGTTAGAGAAGGTTCAGTCACCCCAGGAGGATCAGCAGGCTGAACTGGGGTCTATTGCTCACTTGAAGGCTCAACTTCCTTTGGAGACTTACCCGAAGTCTCTTGCTGGGTTAGAGAAGGTCCTATTTCCTCGTTATGCCCAAGAACCTGAGGTGGGGCCACTTGCTGGACTGGGGTTGGTCCAGCCTCTTCAAGGCGCTCTTGAGGATGAGCCGGGCCTCCTGCTGGACTGGGGTCAGTTCGGCCTCCTCAGGGTGCTCCTCAAGCTGAGCCTGGACCTCCTGTGGGGCTAGGGTCAGTTCTGCCTCCTTAGGGCACTCTGGAGGATGAGTTAGATTTATGGTCAGATCGAGAGGTTTAACAGTGACATTGGGGAAGCTTGGTTTCTGAATTTCATTCTGACTTGGAGATGGCACATTTCCTTCATGATGTGCTACCAGTTGAGAAGCGATCTCCTTAGATGGCTCTGGAAGCTGAGCATGGGCCTCCTGAGGGGCTGGAGAAGGTTCTACTTCCTCAGGGGCCTCTGTTGGTAAAGCTGAGGCTTCTTGCTGGACTGAAGAAGGTTCTACCTCTTCAGGGGTACTTGAAGTCTCAACTGGGGCCTCTTGTGGGTTTGCTGAATTTCTATCCTTAAGGGACTCTGGAGGCTGCGACAGAGACCCCTGCTGGAGTGATGTTTCTGTCTCTTCAGGGGGTTCTGGATGCTGGGCCTGAGCCTCTACTTGGGGCACAAAAAATTCAGCTTCCTCAGGAGACTCTAGATGACTTGGGGTGGAGAAATTTCAGCCTTCTCAGAGAGGTTTGGAGATTGATCTGGTCCCCCTGGAAAACCCACAGGTAGATTCTTCTCAGGATATATATCCATTTTGGAATCTAAATAATCATCCAACTGTTGTTCTAGGTGTTTTTTATTTGCAAATTGGTTTGGAGTTCCAACAGCAGCTTTGGCAAGTCTTTGATGCTGAGCTAGATCTTTCTTCAGGTTTAGGGGTGAAACAATAAACTTCGTTGGCTTTGAACTCTGACGATCCAGAGATGGAACAAGGTTTTCGAATGATTGGTGATCTTCGGCCTGATTGAAACCTACAGTTTTAATCTTACTTTGGAGTTGAAGAGGTGGAGCTGTGGTCTGAGGAACCACCTCTGGGAGCCTTTGATGCTGAGTTACCTGGTCATTCAGATCTTGATCTGGCCCTGGGGGCAGTTCTGCAACCGAATCCGTGTCCAGGAAGAGTCAAAGTTTCATTCAACTCCATGGGCGGGGCCAACATCTGGGCTGGAGCAGAGGGCCCCAGGTAAATAAAGCCCCCTGGCTCAGCCGGGGATGTAAGTGCCTGGGGCGATTCGGGTGGGAGATCGGAGGAGTGCGAAGACCAGGGCTCGGTAAGCTTCAGGGGTTCGGAGATCAGCTGGGCAGGGTTCAGGGCCCACTCCCGAGCCTGGGCTGCCAGGTCAGCAGCCACAATGATTGCCACATAAGGGGAAGCAGTGCGGCACAAAGGCACAGCGGGGACATGCCATGCGGAGGCTCTAGGGCGCAGCAGCCCAGGCCAGTGAGGCGCTGGCGCCACGCCCTCAGCGGGTGCCTGAGCATTATGGCAGTCCCGTGATGCGCTCACTGTTAGCAACTGCGCGCCCCTCCCCCGCCTACGTCCCACCCTTTATTTATGACATCTTTATTTACGCCACCTTTATTAGCTCCTTGGAGATGGGCTCCACACCACTGGATCGAGCCCTTTTTCCAGAATCACTAGGGCCCAGGACTCCCTTCCCCCTGTAAAGTTCACCACCGCCCCCGCCCCGGGGCTGCTCACAGCAAGGCAGGATTTAGACTCAGATCTGGGTGTCCCAGGACTCCAGCAACTCTGGCGGGCTGATGGGTGGGGGAGTGGGGCTGAGCTCCCTAGGAAGCTACGGGACTTGGCATCCTGGGAAATTAAAAAATGCTAGTCCAGCTCTCGCAATTTGAATTCTTGTTCTTCAAAGCTTAAATACGAGAGACATTCTTCCTCCCCCTGGCCATACTGCTTCCAAGAAAAATAGCTGACCTGCAAAATAAGCACCAGTTAGGGCGATGGGGAGGGGAACGCAGTTACAGTTAGATATTCTAAAATGTTGCCATTTCCTCTAAATTCTCGATACCCACATCTGATTATTAATTCACCACTCTGACAGATGGGGGCTACCACTGAATCTGTGATGGCTCCAAAATGTCTCTAGGAGGGGTTCTAAGGGGCTGCTGAGCAATTCATTCTGGGAAAGAGGGCCTGAAACCAGGCCCTTTATGTAAATAAATCCCTTTATTTACATTGGGTGGGAAAACTTCCTCCATTCCATCTTGCCTGGACATAGCTGTTGATCTAGAAAGAGTAACAAGGCCCCTTTTCAGAGGTCCACCCTGTGTGCCCACATGGAGAAGGCACTTAGCATGTTAAAGTCAGCATGTTAAACAATTTTCCTGAAATACTGTAACTAGCAACCCAGTTTACTTCCTTCACAGCCCTTTTTATAATGTATTTTTAGTCCTTGTTTATGGTCTGGCATAACCTCTAGCATGGAAACTGCAGGAGAGAGGGGTTTTTTATCTTAATCCCAGGGTCTAGCCCACAGGAATGATTTTGAAATGGAATTGATTCCAAGACTGGCCTTATGTATGAATGGATTGGTTGTTATAATCAGGTTTCTGAAATCTTCAGCATCAGCGCTGAATCTCTTTCTCTCATCTTTCATATTTTGCAGGAAGCTACTTTTTTTTTAATTAAAAAATTTTTTTTAGAGAGAGAGAAGCGTGAGTGGAGAAGAGGGACAGAGGGAGAGACAGAGAGAATCCCAAGCAGGCTCCAGGCTCAGCACAGAGCCCGACATGGGGCTGAGTCCACAAACTCTAGGATCATGACCTGAGCCCAAATCAAGAGACGGATGCTCGACCCATGGGCCACCCAGGCACCCCAGGAAGCTAGACTTCTTAAAGCTGAACTTGGGTAAGTCTGAAGTTTCCTTGACTGGTTTGATTTAAATTAAATTAAAGTAACTATTTTGCATCGGCTGGGGCGGTGGGGGGACTTCCAGTGCTTTTCCAGAAAATAACCATCTTTTCTTTCTCCACCCTCTTCCCTTCAAAACATACTTGGCAACTGTAAGGTAAATTAAATATTCCAAAATCTAGGGGTACCTGGGTGGCTCAGTCAGCTGAGCATCTGACTTAGGCTTAGGTCATGATCTCACAGTTCATGGGGTTGAGCCCCGCATTGGGCACACTGCTGACAGCTCTGAGCTTGATGCCTGCTTCCGCTTCTATGTCTCCCTTTCTCTCTCTGCCCCTCCCCTGCTCACGCTCTGTCTCTCTCACTCGCAAAAATAAACAAACATTATAAAAAAATCCAAACACAAAACTTCACAAATCTAGCCCCAAATAAAGTTCTCAATGACATGCAACACATTCTTTGGTCCTTTTTTGTTTGTTTGTTTTTAAACATTCTGTATGTGGTACATTAGTATTTTCTTTTAAAAATTACTTTGGTAACTTAATCCCTAATTCAGGGCATCCAGGTGAGTGATTTATAGAAAAGTTCTTCAGCAAGATATCATGCAAGATATATGAGAGATGACAACATCTGGGTGATACATCCTATTTGAGTGGCACAATGGTTTCAAACACTGTGGTATAATCATATTTAAGGCCATAGTTACTCTGTTCCCAAATCCTTGAGATTCTGTTTGAGAGGAGCTCTAAAAGGCTTGTGTCCTCTCCTATGTCCACAACTATGGGAGCACTCTCTGAATCTCAAACAAGGCCAGGACTTCAGGAAAAGCCCCAGAAATTGCCTACCATCAAAAGCAGTTTCCTAGTTTCACACTTCTCAAAGGACCATAGTGCTAATGCCAAAGTCTTTCAACTTCTGCTGCTTGCTTTAAATTATGGCTACAGTGGCTATGTAAGCCTTGAGCTTTAATCTCCACATACTTGAATTAATACCTGTAGCTCGTGTTCGATACTGGCATCTGTGATCTCTTCACAGGGTGTGTATTTCACAGCTATTTTACCACTTTCTGAAATAAAGTGAACAAGGATTGACCAAAAATAGAAAAAAGAAAAAGAAAAAAGAAAAGAAAAGAAAAGAAAAGAAAAAAAAAGAGGCACCTGAGTGACTCAGTCAGTTAAGCATCTGACTTCAGCTTAGGTCATGATCTCATGATTCGTGAATTCAAGTTCCACACTGGGCTCTCTGCTGTCAGGACAGAGCCTGCTTTGGATCCTCTGTCTCCTTCTCTCTGCCCTCCGCTGTTCACTCTCCCTCTCTCTCTCTCTCAGAAATAAACGTTTAAAAAATAAAGTCAATGAGGATCATTTCAGAATTTTTCTCGTTCTAAAACTTGTATACAATGATTAGACATTCTTTTTATTTCTAAAAGAAAAAAAAGCATTTTCCTAGTAGTTTTCTCATCTCATACTTTAGTTTTATCGTAACTATTGAGAAAAAATATATATGAAGTTAACGACTCTGTGGTTCAAAAAACGCTATGATCTTAGAGATAGGAACTAAGGAATAATGACACAGTAAGTTAAAACTATGGAAACAAAAATGTTCAAAACCATGTAACTAAACAGTAAGGGATTAGGTAGAGGTCAATGTGAGTTCAAACCTGGAATAAAGACCACTGGACTAGAGCTGACACCTGATATTCATATTAGAAACAAGGCAAGTTTCTATGCCCTGGAAACAAAATCCCACCAGATACAATGAACAATGCAGGTGAGAGAGAGAGAGGGAAGGAGGAAGAGAGAGAGAGAGAAAGAGAGAGTGTGTGTGTGTGAGAGAGAGACAGAGAGGGAGGGAGGGTGGGAATGCGCTTGAACAGTTTATTGGCAGAACCTGGTCCGAGTCCCTTATAGACAATGCAATTCCCTTTAAGGCAAACTACAGTTACAAGATGCCGAGTGTGTACAAGGGATGCTACAGCATGTATCGGAGAGGTCAACAACCCAAAGGTTTAGTTTGGTTCTTAAAGGTTATTACTCAGAACTGGCAGCTAATGGAGATTCTACCTGATGACCAGGGAAGTCAACCTTCACTGGAAGAGCTGCCCAGGCTGGAAGCCTGAGACCAATCCAGGGTCAACTCTCATAGGCAACTAAGGCCTCTGAAACTTAGCTAGGATTTCTTAGTCTCTAAGCCTGCAGGACTATGAAGCAGGGGAGCAATTGTTTGGGGACTCTCTACTAATTATAAAATTTCCTTTCAGCACAGCCTGTAACATTCACACACATTGTAGAACTCAATAGGGAACACAATGCTATTCAATAGCATGACCGCTTTCGAGATTCACAAAAATGTAGCTGATCCTGATATAAGAATCATATTCACCCAATATGTCATTTCTAGAAACAAAAACTGAAGCTGACCTGATTCCAAAAACACAATCTAATGAATTCTCCAACAGGATAACAATGATGATAACAAGTTAACGTATTTTCTCTGCTTACCATGTTCCTGTTTCAGGCATAGTTCTAAACTTTTTCATCATCTCATTTGCTCTTACAGTTCATCTCCCATGAGGTAAGTTGAATTATTATGTTTACTTTGCAGATAAAGAAATGGCAGCTTAGAAAGATAAAATACTTCAAATCTTACTATAAAACCTAAAATTAGATAGGAAATCTAGGAGACAGAGTTAAGACTCAACACTAGATGTCCAAACCTTAAAAGTTTATTATTTTTTTAATTATTTGAGAGAGGGAGAGCATGTGGGCATGAGAGAGCAGGGGAAAGGCAGAGAGAGAGGGGGAGAGAGAGAATCCCAAGCAGGCTCCACGCTGTCAGCACAGAGCCCGACTTGGGGCTCAATCTCACAAACCGTGAGATCATGACCTGAGCTGAAATCAATAGTTGGATGCTTAATGGATTGAGCCACCCAGGTGCCTCCGAAGCTTATAATCACCATACTGTTGTGTATTCTGAGCAAACACTCAAGAAAGAAGACCGAGTCAAACACTTTCTGTGTGGACAGAGGCAAGTCACTATATATCTATGCACTGGGGACAGAAATATTTGCATTTCTCACAAATGCCACAAAGAACATATTTGAGACTACTGCTCTGAAAGCATTTGGTGAGTACAAGAATATGAAGTGTTTTCATCCAACTAACTTTTCACAATGAGTGTATTTGCTCACTGAAACTGACGTACCGTAAGGACAATCAAAGAAGTCTTACCTAAAATCATGATCAACAGTTTCTGGAATGCGTCTGACATAGCCCTCTGAATAGCAAGCTTCTGGGTGGTCTTCCTTTTCATAAGAAATGATAATGGCCCTAAATCCAACCAAAACAAATGGGTTGAAAAATGCCTATCTGATGATAACTGATTTGAGGGTTAAATGTTTCAAAGTGAAAATACATCCATGATTCTTAGTTCATTACCTAGCAACTAAGGGCAGGCACAACACAAGGCTGAACAGCTCTGCTGTGGGCACGTCCTGACAGGGCACACTGTTACTGCCCTGATCTATTTCAGAAGTGCCACAAGGGAGATGCAAGCTCGGACAGTGGCACAGGTCTCCCATCACTCACAGATTGCAAACAGACAGGCTGAAACTAGACTCCTACAGACCCTACCCTCCTGTGCGTCAAGGGCTGGAGTCACAAGGGGAGAAGGTCTGGTGGTAGTGCATGTGACCCCCCTTCTCCCTCTGCCCCCCACCCCCATCTCATCCTGGGCACCACCCCAGGGAGCCTACTCCACCCCATTTACTAACAGCCCTGCCCCCCCCTTAAAACCCTAAGCCTAAGTGCTGTGGACACTGGGAAAAAACACAGTACCAATTGGAATACCTTTTCTAGGAATCTGGATTTGACTCTTTAGACTCCAGCCCTTTTATAGGAGGCAAAGGACTCAACATTTACACAAGAGTTTATTTAAATCTTTAGATGATGACTTTGCTGGGATGACTGCAGGCTGCAAGAGATCTGTATTTGAAGGACTATTTTAGCACAAGGCAAATTCTTTTTTTTTAATGTTTTATTTATTTCTAGGAGAGTGAGAGAGAGAGCGTGAACAGGGAGGGTCAGAGAGAGAGGGAATCACAGACTCTGAAACAGGCTCCAGGCTCTGAGCTGGCAGTCAGCACAGAGCCCAACACGGGGCTCAAACCCACGAACCGCAAGATCATGACCTAAGCGAAAGTCGGACGCTTAACGGACTAAGCCACCCAGGCGCCCCAGCACGAGGCAAATTCTTAACCAAAAATGGGAAAAACATTACTTCCCTCCTCCTAAACTTCTTGGCAGAAAAGACAGCCTTAGGATTTTCAAGTTAAAGGTTCTTTCAGGTATTGCCTAAGATAAAAGCTATGCTGTAGGCCAGAAAAACTCTGCTTAGGGCTTTAGTTGCTTAGCAAGAGAAGGGCTGGATGATGTATCTGAAAAGACAAGTTTTTAGAAAGAGAGATTCCACCTCCTCTTCCCCACCCTCTCTGACCCCCACTGTAAACAGACCTTCCTCCAGGTTATCCAAAGGCTCCTCAGCCATGCCAGCTCCGGGACTCTGGCACCAGTAGGATGGCAACACCACCTCTAAAGCACAGAAGAATTTCAGCCTCTGTTTCTGAAGTGGTGCTGCAGTATCTTCATTCGCCCCTTCTTCAAGGTCAGAAAGATCCTGAAGCTGCTAGGATTTTAAGTGAAAGGTCCTTCCTCGGATCTCAATGTAAGCTTCAAGATGTTTTGTTATTAGAAATGAAAACTAAACTCCAGCAATCCCAGCCCACAGTGGAGGTATCCTATAGCTTCAACATCTGCTAAGACTTGCAAATGGATTACTAGATAAAGACAGCTGGTTTTTACTATATCCCATACAAATACTGGAGAAAATTATGGACACCACCACCCAAGTTATTGCGATTATTGTTCATTCTAGGTGGCAGATTAAGGTACCTCCACTTAGAGGCCTCTCACATCTCCTCCCCACAACCCAGTTCCCTCCTCTCTAAAATCCAGGATTTCAAAGTTGGAATAACTAATTAGTCAAAGAAAACCTATAAAGTTTACCTTGATGATCCTTTTTGACCATCCATTGAAACCAAAGTAATAATTTGCCAATTCTTGGCACTGGGAGCTGTTTAGGGCAAGGGCCTGATGTTGAACCGCCTTATGTTTGGTGCCAAGACGAACCTAAAGACATAAGAAATAGACCTGAAAATATCATAACCTGCCACAGAGGCTTATTTAGGATATGCCTATGATTTTTCAATACCTATTTCATGGAGACGGTGTGAAGATCAAACCGGAAACATCTTAAAAAATGAGCTTGTCATAAACCCTACATTTCGAGGGCCCTTGATTAATCAGAAGGTTTCCCTGATCTCTGGTGGTGAAAGTGATGATGAAAGCAACTAAGGAAACCCTCCGGAAGCACATCAGGGGGTTGTAGGTAAGCAAAGAAGTAAATTGTTTTTGCTGTCCCATCGCATAGCTCCTGTTTGAGAATATGACCTGAAGAGCAGATAAGCTGGGCCTGAGAAGGACCTGAGTCTGCAGCAGCCTCCGCTCCCCAAGTTACTAACCCCTGTTAGAAGAAGGAACATACATACTTCTGTAAACTTTATAAGCAAATAAAACAATTAGAGGTTCATCTACCTTAATAAGCTTCTCTGAGAATGCTAATACCTCCAGTGTTAACTCTCTAAATAACTTACACACTACAATGAATTTCTTATATTCTCTAGTTCTTTCTTAAATGTCTCTTTCAATTTTAAGTGGGGTGTAGCATATTAATATATTCATTAAAGTTCAAATAATTCCAATAAAGTCAAAGTATTACTAATTCTTTATTGATTTGTTGGTGCAACTGGCTCTATCACTAGTTATCAGTTCCTTAAGTGCCTGAAGGAACCGTATTTTATTCTTTCCTCATTCCTAAAACCAAGCACAGGCCTATGGATTGAGTGAATGAATGAGTAGATAAGAAAATGAAATTACTTTCTCCAACTGAAGCTGCCTGCTGGGAAAGAGAAATGAAGATAAACTTTTAGATGTTGAGTGCTGCGGGGAAGGCTAATGGGGAGTCCAAGTGGGGCTGTTCTGGATAATCAGGAAGCTTCAGGAGTGCCCTGAGCCCCCGACTGGTTAAGAGAGTTGTCATATTGGAGGACCTTGCCACAGGGATTGTTGACAACCGTTTTCCTTCATGCTAGTGAAAAAAACTCTCAGACGCCTTAGGCCTTTCCTTGATTTTATTTTTAAGATGTTCTTTTTTTCTGTGTTTATAAAAGGTGAACAAGAAAACAACCAGAAACTACATATACTTGCCAAAGTATAAAAGAACACATAAGTAAATTGGGCAACAATTTCAGGAGGCCGGGGCGGGGGGCGGGGTGGGGGGGGCTAGTAATCTAAGGCTTTGTGTTAAACAGATAAAGAAATCTAATGTGAATGCTCTCTCCTATCAACTATATATTGACTTTGGGCTTTCTGCTGTGATGGGCTTTCTGCTGTGAAATCTCAAAACCCATTTATGAAACGGGCTTAATGTCCAGTGAGAGGAAAACACCTCATTAGTCACAACTGATACAAAGTAACTGTTTCATTATCTGTAATAGCCGAATGGCGTTGTGACATTTTCACAGGATAGAAGCCTGCAAACTAAGGAACGTCTGACAGGTGATCATTTCAGTCATAGGGAGTGGAACCAGGATTGAAGACAAGTGTTGAACAAGTGTTCAACAAGACAACTTGTTGAAGGCAAATGGAAGCAGCATACCTAGAGTCACATTTGAGGATTCTCAGATTCGATCAAGTTTAAATCAATGAGGAAAGGCATATGGGTAAGACCAGGCAGCCAGGTCAGTAGGAAGCAACTAGATAAAGAAGCCAATTAGAGAAGGCTGATGAGATGTACAATTCCAAAGTGAAAGGTTTAGCAATCTAGGCCTCACTCAACAAAGGAAATGACATGGCCCTTGATAAGGAAATGGTGATTGAGTCAAGGCACATAATGAAATATAATTCTGGGGCTCTGGAAAAGTAAAATGGACAGCATGTTGGTATGGAATAAAGTTTTTACGGTGTATTCAAGAATGTTTTAACCATTTTTCTGGGAATTGAAGGGAATTCTGAATAGGCAGTTTGAGAGTGATGATGATGAGGACGATGAAGCATCCTTTATAATAAAACTGATAAAACAGTTTGTCATTTTAAATCCACAAAATAGAGGGGCACCTGGGTGGCTCAGTGGGTTAAGAGACCGACTTCAGTTCAGGTCATGATCTCAGGGTTCGTGAGGTCGAGCCCCACATCGGGCTCTGAGCTGACAGCTCAAAGTCTGGAAGTCTGCTTCCAATTGTGTCTCCCTCTCTCTCTTTCCCTCTCCTGCTCACACCCTCTCAAAAATGAATTAAAAAGTTATAAAAATTTTAAAATCTACATAATGGTAAATAGAAACAAGACTCTTTTCGTGAAGCTTTATTAAGTTAAGGCGCAGCAAAAACTGACATGGGGTTCAACATCAGTAAGTTTGGGTTTGACCTCTACCTTCCAGTTACTGTCATAAACCTTAAGTCTGTCACTTAACTATCGTGAGTTCGACTTTCTTCATCTGAAAAAAAACAAAACAAACCAAATACCCAGGGAAACCGGAGGATCAGTGTAGCAATGCATGGAAAAGTATTTTGTAAACCAGTGCGCTGTACAAACCCTAGCCTGTTAGTACTGAATTCAACACTTCGCCCCCGGGGAGTTGGGAATTTCTTACCTGGACCCACCTTCACTGGAGAATTCTGAAAAGGCTGCTTCTGGTCGCATGCCTTTTGAGCTCTGTAAGCATCTTTTGCTGAATAAAACTTGATGATGGCATAGAAACCGGGACGCGCCACTGCAGCGTTTGGGAAGACTCGCACTGAATACAGAAGGCCAAACTGGGAGAAGACTGTGAACAGAGAATGCTGCGGGGTGGTCTCACGCCAGGTTAAGTGCATGAAATTTCACGCCCAGGAAACAAATTTCATGCCCATTCCCTTATATTCCCTAAGCCCTCCTGCACAGGCAACCCAAAATACTTCTCATTTCATGAACAGACTTCTCTCTGAAATCCTAGGATTCGAGAAGCATTAGAAGGCAGCATGCAACTGCAAAGGTCGCCTCTAGAACTAAGATTCCTTTCGGCGGAGACTACAAGGCGTGCGCGGGGCTAAAGCCAGACTCGAAGATTCCCATCCCTCCCTCCATCCTGGCTCGGCTCACATGCAAGGCCTCGGCCGTGGGTCCAGAATTCAGCTCCCACACCAGCAAGGTTTTGTCACTCTCGGTGGGAACCGCAAAAGAGCAATTCCGCCATCCCACCACCACTGCGCATGCGCGACTAGGTTCACGCGGGCCCGCGCCTTTTAAAAGGGGCTCTTGCGAGGGGCGGGGCCAGCCCGCCGGGGGTGGAGCGGGGGCGGGGCTGCCCTCCCGACCTCTCCTTCGCCCCTCCCACTCTGGGGCGGGTCTCTGCTGCTACTTTCCCTCGCGCAGTTCCGTTGCCTCAATGTCGTCAGATTTAGTGCTTCTAGTCACAGTACAGTCTAAAGTGTGAGCTTACAGGATCCCTGGGTATGGACAATTTTATAGTAACCTGCTTTCCTCTTCGCTCCGGGAGAAGATTTAGACGACTAGCCGTAAGTTACCTACTGAACTCTAAAAATCTACATTTCTTACGTGTGAGAAATGACCACTAAAGATGCCATCCTTTGGCTTAAGAATGTTTTTATGAATGTTAAATATGCAAAATCAAACTATAACTCATTAAGCCATTAATGAAATCCTTAAAAAGCATTCCCTGCTTTTCCTACGTGATTTTGGTGAATGGGTATATGTGTGTGCTTGTGGGGGGGAGATGATGTGGGAGTTCGGCAGGCAGGGTAAGAAGGAGAGATAAATTCGGAAAAATCAAAGAGTGAGGCCAAGTAGGGCACCAATACTGGAGGTCATGGTGCTTGTGCAAAAGGGCCGTTCTAGGCATCCAAATAGTCAGCTATTTTGAAGACTAACACACTGAGAGGGAAAGTAGATCCTAGTGATCCTTATATTAATCCTAGAATGTCTGAGCCAGAAGGGACCTTACAAAATAAGTCTCCTGAGGTTTCTGAACAGTGGTCTTCAGACTTGTGTCCATCTGTGGTGAAGTTTTCACCAGTCTTTGCCAAAACAAGAAAAGGACAATATAATCAGGGTTAAAAAAAAAATTTTTTTTCATAAGACAAAATCGATTCCATTTTATTATCCCATAAATATGACCTTCATTTAAAAAATTATTTCAATGTTAATATTTTTATTTTTTTTAAATAGTTTTTGTCAAGTTGATTTCCATACAACACCCAGTGCTCATCCCCACAAGTGCCCTCCTCCCTGCCCATCACCCCCGTTCCCTCTCCCCCACCCCCATCAGTCCTCAGTTTGTTCTCAGCATTCAAGAGTCTCTCATGGTTTGCCTCCCTCCCTCTCCCCCATGGTCCTCCGTTAAGTTCCTCCTCATCCTCCTATACGTGCAAACATGGTATCTGTCCTTTGCCTGACTTATTTTGCTCAGCATAACACCCTTAGGTGCCATCCATGTTGCTACACATAGCCAAATTTCATTTGTTACTATTTATTTGTGAGAGAGAGAGAGTGCATGTGCAAATGGAGGAGGGGCAGAGAGAGGGGGAGACACAGAATCCAAACAGGCTCCAGGCTCTGAGCTGTCAGCACAGAGTCCTACGCGGGGCTCAAACCCACAAACTGGACAATGATGACCTGAGCCAAAGTCAGACGCTCAACCAACCGAGCCACCCAGGTGCCCTGACCTTCATTTTTCATGCTAAAACTTGTATGAGGAGGTGCTGATAGAGGATAGTTGTGATTAATACTCTTTATTGGGCTATTTACTCAAATAGTTGGCTTTGGGGGCACCTGGATGGCTCAGTAGGTTAAATGTCATTAAATATCAGACTCTCGACTTTGGCTCAGGTTATGGTCTCAAGTTTCGTGGGTTCAAGCCCCGCCTGGGCTCTGTGCTGACAGCGAGGAGCCTGCTTGGGCTTCTTTCTCTCTCTCCCTCTCACTCTGCCCCTTCCCCCTCTCAAAATAAATAAGCAAAAATAAATTGTTGGCTTTGGAGGAATAACTGGGATCATGATACTGTTTCAAACCAAAACTTGTAGATTTTATTGCCCATTTCATTATCCATTGTATTTATCCACTCATTCATTGTACTCATTATTTGTGGATGTCTCTGCTTCTCCAGGCAGCTGATGAACACCTCCAGAACAATAGTTATGTTTTATCTTCCTTCTAGTGCCTACTCTAGCACTCCTACTATACTAGGTATATAGTAGGAATATATCTGGAGTTAGATTTTTTTAATATTTTATTTATTTCTGAGAGAGAGAGAGAGAGAGAGACAGCGTGAGCAGGGAAGGGTCAGAGAGAGAGGGAGATACAGAATCCGAAACAGGCTCCAGGCTCTGAGCTAGCTGTCAGCACAGAGCCCGATGCGGGGCTCGAACCCATGAACCGTGAGATCATGACCTGAGCCAGAGTTGGACGCTTAACTGACTGAGCCACCCAGGAGCCCCCGAATATATCTGGAATTAAACATGAATAAATCAACACATTCTTTGCACAAGGAATGCTTTAATAATTCCCCAACTATAAAAACTTCACTGTGGTCCTCTCTTGGTAAATGGCAGTCAGGAAGCAGAGGCCTGGGCCTGGGTGGCTACAAGGAGGAAGCCCTAGGAAACCATGTATTCCTGGGGCTCCGGTCAGTTCTTTTTTAAAATGGGAAGGAAAGAAAATAACGCAAAGTGGAGGCAAGAGGAAGAAGAAATGAAGTGAGAAGTGAGGAATGCTGGACTGACTCCACACCCGTCTCATCCCTTGTAACATCCCGTCATCCAGTAGGAGAGTGGCCGGCCCGCACAGTGCAACCTCCATGCTGCCCTGTGGAGAGAAGGTTGGGTTCTTGCTTCCTGCCTCCTTCAGCACTCAGTGAGTCTCTCACGCACAGCAGTGCTCAGAATCCCCTTCATCCCTAGTTCTCTGGTCTGGCCCCCAGTGGCCCTTCTGAGCCTTCCTTTAAATTTCTCTTATCTCTGGTGTTTGTCTCCTCCCTGGTTCAGTATGCTCCCGCATTTTCAAATCCTCATCTCCACCCCCACCCCTGAAGGGGGAGCACGCCATTTTACAGGGCTGAGAGTCACTAAACAAATGAAAAGATAAATAAATAAATAATCAATCCATCAGTCAATCTCGGGTGCAGCCGTTGACTCTCCCTCCAGAGAGGGTCATCTCTAATAGTTGTCAGTTGTCAGCATCTCTTCTACATTGTGTTTCTAGAGTAGACAAGACACTTAACTCTCTCCATCCTTACAGCCTCCTATAGAGGCAACCATTTATCATATATATATATATATATATATATGTATTATAAATGCATATATCTCCAGTTTGAAGCTCAGAAAAGTGAAGCAGCCATTGCACCGTCTACCACTGGCAAGCTGACAGCTTTGGGGGTATCTGTATCTGCCCAGCTGAAGTGCTACATACCTTTTGTAGAAAACGTGGCTGCCAGTTATGGAGAGGGGCCGCCTGTGGCCACCGTGATGGTTTTGCTCAGCTGCTCCTACCCCTACAGCTGACTGAACCAAATGGGGACACTGGGTCTAAACTGAACCAATCAGATTCTCCATCCCAGCCACTTGGACTGGGGCTGAGACTAGCCAGCCTTCGTGGCTGCTCAGAACATTAGCCCATTTACATGGGGGCAGCCACGGTCTGTCCTGTGGAGTGCGGACTACTTTCTTGAAAGTAGTGAAGCAAACGCACGAGGAAGGAGAAACTTGTCAGGAAAAGCTCACTGACAGTCTGCTTTGTCACCGTGTCCAAAGCAGTTTTAATATGACTGTTAATAAGTCCCAGGTCCGAGCCCTGCCGCTATCCCACATTTTCTAGATTGTTAGAAGGGGTCTGTTCCTTGCCTCCTGTCCCTTCTCTGCCTCTACATCCTTCTCGGGGCTCTGCCTGCAAACTTAGTCTCACAGTGCCCTCCTCACCAGTTCTTCATCCCTGCTGCTCCAGACACAATCTTTTTCACGCAGTTGATGGTTGAGAGAAGATTGGGGCTCAGCAGTTCTGAAACGGAGACAGAGAATACCCGTGAGAACACAGAGGACAGTCCCAGAGACTGAGGCAGACCCCACCTCTCCCTGCACTGGCAGATGCCACCCAGGGGCAGATTAGGCAAGGGCTCCCTCCCAGAGGCTCATTTAGACACCCCTACAATGGCTGCTGGAGATCAAGGGTGGCCAGCGGTGGAGGCAGGAGGGGGCAGGAGTATGTTTACTACCACGCGTCCTAGCTAGGGTAGAAGGTGGTTTGCTCCGCGTTTGAGGGTTTCTAGGGAAAGAAAATGTCAAAACAGGCAGCACAGAGGCCAAGGTAAATCTTGCCTAATGAGAGAGGCTTTTCAGGTGAAGAGTCCAGGGATATTGATCAGAGTACAAAGAAGGGAGTGAGGGACAAAGTCATGGGCCTGTGGAGCCTCCCGGGCAGCTCTGAGGTGGGGAGTTTGCACTTGGCCTTTAATCCATCTGACTATCCGCCAAAGTCAGTACTTGATGGTTAGGGCTGAGCCTTCAGGGCCACCAGTCTGGCTTTCGGCACTGGTGCTCTGAGCCTCAGTTTGCTCATCTGTAAAGTGGGGATCATAATACTTTCCAGCACATGAAAAGTTGGCATGTAAAGCGCTCAGTATAGAACACACTCTCAGTAAATGTTGGCCGCTGCGATGCTCTGCCACTGGCCATGCAGAGCTTTCTGGAGCCCGCACACCGGACAGTCTCCTCACTTAACAGTGAGGAGCGTTACAGCCACTAGTCAAGACCTCTGCTCAGCAAAGGTATTCCTGGATTCCTTGGGCCACCACTCTGGGGGCATTCCGGGGCGTCAAGTGGGCAGAGAAGTCCCGTGAGTAGACCCCAGTCATTCTCTCACCTCTCCCGCCCTGGAACCCCAGCCAGACCTTTACAGTCCTCATGGCAAATGTTTTCCGAGTGACTCTGGTAGTCATTGCACCAATAGTGGCTGTTGATCTGAAAGATGCCATAGTCGAAGCTGCCGTCTGCATTTTCATTCACCTTTGATAGGTTGAAGCTGCTTTCCACAAAAGCCAGGCACAGCCCTTAGGACAGGGAGAAGAAGGTTTTCGGAGGGCTTGAACCAGGGGACAAAGGAGATGGTGCAGAAAGGGAGAGGGAAGCAGAAGGAAGGAACAAGGCCTAAGAGGCTAGAGGGTGCAGGCTGGCCAGAAACACCCATTAGCTTCTCCCCTCGCCCTTCTGTCCATCCGCCTGCCCCTCGGTACAACCGCTCATCATCCCTCTGTCCATCCATACCGCCTGCACTTGATGGTCACCTACTGTGTGCCATGATCACCCAGTGTGTGCAAAGCCCAGTGAGGGACATTTAGCTGGGTCAAATGCAGCTAGTGCCTTCAAGGGGCCTCTAGTACAAGAATGATGATACCAAACCAAACCAAACAAAGCAAAACAAAACAAAACCCACAACACAAGATAAAAGGAAGACAGCAGAAGACAGGCATGTACAAAATCTGGGCAAAAGGAAGCTGGTGGCCCCACCATGGAGTAGGATGAAGCCTTTGCACCGTCTGCCCCCTCAGCTTAGAATGCTCTTCCCTGGACATTTGGGCGACCCAGTCCTTTGCTTCATTCAGTGCCACTTAATGTCACCTCCTCAGAGAGGTCTTCCTTGACTTCCCCTTCTAGTACAGTGTTACCTATCATCACCCTCCCCTGCTTTATTCTTCTGTGTAACATTTATCACCACCAGGAAAGTGCTTCATAGGTCTGTGTGTTCAACGGTTGGGGCCCGCCTCTGCCCCTGGCATGTGAACGCCGTGACAGAAGGGGCTTTGTTGTTGTCTCTGTCCTTAGCACCTGAAATAGTTCCTGGGGCAGAGTACGTGCTCTGTTAATAATTGTGGAACGAATATAGAATGTTGGGAAGGGCTTCTTGGGGAGGGCTGCTTTTTTTTTTTTAAATTTTTTATACTTTATTTTTGAGACAGAGAGAGACAGAGCATGAGCAGGGAAGGGTCAGAAAGAGAGGGAGACACAGAATGTGAAACAGGCTCCAGGCTCTGAGCTGTAAACACAGAGCCCCACGCGGGGCTCAAACCCACAAATCGCGAGACATGACGTGAGCCGAAGCCGGACACTCAACCGACTGAGCCACCCAGGCGCCCCAGGGAGGGCTGCTTTTTGAACTTGGCTTCAAAGGATGAATGATGGAAAGATGGGCACACAGGGCATGAGCAGGAGTGGAGAAGGAAGTGGGGAGGGCGGGAGTGTGAGAAAGCGGCACTCACAGTCACTCAGCGAATAGCCCTCAAAGCCATCCAAGTCCTCCTTGCGCAGCACGCTGGCCAAGTCACAGCGATTGATGAGCCTGGCCTCATTTATGGCAACGAGGCAGCTGACCAAGGACATGAGCAGTGTCCTCATCATCTTCGGAGGGGAGAAGGCACCGCTGAGGGCCTGTGGTCCCTAGAATCTCCCAGACGCGCTGCTGCTCTCCTCCGAGCGCCTGAGGGATCTGGAGAGAGCAGCCAAATGTCCTCTCCCACTCATGGCTCCCCACCTGGCTATTTCTCTTTCCTCTCACCATTTCATACATTTTTACTACAGAAACTTTTAAAATCTATTTACAAGACAAGAGAGAGTGATGTCATGAATCTCCATGTACCCATTGCCCATGCCAACAGTGAAAAGCTGAGGCTGATCTCTTTTCATCATCTGTAGGTTTTCTCCTCCCTTAGCCATTTTCACTCTTGTAAAGGGCACCTGGCGGTGGTCAGCATTTGGGTACGAGGGTGGGGAGTGAGGCTAAGAAGATTGATGAGACCTGGACTTTACTGGTATTTGGGTGTGTGGATTTGAGGACGTGCCCTTGGAGGAAGGGCCAGCACACTGGGTGCTGATCTCCCCTCAATCCCACCCTCCCAGATGCAAGATATGTAACTTTTCCCAAGGGCATACCCTGCCTTGTGCAATTCCCGAGAGGGTGTTTATAAGCTCTGCCCTTTGGTTTCCACTCAAAAGTGCATCTCACAAAGCAATTAAAAGTGACCTCGCTGAAGAAATAAACTTCACTTTCTCACTGTGTGTGTGTGTGTGTGTGTGTGTGTGTGTGTGTGTGTGCAGGAGCACGTGTGTACGTAGGGGGAGGTGTGAGGGGCAGGGGCTCTGGATTCACATTGCCTGCTTTCAAAGGCTCGGCTGCTGTGTGACCTTGGGCAAACTGCTTTACCTCTCTGGGCCTCATCTATAAAATGAAGATAGGTTAATACCGACTTAATAGGGTTGTCTTGATGATTAAAGGAAATGATAAATGCCTCAGTCTTGGTTTTGCATTCCCCCCAAACAGGAAGCAGGACTTCTGGGAAAAAGGTTGATTCCTAGGCTGGAGTAGGAAAGAGTATGAAGTAAGTCTGGAGTATCTTGTGCTAGAAAGTAAGGAAACTCTCAAAAATATGGATTGGGGCATGTCAAATGGACATGAGAGCCAGCTCAGAGGGGCACCCACTGGCCAAATCTGGAACACTTTTTGGGTAACAGCTTTATTGAGATAACATTCACAATACGTAATTCACATACCATATAATCACTTCATTTAAAGTGTACAGTTCAATAGTGTGTTTGCAGAGCTGTGCATGTATGACTGTGGTCATTTTTAAAACATTTTCATCAACCCAAGAGGAAACCCCATACCCATTAGCTGTCCCACCCCAATAGACCCGCCTCCAACCTCTGGCCACCACAAACCCACTTTCTTTCTTTTTTAAAAAAATTTTAAATAGTTTATTGTCAAGTTGGTTTCCAAATAACACCCAGTGCTCATCCTCACAAGTGCCCTCCTCCATGCCCATCACCCCTCCCCCTCCCCCCACCCCATCTGCCCTCAGTTTGTTCTCAGCATTCAAGAGTCTCTCATGGTTTGCCTCCCTCCCTCTCCCCGACTATTTTTCCCCTTCTTCTCCCCCATGGTGCTCCATTAAGTTCCTCCTAATCCTCCTATACATGCAAACATATGGTATTTGTCCTTCTCTGCCTGACTTATTTCTCTCAGCATAACACCCTCAAGCTCCATCCATGTTGCTACACATGGCCAGATTTCATTCTTTCTCATTGCCATGTAGTATTCTATCATATAGATAAACCACATCTTCTTGATCCATTCATCATTTGGTGGACACTAAGGCTCTTTCCATGTTTTGGCTATTGTTGAGAGTGCTGCTATGAACATTGGGGTACATGTGCCCCTATGCATGAGCACTCCTGTATCCCTTGCAAACCCACTTTCTATCTCTCTAGATGTGCCTGACCTGGACAATGTTTTCAAGATTTATCCGTGTTGTGGCAGGCACCAGGATTTCATTCCTTGTGATGGCTGAATACTCTTCCACTGTAGGGACAAACCACATTTGTCTCCATATTGATCATTTTACCCACTTGTGGGCTGTGTCTACTTTGGGACTATTATGAATGATGGTGCCATGAACATCCATGTACAAGTTCTCATGTGGACGAATGTTTTCATTTCTTTGGGCATACACTGAGGAATGGAACTCCTGAGCCAAATAGTACCTTAAAGTTTAAACTTTGGAGGAACTGCCTGACTTCAAAGTAGCAGCACATTGCCATCAGCAGGGGCAGTGAGTGAAGGTTCCAATTTTTCCACATCCTCACCAACACTGTTTTTTTTTTAAGTTTAGTTATTTTGAGAGAGAGTGTGTGCACAAGCAGGGGAGTGGGGAAAGAGAGAGAGAGAGAGAGAGAATCCCAAGCAGGCTCCTCGGTGTCCGTACCGAGCCTAGTGTGGGGCTTGAATCCACAAACCATTGAGATCATGACCTGAGCCGATAGATATCAAGAGGCTCAACCAACTGAGTCACCCAGGCACCCCAACACTTGTTATTTTTTTTTTTAATTCAATTTACTTTTTTTTTTTTAAATAGGCTCTGCCCAGTGTGGGGCTTGAAACCACAACCCTGACGTTGAAGGTCACGTGCTCTATACCGACTGAGCCTACCAGCCCCCACCCCCTCCCCCCACCACAACACTTGTTATTAACTGTCTTTCTGATCATAGCTATCCTAAGGGGTGTGAAGCAGTATCCCATGGTGGTTTGGATTTGCATTTTCCTGGGGGCTAATAGTAATGAGTATCTTTTCATGGGCTCTTTGGCCATTTGTATCTCTTTGGGAAAACTTAGGATTCAGATCTTTTGCCCATTTGCTAGTTGGGTTATTTGTCCTTTTATCATTGAGTTGTAAAAATTCTTTATCAGATACATGGTTTGCAAATATTTCTCACACCCTGTGGGTTGCCTTGCACTTTCTTGATGGTATTCTTAGAAACAAAAGAATTAAATGATGATGAAGACTGCTGTCTCTATTTTTTCTTTTGTTGCTTACGTTTTTGGTGTCATATCTACAGAATTAATACAGAATGATTTCTAAGGTAGACTGGGACCATTTGACAATCAACATAAATAATGACAGAGACAGGGGTGCTTGGCTGGCTCTGTTGGTGGAGTGAGCGACTCTTGATCTCAGGGTCATGAGTTAGCACCCCACGTTGGGCCTAGAGCTTCCTTTAAAAAAATAATGATAGTGACAGATTATAATCTAGTGAAAGAGACAAGAATCCATGAGTCCTTACTAGTAATAATTAGACAAATAGATACATAATGGGGATGGGGGTAGAGCTCTTCCTGACAATAAGATGGTGATAAATGTGGAGGTGGTCATAAGGTTGGAAAACCATCATTCTGCAACTACCAGAGATTAGTTTGAGCAAGAGTCATCAATGGATACTAAATCCAAGATGGTGGAAAGCTTGGTGAAGAACTGGATGGGGCCCTTGGGTGGCTTAGTCGGTTAAGCATCCGACTACGGCTCAGGTCATGGTCTTGTAATTCTTGAATTCAAGCTCCACACTGGGCTCTGTGCTGACAGCTCAGAGCCTGGAGCCTGCTTTGGATGCTGTGTCTCCCATTCTCTCTGCCCCTCTCCTGCTCATGCTCTCTCTCTCTCATAAATAAATAAACATTAAAATTGTTTTTTTAAAAGAGCTGGATATACATATGCTCTTAGAGTATCTCCCCACTGATTGCATTTAGTTGCATGGGAAAAATGGCCACTATGCAGGAGAGAAACTGGGCAATATTTGGATCTTGCAATCAAAATGAACATCATCAGTGAAAGATAGAGAAAGATTATGTACTTCCAGAAGTGATACCTGAGAAGGACATGTATCACTTATGTAGTATTCCAGCCAGGGATGCATCACTTATATCTAATCCCGAGGAAACATCAGACAAAGTCAAACTGAGGGAGAATCTATAAAATAACTGGCCTATATTCTTCAAAACTGTCGATGCCATGAAAACAAAGAATGGGGCTATTTCTGTCACTAAATGTGTGTGTGTGTGTGTGTGTGTGTGTGTGTGTGTGCGCGCGTGCATGTGCATGTGTGTATGTGTATCTTCCCCTGAAAGTAGATGTACATTCATGAGATCAAAGGCCTGCATTCCTCCACCCATGGACTTCAGAATCAGGAACCTTCCACTTAGGCAAGATGGCCACCCCAACGGCCATTTCCTCACAGAGGCCTTCTAAGACTCACTCCATACCAGCCTGAGCTTGTGAACATTCTTTTGCTCCTCTCTCTCCCCCTGGAGTTGCCAGATTTAGTAAATACAATTTTACAGGATGCCCCATTACATTAGAATTTCAGACAAACAACAAATCATTTTCTGGTATGAGTATGTTCCATGCAACCTACTCCTCACCGACTCAGGAGGCCCCTTCAGAGACTCGTCAAGTGTCACAGGGCCTTGGGAAGCAGGTGAGCTCTCTCTCTGCCCATGAAGTCCCCTCTTGGGGTTTCCATGGGGGAGTATGGTGCTTCCAGCAAGTGCGTTCCTGCCTCCCCTTCCGGAATTACCTCTGTCCCAGCCCTCTCTGACCCCAGGTCCCGGACAGCCCAGGGCTTTCCTCAAGAATCAGTAGAACAAAAGAGTCTCTTCCTCTTGAACTGTACTCTAGCCCCGCCCAGTTCACAGCTCCCCACGTTCTAAAGAAGGTGGGAGTGCTGGGCCACCCTGCCTTCTGGAACCACAGTTCTGTGACATCATCATTCTCCTGGAAATACTCTGGTCTTAACCATGCAAATTGAGGCCCATTCAAGCTTCCCGCAGGAAGTACAGATGGGTCTGGAAGTACTGGTGACAGCTGTTGGGAAGACCACCGGGTGGGGCAGGGCGGAGGGTCCTGGCTGCTCTGTCTTCTCACCTTCCCTCCCTTTGGTGAACGTTAGCACCTTTGGGGAAGCTCCTTCCCCCACGGGGTGGTAGTGGAGGTGCCAGTCGTCACAGGACACTGTGCCCCGGGTGACAGGGTGTGCCTGTGGCCCCCACCACTATATTCTGAAGAGGAACTAAGTGGGACAGCTCTTTTCACGGGAAACCTTCAGGGG
The DNA here is from genome assembly GCA_017311185.1 of Proteles cristata cristata. Taxonomy (NCBI): domain Eukaryota; kingdom Metazoa; phylum Chordata; class Mammalia; order Carnivora; family Hyaenidae; genus Proteles; species Proteles cristata. Next base: position 37,029 of record JAESUZ010004948.1, read on the forward strand.
TCAGGCCAGAGGCCGACAGTTTGGAATCATGTGGACACAGCCCATGTGAGAGCAAAAGCCTCCTTGAAGAGGGAACAGAGTCCAGACAGGATTCCAATCCTACAGTCTTCCCTTTCCAAGACCCAAGCACAGTCTTGCCCTCGCTGCAGTCCTGCGATTCAATAAATGTCCCTTTGTGGCAACAAATTCGAGATGAGTTTCTGTCAATTGCAACCAAGAGAAACCTGCCTAGTAGAGAGCGTGGGGTTAACCCTTTGTGAAGTGGTGACCCGACAACCTGTCCTCTCCCTGTGAAGGTCACACATCCTAGTATCATTAGTCAGAGAAGTCTGAGAGAGACTTCCACCAGCTGTAGCAGAAAGGAGGCAAAGGAAAGTTTGGGGTTTTTTAAATTTTTTTTACATGTTCATTTTATTTTGAGAGAGAGAGAGACAGAGAATGAGCGGGGGAGGGGCAGACAGAGAGGGAGACACAGAATCCCAAGCAGGCTCCAGGCTCTGAGCTGTCAGCACAGAGCCCGGCGCGGGATTCGAACCCACGGACTGTGAGATCATGACCTGAGTGGAAGTTGGACGCTTACCCGACTGAGCCACCCAGGCACACCAGGAAAGTTCTGTTACTGCTGGCCACACTACCCTCTGAAACAGGATGGTTGGGGCCAACGGAAAGAAGGTATTAGAAAGAGTTTCTAAGTGGGCAGTGCTGCGCTGTGCTTTCCACCTCCAGACTCCTCTTCCCAGCAGGGCAGGAGGACACCGCAGCTGGGGCTGACGATGGTGGGATGAGTAATAAACGCAGACCTCATTCATAAACGATGATGACTCTCCTAGGAAATTTTTCTTCTCTTCCTTTCAGCAAAATCATTAATTATGTTATCTCTTTGTTTGTTTTAGTGTATTTGAGAGAGACAGAGACAGAGAGCGAGCGGAAGAGGGGCAGAGAGAGGAGAGAAAGAATCCCAATCAGGCTCTTTACTGTCAGCACAAAGCCTGAAGTGGGGCTTGAACTCAAGAACTGTGAGATCATGACCTGGGCGGAAACCAAGAGTTGGAGGCTTAAACAACTGAGCCACCCAGGCACCCCAATTATGTTATGATAATCAAAATCTTAGGGGTGCTTGGGTTGACCACCTGATTCTTGATTTCAGCTCCGGTCATGATCCCAGGGTCCTGGGATAAAGCCCTGCATGGGGCTCAGTACGGAGTGTGGAGGCTGCTTAAGATTCATTCTCTCTCTCTCTCTCACTCAGAAATAATTTAAAAAAAAATTTTTTTTAAAGAGAGAGTGTGCGAGCAAGGGAAGGTCAGAGAGAGAGAGGGAGATACAGAATCTGAAACAGGTTCCAGGCTCTGAGCTGTCAGCACAGAGCCGGACACGGGGCTCGAACCCACAAACCGTGAGATCATGACCTGAGCAGAAGTCGGACGCTTAACCGACCAAGCCACCCAGGTGCCCCGCACACTCTCTCTTAAAAATTTTTTTAAAATTTGCTAAGGATTAAAAACATAATTATATGCAATGAACAAAAATGTAAATATATGTTTTATGAAAATGTTTTATGAAAAAGTTTTCCAGTGTTTTTTTCCAAAAAGTTAGTTTCTTTTTTTAAATTTTCTATTTTTTTATTTTTATTTTTAAAAAACATTTTTTTAATGCTTTATTTATTTCTAGGAGAGAGAGAGAGACAGCGTGAGCAGGGAAGGGTCAGAGAGAGAGGGAGACACAGACTCTGAAAGAGGCTCCAGGCCCTGAGCTGGCAGTCAGCACAGAGCCCAACACGTGGCTCAAACCCACAAACCTTGAGATCATGACCTAAGCAAAAGTCGGACACTTAACCGACTAAGCCACCCAGGCGCCCCATCTTCTTTTAATACTGAAAAGTATCTAATAATGTACAAGGCAAAATACAGATTAGAATTAATGAATGTCAAATTTTTATATCAAATATACATAAACCCAAATACTGTATATCATTTTACTCTCTAAAGCCTTAGTTAAATTTTATTAAATATCTCAATTTTACAACTTAACTGAAATTTTATTTAAATTATACATTTAATTTAAAAATTGATTTATAAACAAGTAACTTTTTATTATTTATTTATTTACTTTTAGTAACTTTTAACCCCAACATGGGGCTCGAACTTGTGACCGTGTGATCAAGAGTCACATGTTTGGGTTTTTTTAAATTTTTAAAAAGTGTTTATTTTTTAAATGTTTAATGTTTTCCAACTGAGGGAGCCAGACAACACCCAAAATATGTAAGTTTTTAAATAAAAATGTGAAAATTCCTAATTCTAGCATTCAATGTCCATATTGCCGCCTGTGTAAAAAATTGGTATCATTATGTCTAAAGTCTTGATATACAAATTTGAATAATGTGTAATGTGGCTTATGTAATATTGCAAAAATGCCCTCAGTTTCTATTTACAGCTGATGCACACGGTGTCCTAATTCATGTGGAGTAGCCCCAAAACCACAAACAGGAAGATAAAAACAAGAAGAAACTGACACTTGGCGATACTAGAAAACGCCATTTCATTGTGCTCAAATCTATTGCATTCTGGCTGAGAGGAAAGATCTGGCAAGTTAATTTGTCTTTTCTCTTACCTAAGTACTTCTCTGCTCAAAAATCTCTGCACTCCAAGATGGTACCTAGCAGGGGCCCCATCAAGCTTTCATTAAACCTTTCGAAGCAGATGATTTTTCTATCCATCAGTATAGGGTAAGATGTGAAGCATCTCCTGGGAGCCTGAACATTGTCGGTCAAGAGCACGGATGTTTAAGGTTGTGCCGGTGCTGAGCGCCAGAGGCACTGTGTGGTCCTTAATAAATTTAATTATTGTGTTGTGGGGGGCTCTAAAGCACAGAGCCTACTTGGGGGCTCCCCCTGCCAGTTCTCGGGGCAATGCTGGAAGAGTATGCGTCCAGAAAATGCATTAGGAAACAGGACATTGTGAGGCAATGTCTGCTTTGAGTTTTCCATAAACTATGAGAAAAATGGATTCAGCTTGCTGAAATCCAGAACACAGGAATCCAAATCCAGTGCCGGGAATGTGATCTGCACTGAAGGCGGAAAGAGCAGAATCCACAGCACAGAAGGGTCCCTCGAGGCTGTAGCCACATGCTTGAAAAGCTCTCCAAGTGCAAAGCACAAAGGCATGTGGAAAACAATGAGACAAAAGAGGACGAGAACGGGGTGCCTGGGTGGCTCAGTCGGTTAAGCCTCTGACTTCGGCTCAGGTCATGATCTCACAGTCTGTGGGTTCGAGTCCTGCATCGGGCTCTGTGTGGACAGCTCAGAACCTGGAGCTGCTTCAGATTCTGCGTCTCCTCCTCTTTCTGCCTCTCCTCCACTTGCATTCTGTTTCTGTTTCTCTCTCAAAAGTAAATAAACATTAAAAAAAATAAAAGAAGATGAGTACAGACCACAGAGATTGTAGACTTAAACAGGGATAGAGACACCAGGCTGTCTTTGGAATATCTTTCAAACCATATTAATAAGACTGAATTTTTGCCTTTATTATAGGACTTGTACTTTATCCCACAGAATATACACCTTCTCAAACACTTCAGGAATCTTTACACAAATTGACTATAAACTAGGCTACAAATAATGCCTCAAGATCCCCACAAGGGAGGAATTATATAGGCTTCACACTCAGGCTATGATGTAAAAGAAACACCCAGTTTCTTAAAACTTTAAAAGAAATGCCCACATACTTTTCCCCCTGAATAATTATTAGGTCAAAGGCAAACCTGGAGTAACAGGTTTCTAAAACAATGAAAATGAACGAACAGAGGCAGTTTCTGAAATGTAACCAAAAGCGTATATGAAGAAAATGTGTAGTCTTAAGACACTGCTTTCATTCAAACAAAGCAAAACAAATGGACTGAGCATGCAAGGAGAAGTGAAAAAAAAAATAGAAGGAAAATGTTTCCAAGGAAAACAGCAAGCAGCAAAGAATAAGAATGGAAGCACAACATATTTAAGGGGCTCAGCGGAAAATGTGTGGGTGGGATATTTAAAAATGGAGTCAAGAAACAAAGACTAGTCGGGGGGGGGGTGGTTCTGGATGCCTCAGTCGGTTAAGTGTCTGACTCTTGATTTCGGCTCAGGTCATGATCTCACGAATCGTGAAATTGAGTCCCACATTGGGATCCATGCTGGATGTAGAGCCTGCTTAGCAGTCTCTCTCTCTCTCTCTCTCTCTCTCTCTCTCTCTGCCCCTCTTCCACTCACATGCAATCTCTCTCGTTCAAAAAAGAAGAAAAAAAAAGAAACAAAGACTAGAAACCCCACATATTACATGTCCCACCATACTTGCTATGGACTTTGATCCTTCTCTGTAGCACCAGAGCTGGTTAAAGTAAATTCTTCAAAGTTTCTGGAATGGGTTCCTTGCAAGAACAAGCCAGTCTAAAGTCAAGGGTTACCACCAAACAACAGACTCCTTTAATCATAACACGGTCGATAGATTATCCAAGAAGGTAAGCATAACTGAAGGCTCTATTTGTAGTAGAAGTTTCTTTTGTTTTTTAAGTTTATTTATTTATTTTGAGAGAAACAGGGACAGAGTGAGCAGGGGAGGGGCAAGAGAGCGAGAGGGAGAGAGAATCCCAAGCAGGCTCCATGCTGCCAGCGCAGAGCCTAATGGAGAGCTCGAAAGTCACGAAACGGTGAGATCATGATGTTAGCCGGAGATCAACTGAGCCACCCAGGCACCTCTGTAGTAGAAGTTTCTACAGTCTTGTTGCCTCCAAAGCATTGCTAAACACTTTCTTCCATAAAATTATATTCTGCCCTGAGACAGGCTCCCGGCAGGTTAGAGGTGGCAATGCCTACTACTGGCCTTTAGAAAAGGGCAAGAAATAAATTTTAAGTCTCTGTTCAGAAAAGTGCCAACAGATAGTCCCCGTATTGTGCTGGGAAATGCAAGGTAAGTAAAACACAAACATGCCTTTAAGAAATCAAATATGGACGTTAGTGTATGAGACCGGGCCATTCCCAGACTGGAGACATTCCATGGTGGTCCAATCCAAATGCGTCATTCACATAATTTAAAAGGAAGCATGCCTTCCTGTTGGTCAGCCCTGTGGGAAATCTTTCCACTGAGCTGACATCTGCCTGTGTCCTCCTCTTCTGCCCAGTCTCAGTCCCCAGGCATCGGGCCACACAGCATTGTAGCCTCCTCTGTGGAGTGGCCAGCTGCTGGGCTTTGGAGCCAAACCAAAGCCTCTGGCAAAGAAGTGGGTTCATGTAACTGTACATATCGGTGAAGTGTCTGACTACATCATTCTATGTTCCAATATGATCATGCCTGAGCATTTACATGGGACTTTTGTTTCGTTACTTTCTTTCTGTTTCTATTACATTTAGGGGATTATATTGATTTTTTAAATTACCAATATTCTGAATGGATAAACAAACTGTGGTACATTCATCTAATGGAATACTACCTAGCAATAAAAAGGAGTATACTATTGGGCGGCTCAGTCTGTTAAGTATCCGACTTCGGCTCAGGTCATGACCTCATAGTTTGTGGGTTTGAGCCCTGCATCAGGCTCTGAGTTAGAGCCTGAGACCTGTTTAGGATTCTGTGTTTCCATCTCTCTCTGGCCCTCCCCTGCTCGCACTCACTTTCAAAAAAAATAAATAAAAACAAAACATTTAAAAAAAAGGAATATACTATTGGTATACATGAATAAATTTCAAAATAATTATGCTGAGTGAAAGAAGACAGACCAAAAAAAGAAAGAGAAGGATAAGGAGAGGAAGAGGGAGGAGAGAAGAAGGAGGAAGAAGAGGAGAAGACACTGCATGGTTCTATTCATACGAAACTCTAAAAACTGTAAACTAATCTATAATGACAGAAAGTAGATTAGTAGTTGCCTGAGGATGGGGGAGCAGAAAGGGATGGGGGGGTGCTGCTGAGGGGCACAAGAAAACTTTTGGAAGTGAAGAGATATTAACTATCTTGATTGTGATGGTGGTTTCGTGGATATATACATATGTCAAAGATGATCAAATTGTATGCTATAAATATGTCACTTAGTATACGTCAACACCTGAATAAGGTATACTATAGTTACACACAATAAATTTTATGAGAAGGGAATTATGGGCCTGTCACGGTTGAGAAGCTCAGCATCAGGCTGATTCAGAAGCGGGGGCGGCTTCTCCCACCACGTTGTCCTCAGGTCAACTGGCTGTGCAATCTATCCAGTGGCCACGAGGGGCCAGCAACGGCCCGTATACAGAAGTGTGGGTTGCCGGCACCAACATTTAAGAATTCCCTCCATGGGCGCCTGGGTGGCTTAGTGGGTTAAGCGTCCGACTTTCGCTTAGGTCATGATCTCGCGCTTTGTGGGTTCCAGCCCCACATGGGGCTCTGTGCTGACTGCCAGCTCAGAGCCTGGAGCCTGTTTCAGTCTGTGACTCCCTCTCTCTGACCCTCCCCTGCTCATGCTGTCTGTCTCTCTCTCTCTCCTAGAAATAAATAAAAAACATTAAAAAAAAATTAAAAAAAAAAAAAAGAATTCCCTCCAGTGTGCTCCCCAGCTGGGAGGAGGGGGGTAGGCGGGCATTAAGATTCCCCGCTTTACACAGTAGCAGAACTGGAGTTGGGGCTGTGGTCTCTTTGGGCACCGATTCCATCCTGTTGGTCCCCCAAGACCAAGACAACTCCCTGTGCTACCATATCTTTTAAAACGGTGTCCTGTCTGCAGTGGGGGCAGGCAGCCACAGCTCCAGGCCGGTTATCTGCAGGGCTGATGCGGAGTCGCTGGAGATGGCACCAGTAAGTTGTGATTCTCAAGGTGCCTTTGGAAGACCTCCTAGGCCTGGAGTGGCCTCTGTATTGGCTTTCCACCTTGCCTGAAACCCACCACTATAAAACAGGACAAGATTCCATTAGCCAGCCAAGCCAAAGAATGAAGCACCGAAAAGAGTTTTATAAGGGCGAGGGAAAGTAGACAGGGGGTAACTGGGGATGGGGAGGAGAGGGTGGAGCACCCAGGGTGTGCTACAGTGAAGGCTTCCCAGGAAGGACTTGCTGACATGTACTGAGCCTTCCCAGTGTGTGAGGCATGATGCCAGCACTGTATGCAGTGAGCAGTTTCACCTCCACAGCACCCTTGTGAAATCAGCTGCAGAGAGGTTAAGTGACTCACCCAAAGTCACAGAGGGGAGGCAGGGCAAAGATTTGAATCCAGGTTTGATACTAACATGGTGGGTTTAGCTGTTACTCCTACTGCTCATTTTTTAACAGTTTTTTAATGTTTGTTTTTGAGAGAGAGAGAGAGAGAGAGAGAGAGAGAGAGAATGCGTGGGGGAGGGGCAGAGAAAGGGAGACAGAATTCTAACCAGGCTACAAGCTCTGAGCTATCAACACAGAGCCTGATGTGGGGCTCGAACCCACGAACCGCAAGATCTGAGTCGAAGTTGTATGCTTAACTGACTGATCACCCCCTCTTATTGCCTGTTATAACAGAAGTGTCTTTCTTTCTCTTTCGGGCTAGGGTATTATTTACTTCATGCGGTTAACTGGCTGGTGTTTGGTAGCAGGCAGTGGGTATTTCAGTTTATCCTCCTGGAGATAAAGCTCCTGATGCTTCCAGAGAATTTTAAGCTCCTCTGACGATCCAGGAAGGAAATCTTCCCTATTTATTTGCTGAGCATTCACAGGGCGTGAGGTTGTGGGTTAAGACTGATACTTTCGGTGCACCTGGGTGGCTCAGTCGGTTGGGCGTCCGACTTCGGCTCAGGTCATGATCTCACAGTTCGTGGGTTCGACCCCTGCGTTGGGCTCTGTGCTGACAGCTAGCTCAGAGCCTGGAGCCTGTTTCAATTCTGTATCTCCCTCTCTCTCTGACCCTCCCCTGCTCACGCTGTCTGTCTCTCTCAGAAATAAATAAAACATATAAAAAATTAAAAGAAAAAAAGACTGATACTTTCATAGTGATGGTATCTGAAGGGCAGGTGGACAGAGGTCAGCAACAAGGAATCTAGGGACAGGTGACTTGTAGCAATGCAGTGGCATTGTTCACATGTGCCCATACGAGTGTGTCAGAGGCAGCAGTACCCCAACCTCAACTGGGGTCATGAGCAGGCTGACCAGATCAGAATGCAGGGCAAGAGAACTCACCAGAACTCCCGGTTATCAGAACAAGGCCAAAGCATCCCAGGGAGAAGATATCTCATGGCCATGGTTTGTGAGTAAGTGAAGGTCATCCTTTCCCTCAGGTCTGGCCCAGCCCTCCTGCGATCATGCAGCTTGACCCTCCAAGCGAGTGGCCGCAAGGAGGTAGCCTCTTCTAGGTTCTGCAGAAGCCAACAGCTCTGGCCTTTGGGCCTGCCTGCTGCTTTTATGCTCCTCTGGCCACATGGTGGGGTTGATACGGGCACTGAGTAAAGGCTCCAGGGCTGCTCATGTGAAGACAAAGCAAAAGGAGGCCAAGGTTAAACAATGGGTTCCCTTGCTTCATTTCCTAGATGGGGAAACTGAGGCCTGGGGAGAGGCAGGGACTCGAGTGAGCTAATGGCCGAGCTGGGGGTAAGCCTCCCCGCAGTCTCTTCTCCCAGGCTCCCCAGCCCTATTTCCTAACAGGTCCCTGCTGCCGGGGGTGTCTCTGCCCTTTGTCAATCACTATTGTCTTTCTTGAAAGAACAATTCTTTAATATCGTGACGTAGTCAGTCAGTGTTCAAAGTTCCAACGGTGTCATGTCAAAAAGCACTTCCAACAGTTTGATTCAATCCAGATTGGAATCAGGCGAGCTCAGCTGTGATTGGTTGATGTCTCTGAAGTCTTTTAATCCATAGGTTCCTCTTCTGTCTTTCTCTTTTTGCTTGCGATTTATCTCGCGATTTATCCTTGGAGAAGGCGTGTCATGTATCCTGCAGATTGTCAGCTGTCTGGGTTTTGATGATTGCAAACCCATGACATGGTCTCGCATATTGCTCTGTTTTCTACGTTTCCTGTAATTGAGTCTAGAGGTTTGATCAGATCAAGATTTGGGTGGTTTTTTATTTTATTTTATTTTTTTTTGCAAGATTACTTCACAGGAGTAGTAGTCTTGCAAAAAAAGACTCTGCACAGAGTCTTAAACACCATCCAGTTCAGCCATGTCATGTTCAGAAGGAGAAGCTGAGAACCAGAGAGTAGTGACTCATACAAGCTTGCACACTTAGCCAAGGTCATGGACATATTCTTAAAGGAAGCCCCTGAAAATTTTTGTGATCAGTTTTAGTGCCTTTGATGACTGTGTCTGATATTCTCACTCTACAGCCTGTGCTTGTACCCACGGTGCTGGGCCTGCCTCTCAACCTCATCTTATTTACTGCTGGGGTCCCAGTGCCTATGGTAGACACTCATCTGCTGCATGAATAAATGAATGAGGTTACTATTGTTTTTATGTCTCAGAAACTGGTTGCTCCTGGACTGTCCCCTGGGGAAGGTATTATAAGCACTGGCCCTGCTTTATACTGGACATTTATATCTGTAAATGTCCAGAAAGTGGCCAGCCTGTTAGGCACCGGCAGGATCCAAGGGTAAAGGAATCAGAGGGAAGCAGGGCTGACCTAGAAAAGCAACTGGAAAGATGGCTAGAGTGCAGCGTGGCAGGAGGCAAGCCCAGCCACACTAAATCCTGCAGGCAGCATGGATGGGGTGCACCAGCAGGGGGCAGCGTCCAGCCACCGAGATGTGGTCCAGTCCACAGGAGGAGCAAGCCAGGACCCTCATCCTCACGCTGGGCAGAAACTCAGGCCAAAGATCAAGTCAGAAGCCCTGAGTATTAATTAGAATTAAGTTGGGTTGTCAGGAATGGAAAAACGCCCAAATGTCATGAGCTCAAATAGCTCATTCCTCCCTCATGTTAAATGCCCCAAAGGAGTCCGTTCACAACCAACAGGGTGCTCCTGGGGGGCAAAGATGACAGAGAGGACCCAGGCTCCCCTGTCTTGTCACTCCCTTATCCTCAAGCATGACTTTGTTCCATGGTACAACATGGCTGCTGGAACTCAGCCCTTCCATGCCATATCCCAAGTAACAGGAAAGAACAGAGGGAAAAGAAGAGCACTCTCCTTTTTTAGGGCCATTCCCAGAACCGTGCAGACTGCTTCACGTACATTCTATTGGCCAGAACTGAGTCACATGGCCATGTTGTGCCCGATTCATGAGTCCCCTGAGACCCCCAAGGAGCCGACACCGATGCAAGTACAAAAGGGTCTTTATTACAAGCTCGAGCAGGGGCTCACCTGCCTATCGGTTTTGTGGCAGAAAGTGAAACCAAGATCAATACCGAACAGGGTTTTTATGGGGTAAGGGATGGGGGTGTTCCAGTGTACACGTTGTACATATAACATCATCACATAAGCACCAATTACAATTGTACAGCAGCACCCATGGTAACAGTTTTGACCATTCAATATCTGTGAGGTGTTCATTACTTTTGGTGGGACCTAATCATGACTTTTGAGAATCCTTTGGAAATGACCAGTTATGAGGTGAGTTCAAAGGGCCCACATGGGGTTCAGGCAAGCAGTGAGAAATTGGCTAGTTTGTACAGAATAACTGTCTACAGTTCCCAGCCTTGACTCAGACCACAGGAATGGTTTTTTTTGATTAGCTGACCTGAGGGCGGTCTGAGGATGGCTTTAGCCTTGAGCAATCTGAGGAATTGGGGCTACGTGCAGCCCGAGGTTGCTCTTAATGGAGGCCTTAATTTCAAAATGATGTTACTTAGGCTCTTCAGCCACACCTTGCTGCAGATGACCGTGAGAAATACAACCTTCGTCTCCGACATCCATGGGCCCATCGGAGAGTCTATAAGTGAAGACCAGAGAGCATGTGTCCAGTGACTCATTAGGATACAAGGCGGAAGGATGCAGAGGACTCGGCTTGGGCCCAGGTGCTTATGGCCCTGCTGCCCTAGATCCTGAGGGTTGTGCAGCCTGGGGTCCTCTCGGTCCAGCTGTGGGAGCGAGAAGTTACAGAGCCTCGCCATGCGGCCTGACTGTTGAGTACCCGCCACTGGGCAATGGTGGGCATTTTGTTAAGCATGGCACCGGCCCAGGGAGAAGGACCAGCGGCAAGAAAGCAGGTATGTTCATTGTCAAGGCCAGGCCTACAACTGCTCAATGCTACGAAAAGCATCCTCAAGGTGATGAGTCCAGGACCACAGACTGCCTTTTCCCTGGAGGCAGTGAAGGAGCTGAGGACAACTTCTTTTTTTTATTGCCTTAAAAAAATTTTTTTTTTACTGTAGAATAACCTACACATAGAATAACCTACACATCATACCTAAGGGTATGACTCCACAATTTTCACAGAAATGGACACACCCAAGCATCCAACACGCAGATCAAAAAATATAAGGCACCTGGGTGGCTCAGTCAGTCGAGCGTCTGACTTTGGCTCAGATCATGATCTCAGGGTTCGTGAGTTCTAGTTCTACGTCGAGCTCTGTGCTGATAGCTCAGAGCCTGAAGCCTGCTTCAGATTGTGTCTCCCTCTCTCTCTCTGCCCCTCCCCTGCTCATGCTCTGTCTCTCTCTCAAAAATAAACATTAAAAAAAAAGTAGAACATTACTACAACCCCAGAAAAAGCCCCAAGTGTCCCCTCTCCATTACAACACCCTACCCTGCTCCTAGCATTTAGAAAATCTTTCCAGGAGATTCTTTAGTCAATGCTGAGAATCACTGCTTTTATAACAATGGTTATCAAACTTGGCTGTGCATTAGAATCAAGTAGGGGAGCGTCTGCGTTTTGAGGAAGGTGAACTGGGACACCTAAGATGGAGTGTGGTGTAGAGGAGAAGCCTGGGAGCCAGACAGGGCTGCCACGTACCAGCTGTGTGACCTTGAATGAGTTCCTTCACCTCTCTGAGCCTCACCTGTGACATTTGAATACTATCACACTCCCTGCAGAGTTGAGGCTGAGAGAGACAGACCGCAGGGTTGGGGGGATGTAAGCCCAGGTATATGTAGGGTCAATAAATGACAGCCACTGCTGTCATTTTTATTTTATTTTATTTTTTAAATATTTTTATTTATTTCTAGGAAAGAGAGAGAGAGACAGCGTGAGCAGGGGAGGGTCAGAGAGAGAGGGAGTCACAGACTGAAACAGGCTCCAGGCTCCGAGCTGGCAGTCAGCACAGAGCCCGACGCGGGGCTCGAACCCACGAAGCGCGAGATCATGACCTAAGTGAAAGTCGGACGCTTAACCGACTAAGCCACCCAGGCGCCCCACTGCTGTCATTTTTATTAAAGGGGAGCAACCCCAGGAAGACTGAAAGCCCTTCTTTATGCAGATGGGACCCAATCTGGGGATAGTGGACTCAGGTTATGTTGATAAGTAGGTCAACAGGTAGTGAAGATGAGAAGCCAGGGTCTTTCTGGGGAGCATGGGGAATTCCCAGGGGCAGCAGAGATTCCGGGCCAGAACTCATGAGCGGTGGCTAGCACAGCGGCACGTACACAGCGCACAGTGGGAAAGGCAAGCTGATACAGGCAGATGCCATTGCGTTCCTCTGCTGGACTCTAAAGCGGCACTGATCCCACCTCTTTCTCCCCAGTCTGCCTTTCAAATCCGCCTGCAGCATCTGGGCTACGCAGGGAACCCCAAACCCCTCCCAAGCCATGTCGCTAGGGGTTGGCACCTTGCCACATTCCCCTGTTGTGACAACGGGCAGTGAGGCCAGTGCACAAATGGGCAATCCAGAAGGATCTTTCTCTTCCTTCTTCCTTCCTCTGGGCTTGCTCTTTCAACTGGGGAAGCCAGATGCTTTGGAGTTTAATTACATGCTGCATTTGGAAGCAAAGAATGTCAGAGCTGGAAAGGAAGAACCTTATTATAAATAATAGCCACCAGCATTTATTGAACATTTACTCTGCGCCAGGCCCATTTCCGGGCATTACCCCATTCAGCCTTCCGGACAATTTAGGGGGCAGGTGCTTTCATCATCCCTGTTTAACAAGGAAGAAGGAAACTGAGATTTTAGGGACATTACAGGGCATTTCCCAAAGTGCTGAAAGGTACATAGTGCAAAAATTATTAGTTTGTGTTAGTTAAATGCTGCATCCTGTATCCCTCCCTGGGAAATTCACAATGTACGTAAACATATTAAAGGCCCTGAGAAGTCCTGTATTAAACAGACCCCTTTAGGTCAGTGTCACCTCTACTGTGCAGTTAGTGGGCCGCAGGTATTAATCATGCTCCTTATCTCACAGCTGGGGTAACAGAGGCCTAGGCAGCACTGCAGGTGCCGACCAGGCACAGGTCTTTGGTCCCATGCTCTCTGGACCCCTCAAGAAATGTAGAGCAGAGGAAGGCAGACTATGGCCCATCTGACCCACTACCTGTTTTTGTAAATGAAGTTTTATTGAAGATGATCTGATCCAGGCCCCTTGATTTACAGATGAGCCAGTCGAGGCCCAGGGAGGATGACTGTCATGCTCAAGGTCACACAGTCAATTAGGGGCAGAGGCAGAAATAGATCCTAGAGCTCCCAAATCCAGGTATTCTCCAAAACACAAGTCAGACACGTGGGAGGAGGGGAGGTGGCGGCAGGTGGGGAGTGAAGCTCCATGATCCCCGTGATCCGTGTCTCAGTCATCTGCTGCGTGCTACTTACACACGCACTGGCCCCTTTCTAATTTATTTACTTATTTATTTTGATATATAGAGAGACAGAGCATGAGCAGGGGAGGGGCAGAGAGAGAGGGAGACACAGAATCCAAAGCAGGCTCCAGGCTCTGAGCTAGCTGTCAGCACAGAGCCCAATGCGAGGCTCGAACCCACAAACCGTGAGATCATGACCTGAGCCAAACTTGGATGCTTAACCGACTGAGCCACCCAGGCACCCTGCACTGCCCCCTTTTTACTGCTGCATAGGTACCCCGGACATGTCTCTCCCTCCTGCTGCTGTGGGTAAACTACCTTGGCCTGAACTGCCTAGGGGCCTTCCTCTGCTTTCCACTTTGCGTGGGGGGACAAAGGCTGAACTGCACAATTGTGTTTATTTTAATTCTCTGAAAGATGCAGTAAAACATTATTAATTCCCTGTCTTCCAAGGTGAGATCATTTGGACAGGAACCTGGCAGAAGGCAACCTTTGCCGGCTCGGGGGAGAGTTTGTCAAACAAATGAGTAGTGCAAGCAGGATTCTAGGGGGTGTTTGAGACCACTTTAGAAAATAAATTATGTCCGAAGGTTCTTAGACTCCCTGAAGTATGTTATACAATGGTCATCTATTTGCATTTTTCAAGTGTGTCTGTGTTGTTTGAAGATGCAAATAAAATCATTCTTATCATTAAAATGGCCCGGGGCATTTGGGTGGCTCCGTGGGTTAAGTGTCCAACTTTGGCTCAGGTGATGATCTCACGGTTCGTGGGTTCGAGTCCCGCATCGGGCTCTGTGCTGACAGCTCAGAGCCTGAAGCCTGCTTCAGATTCTGTGTCTCCCTCTCTCTGTCCCTCTCCTGCTCATGCTCTGTGTGTCTCTCTCTCAAAAATAAGTGAACACTTTAAAAAATGTTTAAAAAATTTTTTTAAATAATAAAATGGTCCATGCATAGAGTACTTTCCAGCCTTCTTTGAAATGTGAACAAAATATCTGCAGATTTAAATGTTTTAGTTCAGAAAAGTCCATTAGTAGTATTTGTATTGCTACTAAGTACCAATAGTAAATGGTACTAATTAAGGAGGTTGTATTAATCTCTGAATCTAGGGGACAGAGGCGTCGTGCTGACCCTGGGTGGCCAAGGCGTGCCAGGGAGCTAAAGGTTCATCTAGAAACAGCTGCGGGGACAGCCGGGCATAAACGGTGGCCTCAGGGTGGAGGCTCTTCCTGGGACAGCCAGACTGCCCAGATGGCCTTTCCAGAGCTGGGAGATGCAGACTTGTCACTGAGGTGGAGGGTAAAAATAGTCCTGTGTGGGCGGCCGCTGGGCCCGGAGGCACCAGCTTCCTGGTCCCCAGAGCAGAGAAGGCAGCCCAGTTGACAGACAACTTCTTAAGCTCTGGAGGCCTCCCCCGAGCTCTGGGGGCTGGGGTAGGGGTTTGTTCTCTAACAACGAAGCCCACCCCCCACGCCCATACACACACCAAGTACTGGAAAGAGAGTTAGGTTTTAAGGTAGCGAAGGGCTTAAATCCTGGCCTTATCAGGTACCAGCTCTGTGTCCTCAGGCAAAATGTCTCTCCTTTCTGAGCCTCCATTTTTTCATCTGTCAAAGGGGGCTAATGATTTCTCACTATTTGGTTCCTGTGACACTTACAGAACAAAGATAGCTAACATATTTCCCTCTACAGCCTCACTCTTCTACCCCTCTCCCTCCCACACATTTCCCCCTGCCCAGAACATTCTTCAAGAGGGGGCTCTGTGGAAAGGGCTCTGTGGGCAGAAACGGAGGCCTCAAGACAAGAGCTGTGGTGGGGAGCCATCTCGGAAGCCGATCCTTTACCCCTAGGTGAGCTTTCAAGTGACTGTGTCCCTGGCCAACCCCTTGGCTACAACCTCACAAGAGACCCTGAGCTAGAACCACCCAGCGAAGCTGCTTCTGGCTTCCTGGCCCTCAGAAAACGGTGAAATCATAAATACTTGGGGGTGAGCTATGATGCAGCAATAATAACGAACAGGTTTGCTTTGGGGGGCTATTATGAGAATTGAGACAGTGCACTTCAAATAGCAAGTAGACCTACTGGGACGAGTGGCTCCAGAAAGGGCAGAAGGCAGGAGGGAGCGGGAGACAGGAAGCCTCTGTCCAGGACCGTGCCAGGAAGGCTCCTCCTCCAGAACTCTCGGGAGAAGTCTGAGAGACCAGCTACACAGACAGTCGGCACGCTGCCTAAAAACAGAACTCTGACCCCTTACCTGCGGCACCAGCAGAGGAGGGAACCCATTCTCTGCTGCCGTGAATTTGGGAAGCCAAAGCGCTCCCGTGTCGTAGTTAGTCAGTCCAAACACAGCTGACACTTGACAGCAGCTGACAGCTTCCCTCATTTTGCTCTTGCTTCCAATGCAGGACAAATGGGAAAAAGTCAAACCTGCTCCCCGAACCCAATCACATAGGCCACCCCCCTTTCTAGTGAGCACTCCGACAGCTTCTATGCCAACAGCCTCTGATCAGAACCTGAAGCCTTCCATCTCTCCCACTATGAAACTTTCCTATTCCTCTGCTGGCCTTCAATTCTCTTCCAAACTCAAGCAGTGGTGGCTGACTCTCCTGCAGTAGTAAGCCCTGAACACACAACCCTTGCTTGTGCTCACTGAGGTGGTCTTGGTTGACTTCCACAAGCCCATGTTCTCTCTCTCCCTTCCTGACCGCAGGTCGAAAAGACATCTTCCATTTCCCCGCAGGTAGCCACAGAAACCAGCTCGAGGATGATGGAAGAGACGGGCATGGGAATAACTGAGAATGTAGCTATGGAACAGGACAGATCTGGGCTCAAATTCGGGCTCTGCCACTTAACTAGCCATGTGATCTTCAGTAAGCCAAGTAACTACTCCGAGCCTTTGTTTTCTCATGTCAAGAGGACAGTCTAGTGGAACCCAAAGGCTGGTGTAAGAATGGGAAGGTAATATATTTAATGCACTGAGTGTATACAGTAGGTGCTTAATAAAGGGAAGGTCAGCTGACTGTCTCCTCACGGCCTCCTGCTGGAGTAGGCAGGCCCCTGTATCCCACCTTTACTCCTCCCACCCCTGCTTTCTGTGCCACAGGCAGCCTGACCTCGGCTGGATGGAGTTGAGAATATGCGCTCCACGTCCAGAGTATATTCAAGGTCAGGGGTTGGTCTCAGAACGATGGACAAAGGACATAACCAAGCATTTCTCTAAAGAAATCAAGGTTAAAAGCAGGGAACAAAATATCTGATCAGAGACCTGCTGTCTCCCTCTTCTACACTGGCTCTGGGGGTTATCAGGGCAGAGAGACTCGGCCCAGAAAATTGTGAGTGTCCTTGTCCCAGGTGGCTTCTCCAGGACAGAGGATGGTGAGCAGGTATTCCCCTCGGTCTCTCCTGTGTGTCTGTGTGTATTTACATGTGTCAGTTTCTTCATCTTTAAATATTGTTAAGTAGTTATTTGGAGAGAGGCAGAGACAGGGTGAGCAGGGAAGGGGCGGAGTGAGAGGGAGAAGAGAGAGAATCCCAAGCAGGCTCCTCCCTGCCAGCACAGAGCCGGATGCGGGACTCAAACTCACGAAACTGCGAGACCGTGACCCAAGCCAAAACCGAGAGTCCAACGCTTAACCGACTGAGCTACTCAGCCACCTTCTTCATCTTTAAAATGAGAAATTTAATAGCTTCGCAGGAGATACACACACACACACACACACACACACACACACACACACGTGAATTCATTCTAGTGGTGGAGTAGTGGCTTTGAGAAGCTCTATGCTGGGGGCATCCCGAGTAACCTCACTCCCCCTTGCCAAGTCCTTTCCATCCTCAGGTCTTGCCCTCCACCACCACCAGCTAATCCAAGCCTCCCACAACATCTTTTGCCTGGATTATGGAAAAGACTCCTAGATGCTTTCCTTCCTTCTCCACAGCTCAACAAATGCAGATTATGCAAGGATGAGAAGCCGTTCCACATCCCATAAACATAGGCAAAGACTTTTAAAATAATGACAATAACCAGGATTGGGGGCAATGCCCCCCCTCCCCCACAGGGCTGCAGTGTAAATCTCTAAATTTCTGCAGAGCAATTTGGTAGGATGTCATCTTTGGATTCTGTGGGTCCATTGTTCAAAATATAAAGAAAGAGTTTCTGCACAGACTTTGATACAGGCTCTTTATGGTAATGTTGGTACTGATGCAAAAAAGGGGACAGGCAAATAAAATATCCAAGAATAAACATTTTCCTAACAGTGTGGAGATTCCTCAAAACATTAACAATAGAACTCCCCTATGACCCAGCAATAGAACTGCTAGAAATTTACCCAAGGGATACAGGAGTACTGATGCACAGGGGCACATGTACCCCAATGTTCATAGCAGCACTCTCAACAATAGCCAAAACATGGAAAGAGCCTAAGTGTCCATCAATGGACGAATGGATCAAGAAGATGTGGTTTATCTATACAATGGAATACTACACGGCAACGAGAAAATGAAATCTGGCCATGTGTAGCAACGTGGATTGAACTTGAGGGTTTTATGCTGAGCGAAATAAGTCAGGCAGAGAAGGACAGATACCATATGTTTGCACGTATAGGTGGATTAGGAGGAACTTAACGGAGGACCATGGAGGAGGAGAAGGGAAAAAATAGTTGGGGAGAGGGAGGCAAACCATGAGAGACTCTTGAATGCTGAGAACAAACTGAGGGCAGATGGGGTGGGGAGAAGGGGAGGGGGTGATGGGCATGGAGGAGGGCACTTGTGGGGATGAGCACTGGGTGTTATATGGAAACCAACTTGACAATAAACTATTTAAGAAAAAAACCAAACATTTTCCTTAAATAAATGGTAACAGTCTCTACCTTGAAACACCATTCCTTCACTAAAAATTATATTACAGATCCGTAGTACTCACAGCAGGACCCAGAAGCAGCAAGAGCAGCACCCGCGAGTGTTATTAGTAACACACATTCTGGGGCCCCCAAACCCGACTTAATAAGTCCTCCAGACTATTCAGAACCACTGTTGTAGTTGAATATCTATCACTACGAAAAGATACACAATTAAATGACAAAACGTTGCAAAACAACACGAACAAAACAGTAGGTACTAACAGTGCTTCTCTATTCGAATCAATGTGTTGAGACACGCAAAGAAAAAAAGCCCAAGGTGGTAACGTCTACACTCCAGGTGGTAGGATTTTGAGGTTTTAGATTTTTTTCATTTTGCTAATCCATACTTTCTAGTTTGCAATGGTGCGTTTTTGTAAAAAAGAATGGAGAGGATGAAAAAAAGACCTCAATAACTTCTTTTTGAATTATCAGATGGGGGTGGCGTGGGAAGGACGAAGAGAGCACGCCCCGCAGCCACACAGCCTTCAGCCTGGGGACAGCAGGGAGAAGTGGGTAGGGGCGTTGCGGGACCGCTCCGCACCCAGCGCCACCGCCCCAATGGAGAAGGGAGAGAGGGGAGGGCAGCCAATGCCGCGGGTCACAGCTACTTCTCTGATGTCCTCGGAGGTTTACTGGGAGCCAAAGAGCGGAGAAGAGATTTAGGGCAGACTTCAGGAAGAACTGAAGCGCTCCGAGTACCGAATTCCGGAATGGGCGTCTTGGGGAGATTTTCCAGCCCGGAACCCTCAGTCACTGCACCGGGTGCTGGACCTCCGCCCGCCCGAGGGCGGGGCTGCGCGCTGCTCCGACCCCAAGGACTCGGGGGGCGCTGCGGGGTCCTGCGCGCGGGTAGGGAGAGGAGGCGGGCGGGTGGACGGGGGCGGGGCCGTTGCTAGGGGAGGGGCGGCGAGGCGGGCGAGCAGCGCCGCCAGCCACCGCGACCGGCGCTCGGCTCTCCGGCTCCAGCTCCCGCGCAGCCTGTTGCTCGGTCCTCCGGGCCGCCGCCTCCCGCCCGGGGCCCGGGGCCAGGCGGCCCGAGGGGTGTCGGCGCTCGGGCGGCCCCCCGCCTTCCCCTCTCCCCGCGCGCGGCTGGACCCCAGCATCACCGGGAGCGCGGGCGCCGGCCAGCCTCCCGTGCGCGCCGGCCCGCGCGCAGAGACCCTAGGCGCTGAGCCGCGATGAACGCGACCTTCCTGAACCACAGCGGCCTGGAGGCGGCGGGCGGCTTGGGCGGCGGCGGCGGGGCCACCCTTGGGAACCGCAGCCACGGGCTGGGCACGTGGCTCGGCTGCTGCCCCGGGGGCGCGCCGCTGGCAGCCAGCGACGGGGTCCCTGCGGGGCTGGCGCCCGACGAGCGCAGCCTTTGGGTGTCGCGCGTGGCGCAGATCGCTGTGCTCTGCGTGCTGTCGCTCACCGTGGTCTTCGGCGTGTTCTTCCTGGGCTGCAACCTGCTCATCAAGTCGGAGAGCATGATCAACTTTCTAGTGCAGGAGCGCCGGCCCTCCAAGGACGTGGGCGCCGCCATCCTGGGGCTGTACTGAGGCCACCCTGGCCCGCCCCCACCAGCCCGGCCGCAAGCGGACGAGAAGGGGGACCCGGACCTTCGTGCCCCGCCGGGGCTCTGCCGCCGCCGCCCAGCGCGCCGCGCGAGGATCAGCAACTGGTCTCGGGCGCCCCGGTCAGGGGACACCGCGGGACTCGAGGCGGTGGCGCGGGAAGGGACTTCCACACCCGGCTCGGTCCAGCGTGCGCCTCAGCGTGGCCGGGTGGGAGAGGTCGTGGGAGGCTGCTTGGGGCTGAGGTCACGTGCGTGGGAGTTTTGTGTGTACGTGGACGCGGCGGTGTGCGGGTGAGTTGCGGGGCGGGGAAAGTTGACGAATCTGAAGCCCTGAGCTTGTTGGCTGGATTTTGCATTTGAAAAGAACCGTTGTAATAAAACTGTTGCCCTCGGGCTTCAAGCCGCTTCCCATTCGCAGCTCTGCGCAGTGTGTGTGTGTGTGTGTGTGTGTGTGTGTGTGTGTGTGTGTGTGTGTGTGTGTGTGTTGGGTGTGTTGGCTGGGGCAGGGTGGACGGTCTGTGTACCTCACAGGCCGGTTGGCCGCCTTACTGCGAGGCTATGGGAGTAGGTCGGGGAGGGGGCTCCCAAGACCCCACTTGGAGGAGGCCAGGAGGCCCTAGTCCTGGAGGGGAAAGGGCTGGCTCTGCAGGAGTGTGGTCAGACAGCTGGGGGCATTATTTAAATCTCTGGGAAATTTGGATCTATTCTGTAAGATAGGGAAAAAAAAAATCAGTGACTTAGGTGCGAAAGGGAACAGCAAAATTAATATATCAGAATAGTGAATAAATAAAATTTAATGGGGGGGGGGCTAGATCTAGTTAAATTACAAGGCCAAAGCCTCATCTCAGGGCTTGTTTGGACACCATCCTTCTAGTGTGGAGGAGGAAGAGTGGCGGAAATGCCCTTGCTGCCTAGGGAGAGGGGAATGCAAGTTTGGGAGAGGGGTTTGTGGTGCGAAGGACCCAGGATATTTAAAATGCAGAAAACGACCTCCATATGCAGCTGTATTCAGGGAATTTCCAATCTCCCATTATGAGATTCCCCCTGTTGCCCAGAACCCAGCCAACTCTTGCAGATGTGGAATTAGAGTAAAGCAGTGTTAAGGGGCTGGAAAGATGCCACTCACCGGCCGGCCAAGGGAGAGTGGGTGGCTCTGCTGCCTGGAAGTGTCTGATCTGGGGGAGGTCTAAAACCGGGGAGTAGGCAGACAGGAGGAGAGGGCGCTGGGCTTCGGAGCCTCTGTATGTCCCCCCCAGCCCTAACCCCACGCAGGCATCTCGGTGCTTGGAAGATTTGGAGGGAAAGGCACTAATGAGATGTCTCCTTCTCCTCTCTTTTGCCAAGGGTGGGAATGAAGGTGAATGAGAAGGAAGATAGCTGAAGCCTCTCTTGGCTTTGGGAAGAGAAGCGAAGGGAACCCTACCTCCTGTCTTCAGCACTAGTTCCAGACCAAGAGAGAGGGCAGTATCTCAACAAAAGCATAGCTAGTCTCTAACACTGAAGAATCCAGAATCTTGCCGGCCCCTGAACCCTCCTTTGTAGTCAGAATCATCATCCCTCCCCGGCCCGATGTCAGAGCTGAGAGAGTTCGTCCAGTTCCACAGGCCAGGCCAGTAGAGACGAGGGGCCAGAGACTACTTGTGAAGTGTCCACGGGGCAAAACCCACATTGGGGAGTGTGTTCTGCCGATGGTTTGGACAGGAAGGTAGCCCAGCGTATCTGGGGAGAGCGGCCTTGTGTGACTTGGGCAGGGCAGCCTGGGTCCCTGGCCTCGTGTAGCCCAGGTGTCTGGAGCCCAGGCTGACCCAACACATGGAGAATGCAGCTCAGACAGCCTCAGGGGGGTCGGTAAAGCCCCAAACGACTGGCAAATGGGAGTTCGAGGAGGGACAGAGGCTTGGACACTTTTCTGGCTGACCGAATTAGAGGTAACACTGTGAGAACCTTCCTCTAAGGACATGGCTCTGCTACTGACCCGGGCAAGAGAAGGGGATTCAAGAGTTCAGGGTCCTGAATACGCTAAAGGGAAAGCCCTGGTGGGGAAGCCTTGTTCTCACTGTAAGAAAGAAATAGGCCGATGAAGACATGTGGATGTCCTCGCATGCGTGTTGGGGTGACTCACGTGTTCAAATCGCACACACGGGGACGCTCAGGCGCACATGTGCACGAGTGTCTGCTGGTACATGCGGGCACAGTAAGACAGGCTCAGGCCTCAAGGAGGACAACAGAGGGTGAGTGGGGGCCTGGGAAGGGGCGGGGGGTGAGATCACATTTGTAGCCTTAGTCCCACCCAGGCCCTGATGTCGGCCCGCGGTGTGTTTGCTGAGCTGTCTGACATAGAGCTTGGGGGCGGGGGTGGGAAACCCTGAGTTACCTAAGAGCATATGAGGCCTAGTGCTCCAGGAGGAAGGTGAGGCTGGATCAGAATCCTGAGCTTGGAGGATGGAAGGGGGGTGCTGTATCAACCAAGCCCTTCCCCACCCCCACTTTTGGGCAGAGAGAGCTCTTTCTACATGGCCTGCCTAGGATGCTGTACAAATCTCCGAAGGCTCACAAAAGATGACCTGAGATTCTGGTCTTTAAAAATCCTAGCTGCCATGCTTCCTAGCTCTGTGATTTGGGGAAGTAACTCAACCTCTCTGTGCCACAGTTTCCTCATCAATAAAATGGAAGCAACAGACCCCATAATTCCCAGGGGATGATGTGTATAAAGAAACCAACACAACGCCTGACATGTAATAGTTAATAAGATGATTATTAGGATTATTGCTATTTTTGTTCATTGCATAAATTTTTTTTCCCAGCAGAGTATATTTGGTTCTCTGAAATGGGATCCCTGAACAGAAAAATAGTCATTCATATTTGTAAAGCACTTTGCAGTTTCCAAAGCACTTTCAAAAACAAGACAAAAATAATATATCACATTAATCATGTATTATTGTTAACCTATATCAAGAACTGAGCCCCCATCCTTGTGAGGAGGGTTTCATTATTACTCCCATTTTACAGATGAAGAAACGAAGGCTCAAAGAAGTTACCTGACATCACACAGCTAAGAGAGGGCAGAGCTAGGATTCACCCCTGCCCTTGTGACCTCAGACTCGACTCTGTATGATCCCATTTGCTCTCCACAACAGCTTGGAAGTAAAAGCAGATGTTCTCCCTTGTGCATGATTGTAGAAGAGACAACACAAGTTCAACTGAACAGGCTTGTCCAAGTTCATTTATTCAACCAGTTGGCTACTGCTAATCTGCTGTGGACCAGGTACCGTGCCAGGCACCAGGGTGAGCAAGGGGTGTTAGAGCTGGGGTCTAGCCTGGCCTGCAGCCCACAAAGCCCCAGATACTAACACTGGTTCTCAGGGCCACTAGTCCTGGGGCTGGGGGGGCTGGTTTCCCCCGATATCAAGGACTAGGTCAAACCTGTTTCCCTCCCTCTGAGTTAGGGATGCAATGTCTTTTTAAAATATATATGTATATCTTTTTATTTTTTAGAGAAAGAGCAGGAGCAGGGGAGAGGGGGAGAGGGACAGAAGGAGACAGAGAGAGAGAGAGAGAGAGATTGAGAATCTTAGGTAGGCTCCATGCTCACCGCAAAGCTCAAAGCGAGCTCGATCCCATGGCCCTGGGATCATGACCCGAATGGAAATCAAGAGTTGGATGCTCAACCAGACTGAGCCACCCAGGCCTCCCAAGATGCAATTTCTGGGATCAGGTGCTCTCACTAGCAAGGTGGCCCCTGGAATGGAGGTCAGTGGGGAGGGCTTACATCACAACAGCCACTCACTTTCCCACTGGTCTGTTGGAGACCACTTCGCAAAGCCATGCTCTGCAGGGAGTCACCCTCCCTGAACCTCCCCAGACCCCTCCTCAGCTGCAGACCAAGAGCAGCCTTGAGCATTAAGGGAGGTTTCAGAGGGAAAGAGGGAAACGTAATGGTTGTGGGTACAAACAAAAGTGGCACATGTCCAGCATTCCAATTTGGGGGAAAAGGTGTATGTGTGCACGTGCATACATGAATGTATACACACATACACACACATTTTATATGCTGCACTTTAGAAGGATTTCTGAATAGCATCCCTTGAGTCCAGCTCTTGATTCTCGCTTGTTAATCAAGGTCCCTAGGGATATGTGGAATGTCCAAATCCCCGAACTCCAGAGGCCAGGCAAGCAGCTAGGCCTCTGGGATGGCAACTGGGGAAGTGTCCTGAGGAAGCACCTGCTTACTCTTGCGGCCATATGCCTTTAAACTCAGGAATCTGTAACTCCAGTCCATAGATATGGAGAGTTTAATCCATGGAGAACGCTCTAGAATGTTCAGGAAAAAAAAAATAAGCAAGAGTCAGAAAACCAGCTCCTATAAGATGATCATCTGGCTTTACGCGTGTCCTACCATCTTGGAACAGCCAAAGACCACATCACTGGGGACTGGTGGCCCTGGAGCTATCCACGCCTCAGCTGCCCCAGGTCAGGCAGGCCAATGGACAGCTCCTGACATAGACACACCTTCGGACACCAGAGCCTTGACTCTTCCTTTGCACCCAAAAGGGCACTGTATTCTACAAACCAGATTACAACAATGGTAAAGTACCTTTATTTATTTATGTTATGTATTCAGTATGGCCACTCTGATGCTCGCTCTAAGGGCATTATCGAAATTCATCCTCATAACAGTCCTTTAAGGCTGATAGTAGCTTTATCCCCACTTTACCTTTTACTGATGATGGATCTGAGACCCAAAGAGGTTAGGTAATGGGCTCGAGGTCACATCTGTACCTAAAGGGCGGCAAAGGTGATATGCAGGTCCGGTCTTAATGAGCAGGCCAGCCAGTTCTGGTGCCTTAGGGGTCTTTCCTGGTACTGCCACTGAGGGGGTTGCTAAAATGAAGGCAAATCTGCCCTCAAGACACTGGTAACATGCTTAAGAGACAACCATCACAGGGGAACTCAGTGATGCCATCCTCTGTACCTCCACTAGTTTTGGGGGGTGGGGGGCCCACACTAGCCAGTGGGGTACAGGGTTCTAATGGGAGCTTGCAGGCTGGTTAGGAACCCGAGTTTCTCCAGGGGCCTGTGTGGCAGAGGAAAGCTTGGGCAGAAAGCCCAGGATAGGGGACCCAGGTGTTGATGACGCCACAGCCAGCCAGGCAGGGGACAGCCTCCATCACTGCCTGTCATGCTGTGTGAACTGCTGGTTCCCTGCTGAGCTGGGCCAGGCTGACACACAAGTGCTCCCAAGGTGAAATTCAGGAAGGGTTGCAGGGACCTCACATGCAACCCTCACCTTCTTGCTGGCCTTCCTTTCCTGTCCCAGGCCCTGTTCCCGTAGCAACACTGACAGTGATTAGCAACACTGATGGGTGATTAGGGCTGGGCCTCAAAGAAAAAGCACCTCCCTGCCTTGAGGGGGCTTCCTCCCCTCCCCAAGTGGGCTCTGCTCTCCGGTTGCCACCACACCAGGCCTGGGGCCTCGCTGGAAGGGCGACCTTTCTCAAAGCTGGACCCTCTCTCTGCTTCCTGAAGCTTCACCCCTACTGTGGAGCCAGAGAGGGAAGGAAAGCAATGCCATCACCCCTTCCTGCTGAAATCAGCCAGTCTCCCTGCCTTGCTTGGTGGGGGCCCCAGAGAGGGGGAAATGAGGGCGGTGCTTTGGCCAGGATTGAGGAGGGAAATGGGATCACTCTGGGATCACTTTGGGGTTTGGAGTCCTTTCCAGGAGGGCAGTCAGATTGGTCGCTCACGGAGAAGGGGAAGTTTGGGCCATAAGAAGGCTCTGGAGACCTGGGATGGGTGAGGAGGAGGAAAGACTTGGGGCCGGAAGAGGGACCCAGAGCAGCGGAGGGCTGAAAGGAGGCCCAGCCATGGCACCCTGCCTGCTGCAGGAGAGGCCCGGTACTGAGCCATTGGAGCAGGTCTGGGGCAGCCACAGCAGGCGCCAGGCGGCGGCAGCGATGCTTTCAGTGCGACACCTCCCCTTGGACCCATGATTTCTAAACTTGACAGCTCATGAGAAGTGCCTGGCTGAGCTTCCAAAGTCCTGCTGCTCACATCGCACCCGAGACCAATTATAGCAGAATCTCCACAGGCGGAAACAGGCTTAGAATTAAAAGGCCCTTCCTTGTTCAGTGACCGTCAGGTGGTGTCGATCTCAAGAGAGAAGTCCTTGGTGTTTCGGTCATATGTAGTCCCCTGCTTGCCACTTGTGTCCTGAAGTCCCGTGTGCAGGGGTGCTGGCGTCGGGGAGCAGGCAAAGGGGAGGTAATGAGATCAGACTTTACGGAACCAGCTGTGTGTGCAGCAGCAGGTTAATTAAGTGTTCTGAGTCACACTCTGCTCATCTGTCAAATGGGGATCATAAAGCCTGCTTCCTATGTTTGTTCAGATTCCATGAGATAATGACAGCTGAGCTGGGCACAGTGCTCTGCCCACAGTAGGTTGGGTAACTGGTTGCGAGAGTCATGACAGTGCTGGCTGACTTTCTAAGGGCTGTCCTAAACCTCTGTGCCGGCCCCTTCCTGGCATTTCTCTCTGCTCTGGTGATCTGGCTCCCAGTCTCCACTCTGAAAATGCTAGAGTTCACCCTCCATGGCTCCTGGTGCTCTACTTCCCTCAAATGCTTTCCCCCCTCCCCCGCTTTGTCTCTTATAACTAGTCATTCTCCAAGGTCAAGCTCCAGTGCAACCTCATCCATGAAACAGAATTACGATAGCATCTATCACATATCTTTGTATATCTTCACAACAGCTAATGTTTACTGAGCCCTTCTATGTGTTAGGCTCTGTTCATATATTAACTCTCCTAAGAGGTGGCTTCTACTAACGTCCTTATTTTACATTTGAGGCAACTGCAGCCCAGACAGAGTAAGAGACTAGTCTGAGGTTGTACAGCCAGTAAGTGGAGCTGGGATCTGAATTCAGGCAGACTGGGTTCTGAGCTCACACTCCTAATCACCAGGCACACTGCCAAGGTGAATGGCATGGGCCTCTCTCTGATTTGTGTTATGGTTACTGGTGTAACCCTCACTGCATTATCCCTGAGCACCAGAGCTGTTTCCTGTGTATGTATTTTCTTTTCTTTCTTTTTTTTAATGTTAACTTATTTTTGAGGAAGAGAGAGAGAAAGAGAGAGAGAGAGAGACAGTGCAGGCAGGGGAGGGGCAGAGAGAGAGGGAGACACAGAATCTAAAGCAGGCTCCAGGCTCTGAGCTAGCTGTCAGCACAGAGCCTGACACGGGGCTCAAACTCCCGGATGGTGAAATCATGACCCGAGCCGAAGTCGGATGCTTAAAAACGACTGAGTCACCCAGGCGCCCTTGTCTATGTATTTTCTACACCATTCACCACGGTGCTTTATTCAGCTTAGGAATATCACAAACCTTTGTTGAACTGAGGACACAGCCCCTGCTTTCAAGGGGCCTCACTCATCATAGGAATCAAGGATATATAATCAAATCAAACACGAAGAGAAGAGTGGGTGTTCTCTTTAGTCAGATGCAAATAAAATGTTCATGGGAATGATTCCCCTTTTAGGTGCTAATAAGCATACTTGCCATTTAGAGAAGATCTTTCACATGCCAGAAATGGTGTGAAGCAGTTTTCCTATTTTATCTCATAATCCTTTCTGATTTTTCTATAGCCCATATCTAATAATCCCTATAGGACAGATGTTGTCATCTTCGCTTGAGAAAGCAAGGCTCAAATTGCTTAGATCATTCGCCTAAGACCACAGCTAATCATTGGTAGAATAGGGTTCAAATTCAAGTCTATCTGAGTTCCAAAGATATTCAGAAGGCGAATAGCTGGTACATTTCATAATTTTTGTTGAAATTTTGAAATGAAGTCATGCCTTGATTCTTCTGTTTTGTTGTTTGGAATGTTGGAAGAATATTTTTGTGAGCACTTCTCCCTTTTCTCTGTTGCAGATGTGAGGGCAATGCCCATGCATGAAACGTACTATTACTGATGATGAAGATGAGGCCGAGAGAAACAACCCAGCACCATCATTAGACAGACTATATGGTGAAAGCTGTTATAAAAAATAAAGTAGAGAGAGAAGGAGGGGGTTAGGTCAAGAATGCAGACAGAACACTCCAGCCGGCTCTACATCATTATGAACATCAGGATGGATAGTAAAGAAAATCCATAGCATTGCTGGAAAACAGGAAGAGTACCTTCAGTGGACTAGAAATGATGATTTCCTAGAAAATAGTTGGCCGATTAGGTCATATTGAAGACGCTGCCCACAGCCCGCAGATCAGGCATGCAATGCGGTCTATCACAAAAGGTGGGAACAGGGATGCTCCCAACTGGGATACAGGACCAAAGGAACAGGAGGAGGCCTTCCTGGGTCCTACAAAGGTTGCAGTCAGAAGGATCAGCCTCCTTCCTGTCCCAGGCAACTCTGAGGTTTTGTCATGAGTGAGGCACAAGGGATGATATGGAAAAGGAGAACTTATTTATACCCAGGGTGAACTTCAAGTGCGCTGATCTGAAAAGATTAGAAAAGGTGTGTGATGGTAGCAAGAAGGCTGAGAGGCCCCAAAGACTGCTCTGGGTCTTTGATGCCATGGGCCCTGTCTACCCCGGATCCTGCATTGTTATGTTCCTGACTGCAGCCTAGAAGAATGAGATATTTCACTTCTAAAAATGTGATCACATATTAATTTTTCTGCAATGTACATATGGGCAATCACATGTGTACTTACCAGACGGGTAAAAAAAAAAAATGAATTGTCATGGAGATGAAACCGGGGATGAGGTTGCCATGGCAACTAAATAGTTTCTAAAAGGCCACATCACCTTGGGGAAGTAGGAAGCTTCTGTCTGTGACTTGAAGTTAGAGGCCAAATCACAGACCTTCCCATCAGGGCCGGGTGCTCTTTCAGTTTCTTTTTACTTCTTCTTTTTTTCTTTTCGTTCCTTGCCATCCCCAAAGCCAAGAGAGTTAGATTTCGGAGACCTTGATTCAAGCTCTGGCTGGGCCACTAATAAGTCAGAGGGACCAAATATCTGTGGGGCCTGAAAAAGTGTGGGAAGATGGGGTACTGAGCCTCCTCTCTAGCTTTGTACTGACTTGCCGTGCGATCTTGGGACTAGTCGTTTATCTGTTCCTGGGTTTCTTCCCATGCAAAGTGAGGGAGGTGGACTAGATTATCTCTAAAATCATTCCAATAATTTTCTCTTTCACTCCCATGACACTGCCTTATAGGGCAAAGGGCTTCGTAAGTAAATAGGCTGGTTGAGCTGTCTATGGTGCTGAACATTTGGCTGCTGAGCTCTTGGGCTCAAAGGGTCTGGCTGTTCTCAGCACTCTTACAGACTTCCAGACTCAGGTCACCTTGAGTGACGCCAAGTCCGGGGTTTCCTTGCAGCTAGAGAGGAGACTCTGGAGGGTCTTGGACTTCAGAGAGCACTGGAAAAAGATCTGGAGATGTGGTCCTAGCCTGACCCTGCCACAGCTAGCTCTCAGTATGTTTTTGATGAAGCCACACCTACCCTGTGGACCTTTGTTTTCTCATCTATGAAGTAGGGACTAAGATGATCTCTAGAACATGGAGGGCCCAGGATGGTCCTGGAAGCTTGCCTGGGCTATGGAGGAGAAGAGAGCCTATAAAGATGCAAAGATGCAGTCATCCCCCACCTGTCTCAAAGCTCAGGCTTCTCTAGTGGTGGCTGAGGGTGAGGAAGAAAGTACACTTCCTTGTTAGGAACATGTGTTCTTTTGTCTGGAAGAAAAGGCAGGCAGTGAGCAGATGTAGCATTTACATTTTCTCAAATAACAACCGAACACTGAGGATGATTAGTGCTTGTTATGAAATGTGTCAAAACTATAATAAAATCTCCAATTTATACCATCCTCCTACTTATTGATCATCTTTCCAGAATCTCCTTCACTTCTCAGTAGTCCAGGATGAAAAAGACACAGTGGAGAAAGCTTAAAAGGAGCTCACACTAGGGGAGACATCGTGATTCACTCCGAAATGTTCTGTGTTTTTCAGCCTTCGACTTCCCCACTTGGCCACATAACACAATGGTTGGAAATGTCAAGTCTACATCAAGAAGGGCTGTGGACTCAAGCCCTGCTTCTGCTCATTCTTAGTTGTAAAACATTCTTTCCAAGCTTCAGTCTCTTCATTTGTAAAAAGGGGGTTAATGACACATATCTCTAAGTATGTGTTGAAAGGATTAAACAACATAATTTGTGAAAATGATTAGCAAACACCATGTCTGGCACACCTCAAAAGTGATTGCTTTGGTTATCTATAGCTGCCTAACAAACTACCTCCGAAGATTTGTGCGTTGAAACAGTAACCGCTTTATTATATCTTAATGGTTCTGTGGGTTGACCGGGAGACTGTCGGCCAGCTGGGCAGATCTTTGGTCAGCAGGAACTGCAGCCATCTAGGGGTCATCTGGCTAGTGTCCAGCTTTTGTCCCCAAACCTCAGAAGCGCAGTTGCCAAGCCTTCGTAAGGCTTAGGCTCGGAATTGGTATATTTTCTTCTCTGCCACATCCTGTTTATTAACATGAGTCACAGAGCCAGTCCAGATGCATTGTGGGAGGAGAGACTACCCAAGGCCATGAATACTGGAGGCATGGTTCATTGGCAGGGGCTTTGGAAACCAACTGCTACATTGATCAATAGATGATTTTTTATAATCAGAATTCCAGGTATGCTTCACTCTGTCTCTTCTTTAGAAATACCATCTCTTGCTGGGTTCGCACAGAGTTACTGAAAAGTACTTGTTGACTATATAATTTAGAGTCATGTGGACACCTCCCTAACTATAATTCCTTGGGGTCGCTGTCAAGTGTTTTCTCCCATATGACCCCACAGGCCTAGGACAGGACTCTGCATACTAGGTATTAAATAAGAGCTGCACATTTTGTTGGATATTAGTATTTCTATACCGGCTTTATTTTGGTTAATATTTTCTTCTTGTGTCTTTTTTAAACCTTTTCCTTCAAGTTTTCCCTGTCGATATGTGAGGCACATAAAATATAGCTGGATTTTTAAAATATAATATTTTTACTGGTGTGTTTCATCTGTTTTCATTTTTTAAGTTAATTTATGAGAGAGAGACCCAGTGGGAGAGGAAGAGAGAGAGAGGGAAAGAGAGAATCCCAAGCTATCAGCACAGAGTCTGATGTGGGGCTTGAACTCATGAACCATGAGATCATGACTTGAGCCAAAGTCAAGAGTCAGATGCTGACTGAGTCACCCAGAAGCCCCTGTTTTCACTTATTGTGATAACTGACATAGTTGGATTTATTTCTACCATCTTATTTGGTGTTCTGTTTTTACCACTTTTTTATTTGCTTGTTTGTTCCCCTTCTATCATGCCTTCTACTGACTCAGAACTTAAAATTTTAATTTCTGATCTTTTTAGTGGTTACCTTTAATTTTTAACACCATTCTTGACCAAAGAGTCTTAAATTAATATCTCTGCCTTCGGGGCGCCTGGGTGGCTTAGTCGGTTAAGCGTCCGACTTTCGCTTGGGTCATGATCTCGCGGTTCGTGGGTTCGAGCCCCGCGTCGGGCTCTGTGCTGACTGCCAGCTCAGAGCCTGGAGCCTGTTTCAGTCTGTGACTCCCTCTCTCTCTGACCCTCCCCTGCTTACGCTGTCTCTCTCTCTCTCCTAGAAATAAATAAAACATTAAAACAATTAAAAAAAAAAATCTCTGCCTTCACCTGGACAAAACAAAGACTTTAAATGTTTGAACTCTGATTACCTCTCCCATCTACCAAGTTTTTTTTCCCCTAGTATTTAATTTCCACCTCTAAAAAAACCCTCCCTAAAGTGGTCATTGTAAATATGCATTTTTAAAGTTTATTTATTTATTTTGAGAGAGAGAGAGAGAGAGAGAGTGAGAGAGAATCCTAAGCAGGCTCATTACTGTCAGCATGGAGCCCAATGCAGGGCTTGAACTCACGATCCTGAGATCAAGCCCTGAGCTGAGATCAAGAATCTGAGGCTCAACCCAACTGAGCCACCCAGGTGCCCCTGTATTTTTATTTTTTAATTCACATTCAGTACAATTCACTTTTTGGGGGATGGACAGTAGTATGAGTCTTGCACACGTTTAGGGCTGTGTATTCACCAACATAATCAAGACACAGTTCTAACAAACAAGCTTCTTCATGCTACCACTCTGTAGTCAGCCCCCACTTCCTTCCCTTAGTGTCTGACAAGCATTAATTTAAGCACTAATTTGTTCTTTGTCCCTGTGGTTTTTCTTTTCCAGAATGTCAGTAAATGGGACCATATGGTACGTAGCCTTTTCAGTCTGGCTTCTTGCACTTAGCCTAATACATCCACGTTGCCCCAAGTGTCGATAGTTCATTCCTTTTGGTGGCTGAGCGGTATTCTGCCATATGGATGTATCACAGTCCTTTTTTTCAGTTAAATTTTTATTTTTGTCTATCTTCAGTTGAAGGACATTTGGGCTGAATCAGTTTTTGGCGACTACGAATAAAGCCAACATAAATATTCATGCACAGTTTTTGTGTGTATGTGTAAACAAAAGTCTTCATTCCTCTTCAGAAAATACCTAGGAGGAGCATTGTTGAGTCATACAGAAAGTATATGATTAGTACTATTAAAAAAAAAAAAAAAACCTGCCAAACTGTTTTCTACAGTGGCAATTACATCTTGCATTCCCGTCAGCAATGTATGAGTGTTCAGTTGCTCTACGCCTTCACTAGTAGTTAGTACTGTCAGTTGTGTGTGTGTGTGTGTGTGTGTGTGTGTGTTTCATTCATTTGTATGTGTGCCTTTCTACGTGTGTAATGGCATCTCATTGTGGGTTAAATTTGTACTTTCTAGTGAATGATGATGTTGAACATCTTTTCAGGTGCTTCTTTGTACCTGTATCTCTTATTTGGTGAAGTGTCTTTTACTCATTTGTAAAAGATAAATGTTTATTCATATTTGAGAGACTTAGCATGAGTGGGGGAAGGGCAGAGAGTGAGGTGGACAGAGGATTTGAAGTGGACTCTGCACTCACAGCAGCGAGCCCGATGCAGGGCTTGAACTCATGAACTGTGAGATCAGCAAGTCAGGGTGGGGGGTGGTCAGAGTAGCTAGAACACCTCGGTTCACGATTTTTTAAAGAAGTGAGACACTCAGTTGACTGAGCCATCCAAGTGACTCTGCTCATTTTTTAAGTGGGGTTGTTTTCTCATTGCCGAGTTTTGAGAACCCATTATATACTATGATTATAGTCCTTTGGCAGATAATGTGATTTGCCAATACTTTCTCCCAATCTGTGGCTTGTCTCTTCATTCTCTTAACAGTGTCCCTCACACAGTTCCACACCTGCCTGTTTTCCCTCCCGCTACCGTGCCCGCCATTCCTAGGCAGGACCTGCACAGTAGATATGCCACAAATGTCTGCTCAATGAGTGAAGGAATGAATGGAAGGGACAGCCAAGCTTTCTGGGCACTGAGGAGGTGACCGCGTATTGCATCCCTCAGGACTACTGCCTCCTCACTCTGGCTTCTGTTCTTCAAGTGGCCTTCCCATCTCCATTTTGGCTTCGTTGGTCTCCTGATGCCCAGCAATGTGTCCCCAGAATCATGAGCATGTGGGGCCTAAGTGACTGAACAGGCATCCTTCATCCCTTCTGTTCCGAATTTAGGAAGTGGCTTTCTGGTGGTTCATCGTTGAGTTTGGTTAGTCTAAGAGGCTGGCCTCTTGTGAGTGTCCTGACCCAGCTAAGCTTCTTCTGGACTCTTCTGAAGCCTGGACCGTGGTGATCACTCTGAATTCCACCCTGGGGGCTCCTGCCTGAGGACCCAGCCAATCTTGATGTGGCCTCACTCTTTACATCTCTCTCTTCCCTGCTCAGTCCAGAAGGGAGAGTGGAAAGAATGGCTTCTGAGGGCATCCAGGGCTGGGAGGACTTTCCATGGTTAGGGGGAGAGAAAGGGAAGGGGAGAGTTCGGGGGCCGGAGGAGGGATGGCACAGGAGAGAAGCTGGAACAGAAGTGCTCAAGAGATTCTCTAGCTTAGTCCCTTCTCACCGGAACTCAGTGGAAGGGGTTTGCCATCCACAGACGGTAACAAAGTTCTACTTCCAAATGCACATGAGACCCAGCAGAGCCTTTTCATTTGTTCTAAAGATAGTCAAAGTGCCTCTTTTCTACAGGAGATGATGAAGAACGTCTCCTCTCTCTAGAGTTTTTCATGCATCCTGAGCTACAGAAGCTGAAAAATAGTCAATGGTTATGAGCACCGAGAAAGAAATGTAGAAAGGAGGTGGGGGTGGGGGGGGTGGATTCAGGTTTTTCTCAAAAAAGAGCAGAATAGTTTTCCCTTTGAGCCAAACTTCTTTTTAAAAAATTTAAAAATTGAGGTGTGCCTGAGTGGCTTAGTCAGTTAAGCATCCGACTTCAGGTCAGGTCATGATCTCGCGGTTTGTGGGTTCGAGCCCCACGTCAGGCTCTGTGCTGACAGCTGGCTCAGGGCCTGGAGCCTGCTTCTGATTCTGTCTCCCTCTCTCTCTGACCCTTCCCTGCTCATGCTGTCTCTGTCTCTCAGAAATAAGTAAAACATTAAAAAAATTTTTTTTTAAATTTAAAAATTGATTCAAAAAGTGAAAACTTTAAAAACTGGAGGTTGCATGCTTTGCTGCCTTCCTCTGAGTTCCCTCTGTCAGTCAGTCTGTCCCTCTGTCTGCTGGTAGGAAGCCGAGGTTGCTTCCGCTAAGCCACTTCCCCACCTTCCCACCATCCTCCTCATATCTCTCTCCAGCCACTCTAGGACCCTCCTTGCATTCTTGACACGGACTCACTTGTCCTGGGACACATCTCTGCCTGAGGAGAGCCTCAGGTGCCACAGCTAACTGGGCCAGGCTGCCCAGCCCCGCAGACATCTCTTACCTTTGTGCTGGACTTTCCTTCGGTAAAACATTTCCCATGTCACGCTGCTCACACAGCCTCATAACAGCTCTTCAAAGTGGGCTGCGTGTTTCACTGGGGGGGGAGGGGAGTCGAAGGGCCGTACAGCAAGTTGGGGTGGGGGTTGGGCAGAGTGGCTAGAGCTGGGTTCTCCCAACCTATATCAAGTGTGAGATTTTTAAGGACTGGACTCGGCCTTGAGGCACCCCCAAACTCCGCAGAGCCTTCGGCTTCCCAGGAAGTTGGGTGCCTCCCATGCTCCCATCCCAAGACCTCCGGAGGCTGGGAGAGCTCCTTTCTACCAGGAGTGGGTGGGGGGAGGGCAATGCCCGATGGCCCAGTGCCCCCCCCGCCCCCCCACCGAGCCAGCACATCCTTCTGGAGTGGTTCACAGCCAGGCCTCAGAGTAGCTCATCTTTAAAGCTCCTTCCAGCTTCTGTTTCCAATTGTTCTTGGCTTAGTCAGGCTCTGAGATGCCACAGTTCCTGCCACCAGCACTTCCTTAAGTTTAAGAATAAAAGGAAGCCAGCCTCTGAGCCCCACGCATGTTTCCCACCCCCAGAGTCTTCTTTGCTAGCTCCTGCTGTGGCAACTGTCAGGAGTGGATTTTTGGGTAATTGTTGCCATGGAGACTCTGCCTTAAGTTATTGTGTGAATGTGTCCCGTCTTCCTCCTTATTTGCTGTGTGATATGGAAGCTTGCAAAATGGTGAGGTTAGAGGCTCTTCACCTCACTTCCTTGCCCTGCAAAGGAGGGGTTTGGTTTGCCTGGGCCACAGCTTCTTGGCTTTGCTCCCCATTTCTGTTCTCCCTGAGGCTCCCTGGCCAGTCACTGCCAATGGAGAGTCCTGGACAGCTGAGGACAAGATCTGCACTCTGTGGGTTGAACGGGGTGGCCCAGATCCAGCAACATTTGGTGGCAACTGATCTCCAAAGCCACCAGTCCCTGCATGGGGAACAGAGCCAGAGCTCCCAGCACCTTCCTCCAAAAGACAAAAGCCAGTCTACAAGTTGAGGAGTCGCTCACACAGACCTCAACTCCAACTAGCTTCTGTAACCATCACCATGCACACTGATCCTCGGTGCAGAATCCTGGCCTCGCGCCTCGCCTCCGTTTCCCCTGAGTCTTCTTCCTCCCACATGCAGATGATGGGATCATTAGCACTATTTTTATCATGTCTCTTTCCTACCCAAGATCTGCCCTCGTCTCCCCATTGCTTCTTCTACCAAAGGCAGACTCCACTTGTATTCAAGGGCTCCCATCGAATCCCTCCTCTCCCATCAAACCAACCAACCCTTAATATCCTCTCTGCTCTACCCCTCCTCACCTATGCTGTCTGCTCCCAGTGCTTCCTTGCAAGTCAGCTCTCTGAGGGGAGCCTCGCCCACCTCACTCCCACTGCCTTTACTCAGGTTATCTGTCCTTCCAGAATGAACAGCTCCGCTTCCTTCATGTACATCTGCTCATTGCAGAGCTGGTGTTTAAAAGGCTTCAGTGTAAGGATGGGGGCGAGAGGATTTGATGACACTGCAGCACATTGAAGAGAGCAGGACGGTGCGATCCTTTTCCTGTGATACTATCAGCGGTATCGCTGACTGCCTTCCAATGGGAGCCATGAGACAGTCCACACATGGCTGCCCCTGCAAGCGTCTACTTGGACTTGACAAGCTTCCCAATAAAGGATTCATCATTACACAACAGTAAGAAACAAGGGAAATAAGAAAGCTTGTAAGGCGGAATTCTGGCCTTCGGTGGGGAGATTTTGGTTTATATTGGTGCACAGGAGGAGACAGGATCTGAATTAGAATATTGTAAGAATAGTAGCTGAATAACATCTCTGATCCAGGATTAGTCTTCCGGGCTGTTACCCTGAAGGTTAAGAAGGACTCTCCCACTAACTGCTCTTCCCCCTCGTCCCTCCATTCTACATCTCTGCAAGGCTGTGATCCAGACGGTCTTTTCTTGTCTTGCTGATGAGGTTTCATGAGGCGTGAAGAGGATTCCTGATTGAGGAGGGCCTATTCTGATGTGAGGAGAGGGAGCATCCAGATCCCCAATCTAACAGAGGAAATAAGGCCCCTGACCCCGGAATGTGCCTAGTCTGATGGCAGAGACACAGCTCCTGTTCTAAAAAAGCTCTTCAGTCAGCTGGCAGGAGGTGGGGTGGCAGGGAATGACACGCACAAGCTCTGCTCAAATGACACATCTGACCAAGTACAGCTGGACCCTAGTGCTAATGAAAGGAAGTAATCAGAAAGGTAGGAAGGATGATGGAGTTAAGAGCTGGTTTGGAAGGTTTCCTGGAGGAGGTGAGGACTGAAGTAACACCATACCACACAGTGCTTCCAAGGTGTGCTTGGGCGGAGCCAGCCATAAAAATTGGAGTCTGTCCCGGATACCATCAGTGAGTCTAGATATCAAGTCCTTTCAAGCTCTTAGTTGACTCTCGTTGAGAAAAGAATTTGAGGGGCTCAGAGTCTATTCATCATGTACCAGCTCTGCAACTAACATTTTATAATGTGGGTAGCTGGGGAGGGGAGAGCAGAGACACAGACGTGGTTCGGGTCTCATGGCAAGTTTCCTTTGGGGCTCCTTCGCTGAAACAGACAGAAACTCAATGTAAATCTTACGTAAAAATGGGATTATTGGCTCCCCAAATTAGGAAATTCTGAGGCTTCAGGCATGAAGCCCTAACTGATACTGTCTTCTCTCTCTGCTCTCCAGCTCCCATCCCTTAGAGGATTTCATTCTCAGGCAGCCATCACACACAGCAGGAATAAAAACCCCCAGCAGAAGATGTCTTCATCTCCCAGACAGGGTGATCACTTAGCATTACGGCTAAAAGGGACCATGACAGTGGAGTCAGTTCCCTTTGAAATCCTTTCCCAGAAGATCCACCCAGCAACTTCTCCTCATATCTTATTGATGAGAACTGGGTGATATAACCACTCCTAGCAGAAAGTCAGTCTGGAGAGATATTTAAAAAAATTTTTTTTATATTTATTTTTGAGAGAGATAGAGCACAGCGGTGAAGGGACAGAGAGGGAGGGAGACACAGAATCTGAAGCAGGCTCCAGGCTCTGAGTTGTCACAAACCGGGAGATCATGACCTGACCCAAGGTCAGCCGCTTAACTGACTGAACTACCCAGGCGCCCTGAGAGAGGTTAAGTATTTTTAGCTGGGCTTCCTGCTAGATTAACAAAATTATGCTTCTGTTGGTGAGAACGAAGGGGAGAATGGACAGTAGTCAGAGGAGCAGTGGTGTCTATAGGAATACCAGGGAAGGTTCTGACTGGCTCTGCATGGTCATGTGGTCATCCCCGAACCAAGCACATGGCCCTACTGACAGAGTCCTCTGGTTGACCGGGCCTGTTTCAGGTGCTCTCCCTGTTGGAGGACACGGTTCTATGCGAAGCCCGTGGAACAGATGTTACACAGGAAAGAGATTGTTACCAGTGGAAGGGGCTAAGGGCTTGTGGTCCAAAGATGGGATGCTGAGCAGACAGACCTCTTACACCCACTACAAGAATTTTCCATTATAGAACATATACCAAAAACTAGATTCCGAAAGAAAGAAAGAAAAAAAAAAGGCTCAGGAATCTCCCCCTCTCCCTGACACAATATATAAAGTTATGTTGCAGAAGCCAAATATAGGTGTGCAGAGAGGATGCAGAGGAAACAGGTTTAGAAAGGAAGACTTCCTGGCCAGTGTGGGTTTGGAGCTGGGTTGTCAAGGTGCTGCTGGTGAGGGGGGTGCACTGAGCCGAGGATGTGAACAGGGCTGGCTGGGGGGAGTGTGCGCGGACCACACCCGGAGTGTTCTCTTGCCCGGCGGCCACGAAGGCTGGGTTCCCACCCTGAGTGTCCCTCGGTCCCACAGACTGGAGGCTCCCCCACTCCCCCAGGGTTCGCTGCGCTGCCGGCTTTGGAGCAGCTTTGATTAGCATTTTCCTGCTCTGGGGGGTTGGGCAGAGGGGAACCGGGGAGATGTCTTATCTGACGCTAAGCTCTAAAGGAGGAGGTGGGGGTGGCTCTGATGCGGAAGAGGGGGCCACTGGGAGCAGGTTCCTGACTCGGTTAAGGAGTGATTATACGGTCATTTTCAAGGGCTATGCCAGTTACCAGGCACCTTCCAGGAGGCTCTGGCTGGCAGGCTGACGATTCACACCTGGGATGAATTCCCCATCACACCTGGGATGGGGGAGCTGTGCCCAGTATGGCAGCTGGGCAGGGAGCCCAGGCTCAGGCAGCGGGGGTGGGACTCTTTAAGGATGAATATGATGGGTAAGGAGTTTGCTGTTGTCATAGAAACTAACTCTGGATGGATGAGATACAGTCCAGTGGGTAATGGGGAGAATGCCACTTACCACCAGGCTTTGCTCCGGGACCCACCATTCTAGCTGTGGTCCTGGGCTCTGTCCACCACCGTCTGCGTCCCTTTAGGGACATCACAATCTGGCAACGTGTATCCCAGGTCATGTCAATATCTGAGGGGCTTGGGAGAGGCCAAGTCTGAAAAGCCCTTGGCATGGCTCCTGCCACCCCAGTTAGCGGTGCCTGGCAAGAACATGGTGCAGTGCCAGGCCATGGGATTGTAGTTGGGCCAAGGGCCTCAAACTAGGACCAAGATGGCCCAGGGAGATTGTCCATAGGCAGCAGGAATGACAGGAACACTGGACTGGGAGAAGGTGACCTCGGCTCAAATTCCAGACCGATCATTACCAACTGGCTGAATGATCCTTGGCAAGTCACCTTCCCTGAGGTCAGCCTTGGTGGTCCCTAGGGACCCCTTCTGCTCCACTTTTCCTCTGTTCTGGGATTTGGACAGTTTTCATCTCAGCCCTAAGTGTCAGCCCACTGAACTAGCCTGCGGTGGCCCAGGGTACCCCTCACCCCTCCTCCCCCGCCCCAAGAGACAAGCCCAGGCTCTTCCCGGGCACAGGGCTGGAGATGCTGGGGCAGCCCGCATCCTGCTGGTCTCTGCCC
Organism: Proteles cristata cristata; assembly: GCA_017311185.1. NCBI lineage: Eukaryota > Metazoa > Chordata > Mammalia > Carnivora > Hyaenidae > Proteles > Proteles cristata. The sequence goes on from JAESUZ010004948.1 coordinate 76,997, forward strand.
CTGGGCTCAGGGGTGTGTGAGCACACAGAGGGATGTCCCTGAAGCTCATGAATTCCCCCACATGCTCTGAGAGATGGGCTTAAGGAGCGGCCTGTTGCAATTACTCTGGCCTTTCCAATAGGTGCTATTTTAATTGGGCCTTTCTCTGGGACAAAGGTCAAGGAAAAAGCAATTTGCAGTGTGGGGTTTTGGCCCTGGCACTATATATACTTACCAATTTATTTTCTCTCCCCTCCCTCTCCACCCGCTCCCTCTTTTTTTTTAATTTTTTTTTTTTAATGTTTTATTTATTTCTAGGAGAGAGAGAGACAGCGTGAGCAGGGGAGGGTCAGAGAGAGAGGGTGACAGACTGAAACAGGCTCCAGGCTCTGAGCTGGCAGTCAGCACAGGGCCCGACGCGGGGCTCGAACCCACGAACCGCGAGATCATGACCTAAGCGAAAGTCGGACGCTTAACCGACTAAGCCACCCAGGCGTCCCATCCACCCGCTCCCTCTTGACCCCTTCACTCCCCATCTGCCACCTCCCAAGCTCCTCAGCCCTCTGCCTCCTCCTCCCCTCCCCCAGAGGGGCAGCAGAGTGTGGATGGGGTCCAGGAGGCAGGGAAGAAGACCCAAGAATCCTGCCCCGGGGCGAGGGACAGGACAGAGAAATGATTCTGGTACTGTTCCCAGCTCCTGTGAACTCTTTCAGGGACACTAAAGATTACTGAGAAGCCAGCAACTAAGAAAGACCCCCAGTTCCCACAACAAAAAAAAGTGACTTCTTGCCGGTCTTCATCCCACACCTCCTCCAGGAGCCCCAACTCCACCACTCAGGCAGTTTCCCCTCTTTGACACACACTGTTCACTCTCACTTCAAGCAATATTTATAAAGTGCCTACTGTGTGCAGAGGGGTGGGGAATGCAGGTGGGCAGAGAGTAACGCTCCTGCTTTCAGATACCCTATATGTGGCCTTCAAGCCCAAGCCCGAGCCCTGCCCCTCCTTGGACACACCCCTTTGCTCACACTCTTCCATGAGACCTTCCGCCCAAGCTGTACCGGGTCAAATCTGACTCATCCGCGGATTTGGCTCCACTGCTTCCCCTAGTGTCTCGGGTGAGTAGTTGCTACCTGGTACCTATGGTAATAGTGTGTTTTATTGTTGTGAGCTAGATGTGCGCCTTGTTCAAGGGGAGCATGGCAAGCTGTACTTTCCAGAAATGGCCACACCCATGGGTTTATCCCATCCCACCTGCTTGCTCCCATCACTGCGGCTGACCCTCTTCCCCGGGGAGGGGGGTGAGGTGGGCATGAGACCGCAGAAAGATGTCCTGTGGCTTCCGAGGCTTGGTCACAATAATGATACAGCTCCCACCTGGCTCTCTCCCTCGGGCCACTCACTCTTGGAACCACGAGGCTGCGAGGAAGCCTAGCCCAGATGTTCCAGTGGACGCCCCAGCTAAGCTCAGCGCACACGCACCAGACACGTGAGTGAATTTCCAGATGACTCTCCTTCCCAGCCGTGGAATCTTCTGGTTGTGTCTCTAGCATCAGGGAGCCGAGGCGAGCCATCCCAGCCATGCCCTGTCCTCAGTCCAGACTGTTAGAAACCAGGCAGTGTAACGACAGACTACTGTTTTCAGCCCCTAGGTTTTGTGGTGCCTTGTTACACAACAACAGATCACTAACGCAGGGGGTGCTCCTTACCTCATGTTCGTAGGCCCAGCCCCATGAATGACACACAGTGGGTGCTCAAGTAGGGTTTACCGGATGAATGCATGAATGGACCGTAGTGGGCACAGCAGTACCAGTCCTCTCTCTCCCCTCTCTGACATCCCTTCCCCCGGATCCCACTATGCTCAGGGAATCAAGGCCGTCCCAAGCCTGCCCTTGACGCCCGAGGGCACCGAGCCCTGAACCAGCCAACCTCACGGCCTGGCCCTGTGCTCCAAGTTCTTACTGCTTGGCTCTCGGGAGTTGGGACTATCGCAGTCCGAGGCATCCGCGCTGGTGCATGTGCCCAGTCGCTTTGCCCTCACTACAGTTCCGAGGAAGGTCATTACTAGCATCCCCATTTCACACATGAGGATGCTGAGGTGGACAAAGAGACAGGGGGTGAGCACTAGTAGGTAATAAAGTGGGGATCTGAATGCAGGTCTTCTGCTACCAAAGTCAGTATTACGTCCACAATGTCATACCTGTTCACAAAGCCAGCGGACCGGGAGGATACCAGAGGTACTTTCTCTGGGGATGGCAGGTCCCTGGCTAGCCACCACATGGAGTCCAAGGGACCAGATGCAGCAATGCTGATCAACAGCAACAAAACCTCAGCCGCTGGCTTTTTATGTCCCAGCCTGTACAGCAGGCTCTCTACACACACTGCAGCGTGCGCTGGCTGCCAGCCGGCCTGGGAGACGGGCGCTATCTACCCCTGGAAGGCAAGACAACAGAGGCTTGCTTGGGTCATGTGACTTGCACAGGGTTCCACCATTAATAAGGGGCCAGGCTGCATACCCAGGACTGCTTGATTTCATCATTTAAGCTCTTCTGCCTCCTTACAAATCACTTCTACTGCCTGCAAGATTCCAAGTGTGGACATATGAACTACCATTACCTATTATTATTCTTCCCATTACACACAGAGAGAAACGGGTGAGCACAACTAGGCCATAGGTTGCCCCTGCTAAGAGTGGAAAAGTCAGGACTGTAAGCCACATCTGCCACCCACATCCTAAACTGCATCCCACCGCCGCCATCATGCCATGTGGCCTCTGAAAAGATCGTGTCTACGGTCCCCGGTTCTGGTCAGGTTCTCCCAGCAGAGACGAGCTTGTCTGAGCCTTGCCCCCATCTGACAGCTTCCCCTCCGCCCCGGGCCTTGACCACATGCCACCATCAAGTAATGAGCTGTAGGGGGCTCTCAGGGAACACAGCAGTGCCAGCCCCCCACACCCAAGCCCATCTGGTGGTTTCGTCAGGTTAGGGGAGTCCAGGTGGCCGGGGGCTCTTGAGACTTAACCAGCCCACTTAACCAGAGGAAGCTGTACACCAGTCGCTCGTGGTGAGGCTGCCTTAGGAGCACGCACCCCTCTTCACTGGGGAGGGGCTGCGGGGTCTGGGGTCCAGGGCCTGAGCAGGTCTCCTTTCCACATTTCTGATCGCAGGACAGCTAGGGGTCCCCACGTGGGCGTTCCCACCAGCACTTCCTGGCCTTCCTCCAATCCCCCTTTCCTGCTTCCCCCCAGTACTTCCCCACTCTTTCCACAGGATACCCAAACCCGGCCAGCTGGGAACGGCGCTCCCCTCACCGATTTCCCCCAGGAAGGTCAATCAGTGCCACAGCTCCATAAAGTACACACTCCCCTGTCCCCGTCCAGATGAACTCAGTCCTCTGAACTCAGTCTCTGGCATCTACCCCACGTGCTTGGCACCTATCACTGCTCCAGGACATCTCTTGTCATGGTTAAACGGACTTCTCACGTTAAGAGGGCACAATACTAGGATTGAGTGCTTCCTTTTTTTTCCTTAAGTCAATGTCAGGCCTTCTACATCTTTTTGTTTTGTTTTGTTTTGTTTTATTTATTTCTAGGCGTGAGAGAGAGACAGCGTGAGCAGGGGAGGGTTAGAGAGACAGGGAGACACAGACTCTGAAGCAGGCTCCAGGCTCTGAGCTGTCAGCACAGATCCCAACGCAGGGCTCGAACCCACGAACCACAAGATCATGACCTGAGCAAAAGTTGGACGCTTAGCCGACTAAGCCTTCAGGCGCCCCTGGCCTTCTACATCTTTAATTTAAACTGCTATTCCCTCCAAATAGGTGACCTCACAAAATGTATTCCAAGGTGTTTTTGCATCCAAGGAGGCGGCCAAGACTTCCATCCTGGAATTCTGCCCTGGAGGCCGCTTTTCAAGAGCCTGCCAGAGCCCCTGGACCGCGGTAAGAGCGGCTGTAAAGGAGGGGGAAGGGAAAAATTGTTTCCTGGAAGAAATCCTCAGGACACTGACCTTATACCCACCGCATGCACTTGGACAATACTCAGAAGGGTTCAGGGTTTTTATCTTTTAATATTCACACGGACGTGGAGAGGTCTGAGGGGCCGTGGTGAGGCTTCCCTCCTCCAGGGGCCCAACCACGATACCTCGCCTCTGCCCTGCACGTGCCCCGGGCACAAGAAACTCTTAGTAGAGCATGTATGCCAAGAGGTGGCCGCAGGTGAACAGAGCCAGACGGTGGGTGGGCCCTGCCCCAGCGGGGCTGGGAGGAAAGAACGAGGAACCCATTGTCCTGGCTGGACAGGGAAGGGAGGGGGTGGGACGGCCCGGCAAAATGCACACCGGCTGCTCTCTGATGACTCACTACCCACCGGCAATTCAGCCCCAGCTCTGGCTCCCGGCCTGTGAGTAGCACCTCTGCCAGGAGCTGGGAGTCAAGCACACGACGGCACATCGGCCCTGTCAGCTCTCTCGGCCCCCAAACGCTGGTCAGAGTTCACGACCTGCTCTCTGCGGGGCCGCTCCAGTCCCGAGGACCGCACCTCACTCTCCAGGAAAGCCGCTCCTAGCGAGCCCACTGTGACAAGCCTCTCTAGATCCCTGTCCCTTAACCTGCATTCTGCAGGTCACTGTGTCCCCTGGTTGTTTCTTGGGAGTTCCTGTCTTTCCAGTTAGACGGAGTAGCAACACACACCCGGGAGGCACTCGGAGCAGTGGCCTTAATCTTGGCTGCACAGGAGACTCCTGGAAAATTCAAACAAATACCGAGACCCACGCCACACCCCGGATCAAGCAGCTCAGCAGCTCTGGGGGCGAGATCCCGAATCGGGACTCAGTAAGCAGCCACGGCTGACAATCCCTGCTCTAGACCTCCGGGGTCTCTACAAACACCAAGTCGTTTGGGCCCCGGGGCTGCTGTGGGAAGGGACATGGGACAGTGTTACCCCCACTCTAAGAGGAGAAAGCTGAGGCTCCAGGAAGTGCCACCTGCTGCCGGGCCTCGGAGGCAGGTGCCTACACCACAGATTTGGGGGCTTTTACTGCTGCCTCGTTCCTCCTTACTGCCAGCTGCAGGGACAGAGGCTGCTTCAAACCAAGTCTGCCCTGAAAGACAGAACAGATGCCATCCACGCGCCAGGGCTCTGGCGGCTGGGTCCTGAAACTGAGGAGCTGGGAGGGCCAGGTCGTGTCTCCAGGAGGCACCCCAGGAGACCAGGAGGGGGGCGGATGAGCCCCACCAGTGGTACGGCCAGGTCAGAGGCCAGCTGCGGTGGTCCCAGTGCTCTATTCCTGGGTTCTCTGCAGTTGGCACGCCTGTCTTAGCCGCTCAGGGCCCCCTTAGCTGGGATGGTCACCCATCCTCACTCCACCCTGAAAAGGAGTCAGGACTTTTAGCCTTTTTCTTTTTCTTTTTTTTTTTTTTAATGTTTTTTATTTTATTTCTAGGAGAGAGAGAGAGAGACAGCGTGAGCAGGGGAGGGTCAGAGAGACAGGGGGTCACAGACTGAAACAGGCTCCAGACTCTGAGCTGGCAGTCAGCACAGAGCCCGACGCGGGGCTCGAACCCACAAACCGCGAGATCATGACCCGAGCGAAAGTCGGACGCTTAACCAACTAAGCCACCCGGGCGCCCCTTCTTTTTCTTTTTTTTAAGTTTATTTATTTTGAGTGAGCAAGCACGCCAATGCAAGCAGCAGAGGGGCAGAGGGTGATAGAATCCCAAGCGGTCTCTGCACTGCCAGCATGAAGCCCAACACAAGGCCTCGATCCAACAAACTGTGAGGTCACGACCTGAGCTGAAATCAAGAGTTGGATGCTCTACTGACTGAGCCATCCAGGTGCCCCAGAACTTCCAGTTTTAAGGCCAGGACGAATTGGTCACCCTACTAATCTCTCCCCTAACAGTCTTTGTTGGTGCATTCTTCCTCATGTAGTGCCATGCCTCTTCTTTTACTTCAGCCATAGCACACGGCTTCCTCCTGGCCTGGCCACAAAAGTTTTGCTGAACCATTGTACCCATTTCTTACAAATCTGTTACCTGCACGGGCTGGGCTCATCAGGTGCCCTCCTGCAGGCCATTCATCCCAATAGCTACCGAATGCCTACTACACGCAGAGGGCGCATGAAGTCCCTCTAGCGAAGACACGCAGGAACATGCAACGCCAGAGGAATGTTGGGGGGAACAGGCTTCGTGGAGGTGACCTGGGTTGCGGGGGTGTCTGTGGCACACCCAGAGGAAACATCTTGTGCACAGGTGCAGATGTGTGCAAGAGTATGGGATGTTCCAAGGCCAAGTGGTGGATGAAGTGGGGAGGGTGGTCGGGAGGGCTGCGAGGTGCACCAGAGGTGGCAATGAGGCTGGCCTGTCACACTAGAGTGCTTTATTCAGCCAACACGGAGGCATCAATCAATGGCTCTGTGGGGGGTGGAGGGGTGGGGGGGGGAGACTAGCCAGGAAGGATTTGGCCCCTTCCCCAACCACATGGGAGAATTAAGCTTCCACCCTTTGCAAGCCCATCCCAGCTGGTCAGGGCAGTGATTCCCCTGGAGCGGCCTCAGGGAAGTTCGTGGGGAAGAGCCTCACCTTGGTCTCTCTCACCCTCGTCTACACATTACAATCGCTTGGACAACCCTTAAAACTCCTCATGCTCAGGGTACACCCCAGGCCAGTTAAATCTGAACAGATCAGGGTAAAACCCACACATGGCTATTTCTTTTTCTTTTTTTTTTTTTAATATTTTTTATTTATTTCTAGGAGAGAGAGAGACAGCGTGAGCAGGGAGGGTCAGAGAGAGGAGATACAGACTCTGAAATTGGCTCCAGGCTCTGAGCTGGTAGTCAGCACAGAGCCCGACGCGGGCTCAAACCCACGAACCGCGAGATCATGACCTAAGCGAAAGTCGGACACTTAACCGACTAAGCCACCCAGGCGCCCCCACACATGGCTATTTCTAAGCGGAAGGAATTCCAATGTACAGCCAAGGTAGGGAGGCCCTGCTCAGAGGGGCTCCTCTGGCAGGAAATGTACCAATTGCACTAGAGGGGCCCCCTACCCCGTCCCGCCTCCCTCCTCCCCACTGTGCCACAGGAAATGAAAGGGCACGGAAAGGGGAGTAGGGATGAACACACACTTTGAAAAACGTTTCCCATGCTTGGCTGCAATATGCCCATGTGCAGAGGGAAAGACTGAGGCAGAAGAGGAGCCTGAAAATCAGAACTAACAGGTTTCAGGTCATTTTCAGTGCCCTCCCGCCCCTAGAGCCTCAAGGAAGAGCCCAGAGCCTGATTCACAGGCAACTTTGCATCTAAGAGGAACCAACCCAAACGTGCAGTGGTTTCCTCCTTGTCCAAATAAGCCAGGCCTCAGGCAGAGTGGAGTTCCACTCACTGGCCACAGACGGGCTTATGTCGCTCCCTAGTGGCAAGGCTTGAGTCCAACTCCCATCCTCCACCTCCAGAAGCTTCTCCCACAAATCCCCTCTCCCGCTTTCAATTAGGAAAATGCTTTAGGACAGAGAACGTGCCAGTGTGAAGTGAACGTGCCCTACACCGTGTACCAAGCCCGGGCATAGGCCCTACACCTCCTGCCCCTCCTCCCGGGGATGGGAGGCACCTCGCTGCTATGGTTATGAGCTTGAGCTACGAAGCCGGACAGCAGGCTCCTCCAGGACTCCCTGTGGGGCTTAGAGAACATCACTACATCTCAGCCGCTTGTCCCATGGGGGTAATATAGGATTGATTCAGAGGGTTTGTGAAGGGTGGAGGGATGACCCAGGAGACTAACCATACCTGACTTCCGTTAAGGGACACAGACAGCAAGCGGTATTAAGGGTTTTCCTCCAAGGAAATGACACTCCCATCCCCCCCATGTAGGCAGTGACAGATCTGCTTCTCTTTGCTCTGGCTGCTGGGGCTCAAAACTAAACCCAGAGACAGTGGCAAAAGGGCATCATGACTCGCATTTGGGTTATTTTTTCTTGGTAATGACATTCTGATCTGATTTGTTTGTGGTCTTTATTTCTTCATATTTCACTGTTTTAGTTACTTCCTGTAAGCCTCTTCAAATCCTTTCTGGAACAAGATAGGATATAAACAAGTAAAACTTTATTTTGGACTTGGTAAGTTTTACTCTTTACACACAAATGCCCAGCTAGCTCAGCATAGATTTTCAAAATATATCATCTTTGATTAAGACAGAAGCCTTCTGTCTAAAAGACAAGAGTTCCAAAATACACACATCAGAATTACCTTAGAGCCCCCCCCAAAATACTCTAATATAGAAGGTTTGGGGGCACCTGGTGGCTCGGTTGGTTAAGTGCCTGACTTCTGCTCAGGTCATGATCTCACAGTTCATGAGTTCGAGCCCCACGCTGGGCTCTATACTGACAGCTCAGAGTGTGGAGCCTGCTTTGGATTCTGTGTCTCCCTCTCTGCCCCTTCCCCACTTGCACTCTGTCTCTTTCTGTCTCTCAAAAATGAATGTTAAAAAAATAAAAAATTGGAAACTTTGGGATGGGCCCCAGGAATCTGTAATGTTAAAAGTTTCCTAGCTGCTTCGAAGGCAGCCAGTCTGGCCCCTGACCATGGAGCAGAGTTTGAGAATCTCTGGCCTAGAAAACAAAAACAAATTCTTTTAGTTACAAAATATAATTGTCTAAATAAAATAATTCTCAACTTTATTTAACTGATGTGTTTCAGAAACAATGGGTATATAACTTCAAATCTGCAATTCAAACCCACTTAAATTCATTAGGGCAAAGACTGGTAAAAACCCAGCAGCAAAGCCTCCTATAAAATCAAGACTCTCCAACTTACTTGGTCTTTTGAGTTTGGCTTTACTTAAGGTGGTCGCACCTGGAGTAAATTTCCACGGAGTGAAAATATTCCCAAGTTCCCTGACAACCCACCTGTCTTCATCGGCAACAGGAGCACCCAAATCCTGCACAAGGTCACAGATGCTGTCCACCGGAGCTTCCTGTGCCAGCCTGACCTGACACTTCACCCCAGCTCCACTAGAGGGTGCTCTTTCCTTGGCCTGGAACCCTTCCCTAACCCACTGGGGGTGGGGGTGGGGGTGGGGGGGTGCTGTAGAGACAGTAGCACCTAGTTAGGCCAAGATGCATTTCTCATGGGACACTGAAAACAACTCAGGCCATCTCAGTGCCTTAGGCCTCCAGACACACTGTGACTGCTGTCCCCGAGCCCCAGGTGGTGAAGACCCACAACCTGCCTCCATAACTTTTCTTACAAAGTAGGGAGAATGGCTCTGAAGGTACAGCAAGGTGGAAAGCCTTACTCCTAGTTCATCAAGACCAGCAATCACTATCAAGACAAGTGTGTGAATACACTGGTATGTGCTACAAATAAATACATCGCATCAACCAACGGAGGGTGGGGTGCTGGGGGGGATGGAGGGGACTTCTGTCCCCTAGAGTTCAGGTCCACATGACTTAGTTGCTCCTTATACACCTTTGAACTATGATCTCTGGCAGGATCCTCAGATGCCCAGGGGATAGGACAGCTGGGTCTGTGCAATTTACATATCCATTTTATGGAACCCTTTATATGGACTGCTAAGATCCCTGTGCTGGCAGGGGTGCTGGCGGTGATGGAAATGTTACCTCCCCAAAGTCAGACCCAGGCCTGAAGACACCTTGACCCCTCCATATACCCTTCAGGCTACATCCTCACCCTGGCGAGGCCCTCTAGATTCCCCTTCCTTGGAAAGCCATGCAGCCCATTCAGCCCAGAGGGGAAGGAGAGATGGCAATCCCACCAAGAGTGAAATTAGCACCCAGGAAGCTCATGTTACAACTCTGTGACAATGAAGAAACATTCACGAAAACGTATGGCAGAAAAGACCAATATGGCTACAGAAACAGGTGGGAAGTAAATAAGGGAGGTGGGAGGGAACACACACAGAAAAGTAAAAGACGACAGAAGATAGTCCAAGTGACAAAAAATAAACACAGGAAGTAGGTGGAGCATGACAATCAAAGGTGAAGTTAATACTGACCAGCTTTCCAGTTCTGGGAAATTCTGAGATTATTTTATGTCTTGCCATAAGACAACTGGCGTACGGGTGGTAGGGAACATGACAGAGGAAAACATCTGCTAACCAGGTCTTCCTGGTATCTGCAGTGCTGAACCACAACAGACAGACTGGTTTACAATAAATTCCACAATATGCCAGCTTCTGGCACAGCCTTAATCCGGGGTTGGTCAGAGAAGGAAAAAGGTCCTGGTCCCTGAGATCAGAGACACACGGGACACCCAGAACACCTCCAGCGCGGTGTCTGCCCACACCGGCGGGGCGGAATGGGAGCCTGGCCGGCAGCTGCTAACAGATTTCAGGGGAGGGAAAGAGCAAAAGATCAGAGACCCGAAAACTAGAGAAGATGCTGTAATGGACATATCAAGCAACTTTCTCAGGGGCAAAGGCCCCCCAGCGTGCGGGTAAGAGGCCAGGCCAGGCCTAGAACCACAGAAGCCAATCATTCTGCTAACCATGGGGAAAAAAATCAGTGATTAGTGTCTTCAGTCTCAAGACTGAACACTCTCAGGGAATAATACTGGCCTCACTTTAGGGAGGAGAAACACCCAACGACCCTAATGTGGAAAATCTTACTTGCTGCCTGCAATACCATCAGTGCCTCTGTTTCCTTTAGGTAACTGCTTCCAGGGAAGGGTGACAAGTATCAGCAATTAGTCATCCGCATGTCACAGGGGGTGGGGGACGGAAGAGCGTGGAAACCGTCTGTTATAAGGACACAGGAAAAGAAGGCCTCTTTCCCCTTCTTTTGGCTTCTGCTCCGGGTTATCCCCTAGGAGCCAGAAAGGCCAAATGATGCCAAAGTGAACGGTCCGAACGGTCCTATCTGCAAGGCTCACCATGAAAGCCTCCCTGGGGCAAGCATCAGCCACAGGGACAAAAACAGCAAAGTCATTCTTTCCCACCCTTCCTTCTTCACTCCCTACCCTTACAGCACTTCCTCCCCGCAGTGAGGGCAAGAGACAGAGAGAGAGAGAGAGAGAGAGAGAGAGAGAAGAGGTCCTCTTTCATTTCCTTAGCACCACGCATCTTGGTAGCACTCGGCTCCCCTCCAAGGTATTACAGGAAACAGCAGGTTCGAAACTCCCGCTAGGTTACAAATCACAATTACTCCCAGTGGTCTTCACAGTTAAGCAGGGCATACATTTCAGAAGGCAGCCTCTGGGCCCCACCCTCTCTTTCACGCACACACACTCACACAGACTCTTGCACGGTGGGATCGGCATCCAGCCGCGGGGCGGGGCCGGCTCATGTCAGGTACTGCACCACGAGGAACATGACCACACAGGTGAGCAGCATCCCACCGAGCATGAAGTACTTGTCCTGGAAAGCCCGCTTCTCGATGAGCCGCATCACGGTGTTGGACAAGCCCAGCATGTTGGCAATGTCAAGGATCTTCTTCTGTGTCCCCTGGAGCGGACAAGAAAGGAAAGAAAAACAAAGATCAGCTCCTTTTGCCGAGGCACGGAACTTCACCTAGAGACAGTCTCTTGGTCATGCCTGAAAGCATAAGCAGCACCAATCAGGAATAGATCCACTCTAAGGTCATATGACTTTTGATCAAGGTACCGGAGCAAAGCAAGGAGGAAAGAAAGGTCTTTTCCACAAATGTGCAGGAACAATGGACCCTAGTATGCATATATATCAGGACATACATACACACGTTTCACATATACCATACAGAGGTCTGTGTGTAAAAAGATCCTCAGTTCATATTAGCTCCACAAAAACTGGAGCTGGGTCACAGAATTAAACATAAAGCTTCTATAGGAAAGTACAGGAGAATGAAACAACCCACATATACATTGACCAGAGGACAGACAAACCACCTCTAGTGTGGCTGTACAATGGGACACACTACTTGGCAATAAAAAGGACCTAATAACCAACTTGAAACAGTATGAAATGAGCCTGGAAAACATTCCTGAGAAGAAGCCGCCACATTTAGGAATACATTTATATGAAATCCAGTAACAGACAAAGAAATAAGAACCAATGGCTGCCTGGAAGGCTGGCTGGGAAAAGCATGAAGGATTGTCCGAGGGCAACGAGAATGATCTATGTCTTGAGAGCAGTGTGAGTTACAACAGTGGATGAACTTGTCAAAATTCAATGACCCGCACAAATTAGATCCATACGCCTACCTCAAGAAAAGTTTTTAAAATTAGAATGTTTTATATATTTTTAATAAAGGGAAACTTCAAAAAGCTTTTTCTCTGCTCCCTGACTCCAAAATCCTGGCTATCAGCCTGTTCACTCCGTGGAGCAGAAACCTCTGGGATCCTGCTGCGTCTAACGCGTGGGCCAATGTCCGTGTTTGCGAGAGTGTCTGAAGCAGGTGACGTGGAATGACCGTCACCAACACAATGACCCCTTATACAAATGCCGTCAAGACCAAAAGGGTATTTTACTCCTAAATCAAGAGCCCACAGCACTCCACCTGCCCTTCCTCTCTGCTTTCCAATGTTTGTTTTTAAGCACCCACAACTGCTCATGAGGTGGCAAGTAGAAACACCGCCGGGCACAGCCCAACTCACTTCCACGCACAAGGCCCACCGCGTCTGCACGGATGGCACCTAACCTAATGCCTCACGTGCAGGTTTTAAACGAACACCACATTAACGAGCAGGAGAGAAGGGGCAGAACTGAAAACCTCAAGAGGCATCACGGACAAAAATTCAAAACCTGGGGTCGGCACGTGACGACAAGCCTCACCGAGAGACAACTTTCCACTCAAACTCTACGGCTGCCAGTGGAGGCCAGAGACCTGTTTTTGCAACGACAGTGATGGTAAAATTTAGGCTCTTGCTAAAGATTCTGCTTAGCTCGGAGGCGCCTGGGTGCTCAATCCGTTAAACGTCCAACTCTTGATACCGGTCAGGTCACGATCTCACAGTCTGGGAGATGGAGCCCCACACCAGGCTCTGCACTGACAGCTCAGAGTCTGCTTTGGATTCTGTCTCTCTGCTCCTCCCCTGCCTCCCCTGCTTCCGTGCTCTAATTATAAATAAACTTAAAAAAAAAAAAAAAAAAGACTCTGCTTAGCTCTGAAAGATTATTTCATCACTGTGTGTAATACAAGTATCAAGCTTCTAAAATCACCTGAAAATTAATATAAATTTCAAAAAATGTATTCCTTTCTGACCACAAATTTCCCCCAGTCATGGCCCAGCAACTTCACTCTCTCCCCCGTATTCCTTTAACAGTTTAGGCAGGAATGGGGTGGGAGGAGGCTGGAGGGACTCAAGAGACAAAAGGCTAGTAGCAGCAGGTATACAGAGGAAACTGAATTAGAAACCGCATGCTCTGAACCTGACCGCCTCACCGGACTGCCCTGCGAGTCCTTCTGGGGACAGCACAGGGGCAGATGTCACTCAGACTCTGCAGTGATACCAGACTTTGATAGGAAGTGAACATCTGCTTTCACAATAGGCTCTGACCCCCACCAGGTCAACGTCAGTGCGACGTAGGGAGTCGTGTCCTGAAAGGGTTTTACTGTTTTCCTGAGGGGCAACTTTCTAAAGAAAGGGCAGATTCATCATCACGTATCAGTTCAGACTGCTGCAGGTGGCCGTTCAGTACGAGGGCCACTGGCGAAGCTGTTGGAGACACACTTCCAGGCCACCAGAAGCACCACAGCCAGCAGCAGGGCGTGAGGGCCACCTCTGGGCTGCCTGACCTTCTCCCTGGCGAAGACAGCAGGGGCTGTGCGGCAATGGGCCGAAGTCCTGCGGGGCTGACGGGCTCAATGCAGTCCAACAAAAACTAAGATAAAGCTCACACTTCCGAGTGACTGTTTCTCACAGCTCAGTGGCTGGGAGTGCAGCGTTCACAGGGGACCACACCCTGATAATAGGCACAGCCCACACCCCATTACCCATTAGGGCTGATACAGGAAAAGGGCTGAGGCTGAAACATCATGACGACATCAGAATCTGTGTAATGTTTCTGTAAACCACTCCCGGGGGGTCTGAGTCTTGGCCAGAGGGGGCGGGGCTTCTAGAAATACCTGTGACTAAAGAGAGAACCATTGCTGTGGGCCAGGACCAGATGCTCTAGAAGCCTTCTGTGTCTGTGTCTAGTCAACCCAGGCAGCCCTGTGGCCCCCCCCGCGCCGCCCCCCCAGGAGCACAAAGGTCTCAGCTATCAGGTAGGCCGCAGGAAGGGCTCTCTGGGAAACCACATGAGGGCGAGGTGCCAAGTGTGGCCATGTCTGCCTTCTCAGAACCGTGCATTCTGTAATTTCTGCAATTGTGGAATTTCTTGGTCTTACTGGTTCCCGTCGTGGCAACCACTTTCGTGGTAAGTTCAATACATGGAAAAAGACCTAGATGCCAAGAGATGCCACTGTGAGCACAAGAAACAGCTACAGGTGAAGGCTAGGTGGTCACTTGTGAATTCCTCAGACTTCAGCTCCAAAAGAAAGGATCCCAGACTCGAGGCTATGCCTCACCACCAAAATATCAAAATGCGAGGGTATGTACCCAAGACGTCAATGTGGGTATCCAACTGTTGGAGGAGGCCAGAACAAGGGGCCTTGTCCCTGTCCCCCAGAAAAGCCCCCACCTTCAAGGTCAGTCTCTGGGCCCTCAGTCCCTCCAGAATACTGTGCCCGCCTCCAATGAGGTCGTCCATGCCGTAGTGAATTTTCTGGAGGGAGGAGTTGAACTGCAGCGAGTCATCCATTGGGATGGTCGTGTCAGAGTCCTGTGAAAGAGATGCAGGCACAGGATTAGCTCTGCCGGCTTGTCAGCTCCTGGGGTCCCAGCGCGTCTGACTGCTCTGCCCGTTGGCCAAGGCCAAGCCAGAGGGACAGCCAGAGGGAATGGTGTGAGAATTGGAGGAACCGGACAGAGAAGAGAAAGCAAAGACCTGGAGGGGCCTCTGTTCACTCAGAGGAAGAGCAACTTTCCTCAGACTTGGCACTTTCCAAATGAATTCCGCTATATACGGCCTGGTAATTCCTGCCTCTTATCCATGACCACCACTTAGGAAAAAACATCAGTCCTTCAAGGCCTCCCTGGGCTTCTCTTGAAGGCCTTCTCTGATTACTTCTCTCTTTATTTAGTTTGTTCCTAATGTTCCTTTCCTTGGCTTTCCCTTAACACAGTTAACATTACATGTTTGCTTTTGTTCAGCTATCTTATCTACAGCTCATCTCTACAATTAGATGGAGACTAAAGACAGACGAGATGAAGGCCAAATGGGTATTCGGGGTGGGACAATTCTCCTCAACAGTCAAGAAAGGGCTGTAAAGAAATGAAGGGAGAAAAACCGGACACTGATCAGATGCTTTCCACCCTGCGTGCTCATGACCCTAAGCTCACTTAATTCTCATTCCAACATCACAACATAGTCACTGTACTCTCCCCATTGCAGAGGTGAAGAAACTGAAGCTCAGAGAGGTCTAAGATCACACAGAGCTGCTCGGTCCGGCGGGGCCTATGTCTCACTACTGAGTGCAGAGTGGGCCCTCTTAACCATCCTGTAGGAAGAAACGCCGAGACTGGCCCCAGGGCTCTAAGTCTCCACTGAAAGCGGACTGGATACGGAAAGCAGTCAGGACTGGCCGTAGCTCCCTCTTTCCCATGTCCTGGCGATCGCGCACTCTTCTGCCATGCTGTGTCTCTCTCCCCTCTTTCAGTCATCACGAAGAGGTTAAAGCACCTCTTCTTTGCCACGCACGCTCAGAATCATTTTCACGCACCTGCTCTTGGAGCCCCCTGCTAACACTGGAGTTTCCCGAGAAGCAGGCAGGGACCACGGCTTTTCACTTTTCCACAAGCGTTACTCTCAGCATCTTAAACAGTATTCTGCATACAGCTGATGCGCAATGGGTCACAAGACACCAGTGTTTGAATGAACCAATGAGAGGGTTCTCTTCATTGGACAAGCACTTATTGAGTGCCTTCTGTATACAAATCTTTCTTACCTTTCTGCTTGAAAGGGTAGAGCTAACGGGGCATTATCACTCAGAAAAACATATGTACTTCCCACTTACATGATGACTAGCAAGGAGTCCCCATGGCAAGTCAACTCTGATTAAGGGGCACTGTCTGCACAGCACCGCACCGAGCTGATAAGCAACGATAAAGAATTCTGAGCAATCATCCCCGACCTAGAAGAGGTTTGAATACCCCAAGCTGTAATGACCAAAAGCCCACACACCTTTTGGCATGTTATATAGTTTGTTACACTTTTGAAAGGCAGCTATGAACACTTGGAACTACGGAAATGAGTTCTGGAGGGAGGGTCTGAGGGAGGGACGGAGGGAGGGGGGAGGGAGGGAGAGAGGAAGGCAGGTAGGCAGGCCGGCCAGCCGGTCTACCAGTATGCCTCCAACATGTCCTCATCACACTTCTGAATTGTTAATCATTGTCACTTGATTGCTTACACCAGAGAAGCAGACCTGAATCCTGATGGCAGGCTTAAAAAGCTAAGACCTCTTTAGAAAATGAATCTCTCTGTTAAAACAAAAGAGAACACCCAAAACCTACCTCACTTGGTAGAAATACATTATGCGGGACCTGAAAAAGGCCAGCATGTCCTATAGCCATCTATAGCCACATATGCGCAGGAAATGATCCTATTCAGACCAAGGGGCAGGGGCGTTCCAAAAGTCGAACACGCACACCGACAGGCCACTTTCGAACAGGCTCAAGTCAAGCAATCCATCCAAAACAAAAGACCTGTTAACAAATGCCTGCAAACTGTTGCTCAGATTCGGGACAAGCACATCATAAGGCACCTGACACTGGAACCACACACGTACACGGCACACAGTCAGCGCCCGAAGGCAGCTCTGAAATGCTGCCCCTCATGACAAACGGTCTCGGTTTTAATCATCTGTCTCTGTCCAATCAGAAAAACGTTTCCACCACAGGAACTTCTGCCTCTCAGTCAAACCAGGTATTTTCACCCCTCTGCCCGCTCGTTCAATTTAACTGCTTCCACTTTGGGTTTTTGTGTTAGAGAAGGAGGTCCCCCTTAGGCTAGTGTCTGTGGCAAGGCACAAAGTCCACTGTCACTTCCAGGCAGTCAGCTTCAGACACCCCCTAAGATGATGACGCTCCAACGAGCTGCTGAGTACCCGCACCCCCCCAGCCCCCACCGCCCCCACCTCTACCGGGAGCCTGGCTTACATTAGTGGTGAAGGTGCGAGACAGAAGCTCGTCTCGCTGTCTCTCCTGCTCCTCCCTTGTGTAGCGCTGATGCTGGAAGTTTCTGAGAGCAGTTTGCAGGTGCTGGACATCGTACTTTAACTGGTCAACACGGCTGGAATTGATGGAGAGAGAGATTACCTTCCGGGAACCCAGGGCTGCACAATTTGAGTGGCCGGGCTTTGTATTCAAGACAGACACTTCCTCACTTCTCCTGACGCCACTGCATGCTGCTACCCAACCCCCAGAATGATCGGATTCTGATCATGATGAAAATAGAGAAGCAGCCTGTGGTCAAAGCACAGTTGTAGCACGTGCCTAAGTAGCTTTGCTTAGGCATCCGCCGGTCTCTGCTTCTGGGTGCATGACAGGGAACAGGTGACAGGACGCAGGCTCAAGGACCTCTCCCTGACCTTCTGTGGATTCTATCGCTTTTCCAGAAGGAACCCAAGGGCATCTTTTGAGTAAAGCATCAACAAAGTTTCATAAGAGTTTTTGGGAGCAGGGGTTGGGCTGGAGGTGGTGAGGGTTTTCATTTTCATTTCATGGGGGAATGTGAGACATTAGATCAGCATCTGATTATAAATCGGCTGATTGAGGTGATTAAGGGCAAGATTTCACCTTCATCCAAGGACGCAGCGGGAACCAGAGGGCAGGGCACATCTCCCTGGCGGTGGCAGGCTTCAAGGATGGCCATGGGTCTGGCCAGAAAAACAGTACTGGAGGCAAAATTTCAAAATGACCCATCATGAGGAGACACAAGGCTTTCTGAGCCACTAACCTCACAGGCCTTTTATTTTGAGGAAGTATCTCTGAAATGGAATCGTGCCCTTTAGGGGCCCTTCATCTCTGCAGAGTCTCAGTTCTTCAATGGGTAAAGGGATTTTTCAGGGCATCTGACAGCCTCCCCCGGGCCAGAGGCGTCGAGACACTCACAGTTTGGCGTTCTGCCTTTTGTTAGGGGGCTCCTTGCTGGACAGAATCTCCAGACGTTCTAGATGGCTGAATATCTGGTCGATGCTTGCTTGGATTTCATTTTCTACAACTGCACAAAAGAGAAAACAGAATAATTGCTGGAAAAGAGACAGTGAGCTTAAATTAAAATGATACGATAAACACGTCTTTTTCCATATCCAATAAATTCAAAGAAACACATCTGAAGAGGAAAAAACGCATATATCACTGAATAATGGCAAAAAATTCAAGTCATGCTAAGTGACTCTGTAAATGTTGTTCTAAATACACACATGCATATACACATGTAGCTGTTAATGCTATAACAACTCCAATATTTTAAAAAGCTACAGATAAATCTGTAGGAATAAATTTCCTGCCTTTAGAACATAAAATGAATATTTAGGTTGTCCAATAAAATATTTTAAGCAAAACGCAGTATCTTCTGAAATGGAATGAGGTCTCTTTTCCTTTGAGATTATTCTCAGATACGAGTTATAAATATCTAGTAAGAAGGCTGCCAATTGAATTCCCTACAGTAATGAGGTTAAAAGAAAAAAAAAAGCACAAAGGGGAAGATTAGTATGTGAAACACACAGAAGAGCTCCCTTGAGGCTTTCCATAAGGACGGGCAGGCTGATGCTGGAGGCCCCAAAATAGACCAAATATCACTAGGAAAGGCCCAGGAGAGAGTCCACAGAGGTGAAGATATGATAAATACTGTCATTTTCCTTAGCTCTTTTGATAAACAGTCAACATGACCTCTTTTCCATTTCTAATCATGTGACAGTGAGAATGCTGGGAAGGCAAACAGTGCACATGCATAGAAACTAAACCACACATAGAAAAGGGCACCCGGGGGCGCGTGGGTGGCTCAATCGGTTAAGCATCTGACTGTGTCCAACTGCTGATTTCAGCGCAGGTCGTGATCTCACAGTTCGTGGCATCAAGGCCCACATCAGGGTCTGCTCTGACAGCTCAGAGCCTGTTTGGGATTCTCTCCCGCTCTCCCTTCCCCTCCCCTGCTCGCGTGCTCTGTCTCTTTCTCTCAAATAAATAAATAAACATTAAAAAAAGGCGGGGAGGGTACCCAGATTGCTTCTTGCCCAATAAAGACACAACAGTGAAGACGGCAACATCACACTCGTAGGCCAGCCTGTGGCAGCTAACATATGAACTTTAGATTAGAACGGGGTGGGGCAGAGACCCCAGAAAAGAGATGCTTTCTGACGCTGCGAAGAGGCACGAGCAAACAGGAAAGGGCACGGCGATAGCCGAGTAGGGAGGTGAGCGGGGGCTTCTGTGGCACGTGGGCCACCAGCGGTGTCTGCAGGACCAGCTCGGAAAAAGGACCTTTTCTTGCCAACGGGAAAACTGTGAAGCAAAAAGCAGTGCTCTTCTTAAATGAAACCGGGTGTGGGAACTAAACTAATTAATATTGCTGTGCAGTTTCTGAATAATCCTCCTAAAAAGCCACAGTCCTCAGCTCAGAAGAAGTGACCAATTCCAGTTAAACGTCGCTGAATCTGTACGGAGTACATTCCTCTCAGGGCTCGGTAATTAGATTAAGACAGAGGAGACGAGGTCCATTCCCACAGGGCCCTGTCAGGGTGAGCTGCGGGGTAATGGGGGATAAGGGCTGCGGGATTCCACGGGGCGCAATCAGGGAAGTCAGGGGCTTTGCCAGAGGGTTTTTCTGTCCACCCCTCACAACAGAACTCCTGCGCGGAATCATTAAGCCCCCGAGGCAGAAAGGCGGTCAGGAAACCCAGCCCATTAGCATCGTGTCATGAGAGAAAGGACTCCGGGCTCCACAGTTAATTACTCACGGTGCAGAGACTGCTTGTCGGCCGTCTCCAGGCGTCCCATGTGAGACTGGATCTCATGGACCTGCCTATCAAAGGAAGAGAGAGGAAATGAGTGAGACAGGAGTAATCAACAGTGCTTTAGTCAGGAAAGACAAGTTCTCTAATGCCAACGTGTAAGTGATTTAAAATGACGGCGTCATTAAACTGTAAAATGTGTAAGTGGCACCTCAAGCCACCTGTTTCAGCCTGGTTTCTAATATTTTACCATGAATATTAATAAGAACACTGATAGGCAGCGCTTACTGGGTGCCTGACACGTCGGAGACATTCTGCAAAATTAATAACTCTATGGGGAAAGGACCATTATCATCTTCATTTTATAAATAAGACAACTGAAGCCCAGAAAGGTTATGTAACTTGTTCAAGGTCACACAGCAAGTGATAACCCTCAATCTGGACCCAGCCAATCCCACTCGCTGTTCTTTGACCCAATGTGCTAAGCACTGGTCTGTATGAGGGAGAGTCAAAGGGTAAGACAGATAATCCTTGTCCTTGAGAAACAATGTAATTAAGAATGACAGGCCAGATAGACACGAAAAGTCCCAAGTAGAGTTAAGAGAACACGAACACATGTAAGTACAAATAAAAAGGAAGCCGAGGGACCATGCGCAGTGGCGTGGTGCCAAGCAGACATAAGAAAGTAAAAGAGTGAGCCGGGGGAAACCGGTGGGGTGAAGGGGGTTCTGAAGAATATTTTCAAGATGGAAGACATGACCCGATGAGGGAAGAGATGAAGAAAAGGAGAAGCGAAAAGGCATGTCATTTGGATCACAAGCAGGTGGGCCTGCCTGAGAGAGTGCGGGGGTCAGAGGGGAGAAGGGATGAAGGCTTTGTCAGAGAAAACTCTCAGAGGAAGGTCCTGAAAGACCACGATCACCTGTCTGGTAAGCATCTTGCCCTGGCAATACCAGGCAACGGCCATCTCACTGGAAATGCAACGCCGTACCCTGGCTCTCTGGCCTGGTCTCAGATGGCAGGCCCGGGGCACGGTCTGGACGCTCCTCAGGGCTTGGCCAAGTCACCCTCAGCGATCAGTTCTGGAATACTGCGTATGCTACCCCAACCACCGCCTCCCGGTGCTTCTGGTCTCTCACACCGGAGGCACAGGAAAGGAGTCTGCTCAGCCATTACGTCACCTCCAACCTTTGAAGGAAAGGGCGGCAACCAGCCTCCAGCATGAGCACCGCAAACTGTGAACCCAAATTTACCAGTGCAAGCCAGGAGCCCAAATTTGGTTTCAACTTTGTTTTGTCTTTTCCAGGGTTTTCTTGCAGCCTCTACACACCACCCAGGGTACCAGAAGCAAGGCCAGCGCTCTGATGACTCTGAGTGCACCTGTGTAAGACCCACGGCCCTGAAAGGAAACTAGAAATCACTACTAGCGATGGAGAGCCCACACCGCTACTTGAGTAACATAAGCCCTGATGGTGCAGGATGAGGGCACATGGAGAGGTGGAGGCCCATGTAGGGATAAAGCTTGAGTCAACCAACATCTGGATCAGGGTAACCATAGAAACAGCAAGAGGCCTGCAGGGCAACGCTGATGGAAAGGAGAATTAGGATTTTACTGAAGGCCTGCATGTAGGCAGCGAGGTACATTTTCAATAGGAGCTTCAGAGAGCAAATGTGAAAATTAGCAGCATCACTGACAGGAACAGGAACATAATTAAAAAAGTGGGGGCGCAGGGGGCAAAGAACATCCAAGACGACTCTGAATTAAGTATGAGAGGGATGGCCTGACCCACCTGCTATTAAGACCTATTACAAAGCCATAATAATAAAACAAACAAACAAACAAAAACCACCGTAGCAGTGCAGAGACAGACGAACTCTAATCCTGACCCAAGAGCAAAGAATGGAGTCCAGAAAGAGTCTTCCGTATGTGGGGACCTGATGACATAAATGCGTGGGAACAGACTACAAACAATGGCGAAGGCTCAGTCTGTTACCCGCATAGAAGTTATTTCACGTGATACACAAAAATAAACTCAAGATGGTCTAAAGCCCAAACGTAAAAAGAAAGGCTTTGAAACTTTCTGGAGAAAATACAGGGGTGCATATGATGAGGTCAGGTCGAAGAAGAATTTCTTCAACAAGACAAAAATCAAAACGATCCCCCACACCACACAAACCACAAGACTCATCAATTTGACTACACTTAAACCAAAAGATCTGTCTACACCAAAGGCACTATAAAAAAGTAAAATAAAAAGACAGGCAGACACTGGAAGAAACCTGCAGCAGGTAAGAAAGGACTAATGTCTAGAATATATAAAAAGATTGCTACAATAGGAAAAGTCAAAGCACTTTTGTAAAATGGGCAAAGGGCAAATGACAGAAAAGAAAATCCAAATGGCCAATAGATATATACAGATACTCCACCTGACTAGTAATCAGGAGAATGCAGATTAAAATTAATGAGATATCACGTTTCTCCCACGGAGTGACAAATACTTTAAACTTTAAGGAAGGGGGCTTCATAGCAGGCTAAATAATGGTATCCAAGGGATGCTAGCAAAGATTTCCAGCATTCTACCATGGGACTGCCTTCGGCTCTATGTTTTATTCAAGATTTTTGAAAAAACCAACTTACGTTGATGAAAATGAGAGGTTAGGATATTGTGCCACAAAACAAATTATTAACATTTTTTATTTAGGCTAAAATAGTAAGATGAAATTCCTCAGGGATGAAAAGTATTCTGACTTAAGACCTTTTTTAAAAAAGTCCCCAGTGTAGTATCGAATGGCATTCCATTCTGGGAACCGTCTGTTAAAGGACCCTATTAACGGCTTCCCCCAATGGAAGATAGGTGAACAGGATGACTGGGAAAGAGTCTAGACATCAAGTCATGAGGAGAAATGGTCGAAAGAACTAGCAATAATAAGCCTCCGAGAAAAGAAAAGAAAAAGAAAAAAGGGGAAAAAAAACCCCCTAAATTAAAATGGGGCAGCTGGTGCTCTCCAAAAATCTAGAGTTGACATCCAGGAAGAGGACTGGGCTTGTTCTCCCTTCTGCTCCTTAAGGTTGATCTAGAACCAAGAGCTCATTCAAGAGTGCAGGTTTCAGCTCAACCTGCCCCGCCCCACAAAAACCCAAGAATAATTATGAACTCTCTCTTCACAAAAAGGAAGAAGGGGGTAGGGGTGCCTGGGTGGCTCGGTCAGTTGAGTATCCAGCCCTTGATAGGCTCAGGTCACGATCTCACGGTTCATGGGTTCGAGGCCCATGTCAGACTCTGCACTGACAGCTTGGAGCCTGCTTGGGATTCTTGCTCTCTCTGCCCCTCCCCTACTCACGCTTGCACTCGCGCATGCACGCGCTCTCTCTCTCAAAATAAATAAACTTAAAAAAAAGAGAAAGGAAAAAAGAAGGAAGAAGAAAAGGAGCTGCTGCACGTTTAAACACAGGGTACATGAAAGTGCTTTGGGTTTTATAAAGGGTCTTCCTGACTAAAGGGAATTGGAACGGAAGATTTTGCCAGTCCCTTTCAATTTTTAAAGTCTATGAGGACAGGGTGAGGGATGATGGCAACAGGCACCCTATAAACACCCTTCAGGTGGCTTACACCGTTTTCTGAGCCAAAATGGATAAACTTTAAAGTTGCAGAGAACAGTACTGACCTCGCCCATCTAAGGTCTATTTGCTTTGAGTGAACTAGAAGAGATACAGCCAAGAAAACGATCCCAATCTCTACATTTCATGGCTGAGAGGAAATAAATGCAAAACAACAAAGCAAGTACAAATGGCGTAGGGAGGGAAACGACTATATGCCAAATGACAAGTCCGTTTTGTTTTATTTTTAAAAAATTTTTAATGTTTTATTTACTTCTGAGAGAGAGAGAGAGAGAGAGAGAGAGAGAGAGAGAACACAGAATCTGAAACAGGCTCCAGGCTCTGAGCTAGCTGTTAGCACAGAGTCCGACGTGGGGCTCGAACCCACAACTATGAGATCATGACCTGAGCCGAAGTTGGACGTTTAACTGACTGAGCCACCCAGGAGCCCCGTGGCCAGTCTGTTTTAAGCTGAACTGGGAATTCAGACAACACACTTGAAAACAATAAGGAACAGGTGACATACAGGTAGGACGTGGGGGTGTGGACACTAGAAATCAGAAGTCCCAGCCCTGTCCAGCACAGGGTCCATGGTGGGCTTGGGTAAGAACATCACCAAGCAGAGAGACCTAATAGTAGGAAAGCAAGGTCACTGTTGCTATTAAAACAAAAACAAACAAACCAAAAAAAACAGTCTCTGGTAGAGTTCTAGGAAGAATTTTAAAATGAAATTGCTTTTTACAAGTCCATGGAAGTACCCTCATCTCTTCATATACACCCATTTTGTATCCATGCTGCCTTTGACCCCTGTGAGCAGGTAAAACAGGGTACACACGTAAATAATAGTCACAATTATTTAAATTGCATAGATCCAAATGCAATTCAAAATTGCTGTGTAACCTTCACAGCATCATACAAATGTTTGTGGTTGTTTTTACTTTACTTAAAAGTAGTGGGAACCATCTGGTCATTTTCACCTCACCCATCCTGCCTCTTCTACATTTAGCCTCTCACCAGAAGGCAAAATCAAAAAGGAAAAATGGGTCTATTTAGATAAGGTAACAGTTTTCACACCCAGCTGCTCATCAAAATCACATGGAGAGCTCGTTAAAAATAGAGGTTCTTGTGCTCTGGACCTACTGAATCAGAAGCTCAGGGACACCAGGACCTGGGTGGCCCAGTGAGCTAAGTGTCTGGCTTTGGCTCAGGTCATGATCTCATGGTTCATGGGTTTGAGCCACGCATTAAGCTTTGTGGTAATAGCTCGGAGGCTGGAGCCTGCTTCAGAATCTGTGTCTCCCTCTCTCTCTCTCTCTGCCCCCCCGCCCCCGTTAGTACTCTGTATCTCTCCAAAATAAATATTTAAAAAAAAAAAAAAAAAAAAGAATCTCTAAGGATAATAAGGTCCAGGGCACAGAGTGACCCTAGACTATATAGGGGACAAATACGGGCACCTTTACAACCACTGGAATATCAAAAATAGAAGCCTGGCCACTTATACCTCTATAAAGTTCATCCTAATGCAGTATTATTTAAGTGTACAATGTTTATTCTGATTTTCATCTCCCCCTCTCTCCCCACCACTCATTGCTCAGGCAGTTAAGGGTTTTCAAGATGCACAACTTTAAAGTATTGATTTCATTCCAATGTACTGTCAGGGACACGGCAAGAGATAACTACAGGTTGGGTTCAAAGTTCCAGTAAAATTAATATGCTCAGTTACTGTTGTGTCAATTCAGCCATAATCATTAATTTCTTTTTTTTTTTTTTAATGTTTTATTTATTTCTAACAGCGTGAGCAGAGGGTCAGAGAGGGAGTCACAGACTGAAACAGGCTCCAGGCTGAGCTGGCAGTCAGCACAGAGCCCGACGCGGGGCCCGAACCCACAAACCGCGAGATCATGACCTAAGTGAAAGTCGGATACTTAACCGACTAAGCCACCCAGGCGCCCCCATAATCATTAATTTCTGCAACTGCAGAAGTTAAGTGCTGATGTTCACAGGATGGTGTTTTCTTTTTAAGACACTCAATCACCAGTATCATGAAGCTGAAAGGAGCCTCAAAGTTTAATGAGCCCCGAACTAACATTTTATAGATCAGGAAATCAAGGTGAAGAAGTCTAGAACCAGAACTCTCAGGCCTGGTTCAATACTTAGGGAAGAAAGACAGACTAAAAGATCTGTCCTTTCTTAGTAACACAAGAAATGTTTTCTTTCTTTCCCAGTGGACTCACAGGTCTGATTAAGTTTCTTCCTATAATTTTTTTAAAGTAGGCTCCATGCCCAGCTTGGAGTCCAACGCAGGACCTGAACTCACCACCCAGAGACCAAGATGTGAGCTGAGATTGATAGATGCTCAACCGACGGAGCCACCCAGGCGCCCCGTCCGTTCCTATAATTTTTATATGAGAACAGGGCTTCCAGGGTAAGAGCAAATTCTGTCATTTTAATACTGTTACAAAGTAGGTTCTGTATTTTCACTCACTCAAACGAAACGCTTCATCGTTATGGTCTCTAGTAAAAACCAAATCAAAACAAAAGGTGGGAAAAGTGTAGCAGCAGCAAAGTTTGTGTTCATCAAGAGTAGGGGCCCACACCATTTAGGAGCTGTGAGTTACAGTGAAGCTTTTTCTGACCACCTTAGCTCAATGATCGATCTTCCTAAACTGCTAAAGAAGATTCTGTTTGTACTGTTCATGTACATTCCATCCAATCACGCTACACCTTAGATCTTGTTTCGGAGGTCCCTTGACTCTCCAAGTGAACAGTAACTATGTGTAGGGGCCCAGCCTCCCACCAGCTCTACCAACCCAGAGCACTAAGTTGGCAGGTGCAGGACAAACAATTATACTCTGTGTGACTTTCCCTTCATCTAGTCTACTTGGCAGATAGTCGCGACCTCGAAGATCCCATGAGCCGTCCGGCCCAACTTCCCCACGCAGCAGGCCTGACCCTCCGTCCGCCAGTGACTTGGGCATCCCGCCAGAGACAGAGATTCCGAGCTGCCCCCGGCAGCACCCCGGCGGAAGGACTCGGCCTCTACACTGGCGGACGCCCGAGGCCCCAGCCAGGGGAGCCGGCCTCGCCCAGCCCGGCTGCGCCCCCGCCCGTGCCCCCACGCGGCCCTCACTTGTGCGTTTGCTGGTACAGCGGCTCCATGTCGCCGGCCCCGCCGGGTCCGGCCCTGGCTTCCTCGGAACACGTCTTCACAGCCCCCCTTCCGGCTTCCGGCTACCGGCTTCCGGTCGCCGCAGGACCCGCCCCCTCCTGCCGGTCAGGGCTGCCCCGACTCGCGCCCTGCTGGTGGTGATGGAGAGAGAGGAGGAGGGCCACGGGAGAGGAGAGAGGCCCGGACAAGAAGCCTAAATGTAGTCAGAGACACTGCTGCAGATGGAGGACGAGGAAGCATGGGTTTTGGCGGGGGGCTGGGGGGGCTGTCTGCAGTGTCGAGTCAGGCGTTGACAAGGGCAGTCGGAGAGGTAGTGACGTGAGGTCCTCAGAGCAAAGCTGCCGGGGAGCTGGTGGATACCTGCTGCTCCCAGGCGGAGGTTGAGTAGGACTCTTCTAGCTGGGCTTCGCTGTAAACTGCTTAGTTGTGGGTCTGGAGATTTCGCTCCACTGGGTTCTTGTGCGCAAGCATCTCCTATGTCAAATACGTCTGATTACTTCCACTCCCTCCCCCCCTCCCATTTATCCTTCCAATAAACTCGCAATGAATGAGTGGTAACTGTCATGTGGGCTGTGGGGAAACCGGGTTCCTGTTGCCCTCAAGAGAGGTCGCGGTCTATGAAAGGAAGTAAGATAAGTGTACAAATAAACAGCTAATAAGGGAAAAAGTCCAAAGAGAGCCGAGCTGGGGTCAGCCCCGTCGGAGATTGAGGAAAGACTTAATGCAGGAGGTGACATTTGAGTTAAGACTTGAGGATTTGGACGCTTCGGTCTCTCCACGTAGACCTAAACCATGTCCACCCTCCACGCTTATCTGCAGTTCCTCCCAAGGGAGGAGATGTTCCTCTTCCTTTGGCAAGTTGATGCTTTTATTTTCCTGTATCCTGGAGCCCACCCAGTTTTGTGTCGCAAGAGACTGTCCACCCATGTACATTCTTTCCCTAACATTTTCCCATTTATTCTAATATTTATTAATGAGCACCTACTATTACCAGGCACAGATATGGGGGGGGGAATACAAGATAAGAGAGCCCTCAAATCTCTCATCTCTCACAGTCTGTTGAGAGGGTTAGTCATGCCCTCAAGCAACATTATCAGGTCGAATAAGTACTACAATTGGTACAAAATACCTTTTTATTTTTCCTGAAGAAAAGCAAGTTCATGGACTAAGTAGCCTACGAATGGGGCCCTCAAGAATCAATAGAGGTTTAACAGTGTCTTTCACAAGCAAACCACTCTGTAAATGTTGATCTTGGGGGCCTAATGGAGATGAAGGGAGGGCATTTGAAGCTGAGGGATAGCTTGAGAAAAGGGAAATAGTGGGAAAGAACATAGATCTTCTGTGGCTGGGTCTAGGGGGTTTGGGGGCAATAATAGTGTTAGAAGGAAAGTTGGAGCCAGATCGTGGGGGATCTGAAATGTCATGTCTAGATTTTTATTTATAGATTTTTTTAATTCTGTAAATAGAAGCCTTTAGAGATTGGATAGAAATTTTAAATTTTCTCAAAGAATTTTTGTGCCGATATCTTGCTCTTCTGTGGACTTCACAGCATCCTAGTGAGGTGGGTTAGGACACATAAGGAAACTGAAGTCCAGAGGACCTCCTCTCTGCTTCTCAGTCTCTAAGGTCTTTATATGGACATGGCCTTTCTCTAAAGAGAAGGAAACTCCATTCCCCCATCTTGCTGCACTTTAAACTTCTCATTTCTTTGTTTTTTATGACTAAGCCACATGGCCAATACATCTACACTGCCAACATCTCTATGGGTGGCTTGCCTTCCAACCTCTTCTTTGTCCTACTAGAACTGTTTTCTAGGCTCACCAGAGTCTACCTGACTTAGTCCCTTTCCATGACTCTCCATACATATATTCATTGAGTTTATACCATGTATCAGGCAAGTGCAAGGACTGGGGCACAAAGATGAGTAAAACATTCATCAGTCTGCTGTAGAAGTTCTTTAATATACACATCTACCCAGGAGGGAACCATCTTAGAATACTATGTTGCTAGTGTGGGATAGAGGTAATTAGGAACTATGTGATGACAGAGAAGTGACACTTAGCCTAGTTTGTGGATTCAAAGAGGGCTTCAAAGAGGAGATGATACCTGAACCGAGTCTTGCTTTGTTTATTTAATTCTAGTTACATTATTACACATAGTGTTGCATCATTCTTCACACTGAATGTGAATACTGACTTCCAATGACCCAAAGTTTGTTACTGTGATTCACTGATGATGACACTAATGGCAAATTTTCTCTAAAGTATGCAGGAAAATATGAATAATAATTCACTGTTCAGAATTACTTAGTATAAATTTACACCTATGTTTTTTCTTGAAATTTTTAGGCCTTAATCACTGCTTTCCTAGAACATGATCTCTTTCAGTGTTGATTGCAACCCTGCCTTCCACACATTGAAACCGTTTGGCAAAGGAGAAAAGGTAGTTAGGCTAGAGGTGCATGGGTGAAGCAAGAAGAGAAGTCCCATTCATGCAAGGAATACATGGCCCTCACCTGGCCCTACTTAAGGCTGACCCAGTGGCTCATGGCATCACTACAGTGATCAAAAGAAGACGAAGACATTGATTGTAAAAATCCAGTTGGCAGAATAATGGTCTCCAGCAGAAGACAGGAATGGCCACCTCTGGAGCTCTACCTGACAGTCAGTGTAAAGCCTGTGGTAGGTGTGGGGTAACCACCCTCACCGGGGGAGGTGGGGAGCCCCACTATTCTGGTGTGTTGTAGACTGGAGGCAGCCTTGTGGTCAGAACACAGGCTGGCAAGAGCCATGGCATGGACCCAAGCAGGTGGCTTAACTCCAGGGGTCAATGATGGACTGTCAGTAGCCCAGAATCCTGAACACATCCTGTATCCAATGGGAATGGGAATCACCCCAAATCAGCAGCAAATCAATACCATGCAGGTGGCCTGATTGTGTGCAATGCCACAAAAGAAATATTGTTTTGGCAGATAGAAGCAATCTGCTTGCCAGCTTTCCCCGGACACCCACAGGCATGGGCCCTGAAGAGTTTCAGGGTACTTGGTCAATCCCATGCACAGGGTGGGAGATTGGAGAGTACTCTGAAGAGGAGAAATAGCCTAGAATGATCCAAGCCACTGAAGGGGGATTTACAAAGATTCAAAAATAGCACTCCAAAGTGTGGGGCCCACTGAGGCCTGGGACCGGGGCCAGAGATTTCACTTGCCTGGGTCTTAGGACTATATCAGGTGGTTGAACAAAAGTGGTTTCATATATTTTGTTCCCATTAAAAGATGGAGTCTAACTCTATTTCCCTTTTAATCTGAGCTGGATTTAGTGACTTGTTTAATCAATATAATGTGACAGAAGAGAAACTCTTGATTTTTCCAAGGCCAGGTCATAAGAAGTCTTTCAGCTTCCACCCAGCTCTTTGGAGCACTCACACTGGTAACCCCGAATCACCTTGGAAGAAGTCCAACTCCCCTAAGGCCATCATTCTGGAAAGCCCAAATGTGTAGGTGCTTCACTCAACATGCCCAACTGAGCCAACTCTCCCAGCTGAGGCACCAGACATGCAGGTGAAGCTGTCTCATACCCTTTATCCTAGTCCATTCACCAACTGAACCCCATCAAGTGATCTCTCCAGGAAGAAGAATGGAAAAGAAGAATCACCCAACTGAGCCTATGTCTGAATTCCTATCCCAGGAAATCAAGAGATATAGAAAATGGATGTTATTTTAAGCCACTGAATTTGGGGGTAGTTTGTTATACGGCAATAGACACCTGACCTCAAAAAGTTTCTCATCTGAAAAAAAAGGTTTATCGTCTAGATGGAGAGACGGAGTACAGGGCTTATGAAAAGGTAACAGTGCAGTAAAGACAATCAAGTTCTGTCACAATGCAGAGAAGAAAGAGATCTCTTTGAATGTGGATGATGAGAGAAGACTTTCTAGAAGAGACAAGAATTCAGCTGGACCTTGAAATACAAGAAAGATAAGATGTTTGGAGAGGCAGGCACAGGGCATTTCTGGCAAGCAGAGAGGTAAACCTGGGAAGGTATAGGCAGTCCCAGGCAGTCTGTGTGGTTCCTTTGGGCTAGAGCAGATGGTTTCTGCAGTAGAAAAAGATGGAGCTGGTGTGGTGTAGACAGGAAAAATATCTTGCCTCCACCTTATAGCCCCAGGGAATGTCTGGAGGGGCGTTGAGCCTTGGCTAATGGAGTCAAGTAATATTTCTGGAAAATCATATGATGGCTTCATGCTCTCTCCTTTTATTTGAGCTTCAAGAGGTGCCCCCACAGTTCCATGGTTCCAGGGTTTGGCAAACCAATCCAGGGTCAGCCTATTTGTTTCCCTTGGTGGTTTGATAAACTTGAAACCCTTGATCTGTCCAATTTTGTGGAACTTCATTCTTGTCTCTGAAACCCAATTAATCTGTTGTGTGTCTCTGGCCACTTCATTGAGATTGAATAGAGCA
Source organism: Proteles cristata cristata (assembly GCA_017311185.1). Taxonomy (NCBI): domain Eukaryota; kingdom Metazoa; phylum Chordata; class Mammalia; order Carnivora; family Hyaenidae; genus Proteles; species Proteles cristata. The sequence goes on from JAESUZ010004948.1 coordinate 108,184, forward strand.
ATTCTGTTACCCCTCTTCCTAAATGGTCAGTCCTTCCAAACTCCCCCACCTTGGTCTCTTCCCCCACCTCCCAGTGCACCTTCTGGTCCTGTTTCCTCCTGAGCTCCTATTGCCCATACCACCTGTGCCAAGGCTCACACACCCTGTGTCAGCTATGACTGTGTCTCACTCCCCCTATCAGACTATAAGACCCCGTCGAAATGTCCTGTCCCTCCTCAATCACTCTCTCCCCTTTTCAGTCATCTTCTTGAATGATGCCTAAGAGATCCTTATAACACAGAGATGTGCTGTCATTCATATCCTGGAACCTTTGATAGCTCCCCAGTGCTTACAAAGCCCAGTAAGATAGTCTTATCTGGACAGACAGAGCCCTCCTTACTGACCACGTTCCTGGCCATTCCCGCATCCTAACTAAAGTGATTGCAGTCGCTCGCAACATTTGTGCTCTCTCACCTCTGTACACTCTATTCCCTGTGCTTCAGACCTCCTTCCTTCTGCTCAGGCCTGATTAACTCCCACTCAGTCAAGTCTCAGCTCTGGTTTCATCTTCCTTGGGGAGCGCCCCGACACCCAGACTGGATGGGGATTCCTCCCCCCATATCCTCTAACACCTGGTGCTATTTATCAACACTTGTCACAGGCATCCCAGTACTCTGTCCAGCAGCCTGAGGGCAGAGGACATGGCTTTCCCCCACGCGCCTCCTGAGCGTCCAGCTCAGTGACTGGTATAAAGTGTGTGCTTGCTAAATGTCTGTTGCATTCCCATGGACTCCATTTAATCACCTCATTTCCCTTAAGTGTTCCACCTACCTGCCATTTCAGAAGCCCAGAATTATTTGAGGGTTGGCTTTTAGGTGATTATAAGCTGCCTGCATCAGAGGAGCCATTCTTGCTGAAAGGCTTGTCCATTGAAATCGATGTGGAGTGCTAAACACAGTTCCTCCTCCTCAAGTACTTTCTCAGCAGGTTCTCATTCTGTGCTCCTAACCACCTGGGAGAGGCAGGACCCTGCTTTTCTAGACAAGCATGCTGAGCTTCGAGACAGGAACTCACTTGGCCAAGCTGGCGGTGGGACAGGGGAATCAGATCCCGGCTGTGTAGTACCATCCTGCCTTCTGACCCAAAAAGGTCTTGTCACAGATAAGTGAAGACACCTCTGATGGCTTCTGCTTTGGACCAGCAGTAAAACCCTAGCCACTCTCTAAAACCAGAGAAACATAATCTCATTGCCTCTGGGTTTGCTCCTAAACCCCCTTGATTAAAGCTGAGCAGACAGAAAGGATGAGATGAATTTCTGAATTCAGGGGCTGCAACGAAGCTAAAAATTAAAAAAAAAAAAAAAAAAAAAAAAAAAGACAAGCATGTGTGGCTCCTTCCAGGATCCACCAGGTGGAGGGGATGTTGCCCCGGGTGCTGCGGGGGGGTGGGGAGAGGTCTCCAAGGAAGCTGTCCTCCCTGGACAGTCCATCAGCAAATTGTCTCATGTAGCCATAACAGCCAGGAGCAAGGCGGGGGGAGCCGGGTTTTGTCCAAGGAGAGCCAATGTATTGTAAACAGGATAAAAGGGGCTGGAAAGCCCCACTTATCACTGACTAATGTGTCCCCAGGTCATCAGGGAGTTAGACCCTCACCGACAGCCCTGAGGAAGGGAAAGAGAATTCCCGATTAACCCCATCACCTGTGAGAAGAGCCAGGGCAAAGGTCTGGCTTTTCCTCTTGCTAAGTGATTCCCATGGTCATTAGGCGTCCGTGGAGATCTGCACAGTTTCTAGGAGGCCCTCTGCCAGATGGGAGAAATGCGTTCTGAGTCCTCAGCTCTTTGGGGCCCCATGGAACAAGGTGTCTGTGCGGCTATGCTTGGGAGGAGAGGAGGGCTGAGGAAGACAGAGATAGCATGAGCTTTGGGGGAAGTTAGAGGGAGGGCCGTGGTCCCGTGTTTCATCGTTGCGGACAGGGAGGCCTGTGTGCCAGCACACGGAGCAAACGATCAAATTAATAGACTTGAGGAACTGACTGTGGGATTGCTGTCTGGACTCTAATGATCTCGTTTATTCTTTCCAAGCCTCTTGTGTGCAGATACTTTAATTTACAGATGAGAAAATGTAGTATCTGAGAGGTTAAGTGCCCAAAGTTACTCAGTGGGTGGCCTCGCTAGCCAGCAGCCAGGGTATCTCCGCCCCCGCTGAAGCAGGCGTCCCAGGTCAGTATTAAGTGTGCTAACTTTTGAAGGTTGCTTGGCTTAAGGGGTTTCTGCTTTCCTCTGAACATATTTCACCCACCCTGAGAGCTTTCTTTGGTCATCTCTGTCTCTTCCTTTTGGGTTCCTGTTTCCTGGACCATTGAGGCATAGGGATAGTAGGAAGAGTTCAGGATTTGATACAGAGAGCCTGCATTTGATTTTCCAACTTGATCCTTTGGACAAATCAACTCATTCCTCTGAGCTTCAGCTTTTTTATCTGTTAGATGGGGACACTCTGGGTCCTTTTACTGAGTTGGAGGAGGATTCATGAGAAGGGGAATGAAGGGCTTTGGGCAAGATTTGAGTGTTAATTATCTTCACAGTGACTGTCGCAGGACCTTCCAAGTAAATTTCTTGCCTCTGGTTTCTTTTTTTCCACAGCCCTCTCACCTCTCCAGACATATTGCTATTAGATCCACCTGCCTAAAATACCACCTTATGCATGTCTCCTGCTCAGGAACTATCAGTGGTTCCCTGTTACTGCTTCCTTGGTCTGGAACTCACCTTTCCTGGTCTAGCCCATCTCCAGCTCCCAAACCCAGAGCCTCTGCTTCCTTGCTTGACCGTGGGCTCAAGTCACAGACCTCACTTGAGGGGTCCAAACACACTGTGTGTTCACATTCTCTCATACCTGCAGGCCTGTGGCTCCCTGGACTAATCTATCCCCTCTTCCAATCTGACTCAGATCCCAACCCCTCCTCCAGCTGACTTCCTGACCACTCATCCTACAGCAGCCTCACTACTGTCTTTATCTTGTCTTTATCTTCCTCTGTGCCTTAGCATTCACCTCGTGGGAGTGCTGGCTTTCCACAGATAATCAGCTTCCAGGTTAGTTCATAAGCTTCTTGAAGACAAAGACCTGCTGTAGCTTTCAATGAATCTTCTCAACTCATCTAGGCTGGAGAGGCAGTGGGCTTAAGGGGACATCCTCAGGAATCAATCCAGCTGAACGTCAGGATACAGCACCTTACCTCAACACCTAAGCCCCTTGAGCAGCAGTACTTTGAGGATGTGGCTTATGAGAAGGCTCAGTATACATCCATGAGTTGACCAGAGCTCTGGCAGGGCAGTGTGTGTGTGTGTGTGTGTGTGTGTGTGTGTGTGTGTGTGTGTGTGTGTGTGTGGTGGGGGGATTGCGTTAGCAGGTGGCAACTTAGTGAAACCTGGCAAAGGGTGCCAATCTAAAAGCTGCTATTCTATAGCTCCATGTGCTTGCCCTAAGCATTCAGGAGCCTCTGATATCCCCTTTCATTTCTGCCATTCAGTGAGTCCTTTGGGATTTAGGTGTGGCATGGGCAGTGAGAGGCATGGAGAAATCTCCTTCCATGCCCTTGATACACAGTTAACTGATAATCAATCAGCCCACTCATTTCCCACCAGAAAAACTGAGGCCCAAAGAAAGAATATGACCTACCCCTATCACACAGAGTTCAAAGCCTAGCTGGGGTAGGAACCTGCATGTCTTGATTTCTGTCCAGGGCTTACCTCCCTACCTCACACTGCCTGTTGGGCGACACACACATGATGAGGCCTTGTAGACGGGATTCTAGAAGTGCGGGTCTGAGAATCAGAGCCCAGGACCATCCCTGAAGCCAGATTGTCTTCAACATGCCAAGAAATGAAGCAGGCCAATCCAGCCTGAAAAGTAACCAAGAAGAAGTCCCTAGGTCCCTCTCCAAGGCTCCCAAACCCGCCATACCTCCCATCTGGTTCTTTTCTCCCCTTGAAATGAAGGTGGTGTCCCCACAGCCCTAACTACATGGCTGTCACTAGCCACCAGCCACCAGCCACGTGTGGCTATTGAGCACAAGTGCAGTTGATTCACAATGATACGTGCTGCGAGGTTAATATACACCATGGATTTCACAAAACTTAGTACAAAATACACAAAATGCATAAATACCTCTTAACATTGATTCGGGTTGAAATGATGTTATTAAAATGAATTTCACCTGTCTGCTTTTCCTTTTTAAAATTTTTTTAAATGTTTTATTTATTTTTGAAAGAGAGAGAGAGAGAGAGAGAGAGAGAGGCAGCGTGAGCAGGGGAGGGTCAGAGAGAGAGGGAGACACAGAATCCGAAGCAGGCTCCAGGCTCCGAGCTAGCTGTCAGCACAGAGCCCAACACGGGGCTCGAACCCACAAACCGTGAGATCATGACCTGAGCTGAAGTCGGACGTTCAACCAACTGAGCCACCCAGGCTCCCCATGCCTTTTCCTTTTTTAAGATGACTTCTAGAAATTTAAAATTAAATCCATGGCTCACATTTGCAGCTTCTGCTGTGTTTCTGTTAGGACGGCACTGGTCCAGAGTACTTGGCCTTGGCTTCCTTCTGGGATTGCAGGCTCTTGAGGGCAGAGAGCTGCCTGGAATAGCACTTCTCCACTCAAGTGGTGCCTTTAAGCCTGGCATCCCAGGACCTGCACGTGCTGATGCACAAAGTGGGTTCTCAGTTCTCCAGATTGCACAGCCTGTCCCTATGGGCTCCTCTGGGGTCCCTTGGACCCACAGAGTCTCAGAATGGGGCATGGGAGCAGTCAAGCAGGCTTTCCATTGGGGATGAATGGGGCTTTGGGTTCAGGTCCAGGATAAGGCAAGCCAGGTACCAAGGGCACAAACTTTAAGGAGGCACCATTCTCAGCATGGGGCTACAACTCTCACTTGCCACTTGTCCTGCCCCCAGCCTCGCCAGCCTCCAATATGGTTCCTTCAGAGGGACCCAGGTGGGAGCCACACCTCCACAGGGGTCCACCGCTAAACTCGCCACAGTCCCAGGGTGATCCTAACAGCCACCTTCCAGGGCAAACCGCCCCACTCAACACCCCTCAAGTCAACCCCAAGTATAATCCAGATTCAGCCTCAATTCCTCCATATCTAGGGCCCCTTTGCTGTACTTTGAGTGCCTCTAGGAGACAAGCTGCATTAATGGTGATAATTTTGCAGCTTTGAAAGGGAAGCGCCCGAGACCCTGAGGCATGGGGCTACAGGAGCTCTCTGAGGAGAGGGCCAGACAGCAGGCATCCCTCAGAGGCCTCCGTCCCGCTGCAGGCCATGGGGCCAACGTGTCCCAACATTGACAGGCTTCCTTGCACAAGCCAGACCTCACAGAGTGAGGGGCCGCATGAGGAGGGGGGGACAAGAAGGCTCGACAAGAGGGTCGGGGGCTCATCCATCAAGAACCGTCAAACAGCGGGGCCACAAGCCTGCCCGAACGTTATGCTTTTTAAAGGGGACTTCGGCAGCTCCCCCACCCCAAAACCTTAGCCTCCTGAAATCAAGCACATTCCACCGGAGAGGGATTAGGGGGTTGGCAACCCAGGCCGGGCTGGCCCCTGCCTGCTCACCCACAGTGCTGGGACTGAACCCCCCTCCACTGCCCCCCAACTGGAGCTGCGGTTATGGAGCCCAGGGCAAGGCAGACATTGGTGGGGCCTTTTTGTCTGTCCCTGCTTTTAAGAAAATAGCACACTTTTTGAGAGGCAATATTTACTATCTTTTCTTTTTTTAAATCAGGAGAGGTGGGTCACAGTAGGGGTCTCCAAAGTTGGGGCCTGAGAGTGAAAAGGGCCCCTTAGGCAAGAGCAGAGGACGTGTGCAATCCTCCCCACTGACCAGCGCCGGCACTGGCTCACCCCCTCCTCAACCACTGGGAACCAGCCGGACTCAGGTGGCCTGAGTGATCATGAACATGGTTAGGTCTCTTTGCTGGGGCAGGGGAGGGGGGGATAAGAGCACCGACTTCCCTTCTCTCTTTCCCTCCCAAGGGAACCCCAACTGGGGCCCTCCGGTCCCGAGAACAGCAGGCCAAGAAGAACTCCAAACCTTGACAGTTGCTCATCAAGGCATCAAAAAGGCTAATGTTCAGATCCTGGCTCAGCTCCCTGCTACCTGTTGACCTTGACAGGCTACTTGAATTCTCTGAGCCCCATTTCCTTAATTGGCAGGTAGTCCTAATATACTCTTGGTATAGTGGAAAGCCATCTGCTCTGGCTATCAGAGACCTGAGTAGGGCCAGTGACATGCTGTGCATCCTTGGGTAAATTACTTGACTACTCTGACCTTCATTTTTCTTATGAGATTTCTACAAGGATTAAATAAAATCACATGGGTGAAAGTGCCTGGCACAACACAGAGTGAGAACCAGCATCAGATGGAATTCATCCCCTTGTCTCTTGCCCTCCCCTCACTTCACAGTATTGCTGCCTTTGGTACCTTCACAATATAGCTCTAATCACCCCAATCATCCTAACAGCAGTGTAGCTGTGGCAGAGTTATATGCTGGTCTCTCAGATTGTGAGTTCCAGGCAAGACCCTGTGATAGCGCCTAGCATACATATGGTGCTCAAGCAGTGCTCTTATTTTTGTACCTTTGGGAGGTAAGGTTGCATATGAATTAAGAGCATCAACTCTGCAGCCTGAGTTCAAAAGCCGGCTCTGCCACTTACTGGATGGGCCATTTCAGGCCAGTCGCTTAACTTCTCTGTGCTTCAACTTGCTCATTCGTAAAATGACCAGAAATCTAGCACCATCCTCATAGAGTTGGGGGGCGGGGGTGTTAGATAAGGTAATAATTATAAAGGGCACATACTACATGCCGCAAGAGTGTTTTGTTACATCAGATTTATTGAGGGGCTCCTGGGTGGCTCAGTCGGTTGAGTGTTGGACTTCGGCTCAGGTCACCATCTCATGGTTCATGAGTTCGAGCCCCGCATCGGGCCTTGTGCTGATGGCTCGGAGCCTGGGGCCTGTTTCGGATTCTGTGTCTTTCTCTCTGCCCTTCCCCCGCTTGTGCTCTGGCCCTCTCTCTTTCAAAAATAAGAAAACATTAAAAAAATAAAATAAATCAAATTTATTGACCACTTTCCCTGCCCAGAGACGCTCAGTATCCATCTGCTGGCCCCAGTTCAGGCCTTTGGCAGTCTCTGTCGTATTAGTTCAGGAAAGTCCTTTCTGACCCTGTGTCTATTTTCTTACGGGAGAGGGGAGGGAGCCAAGCACCCGAAGAGGTGGGGGGAAGGCCTTGGCTTGGCCTCTGGTCCTTGCCTCCCCCCCATCAGCACTGGTCAGGAGCCAGGGCTTGCTTCTCCTTTCCTGGGCTGACTTTCTCCGTTGGGGGGCTGGGCCGGGCTGGGGGGGGCACTGCCCCTCACTCTCAGGAAGAGATCGACAGGCAGGGAATGCATTTGTAACCGCCCAGCGGTCAGCACAAAGGTGGCTACAGGAGGAGCTTCCTCTCTAGGAGGAAGGGAGAAGGTCAGCGGCCCACATCCGGCCCTGCCTGTTCCTCCCAGATGCTATGGAAAGATGTCCTAGCCACTTCGTCATTGCTGGGCGGGGTCTTTCCTTCACGCTGGGGCCGGTCCCTTGGAGGACCCTGGCCTGCAGGGCTGGGCACACACTCAGAGGCACACAATCTCTCTGCCTGGTGCCCCCCACCTCCCTCCCCATACACACAGTCCAGGGGCTGTGGGACAAAGCAACCGAGTATGGGCTTGGCCATCTGCTTGACATTCCGCTGGGCTGTCCCAGGCTGTAAGGCCCGACTTGCCTGGATGCAAAATGGACTTTTGGGAGCGATGGCTCAGCTGTCCATGTTCATTGCCCAAGCCGTCAAGGTCATGGGTCAATCCCTAGGACCAGAGATTTCCTTCCCTTCCATGGCCGCAGATGCCCCCCTGCCCTAGGGCTTCCTCCTGCACCCATGTGCGACCTGGGCAAAAGGGATCAGCTGTGACTCAGCAGAAGGAGAAAACTGTGTTTTTTCACTGCTGCCCACCCTGGCTGGGGGGGGAGGGGTTATCCCAAGCATCACCTTCATGGGGGACCTGTGGATTCTGTGATGTAGGTAAAGACCATCTCACTAGGGCCATCAGGTAAAAAACAGAAACTTTAGGACACGTGGACCTTCTCCAAGGCCCTGGAGCTGGTTCTTTTGTCATGGGAGTGCGCAGCTCCTGCTCTGTGATTTGGGAAGTAGAGGCCCAGGGAGGGGGCCCAGGAGATGGGAGCACTTCATCTCCAAGGGAGAGGAGGAGTTTGGCAGGAAACCCTGGGCAAGGGGGCTCACGGTCACGAATCCAATGGCACCATTGAGAAGTAAGATTTTGGGGGGGGCGCCTGGGTGGCTCCATCGGTTAAGTGTCTAACTTCAGCTCAGGTCATGATCTCGCGGTTTGTAAGTTCAAGCCCCATGCCGGGCTTTGTGCTGACAGCTCAGAGCCTGGAGCCTGCTTCAGAGTCTGTGTATCCCTTTCTCTCTGCCCCTCCCCTCCTCACACACACACACACACACACACACTCTCTCTCTCTCTCTCTCTCTCTCTCTCAAAAATAAATAAACGTTAAAAAGAGAATTAAGATTTTTTGTATCTTTCTGCCTGACTGACTCCCCAGGTGCTTGCCAGCCCACCTCATGGTGTCAAAGTGGCTGCCACACATCCGGGTCCTGCCGCCCAATACGGTAAATGCCTGAAGCGTAAGAGGATGTTTCTTCTTACGTCCCTTTTTAAGAGAAAGGGAGCTGTTCTTATGAGCCCAGCAGAACTTACCTTCAAGCCTCTTTGGCTAGCATTGTGTCACCTGCCTGTGTTCAAATTAATCTCTGAAAACAGAAAAGGGGTGATCATACCTGGATTTACCCATAAGCAGCTGGGGGTGGAGATCCCTTCCCTAGAGGGAATAGGTATCTCATCAGAACTGGGGTTCTTTTACCAAGAAGACGGGGAAGCTGGCTACTCACAGTGTCTGTTGGCGATCAGATGAAAGAGCCAGGAGTTTGTGTTCCTTGTGTTCCTTCCCCTACCCCAGGATGGTAAACCCATCCCTGGCTTTCTCAGCTCCCTGCTTTGTTTGTTTTTCCCTCTGGAAGAACTGCTTGGCCACAAACTGCTCCTTGTTTGTTGTTAAAACTTGGCCAAGTGAAAACATCCTGCATAGTGTTCCCTCTCTCTTTCTCTCTCTCTCTCTCTCTCTCTCTCTCTCTCACACACACACACACACACACATACACACACACACTAGCGTCCATTGAAGTACTCTGCATCCCACATATGTATGAGCGAAATGCCTGTTCCAGTGTGTTGCCCAGTCCCCAGCACAGACACCACCCCTATCTGTTTCTGACAAGGTTTGCACAAGCAGGCATCTACGAGCCTCCATTTTTCCATAAACAATTCACAGCCAAGGACTGGGCTTGATGTAAAGCAAAGGAAAAACGACCTCTAACCTCATATGCTCCACGTGGCCCAACCGGAATGAGGATGCTTGGGAGGCGGTGATCAGGGAGGGGGCACAGCTTATCTAGCTGCATCCATAGCAGGCACCGGAAGGAATCTCAGTGGCAAAAGTCTTGTTCCAGCCGGCCCAGAGGCAATACTGATAGCTGGCCATCGTGGAGGGAACCACAGATTTCATTGCGAATGACCCAGCCTCGCTCCATTGCCATGAGCACAGGGGGGCGCCATACTAGGTATACGGGTTGGGATTCTGCTGTTCCCTTCCTGTCTCTCCCCTCCTCCCATACACAAGAAGTCTGGAGAACCTTCCCATGCAGACGATGGCGTGGGAAACATACAAAACTCAAGTCCCTGAGGCAGACCTGTTTCCTCTGTGTCTGGGTCTACTGCACCCCTGCCGACCTCAGGGTCTCCCCTTGCTATTCCCTCAGTTCCAGCCACCATGGCCTTCTTGCTGCTCCCGAAATATGCCAGGCTTGTTCCTGCCTCAGTTCTCTCTGTCTCAAGTGCCCCCATCCTATCTTAGCCCGCAAGCCAATTTTTCAGAGAAAACTTCATTGAACACCTGTATAATGCAGTCCCTCTTACCTTTATTTTATTTCTTTCAATTGCAGTATAGCTGGACAGAAAATATATTACTTACAGGTTTACTTCTCTCTCCCTACCCTCAGGATAGAAGCACGTCATTCCTTTTGATGGCTGAATACTATTCCGTCGTGTGGATAGACCACATTTGTTTATCCATTCACCAGTTGGCGGACTTAGGCTTGTTTCCACCTTCTCACTACTGGGGATAATGCTACCGTGAGCATTCCTGGACAAGTTTCTACAGGCATGTGTTTCAGCTCTCTTGGGTAGATACCTAGGTGTGCAATGGCTGAGTCATATGGTAACCCCTGCTTAACATTTTGAGGAATTGCCCAAGTGTTTTCCAAAGCAGCTGGTTTTCCAAGCCATGTTATGTTCCTACCAGCAGTGTATGAGGCTTATAATGTATGAGGGATTTTAGATGGTGCTATGATTACTGTTGAAAATGACAGTTGTCTGACTTTCTTTTGAGGCTGGCTCCCTTATGCAAGGGTCCTCCCTGAATTTAGAGGTTCCACAAGGCAAGACCCCCCAGAATGACCTTTATTTTTGTTCTGTTGTTTCTCTTCCTTTCTCCATAGCCCAAGAGGAGCAGAGCAGCCAAGTAACTTACTTCTTGGGGGACCCTGAACTTGGCAGTGGAAACTCTTAGAGTAGCAGGTCACGGATCTCATTGGAATTATTGAAAATGTATGCGTTTTTAAAAAATCGAAGTGAGGGGCACCTGGGTGGCTCAGTTGGTTAAGTGTCCGACTTCGGCTCAGGTCATGATCTCATGGTTTGTGGGTTTGAGCCCTGTGTCGGGCTCTGTGCTGACAGCTAGCTCAGAGCCTGGAGCCTGCTTCTGATTCTGTGTCTCCCTCTCTCTCTGACCCTCCCCTGCTCACGTTGTCTCTCTCTCTCTCTCAGAAATAAATAAAAACGTTAAAAAAAATTTTTTTTAATCGAAGTGACTGAGATTTCAGCTGTTAAAAGCTAGGAACTTTCTCTGTGTGCATTTGTGATATTCCGAGCCTGTGTATTTGGTGCCTAGGAGGGGATGGGGAAGTAGAAAGAGAAAAGTCTTCTTCCATTTCTTCCCTGGGGTATCTCAACAAGGTCACTGGGGTGTCCAAGGCTGAAAAGTGTGGAGAAATGTTAGTCTTTGAGTGGATGAGTTGGAGAGCACGTAATTTAGAGAGTCCCCGTCCCTGATAATGGTCTGCTCTGTTTCTGGGGAACTAGTGTTGCCTCTTCCAGAAAGTCTTTTGATCTTACTCCCCAAAATGCTTTCTGCAAAAAGAGGAGACTATAGTAAAAGCCAATATACTCCTTGTATACACTCCCTCCTGGTTTCCTCTTTGAAAAATTCACAATGAGAATCCAGGGCCCAGGTGGCCAAGAAAGCTTTTGGTTCAGGCAGTGGAAGAAGCAGCCCAGAAGACTCTGTGATAGTTTACTGCTGTACAGAGTCAGTAAAGGAAACTATACCGAGAGCCTATACATGGAAAGCCATGCACTAAGTGCCATCATGACCTTACTACAAAGTTCCTCAATCCAATACGAGTCCAAGGATGGGGAGCAGGAAGGGATGGCATACCTGGGTGGCTCAGTTGGTTAAGATTTTGACTTCTGCTCAGGTCATGATCTCACGGTTTGTGAGTTCGAGTCCCACATTGGGCTCTCTGCTGTCAGCATGGAATCCACTTTGGATCCTTGCTCTCTCTCTCTTTCTCTCTACACCTCCTCCACTTGCATTTTCTCTCTCTCAAAAGTAAAAAATAAATAAATAAATACAAACGAGTCCAAGGATGGATTAGGCACCAGTAACTCTGTGGTTGGATGAACAGGCTCATGGTGATGCTAGAGTTCTAGTTTATGGCAGCCCTGGATGGGTTCTTCTGGGTTTTAGGTGCCTGTGTCCTGTGGGCCTAGGTGGTTCTAGGCGCCAACAACACCAGGTGAAGGTGGCCCTGTGTTTTTAGATGAAGGTGGCCATGACCAATGGTAACCTCTGATTCTAGGTATCAGTGACTCTATTTATGACCCTTGAAGGCACTAGCTCTAGACCTCGGTAGCCCTGGCCAATCTGGGAGCTTCTGATCCTGTGGCATTAGGGATGGAGGCCCTATGGTTCTCGGTGCTGGCAGCCTCTGGTACTAGGTGACCAACGAGTCTGTGAGCATTGGCTGGAGCTGGTCAGAGGAGAAGGGAAGAGGAGCTAAGCCAGAATTGCCCCCTTGCTCCTGAGCGGCAGCTTCTGAGCCTGCATGGGTAAGCCCTGGGCTGCGGCTACCACCTCAGAGCTAAGCTAGCTGGAAGGACTTTGAAAGGGACAGGCACTGTGCACAAGTTAGTTATTACAAGTCACTGACGGGGCGGGATCCAGGGGATCCCAGCCAGCAGCCTCCACACTGACCGGTGGCTGAACCCAGGCTGGGCTCCCTGCCCTGGAAGCCAGGCGATGCCTGAGGACGGATGGCCTAGCGTCCTCTCGGGCCGGCCCCGTGAGAGCCTAAGGCCACCTCCCAGTGGGCTCTGCTGAGGTGCAAGAAGGGGCCACCACTGAGGACGGTGGGGTCCAGCAGGTCTGGGCAGGTCTGCTCTGCCGAGGCCGGGCCCTCTCCTGGGTGGCTGGGGCACCCCGGAGCGGGCAGGCAGGCAGGTCCCAAGCGCCGGCCCCTGCCCGGGAGGCCCGGCTAATGACCCTGTGCATTCCGGCCTGCATGGGCCTCGGAATTGGCTGAGGGCAGACCCATTAGCTGGAATTCTCCCAATGCTCACACATCAGAGTGGAGGGGGGAGAAGTGAAAAGTTGAAAAAGAGCTAATTATCGCTTTTATCAGAGCGGGTGGGTTGATGGGTCCTGCCCGAGGGCAGCTGGGGCTGCATTAAAGATTAAACGCCAGGTAGGGGGGAGCAGGGCTGTCATTCCACAGGAGGGAGGCCAGCAGGCCGCCCCAGGAGACCCGGTGGCAGGCGGCAGCCTTAGATCTGTCAGCCGAGCCCTCTGTCCCAGCGCCCACTGTGGCCACATTCCACCAGGGGACCCCCGCAGCGCCCGACGCTTCCGCCCAACGGTGTGGGGAGGGCGGCTGAGGTCTTCGTCTGCTCCCTCAAGGGATGAGGGGTCGGGGCAGGCCTAATTACCCAATTGGTAGTTTTCCTGGGACCTGTCTTTGGGGGACTGAAATGATCCCTGCACATCGCCCAGTGACCTTGGGTGTAGAACCTACTATGGAATTATAGGAGGCCTGGCAAGGACTCAAGGTCAGGGCGTCTGATCCTCCTCGTTATTACGAAGCAGGAGCCTAAGGCCCAGAGGAGGGAAGGGACTTGCTCAATCGCATTAACTGTGTGATTAATCCCAGGAGGTTGTAAATCCCTTGGGGATGTGAGCTCCGTCTTCAATTCTCCCCTTTATACCTAAAGGAATTGGAGGGATTCGCTCTGAGTAATCAAGGGAAGGGAGACTTGATTATGCCATCGCAATGCAACGGTGTTTTAAAGACACTGGGAGCTCAGTGACCGTGTGTTGGTTGTGCGGATGGTAAAAAGGAAGCACCTAAGAAGCATGAGGGTCATTTGGAGCATTCTCCGAATCTTGGAGCTAATTCATAGTCATGAAGAAGTGATGTAGGTGACTATTACGGTCTTGAGTTACTAGAACAAACCAAAGCAGGGATTGGGGAGGAAGTGACTGTAGGCAGATGGCGTCGAGGCAGCCGGCCATTCTAGTCTTCATTGCGTGTCTGACAAAGATGTCTACGCAGACATCTCCACCCCCACAAAGACCCTGGAAGGATGGGGTGCACTCTCTGGCCCCTCTAGGGACCCCGAGCCCTAGGCGGCCAGCTTGGCTCTTCTGAGCATCTGCTTTGGCCCAGAAGGATGAATCAGCCTCCTTCCTCCTTTCTCTCCTCCTAGCCTCTAGAAAGCAGAATCTTTCTGGTTTGGTTTCTTTTTAAAGGTTTATTTTTGAGAGAGGGAGAGACAGAGCATGAGCGGGGGAGGAGCAGAGAGAGAGGGAGACACAGAATCTGAAGCAGGCTCTAGGCTCCGAGCTGTCAGCACAAAGCCCGAAGTGGGGCTCAAGCCCATGAACCGTGAGATCATGAACTGAGCCAAAGTCGGACGTTTAAATCGCTGAGCCACCCAGGGCCCCCAGTTTGGTTTCTTGAGGCTTCTAACCTCAACTCGGAATTTGGTGCTGTTCTCACCTCTCCCCGTGGTGAATAATAATTTATGATTCAGACCTCCTGAAGCTTCTACCGGCTGGGCAGGCCTTGACCCTCATGGAATAAATATTTGTTGAAGGAGGGAGGAATGGCAGAAGGGAAGAAGGAAGGAAGAAGGGGAAGAACTTTTGCAGGAATTGAGGTGGATGAGAGCCAGGCCTTGTTCCCAAGGAGCCCAACAATAGTCCAGTGAGGGAGAGAGACGGCTGTACTGTTGCCCACAATGCAAGGTGGTTAGTGTGAACCCAACGGGAAATAATAGTCTGATGGTGGAGCTCCCAGGAAGGTATGATTCATTTGGGGAACAGTGGGAACCTTCTATAGCTGAGTCTTAAAGGTGGGGCAGGAATGAGTAAGACGGACAAAGGAAGGAAAGGCATTCTTCAGCAGGACTGGGGTGAGCAGACGCACAGAGGTGGGGAAGTTTGGCCACGTTCAGGGAGAGTGGAAGCGCTCAGCTGCTTGGGGCCTGGGGATGTGGGCCAGGATGGTGGGGAAAGGTGTGGGGCCACGCCTGGGGGTGACAGCCAAGATTTCCAGCAGGGATGTGACACTTCCAACCCATAAGAAGTGGAAAGAAGGACTTTGAAACTCTGAGGACTAGCATTAGCCTTCATTAGAAACAAAGACCATTCTATTCGGAACCAAGAAAGCTCTGGGATCTTTGCAGGGGGTGATCCTCTGACCCTCTTGAGTAGCCCAAAAAGGACCTGGCGCCAGGTGCCTGGGTGGCCTCGTCAGTCAAGCGTCCATCTCTTGGTTTTGGCTCAGGTCATGATCCCACAGTTTGTGAGATCAAGCCCCACATCGGGCTCTGCTCGGACAGTGAGGAGCCTGCTTGGGGTTCTCTCTCTCCCTCTCTCTCTGCCCTTCCCCCACTTGTTTTCTCTCTGTCCTAAAATAAATAAATAAACTTCAAATAAAAAAGGGGGGGGGAAGCAGGACCCGGTGTCAGGGCAGGACTGGGCCGTCAGTGAGGCCATCACAGCTGGAAGGCTGTTGGGCCAGGTTGTATGGGAAGCATTTCATCTCCTCCTCAATATTCTCTACAAACTGGCATCCTCCCGACTGCACGGGCAGACCGGGGCAGGGGAAGGTTGGAGGGCGCAGACGAGCCCCCGCCCCTTGGGTGCCCTCTGGAAGCCTCTTAGCGGTTAGGGCAGCATGCTGGGGACACCGCAGAGGGTGGGCTAAACGATGACTCCCCCAGACTAGAAACCAGAGTGCGGTGCCCCCACTCTGCACACCCGGGCCCTGCGGACCTCGCCCTGAGTTCTGTCTCACCATCTCCCACCTGCCACCAGGGCACAGGGCTTCACCTCTCTGAGCCTCAGTTTCCTCATTTGCAAAAAGGGCTGGTAAGACCCTGCCTCTCCTGGGAGCTCTTGGCGGGCTCAACAGAGGAGTAGGAGGCCTGGGAGACACTTTGTAAATGGGAAAGTCCCTCACAGAAGTTAGATGTGGCTCAGAAGACGTAGTACCTGAGTCTCACAGAGCAGGTGGTTCAGGGTTCTGTACCCAGAACCCCGCCAGGGGCTGGCACCAGTCAGGGAGAGCTCCTGAGGCCGGCAGGGAGCCCTCCTCCATCACCCTGCATTAGATGCTCTGCAAGGGAGACAGCCTGACCTGAATCCAGGTCCTGCTTCCCCGCTTAGCTGTGTGACTGGAGAGCCTAGCTCCGGGGGCTGTCGTAGGGATTAAGGAAGTCGAGGCCTACCAAGTCCCGGTACATGCATAACAGCGGCCCTTTGCCTGTCTGGCTGCCTGTCTAGCATACAACCCCCTCCCAGCCCCCTCCCTGCTCCCGCTCTTGGCTCTTCCTGAGGAGGCCTGTGGCTGGTGAGACCCCTGGAGGCGAGGGACGAGCAGGGCTGAGGAGAGAGGCAGCCTCTGGGAGGGGGGCGTTGGTACCAGGGTTTGGCCAGGAGCCTCTCAGTTGTAGAATTCCATGATTCTGTAACCCCTCTTGGACTGAGTGCCCAAGGGGCACACGGTCCCCAGTGGGCTCTGTCTGTCACAGGACACGGGGCTGAGAGTCTACCTCAGGGCTACGAAGGCCAAGATTCCAAGACCCCCAGCCCCCGGGTCTCCTGCTCACAGCCCACAGAGAGGCCACGCCCCCTGGTCCCCAACCCCCGCTGCAGCCCCGTCTCTGAGGCAGGAACCCACCTGGGGAATTCACAGACCTGCATTCCTTCTCCGGAAGCTTCCTCCAGCTGGGCAGCCCTTGCCCCTGGTGGAGCACTTTAGGCAGAGCTGGGAAACCACAAAAATTTTAAGCTGAGATGAAGGAACGTAATAGGCTCTAATCTGAACTGACAGCAGCATTATTAGCTGGCCAAGGGCCTTAGGAGCAGTGGGTTTATAGGGAGGGAAGGGGACACAGCGGGAGGGGGGACTGGGGACAGAGACACAGAGCAGACATGGAATGAGGCAGGGCCTTGTGGACGGAGGCTCAGGTAGGGCCAAAGTGGTGGTATGACGGGGGCATCCCAGGGACCTGGCGGGCAGAGTCTTCTAGTAATAACAACGATAATAATCCTAATAGCCGCTAATGCTGGCTTAGAGCTGATGAGTGCCAGGCCCTGTTCTAAGCTCCCGTATTAATGAATGTTATCTGCACAACGTGGGTGTTGGTATTACTATCCTCATTTCACAGATGATGTAGAAGTTACAGCACAGAGAGGTCTATCAATAAAGTTTGCTGACCCTGTGAGCAAGGCTGGGATCTGCTGCTTTAAGAAGCCTTCTTCTGCTCTCTAAAGGTCAAAAGTCAAAGACCCCTCTCAGGAGGCAATGAGATGCAATGAGATGCACATGCTCCTCCTTCCAGGGTCCCAAAGGGAAGAAAAGACATGTTCTCATTACTACCACCCAAGCATGGACCTCAGGGGTCCGGTGAGTGCCAGGGCAAAGGGGGGCCAGGATCACAGAGGTCAGAGGTCTGAATTAGGCTTTAGGAGTCAGAGATCAGAGGTGCATTTAGTCAACCCAGGTGCTGGAGGCCACAAGCACTGACAGTTGGCTGGACGCTGCCAAGGCCCTGATGAAGCTGTGTGCTTACGTGACTCCGGCTTGCTTCCGAGAAGTAGAAGAAGGGCCGTGGTCCCAGTGCTGTTTAATTGTGGCTCACCAGCTCACAGCTTGCCTGGGGTCAGGGCTCTTCCCCTCGGGCCCCCAGCCAACGGGAGACATGCTGAGCCCCCCTCCACCCCCCCAGGGAAGCACTTCCTGTCAGGCGAAAGCTGTCACACCACAGAGGTCCTGACTCCAAAGGGAAGAGTGAGCCATGCACCCCCACCCCATCCTACATCTAGATGTACTCAACTCCTGACCATCCGGCCGCCCTGGAAATCAAGGCTTCCAAAACTGTATTGCTGTGACCGTGGGTTCTAAGTCTAGGATACAAATAAGGTTTGAGTTGTGCTTAGTGGGCTTTACTGAGTGGGAGGAAATGGTTCTCTTCCTGTTGCAGGGGAAGGCTGAGCAGACAAGCAGAGAGAATCTGAGACTCGAGAGCTCTCCTTCAGGGCCAGTGAATGGCTAAGAGGCCATCTGGGGTCAAAGCCTGACCGTGTGACCTCACGAAGGTGACTTAGCCTTTGCATGCCTCAGCTTCCTCCTCTGGAAAATGGGGGTAGCGATTATAGTACGTTGCTCCCGATGGGGCGGCCATGAGGCTGAGGAGCTGGTGTGCCGTAGGTGCTTCCCACACTGCTGCTCATCGCTCACATCCTGTCTTGGGCCTGCGGTGAGGAGGGGGGTTCCGTGCCTTCTCAGCATGGGGAGGTTTCCAGGTCTGTGATGTGCAACCACCCAGGCAGGCGCTCTCTTCACAAGGGTCTTGTCCTGTGTTGGAGGGGAAGCTGATGCGAGCAGAGAGCCGAGCTCTCGCTCACCGAACAGGGCACCCTCAGCTCAGGCCTTCTCTCTGTCTTCCTGCACACCTTGGGGCCGGATTCGTGTGAACAGTAAGACTGCAGCAGCACCAGGACTGCCTGTCACCAAGGGTCTCCCAGAGGCTCCAGGTGGTTTCTGCGGCAGCACGAGGGCCCGGTCTCCCTCACCCCTGCCTGTGGCAGCAGCCCTGACTGGAGAACAATAGTGGTATAGCTACTATACATTAAGTATATCTTGTGTGCCAGGCACTTTTGAGAGATACCCTCTGATCCTCCCCATGGCCACCTTCTGGGCGGCACCTCCATCATCCTGGCCCTCAAAGGTCTCACCTGGAGGAGCCGCAGGCTGGAGCGGGTATCGGGGCCCCAGGGAACCTCCTCTCACTTCCTCTGGCCAGATATGCACCCTGCTTCCCCCCACAGCCTTCCCTTAAGCACCCTGTACTTACCCCTTGTCAACACTCATCGCACTTTATTTTTATTCTATTTTTTTATGGTGTTTGTTTTGAGGGGTACGTAATGCATTCACATGGTTCACAATCCAAAAGCAACAACAGGGAAAACAGTGAAAAGCCTCGCTCCTCTCCCACCCCTGTTCCGCAGCCACCGAGTTCAGCTGCCTGGGGCGACCAGGGTTGTCAGTTTCATAGTGCTGAATAGTGATGACTTGTTTATCTGTCTTCTGTCCTCTAGGAGCTGGGACTGTGCCTGCCTTGTTAACTGCTTCATCCCCAGGGCTCGGCACAGTGCCTGGTACATACAGGAGTAACTGTGTATGCAACCTGTCTACCTATCCATCATCTACCTATCTGTCTGTCTATCTATCTATCTATCTATCTATCTATCTATCATCATCTAGATTAGGGATACTTTTAGAGACTACCTTCTCCTTGGGGCGCCTGGGTGGCTCAGTTGGCTAAGCATCCAACTCTTGCTTTTGGCTAAGGTCATGATCTCATGGTTTATGGGTTCGAGCCCAATGTTGGGCTCTGCGCTAACAGTGCAGAGCCTGCTTGGGATTCTCTCTCTCTCTCTCTCTCTCTGTCTCTCTCCCCGCTTCTCTCTCTCTCAAGATAAATTAATTAATTTTAAAGAAAGCCTACCTATCCCTTCTTCTTGGACATTTGATCATCCTCTGTGAAATTGATCCTGATTTCATTTTTCTTTTTACAAATAGTTTATTGTCAAGTTGGTTTCCATATAATACCCAGTGCTCATCCCCACACGTGCCCCCCTCCATGCCCATCTCCTCCACACACACCCATCAGTCCTCAGTTTGTTCCCAGCATTCAAGAGTCTCTCATGGTTGGGGCACCTGGGTGGCTTAGTCGGTTAAGCGTCCGACTTTCGCTTAGGTCATGATCTCGCGGTCCGTGGGTTCGAGCCCCACATCGGGCCCTGTGCTGACTGCCAGCTCAGAGCCTGGAGCCCGTTTCAGTCTGTGACTCCCTCTCTCTCTGACCCTCCCTTGCTCACACTGTCTCTCTCTCTCCTAGAAATAAATAAAACATTAAAAAAATTAAAAAAAAAAAAAAGAGTCTCTCATGGTTTGCCTCTCTCCCTTTCCCCCACCATTTCCCCCTTCTTCTCCCCCACGGTCCTCCGTTAAGTTCCTCCTAATCGTCCTATATGTGCAAACATATGGTATTTGTCCTTCTCTGCCTGACTTATTTCGCTCAGCATAACACCCTCAAGGTCCATCCATGTTGTTACACACGGCCAGATTTCACTCTTTCTCATTGCCATGTAGTATTCCATCGTGTAGATAAACCACATCTTCTTGATCCGTTCGTCCGTTGATGGACACTTATGCTTTTTCCATCTGATTTCATTTTTAAACCCTACTGTAGTGGCGCCTGGGTGGCTCAGTCAGCTAAGTGTCCAACTTCAGCTCAGGTCATGATCTCTGGCTTGTGATTTCAAGCCCCGTGTCCGGCTCTGCTTTGGATTCTGTGTTTCCCTCTCTCTCTCTCTCTACCCCTCCCCTGCTCACACGGTCTTTCTCTCTCTCTCAAAAATAAATAAACATTTAAAAAAATGTTTAATAAAATAAAATAAGCCCTACTAGGTAATTGAACATAAATAGTATCCCTCAATAAATGATCGCAAAAGAAGAGTCATGTGTCAAGAAATAGAATGTCTCCCCACTTCAGAAATCCCCCTGGTACCTGCCCAATCCTGACCCCAATGTTGCGTTCAGAATGTTATTGCTGCTACTCCCATTGGGGCTGTTTCCTCATCTGTAAAATGGGAAGAGCCCATTTAGGTCTGAAGTTCTGTGAATCGATGTATTTCCTGTTTTTACCTCGTCCAGCTGGTACTGCTTTATACCAGCACACAAATGAAACGGGAACTATGAAAGCTTTTTTTTTTTTTAATGTTTTATTTATTTCTAGGAGAGAGAGAGACAGCGTGAGCAGGGAGGGTCAGAGAGAGAGGGAGTCACAGACTGAAACAGGCTCCAGGCTCTGAGCTGGCAGTCAGCACAGAGCCCGACGCGGGGCTCGAACCCATGAACCGCGAGATCATGATCTAAGCGAAAGTCGGACGCTTAACCGACTAAGCCACCCAGGCGCCCCTGAAAGCTTTTTGACAAAAGTGAATGCTTGATATCATTGCAAGAAATGTGTGAGGTGGGTCAGGACAGTTTTCTGTCTGTCCTGGGCTCTACACCAGCCAGTCTGGCCAGGTCCTAGCTCTGGCCCAGGCCAAGGGTCAAGTACACACAGCCGTGGGTCCTCTGAAGAACTGGAGGGACAGTAAAGAGGGGAAGCTCACCCTGAGGAAGCAGGTGGAGGTGAGGGGTGAGGACCTCCTTCAGGAGGACGGGTTGGCCCAGGCGCCATGTTTATAAGGAGACCAGCAGGCTTGGGCTTCTGCATGGCCTTGCTACCGATGGTTGGGCAGTCAGGGGTCCTGAGAGTGGGGACAGTGATGCAAGAGGGAGTGAGGGGAGGAAAGGGAGGAGAGCAAACGGCAGGGAATGTGACCAATGACGAGCCACTGTGTCAGGGAGGGACATGGCGCCGCCTGTAACAGGAAGCCCGCCCTGGAGGACACTGGGAGGGTGCTGCGAAGGAGGGGCCTGGGGATGGGGATCAGTACGAAGAGCAAGATTCATCAACTCGTTTTTCATTCATCTCTCCATTCATTCATCCAAGAAAACAAAGGATGCCAATATTGAGAGATATTTGCTAATCAAGGTACATGCAGAATGCTTAGTCAGTGTAAATGAGGGGGCAAACTACTATTTGATGGGGGCGCCTGGGTGGCTCAGTAGGTTAAACGACCAACTCTTAGTTTCAGCTCAAGTCATGATCTCACGATTCATGAGATCGAGCCCCACGTTGGGCTCTGCGCTGACAGCATGGAGCCTGCTTTGGATTCTCTTTCTTTCCCTTTCTCTCTGCCTCTCTCTCTCTCACTCTCTCTCAAAATAAATAAATTAACTTAAAAAAACCCTACTACTGGATGGGTTGCAGAAATGGGGGAGTTAAAAAGGCAGGAAAATTTCACTGAAGATATTTAGGCCAAGCCACGAAGCAAGCATCAAAATCAGCCCCCAAGGCCTCCCCAGCTCCGTGGCCCATCTCTTCCCAAACCCCCAAATCCCAGTCTAGCTGTCGCTCTCGCTGCATCTGAGTCCTAGGTCTGCCACATACTTGCTGTGCGACCTCAGATGAGTCATCTAACTTCTCTGAGCCTCCCCCCACCTCCTGTCTTCTCAGCTGTCAGGGAAGGACATCACCTTGGAGGACTGTCTTATGATTCAAACTGGGCAGTGCATGAGAGGCGCCCTCCATGGTGCTTGGCACCTGAATAGAACGGGCTCCAAACAATGCACTGTTGATATTGTTGGCAATAGCAGCAACAGCAACTTCACGTATCCGACTCCAGGCCTCTGTTCTTGGGCTGGAGAGGAAAGCCGAGGCTGTTCCCAGCATCTTCCGTCCCTGCCACCCACCCCCCCGCTTTGGGGGAAACATGAGAAGCAGAGCTTGAGGATCTAATGTGCGCCCCCCACGCCCCTTAATCCTTCCTGAACTTGGTGGGGGGGTGGGGGGGGGCCACAGCGCTGTAACACCTGCGTGGCTCTGACATCTCCCGCCTCTGGGCAGAGAAAGCAATTTCAGAAATGACATGTTGCCAACAAGCAGAAATCAGCTTCTGAATTAAACTGTGTTGGCGTCAGGTGACCCCAGGCTCAGAGGGCTGGCTGCGTGAAGACAGCTGAGATTAGGGTCTGTCAGCCGCTGGAGGGGCCGTGCGGGAAGGGGTGCGGGCGCGTGGGGGCTACTGCTGGCCGCCTGGGACTTGTTCAGACGGGGGCAGGAATTCGGACTCTGGGTCAGGATCTCCTGCGACTCCCACCAGCTTCCACTTTCTACCTGTCCACTCTCCACGGTGGGGGCAGGGCGGAGAGAGTCCAGCCTTCGCTCCCCTGGGCCCGCTCCAGCGTAAACACATTAATGGGACCGAGAGAGCCAGGGAGGAATGTGGGCCTCACAGCCCCTGAGGACTAGAGGAGCGACAGGGGGTAGAGGGGATCAGACACCCAAGAGGCAGTCAGCCTCAGCGCTGCAGGTATGCAGGGAGGAGAGACAGGGAGAGGAAAGAAGGAAGACGAGGAGGAGGAGGACCTAGCGAGAGGGAAGGGTCACCACTAGCCACATTGAATCCACGAAATTTCCTGATGCCACCGTTCTCCCCCCCCACCCCAACCCTGGTGCCCCGGCCTTTGCACAGGCTGTGCCTTGCACTTGGGAGACGAGGCATGAAGGGGCTGTTTAATGGCCAGCTGTCATTCACTGTAGGGCTTGGGGCATGGCAGGGAACCTCTCTGACCTTCTGTTTCCTCATTTGTAAAATGGGGATCATGCTTAGATGTTTCCCTATGGCTGTTGTGGAGGCTAAAGCAGATGACCGGGGCAGCAGCCCTGGACTTCCGGTGCAGGCTGGCATCTCTCACGGAGCTTAACACCTAGTGCCTGTCTCCTTGGCCTGTCTCCTCGGCACCCCAGCACAAGCCTAGCATGCAAGTCTGCTGCGTGAGCAGTTACATGAAGGGACCCCAGGTGAGAGACGGTGCAAAGTAGAAATGGAGAATGAATGGGAAGGGCACGAGGTAGAAACAGAGGACCCTCCCCACCTCAGGCAGCTCTCACTCCTGAATGGACTCCAATCACGGGCCTTCCGTCTGGTCCTTTGCAGCTTTTCTTCCAGAGGAGGGCTTGGGCAGGCTATACTTGCTGGCTAGATAAGGGGACGTGGTATCATTCTACGTGTCTTTAGGAGTCAGTGGAGGGGCACCTAGGTGGCCTAGTCGGTTAAGTGACCACCTTTGGGTCAAGTCATGATCCCACAGTTCATGGGTTCGAGCCCCACATCGGGCTCTGTGCTAACAGCTCAGAGCCTGGGGCCTGTTTCAGATTCGGTCTCTTTCTGCCTCTCCTCCACCCATGTGCTCACTCTCTCTCTCTCTCTCAAAAATAAATAAACCAAAAAAGATTTCAATAAAATGCAATTCTTAAAAAAAGAAGGAGTCAATGGAGCAGAGTAATTGACCTTGGGCCCCCCTCACGAGCTCTAGGACTTGGGGTCACCACAGTCATGTTCCACAGAGCCAGGAACCCAGTGAAGACCTGAACATGGCCCGCATGAGTGGGGCTCCTCAGGGATGCGAAGATGGGGCCATCAGCACGGCAGAGCCTCTAAGGTGGGAGGTGGGCCTGGGAGGCAGGAACAAGGCCGGCTCATGATTTTCAAGAGAGGAAATCTCTGTCCACCACCCCTCCCCCACCCTTGCTGCTCTAAAGGCCTCCCCACCTGCTACAGGAATTCTGCTGGGAGAAGGCACTGCTCCTCACCCTTGCTCAGAGCATCTGAGTCATCAGAAAGGAAACCCAGAAATCTGAGAAGATTCCAGAGGGCAGTGGGTGAGAGCTCAGACATGAGAAAGGCCTGAGTTTGAATCCTGGCTCTGCCACTCACTCAGCCAATGCCTGAGACCCCTGAACCTCAACTTCCTCATCTGCAAGATGGGGGTAACAACTCTTACTCTGCAGGGTGATTGTGAAGATTCAAAGGAATGTCACAGGGGTAAGGACTAAGGGAAAACTCTCTACAGAAGAAGGCTAACCATGGGGCGCCTGGGTGGCTCAGTCAGTTAGGCATCTTGTGCCATGATCTCGTGGTTCAGCATGACTCTGGGTCAAGTCATGATCCCACGGTTCATGGGGTTGAGCCTTGAGTCAGGCTCTGTGCTGACAGTGCAGAGCTTGCTTGGGATTCTCTCTCTGTCCCCCTCTTTCTACTCCTCCCCCAACTTGTGCTTTCTCTCTCTCAAAATAAAAGAAGGAGAAGAAGAAGAAGGCAGCTAACTACAAAATAGGCAGGGAATGATGGAATGAGAAAATCACCATTTGCAGTAAATTTAGACAAGGACCCCAGTGGATGCTGGAAGTTTTAGGTAAAATGTTTGTTGAGCCACAAGATATTATGTAGTCTCAAAACATCACCCCATAGATGAATCACAAATCATAAAGGGAAAAGGGACATGTTACATCAGAGAGACCTGGTGGAAACCACCTGAGCCAAATTATGAACTTCAACATCACTGGTAATGTTTAAAAAAAATTTTTTAATGCTTATTTATCTTTGAGAGAGACAGAGACACGGACAGAGACAGAGCATGAGCAGGGAAAGGGCAGAGAGCAAGGAAGACACAGAATCAGAATCCAAATTTGGTTCCAGGCTTTGTGCTGTCAGCACAGAGTCCAACATGGGGCTCAAACTCACGAACTGTGAGATCATGACTGGAGTCAAAAGTCAGACACTTAACTGACTGAGCCACCCAGACGCCCCCAGACCATTGGTATTGTTGACAAAGGGACATCCCATGGCTCTTGACAGCCCGCACAGAGAAAGATACACATCACCCCAGGAGCATTCTTGCCAAAATGTTTAACCAGAATCTAGTCATAAGGAACCAATCAGAAAAATCTCAACGGAGAGGCATTCTGCAAGACATCGGGGCTGCACTCTAAAATATCAATGGCATGAAAACAAAGAAGGCAGGGAGACTATTCTAGGCTACTGGAGAGACAGGATAACAAAATACAATGCAAGAGGACCTGGTGGGTCCCAGATCATGAAAATAAAAAGCTAAAAAGAATGTTTTGAGGGACACCTGCAGAAGTTTAAATAGGGAGTGTATGGTAAATAATATTGTATCTTGGATGTGATGCTGGCCTTGTGGTTATTTTTTTTTAATTTTTTAAATTTTTAATGTTTATTTCTGAGAGAGAGAGAGAGAGAGAGAGTGAGTAGAGAAGGGGCAGAGAGCGAGGGAGACACAGAATCCAAAGCAGACTCCCGGCTCTGAGCTGTCAGCACAGAGCCCAATGCGGGGCTCAAACTCACGGACCACAAGATCATGACCTGAGCTGAAGTCGAATGATTAACCAACTGAGCCACCCAGGTGCCCTGGCCTTGTGGTTCTTTTGGAGAATGTTCTTGTTCTTAGGGGACGTGTAATAATGTATCTTAAGTGTCCTGGTGTCTGCAATGTTCTCAGAAATAGTTCGACAAAATAAAAATGTAGGTATAGAGAGAAAGAGAGAAACAGCAAATGCAGCTAAAAGTCTTCAAAAGGGAAGATACCAGGGGCGCCTGGATGGCTCAGTCAGTCGGTTAAGCATCCAACTTTGGCTCGGGTCATGATCTTGCACTTCCTGGGTTCGAGCCCAGTGTCCGGCTCTGTGCTGAAAGCTCAGAGCCTGGAGCCTGCTTCGGATTCTGTGCCTCCGTGTCTCTCTCTCTGCCCCTCCTCCACTCACACTCTGTCTCGCTCACTCTCTCAAAAATAAATGAACATTAGGGGCGCCTGGGTGGCTTAGTCAGTTAAGTGTCCGACTTTCGCTTAGGTCATGATCTCGCGGTTATGGGTTCGAGCCCCGCGTCGGGCTCTGTGCTGACTGCCAGCTCAGAGCCTGGAGCCTCTTTCGGTCTCTGACTCCCTCTCTCTCTGACCCTCCCCTGCTCACGCTGTCTCTCTCTCTCCTAGAAATAAATAAAACATTAAAAATTAAAAAAATAAATAAATAAATGAACATTAAAACAAAATTGTTAAAGGGGAGGCACCATGGGTAAAGTACCACCCAGTGATTGTCTAGCAAGCACTGATTCCCAGGAAGAGATGTCTTTACCAAGCAGCTAAGGGGGGGAGAGGCCTGAGGGCCTGTTTGGGTACAAGTGTACATTCAGGAGCAGATGGGGGTGGGGGGAGGCTGAAGGCAGTATAGAGTGGAAAAAATGTAGAGTTTGGAGCTATGTGGCCATCAGTGGGTCTCTTAACCATTTTGTGCCTTGGTTTCCTGATCTGTAAAAAGGGAAGAAAGCTGCCTGCCTTGTGAGGCTTAAGTAAGAAAACACGTAAGGGGCGCCTGGGTGGCTCAATCGGTTAAGAGGCCGACTCTTGATTTCAGCTCAGGTCATGATCTCATGGTTTGTGGTCTCAACCCCGTGTCTGGCTCTGTGTTGACAGCACAGAGCCCGCTTGGGATCCTGTCTCCCTCTCTGCCCCTCCCCTGCTTGCTCTCTATCTCTCTCTCCCAAAAATAAATAAAAATAAACTTGGAAAAAGAAACAAGAAAACAGGTAAGACGTCCATTGGGACATTGGAGCGTGTGGCTGTGCAGGGACATTTCCATCACTGCGTGGAAGCAGTGGCGCTCTGGGCCTGAGGAGCACTGGCTGGAAAGAACGTGCTTAGACAGGCATGCGGGTGGACGTGTAGCCAGGCACGCAGGTGGATGTGTTGGTGCATTCATAGTCAGACTGGACCTCCCTCTGTCTCCCCCTCGGGGGGCCTGGTGTGGATCCCAGCAGGGCTGGCGAGCCGGGGCAGGGGCCAAGCCCTCTCTGCTGAGCTCTGCTCGGTAAGGGGCCTCCTCTCTCCTCAGACCCCTGGGAGCAGTGCTCGTTAAGGACACGAGCTTCCCAAAGCATTCTGGGAAGGCAGGATGGCCAGAGAGGAACCCTGGGGTTGATCCTTAGAGGACCCAAACCGTTGCACAGCTGTGTCTCCCATTTCTTCTATTGGGCCTTAAGGCCCTGAAAGTTCCTGCTTTGCATGATCTCCCCCCACCCCAACCTGCATCGCTGGCCAGGGGATGAGGGCACTAGAAATACTTATCAACTCCAGGAGGCCACTCAGGCTCTGTCTGGCATGGTCCGACTTAGCATGTAACCTTGGGTGGTGCCTTCCTTCCTCTAGGCCTCGATCACCCAGAATCCATAAAAGGGGGTGATCCGTTCCTGCCCTACCTATCTCTGAGGGGAGGCAGCAGTCCAGAGAGGAAACATGCCATAGTTTGAAGACCAGCAGATTTGTGCTCAAAGCCTGACATCCCTGCTTCCTAAGTGGCATCCAAGAGCCTTTACCGGTTGCGTCCAATATGCAGGGGTTTTGCAAGAAATCAAGACAAAGTGGGTACCAATAGCTGACGTGGACTTTATTGGTTTATTGTCTCTTCCCCCCACTAGAGTGTTACCCCCCACGCGGCAGGGACCGGTTTTGCTCGCTGCTGCACCCCAGCACCCGGGAGGTGACTGGCGCTCAGTCGGGGCTCCCTAAGTATCCGCTGACTGAATGGATGGACATAACAGGTGCTCGATACATGATAACTTCCACTGTAATTCTAAATCGTGCTGAGACAAAAGGCACTTGAACTTCATGGCTGTTGACAAGGAAACCCTGGAAGGCACGGATCTGTCTGTGGATCTGCCTGCCAGGCAAAGAAAGACTCAGGGACTCCGGGCTTATCTGGACAGGGGGACGGACCCGATGTGCCCACAAGAGCCAGGCAGGAACATCCATGAGTGAGGTCGACTGGGGCCAGGGCACCTGGCCCACTGAGACCCCCCCCCTCCAACACAGCCTAACAAGGCTCCCTGACCGTGGCCAGGTGAGAATGCAGCCCCATTTGCGAGCACAACTGATTTCACCAGACAAGCCAGAAATCCAAGGGGAAACAATTCATTTTGAAGAGATGGGGGAGCAAACGAAATCCACCTGTGGGCCAGGAGGGGCCCTGTGATGGAGCCCAAGCCTCTCTGGCCACCCCTGGAGTGGCTTCCATGAGGTCTTTTTCTCTCCGGGCTTCTTGGGCAGTCCCAGTCCCAGAGACACAGGACTCCACTTGGAGAAATGCTGACGTGCAGTCCAAGTCGGAAAGGCCAGGGTCACGTACAGCCAGGGAGTGGCTGCTTCCCCGGGCTCTTGGGCTCAGGGTGAAGCCGGGCTTTGGGGCCCCTGGGCTCGGGGCAAGTCAGCTCTCACTGTGCCCGGCCTGTGTGGAATTTCATAAATCCTCATCGGACGGCCCCCTCGGTGTGATTTTGGGCACAGCCCTCTGTCTCTGGGCCACATGTGCACACCCAGCACAGTAATGAAGCCCCACCCACATTATGGGGATAAGGAGGGATACCCCACCGGATCAAAGGAACAAGAGGGTTTTTGGAGACCCAAAGTGCTCTTTACAAATGCACAGTGTGGGCATCTTTCTTGTCATTATCATTATGAGCAAGACAGAGCAGAAGATGGGCCTGGGACCCAGACACACAGAGAATTTACAAAAACTTCACAAGGACGATTTGGCCTGAGCCCACCAGGGCTTATACACAGAGAGGGTGCGTTCTCACCAGCTCAGAGATAGGCTGGGTCGCAGGAAACTAAGAGACACCCCTGCCACCCGGCAAACAGCTCAGTGGCAGCCCCGGTCAGACCAGGCTGTATTTCCCCGGATGGCTTCCCCCGGAACACCCAAACCCCATAGGTGCTGCCCATGAACTATAGAAATTATATAAATATTATACATAAATATTTTCTCATATATCTTCGCTATATAAATTATTCTCTTTTGCCCTAGAAACTATATATGTGAGGTAGACCAAAAAAAAAAAAAAAAAAATACCCTGTGAGTGTTTCCCTTAAAGCTGTAGAAGGAGGGGTCGGTGGCCACAGGTCCCCAGGGGCCCCGCAGGGCTGAGGTGGACCTTTGGGGGCACCTGGAAGAGAAAGGGACAGGAGTCTCCGTACAGCGGGGGAGTAGAAGCCACGAGAAAAGCAGCTCTCTCTCTTCCCTTTTGTTCTTCTTGCCAAGATGTGGGCCAGCTGCCTGGGGCGGCAAAGTCAGTCCGGCGAGGGGGGTGTCAGGTAAGTTTGGCTTCTCATCAGAACCTCTGCAGCCTGAGGCCTTTCCAGCACCTCACAGGCTGCCCTGACCTGCCAGAGCCAGGGCGCCGCCTCACCCTTGGAGGCCCAGGGAGCCCCGGGGCTTCCTCCTGGGCTTGCACTGGTAGTTTCTGAGCATACAGCTGATTCCAAAGTTTCTCTTCGGCGGAGGGTCAGCAACTCTGGGTTCGGAGAGGCAGGAAGCTGACAGAGGGCGCGGCAGGTCGGCAAAGCGGCCAAGGGCTTCCCGATGGAGGTCATTTCCTCCTGGCTGGCAGTGGGCCCTGCTCAGGGGAAGCACTCAGCTCCCAGCAGAGTGACCCCTGGAAGGTCTTGGTTCTGAACCAGAGTGTGTGCTGTTAAATGGGAACCCTCAGCCTGGCAGGTCCAAGGAATGTGTGTGTGTGTGTGTGTGTGTGTGTGTGTGTGTGTGTGTGTGCGTGTGTGCGCGTGCGTGCGGACAGGTGGGTATATATGTACCAATTACTCTCTCCTTCTTTCACACGGGGCCTTGGAAGGTAGCACTGGAAATGTCCACAGGATCAGAGGAAATTAGCCAAGTCACTTCTATTCCTCAGGAAAGGGCCAAAGTGGGGGCCATTAGTAAGCGATGGGGGCCCCCAAGGAGCCAGGCTTAGCAGAGACTAGGCTGCGCCTGTAACTCCAGGGCACAAACCTTAATTAGATGCATAGCTATAAGAGTAGAAATGTAACCAGATTCAGAACTCTTCTGTGTCACGAATGTCAGCTGTGTTGGGGCCTCATAGCACAGTGGACCACAGCCACAGGGAGCTGATCAACGCCGGCTTAAGGAGAGGCTGAGAAACGGAGCTCCCTG
The DNA here is from genome assembly GCA_017311185.1 of Proteles cristata cristata. Taxonomy (NCBI): domain Eukaryota; kingdom Metazoa; phylum Chordata; class Mammalia; order Carnivora; family Hyaenidae; genus Proteles; species Proteles cristata. The sequence continues at coordinate 138,436 of JAESUZ010004948.1, forward strand.
CGTCCCTGCCTCGAACCAGAAGCCTGTTACCCTCTCATATACTGGGACTAAAGGGTCCACATCCAGAAAATGGCAAGGGCTCGCTGTCTCTCTGTGCAGGCTCGGTGCACTTGCTGGCTCTCCCTAACCTTCCCGCATTCACTGGGCTCTTACCCAGTCCGAGTGGGTGGGGATAACTCAGCTCTCAAGGCAAGAATGATGCCTCAGTGCATGATTTAAAAGCCAACTCGGGGCACCTGGGTGGCTTGGTCGGTTGGGCGTCCGACTTCGGCTCAGGTCATGATCTCACGGTTCGTGGGTTCGAGCCTCGCATCGGTGGGCTCTGTGCTGACAGCTCAGAGCCTGTTTTGGATCCCGTGTCTCCCTCTCTCTCTGCCCCTCCCGTGCTCATGCTGTCTCTCTCTGTCTCAAAAAAAAAAAAAAAAAGCCAACTCAAGTGCACCAGGCTCCAGGGCAGGGATCTGACTTGTCTTCCCTGAAACCCAGAAAGCTTTCCTTTCTCCAAATGGCCTCTACCACCTGGCCTCCCCCTCCCCCACCTCTAGTCCAGCAAAGCCCCAGGTGGTAGAGCTGTGTGACAGCCCCCAGGACTCACTGCCACCTGAGCAGGGCTGAGGGCTGGACTGACCCGTCCCTGCCAGGCTCCAGCGGACACTGCCTCCCAGCGCCCCACTGGGCCAGTCTTGCTGGCTCTAGGCCACTCATCCGAGGAATTGAGATAGCGAGATGACCCCCTCAAGAACCCTCAGTCCTTCCTCCTTTGATCCCCCTTCCTCCCCCACACATCCTCTCCTGCTCTGCTCTCCTGCTCCAGCATGGCTGGAGACTCTCAGTTCCGGTCCCCCCCGCCCCACCTCTCTTTGCTGGGTGTCCAGGGAGGGAAAGGCCGCTGAGGCCCCGTGGAGAGAGGAGCCCACGCTCAGGCACAGACGTTGTAGGCAGGTGCATGCTGCATGTGCCTGCTGGGGGCCTCCACGTGGCCGAGCACCACAGGGTCCTGGTGGTGCCCGCCCCCCCCCGCCAGGGCACACCGGGCCTAATGCTTGCAGGTGTATACCAGCTCCTCCTGCACACACTGCTGGCACTCCACGTAGCAGCACCACTGCACCTGGCAGTGGCAGGAGAAGGCCACCAGGCGGCTCTGGGTGTCATAGCCCCGCCCGCAGCACAGGCTGCTGCAGCTGGCCTCTCGGGAGCACACCCGGCCCGCCGTGCCCGGCGAGTACTTGCTGGGCCGGCAGAAACTAGGGGAGTCTTCCATGTAGACCAGGTCCCCTGGCCGCGGGGCCAGGCCCTTGGTGGGGCTGCCTGGCCGGGAAGGTGCCCATAGCTCCAGGCGGCCCAAGGCCTCGTTGGTGGCGCTGGACACTTTCACAGCTGAGTCATAGCGCAGTTTTAGTGCCTGGCCCGTCTCGCGGAACGGGGAGAGCTGCTTCCAGCAGGTGCGCACGGCGCAGGAGCCCGACACTCCGTGGCACTTACATGTGGTCCTGAGGCCACTCTTCACTGCCTGGGAGGAGAGAGGGAATGCGGGCATGGTCAGGGTCCTGGCACCGGCCTGCCTCTAGAGTGCAGACCCTGGTGGGGGAGGGAAGCAGCAAGTCGGTCAAGGGACGGGGGAAGGGGGCAGATAGGACCCAAGCTATTTCACAAGCCACCTTTGTGTAAACCAGCTCAAGGCCACCTTGCTGCTGGGCCAATGTACGCGCCTGGGGGAGAGCAACGTGGGCCGGACCTGAGCCGCAGCTCCTTCCCTTGGCCCAGAGCTCTTGTAGAGTAGAAAGCATGTACAACTGAACTCGGCAGCCCTGGTTTACCCCCACTCAGTGATGAGGACACAGAATCCCATTTGCTAAAGAATTTGAACCCTAGCCTCCCCCAGCCCAGCCTCTCATCCCAATAGACCCAGATGCCTTTTACCCTCTGGTCCTCCCACTACTGTGTGTCCTCTGCTAAGCCCCGCCCCCCCATCTGTAAAATGGAGGAAGAAGTGGTGTTGCACGATATCAAAGTTTTCAAACTATGTTGGCTTCTAGGATGTCCAGGAAGGGTGGTCCATGGAATGGAGACCCCCCTCCCAACACGCTTCTGCCTCATCATGGCCGCATCCCAAGCCTGACTCCCACCTGCCGCCTAGCCCAGCCCGCCATGCCGCCCGGGACCCTCCCCCACTTCCTGGCACCTGCTAATGGTGTGCTGGTCGAAGGGATGAGGTTCCTCCTGGAAGAGCTCTGTGTGTGTGCGGAGGGGCACGCCCTCCTATAGACCCTGCTCCCTGGCCCTGCACCCTGCCTGGGCGGGGCTTCGGGCCCCCCCCACCCAGCACCATGCTCACCTTGATGCCCACGTGGGTGTTGTGCGCGTCTGCCCGTGCCCTCAGGTCTTTGCTTCCTCTCTTGGGCCCCAGGAAGTTGCTCAGGAACTTGGTGCTGTACTTGAGGTTGTCGCCACACACGCCCCACTGCCAGGCCTGCCGGCTCTCCAGGCCCGGAGAGTCGTCACAGGTGCAGCGCTCCATGCGCCCAGCGCTGCAGGCGCGGGCCAGAGTGTGGGTGAGAGCGGCAGCAGACACTGCATACAGAAAGGCCGTCTCCTTGAAACCTGGGCCCGGCAAATCCGGGAGGGAGGAGGAGAGTGGGCTCAGAGGCTGCCCTTTGCCCTCTGAGGGCAGAAGAGCTTGATGGGGTCGCTGCATTGAGCCAGGCCAGGGTCACATGGACCTGAGGACATGGCCCGGAGCAGCCTTGTGACTCAGCCCCTTAGACTCAGACTGCAAGCTGTTGTTTAGATGGAACTTTCAAGTTCACTGTGGAGTGTATGCACAGACTCCCAGGGCAGCAGACAGGGGTGCCTGCCTCTACTGGACAGATAAGAACACTCAGATGCAAAGAGAAGCGACTTGGCACCTGCTGAGAGGCAGAGCTGGGGCCAAACCGCTAATCTTGACCTGAAGCCCACATGTGAGCAAGTTGAACGCCATATACGGGGCCCCTGGTCCCCTGAAATAGGCTCTGTGGGCTTCCTGTGTTTCATGCTGTCTCTGAAATGTCACTCTCTGCTGCCTACCGTGAAGCAGACCCAATGACAGAGTGACTCTGAGTCTCCTGCATGACTTGTTCTAGACTGACCATCTAGCTCACTTCCAGGACCATCACTGCTCTTGTGTTTTTGCAGGCTGGGGCACAAACCCACTCTCCCCCGCCTGCTCTCCGGTACCTGGATGCCGGCAACACCGAGGAAGTAGCATCGCTCCAGGCCTTCCCCAGCCGTAGAGAGCAATTGGCCTAGAAAGAGCTGGCTCCTCCCATATGCTATCACTGCCTCTTTTTTTTTTTTAAGTTTATTTATTTATTTTGAGAGAGAGAGAGAGAGAGAAAGAGAGAGAGTACAGGCAGGGGAGGGGCAGAGAGAGAGAGAGAGAGAGAGAGAGGGAGAATCCCAAGCAGGCTCTGCACTGACCGTGCAGAGCCCATGTGGGACTTGAACTCACAAACCATAAGATCATGATCTGAGCTGAAGTCGGACACTTAATGGACTGAGCCACCCAGCTGCTCCCATCACTGCCTTTTTGTAAAAGCCCTTGCTCCTTGGTGACAGAGTCACATAATGACCTGTTTCCCCCTTAGGCTGTCAGCTCCCCAAGGGCAGACAGGGTCTCCTTCAGCTCTGTGCCTCCAGCATCCAGCACAGGGGCTGGCTCTCTGCGAGCTTCACCAGATACTTAGTGAGTGACGTGTGGGAAGATGCGGGGAGGAGGGAAGAAGGCGGGTGTGAAAAGAAGGGAAGGAGGAAATGATGGACCAATGCATGTGATGCACAAAGTCACAGGTGAGCGGGTGAACGTGTGAATCCGGCCTATCTCAGGGTATTTGGCCAACCATCACCGGCCTTCCACCTTCATATGTTCTTGCACCTAGTTTTGCATGTGTGTGCACGTGTGTGTGCAGGGCGCTGAGGGAGGGGACTGGGGGGTCCACCTATCTGTGGGGGCCTCCAAGATCCAGGAATGGGCTGGGCCTCCTTTTTGCCTGTATCTACCTTGCTCCTCCATTCCCCCAAAACTGAGGGAAAGACTGGGCCTCACTAACTCCTAGGACTCTTCTCGCTGGGACTGTGCGAGGTTCACGAGGGCAGCGTGGCCTGAGCCCTGGGGCCAGGGGAGCAGAAATGGGGGCCTTGTCCCCAGATCCCCCAGCTCCCCCAGCCCCCTGCTGCCTAGCCCCTTCTTCCTCAACCCCCTCCTCCCCAGCCACCCTTCCTCCCCAAGTGCGCTTCTCCTCCCTAGTCCTCCCCAGCCCCCTAGTTCCCCCCTCCCCAGCCCCTCCTCCCCCCCAGCCACCCCTCCTCCCCAAGCGCGCTCCCCCTCTCTAGTCCTCCCGGCCCCCTAGTTCCCCCTCCCCAGCCCTCCTCTCCCCAGCCACCCCTCCTCCCCAAGTGCGCTCCTCCTCTCTAGTCTTCCCACCCCCCCAGCGCCCTCCTCCCCAGCCACCCCTCCTCCCCCGAGTGCCCTCCTCCTCCCTAGTCCTCCCCAGCCCCCTAGTTCCCTCCCCAGCCCTCCTCCCCCAGCCACCCTCCCTCCCCAAGCACACTCCTCCTCTCTGTCCTCCCCAGCCCCCAACCCCCTCCTCCCCAGCCCCCTCCTCCCCGAGTGCCCTCCTCCTCCCTAGTCCTCCCGGCCCCCTAGTTCCCTCCTCCCCAGCCCTCCTCCCCCAGCCACCCCTCCTCCCCAAGCACACTCCTCTCTCTGTCCTCCCAGCCCCCCAACCCCTCCTCCCCAGCCACCCCTCCTCCCCCGAGTGCCCTCCTCCTCCCTAGTTCTCCTCTCAGCCCCCCAGTCCCCTCCTCCCCAGTGGTCCCTCCTCCCCAGCCCCCTCCTCCCCACTCCCCCACTACCTCTCTTTGAGCAGGCCTGTCCTCCCCTCCAGGCTGCAGTTCCAACGCTCATGCCGGAACTGAAACTGGCACTCGAGCAGGCTGAGGTGGGCAGCGTCCTGCAGGGTCTCGGCCAGGCCGGGCTCCCTCCGGCACAGCTGCTTCTGTCGGCGGGACAGCTTCAGCAGGTCACACTGCTTCAGGTGCGCCCCGCTCTGTGCTGGGGCCGCAGCGGTGCCCAGGCCTGGGAAGGGTGTCAGGACCTCCCGCCCGGTCAGGCTGGAGAGAGCAAAAGAGGAAGACAGTGACCCTCAGGGGTCATGATGGGGGGAGGAGGTAAAGAGGACATGGGACAAGCAAGAGGAAGGGGTCCTTCTAGGGGGGGCTTCATTTATTCCCTCCTGGCAGGCAGGCCAGCCCCATGGGGTATGTGCCCATTTCACAGAGTAGAAAACCCAAGTGCTTGTAACAAGGTCTAGTGCCCAAGTTTTCCAGATACCAAAGTCTCTGCTCTTGTTACCATTCTATTTCCCAAATTTGCCCAATCATACAAATCATCTGGGCGCTTGTTAAAAATATAGATGCCCAGGATCTACAGTTGGCAATTCTGATTCTATCAGTCTGGGGCGCAGCCTGGGAATCTGTATTTACTCCACACCTGGGGCAGCTTCTATGATCAGGAAAGTTTGGGAAAAACTGTGTGTAGTATTGGCTGCTGCCTGGAGGGGACAGGCAGATAGATATGGGTGTTGAGCACTCAATAATTCCCTGTTATCCCTCTCTCCCGTAGGTTACATTGCTGTCCATGTAATCCCATGCCAGCCTAGCCTGTTTCCATAATTCCCAGCTAGATCTCCAATCATCTGACCGCTCAGTGCCTGTTACAAAGAGATCCTTAGGGAATACCTGGATGGTGGAAGGAAGGAAGGAGGGGAAGGAAGGAAGGAAGGAAGGAAGGAAGGAAGGGAAGGAAGGAAGGAAGGAAGGAAGGAAGGAAGGAAGGAAGGAAGGAAGGACAAATGAACAGATGAATGAATGAACTGACAGATGGGTGGATGAATTTCCATCAGGCCGTCAGTCCCAGTCTTCCTATTCTTCTATATCCGAAGTTCATGGATTTTGAAGTCAGGCTGCCACTTCCCAGTTGCATAACCTTGAAGCTTTGGGTTTCTCCTCCGGGAAGAACAAAGAGGATTCTTTCTACCTCTTGGGGCTGCTACAAAGATTATATGGAAAGTACCCACCACAGTGCCTGGGACTCTCTGGTTCACCTTTCTGCTGGTTAGAGTTTCTCAAGATTCCTTCCTCTTGCAAGATGCTTTATTCTCTCACCTGGGCAGAGTCTTCCCTTTGTCCAGATAAGGAAATAAAGTTTAATGAAGAGGCAGGGACTAGCCCGAGCCATACAGCAGAGATGGTTCTGAGACTGTTCTTCTATTTTCTATCCTGTACTCTGGCGGTCCTCAGCATGGGCAGAATATATACCATTCCAGACCCAGGTGAGAGGAAGCAGCCCCTTTCTGGAGCACGCTAGCCTCGTGGCCAAGATAAGTGAGCAAAAATAAAACCAGGTGATGGCTCTTAGAGCTTATGCTTGGATGTGGCCCTTGTCACTCTTGCTCATATGCCATGGCCAAGGTCAGTCCGGCCTGGTGGAGTGGTCGGAGAGGCACATTCTCCGTGGAACCAAGGGCCCGGCTCTCCTGTGTAGAGCCACCTGCCCCAGCCAGGACATCTGGCTGGATGCCACACTGCCCTAGGGAGAGCATGGGTTCTGGCCAGGCCCCAGGTGCCCCCAGAAAGTGCCCGTAGATTCTAAATCCATCAGATGCAGCCAACCCAGTATGGAGCATATCTCTGAAACCCCTGAGCAGAGACAGATGCTATCAGGCTCCTCCCGGCCCAGCCTGGCCGTAGCCTCCCCTGCTAGACAGGGTGAGGGCAGGGACCCGTTAATCATTAACCTGGGGGCAAATGGGTAAATTTCCGGTCCACCAGGTCTACACCCAAACCCCTCCCTGCAGCCTGGCAGGAAACCCTTAGAGCTTGACCCTTGGCAGGTCCAGATGTCAGCTCTTGCTGAGGAGGCCCCACCCTGACTGGCTTCCAGTGTGAAAGGCGCAAAGGGAGCAGGGGCCATCTAGTCCCACAGATGTCCGCCTCCCCATGGCAGGTGCTGGTGTGAGGGAAAACCGCTCATGCTGCTGCTGTGTGTTGGAAACGGGGTCCTCCCTTGTAGCGGCTGATTGACAGGTGAGAAAACAAGCAGAGAGTGATAGCAGGTTTGACCAATGGGGCTGCGCATCCTTCAAGGCCTGCCTCAAATGGCATTCTAAGAACGATATTGTATCTTTATAGCTATATGATATCTTATATCTTATCTTCTATAATTTATATCATTATCACTTTTTGAGTGCTTATTACTCAGGCCTTTAGATTGCAAATGTCTGTTGAGTTGGCTACATACCACTTCTTCCCAGCTACATGGATACCATGGGGCCAGCCATTTTATACCACATGACCTTGCTGCTCTGGCCTACTGATTGGACCAATGAGGAGTCACGTGACTTAAGCTGGGCCAATCAGTCCTTTCTCTGGGAACTTGGAATTTGAATGAAGTGCACATACAGTTGCTTTCTCTCTTTCTTTCTTGGGTGATGGGGCTTGTAACTCAGGAGATAAATAGAGGAAGTTGATCCAAAGAGAGAGAAAAAGAATGAACCAAATGCATAGAGGGAAGCAGAAGTGAGAGTGGGAGGGAGAATTTGGGGAGCTTTTCAGCCCTGGGCCCAGAATCTTCCTGTGTGCAGCCGTGTTCTTGCCTTAGACACTCCTATCTATAGTACAGTGTCAAGGCCTGGAGTTGGTTGTCCAATTAAGGGTGCTGTCACTGATCATGACCTTCTGACAGCTGTTGAGTACCAGCATGGCCTCGCCTGCACTTGTGAGCCAGACTCAGCAAACACCCTCTCCCCTATCCATAGGCACCTATTTTTTAAAAATTTCGTTTAATAGGCCCTGTGATTGATGGCCCCAGAAGTCCAGTATAAAGTCGGTTAATTTTATTAGCAGTAATGACACTTAGTAGCGATTAATGGTCAGGAAAGGCAGCCAACCGCATAGAGGCCTCAGGCCACACCGGGCCCTGGTCTGCCCAGGGCTGCTCTCAGAGAAGGCTCTCTGGCACTGCCTTCAGGGCCCCCACAGGGCTTAGGAAGACAGCTGGGAGATCTTCCAGGACCCAGTTTCCCTTTTATTTATTCTTCACGGCCAGGATCATTTCCTTCGAAGAGACCGTGCCATGCCATCAAATTTGGAAAACACCATATTTCATCAGGTGGTGTTAGCGAGCTATCCTGCCCTTCCGGTGGGATCTACTAGGGGAGGCTCCCTCCTGGACCTCAGGAACATTCCAGGCATTGCAGGCTCCAGTCCATTTCAGGATCTATGGGCAAGATCCCCCATCCTCGCCTTGAAGAAAGCACATTCCCTGGCACCCCAGGCCTGAGAACCACCCCCCCCCACCCCCGCCACCTGTCTCTCTGCAAAATCTTAATTGCCCGCATGTCAGTCAGACCCCACGAGGGTAAGCTGCACACCCGGAAGAGATCAAGTGAGCCTCATTGGTCTTACGTATCCAGACAAAATTTGGAGTTTTCATAAAGATACTGCCCTGTGGTCAGGTCAGATGCCATCGCCACATAAGTCGTCAGTGTTCTGAACTGAAGAGAAGAGGATGAGTAATTTGTGAAGCTGCTAGTTGCTCTTCTGGGCTGTGGGACAGGGGTTCCTTCAGGCGTCTGCCTGACTAGCATGTTCCTGAGCCATCAGGGACCACTCCCCCCAAACAGGTTGTATCTGCTGGTCTGGTCTCCCCCATTTCCTGCTTCCAGCTGGGGCCCCCAGGCTGACTTGCAGTCCCTCTTCTCCTGTCAAGAAAGCAACAATTTAACAGAAGACCATGTGACCAACTCCATTCTCCTCCCTTCTTTGCCTCCAGGCTGTGACTCTGCTCTCTCTACCCTCAGCCCAAAGCCCTTAGTTTAACAATAAGACCAGAAGCCCCTCTCTCCTACACAGAATGTCCCTGGCTTTGACCCCAGAGCATCCCCAGCTACTCCCTGGGCCACTTTGTCTCCACCCAGGGTAGAAAAAGTCAAGGGTGCCCCTCAGGACTTCATCTCACATACACCCCCAACCCCAGGCCTCCTCTGCACACCCTGGCCCCTTCTGCCCTGGCCTTCCTTTCACTCTTCAGGGCTTACCCCATCCACAGTTTGGGCTAAAGCCGCCCCATCTGGGATGACCTTGAAGGAAGGAAAAGAACTTGGAGAAAGTGTCTCAGGAGACTGCTTTCATTTACCTTCAACACGATCCCCTGGTCCCCACTAAACCCCAGACAGGAAATGGAGCTCACACTGGAATGGTCACCCACCACCTGCTGGAGTAGGGGACCCGAGGATCTCAGGTCCCCAAAGCTGCTCTGGCCTGGGTAGGCTGGTCTCAGTCTGCCCACATCACTGTTGACCTTGGGGACACCCACTCTGCCCCTGAGCTCATTCCATCTAACAAACACACACTGATCAGGGGGAGAGCATGACCGGCCCAGACTCCTGCCTCTTACTAGCTGTGCCACCTTGGGCCAAGCACTTCACCTGTCTCTGCCTCATCTAAGATACAGACAATCACAGTACCTACCTCACAAGGTTACCGGGAGGATTATATTAGCTAACTTTTGTGCAGCTCTTAGAACAGTGCCCGACACCCAGTAATCTCCAGGCACGTGGCATTCCTGGGCACTCACTATGTGCCAGGCGCCATGCTGGCTGCTGGGACCTGCTCCCGCCCTCGAGGAGCTCACAGTCTAGAAGGAACTCGGTTGCATTTCAGGAGTATCCCAGACTTCTCCCAAGGAGAAGAAAGCTTCAAACCAGCCCAACTCCTCATGGAACAATCAGTAGCTGCTCAGAGATCAGAACTCTTAGCTCCATCTGCATGAGAACCTGACCATGGCCGGTCCTGTCCTGCCTGTAGTAGGAGGCCTGGTGGTGGTGGTGGGAGGGGGATGGAGAGGAGGCTGGAAGGAGCTCCCAAGGAGCACTCCCCCTGGCTAGCTGGGGAAGACCTGGCAGCTGTAGTGCATTTCCCATCACTTGGGGGCGCTCTAGGCTCCAGTCTTCCACTCCCACCCCCACCCTTGTTTCTGCTTGAGAAGTCTGTTGATTCCAGGGGAGGGCCACCCCCAGGATGTGGGTGACTGAGAGGGTGGGTGGTGTAGGACAAAGCTGGCAGTTCCCAGGGCACCAGGTAATGCCAGCCTGTCTGGACCCTTAGCTGGAGGGGCCAGGAGCTGTGCCTGGCACCAGCGACCATGCCAACTGGGGGCAACTGCCTGGGAACCAGGAAAGCCTTGCTCTGCTTGAAGCATTGGCCTTGGCCCTGCAAAACCCCATTAGATGCTCCTGATAACAGGCTTCCGCTGTAGGGCCATTTGCATGGTAAGTGTTCACTTTGAGCTTTCATCTCAAACATCTCAGCCCTCCACTCCCAGCCCTCACTAAGTTCCCCTACACACACACACACACACACACACACACACACACACACACACACTCCCCACCCCCACCCTGTGCTCTCCACCACTCATCTCTTTCCACTAGGGGAGGGTTGCTGAGGGCAATGCGAGGAAGAGAGGGCATATGGCTCTGACAGTCCTTCTGCAGAGAGTGGGGGCGCGGTAACTTCAATACCCACCCCAAGCTTCTCTCCCCTCTTCCTGTCAAGTTGAGGGGCCCCAAGTTTATGCTGCTGATCAGCACGCCATTCTCTCCATCCTTCAGACTCCTCTCTCCTCTCCCGGACTCCGTGCCTACCCTATGTCTCCTCCAAGAACTTGTCCTTAATGAGCAGGCTGGCAAAGTCACCAGCTGTCATTTCCTACCTCTTCCTTAACAAGTGCCATCCCCTCTTCACTCACCCATTCATTTGAATATAAATATAAACGACTTTATGGATGTCAGCTTCCTGTCTACTCACAAGACACCAAATTACACAAAAGATCACTCACTACTTCCCTGTCTGGGTCCCCTACCCCACCTGCTCGCCCGCACCCCACCCCCACCCCCAGCCTCTCCTGGGTCCGGCCTTCCTTTCCTCCCCAGCTCTTAAGTTCATGACTCCATGGGCCCACCTCGCGGACTGAATCTGGTCACCACCTTCCTCCTAAAGCTCATCCCCAGAGCCCTGTCCCCCAGCTCAGCGCAATCCCCCTGGCCAGCTGCGGGCTTTGTCTCTCTAACAACGGCTCTACTTCCTGTTTCACAGCTGCAGACCCGGCTGCCCACTGAGGGTGGCATCAGGGAGACTCATGCTCACAGCTATGCGGGTTCGGCAAGCACGCTTTGCATCTCAACAATCTCGGGTATTTACAGCTTGGCCAGTACAACATCTGCGGAGGAAATGCTTCCCCCTCCTCCTCCCTGTCTCTCTCCCTCTCCAGTCAGGCTCAGACAGAAGCAAGGAGAGGAAACCTTCATCCCTGGCATGCACGGGTCAGGTGGCACAGTGGCGATGGAAGGTCCCCATGTGCAGAGGACTCCCTCGCATCTGGAGGCCTGAGGTTAGGAGCATCTCCCCCAGCTCACTGCCTGGGTGCAAATGCACGCCATTTGAATTATTGTGGTTTAAGGCTGGAGAAGCCCTTTGAGATGGCCCGGTCACCCAGATGACTCCTGGGAGGTATTCCAGAGGCTTCTAGGGGTAGGCAGGAGAGCAAGGCGTTTGCCAAGTGTGTGGGTCTCTACTTTGCCCTGTCCAGTGCCCTGGGAGTTCATGTAATATTTATTGTCCAAGGTGACCCACTGAGTTCATGGCATGACTAGGACTGTGCCTAGGGTCCCCTGATTGTTTCTGTCAAGCCTGGCAGTTTCTGCTTGCAGTTTTAACATAACACTTCAGGGAAGCAAAATCAGTCGCCACCCTCAGCAAATGTCTAGGATGAAAAGAACACAAGACAGGTTGGTTTGAAAGGAAGGCAATCTGGTTAGGTCTCCTCTGGGCCCCTGGGCAGCTAAAGGGAGGAGAGAGGTATGCTTTGTTTAAAAGGCTACCTTTTCCTCGTCTAAAACTAAGTTTATTTTTGGCTAAAAATCAGAAATAAAGCTTAGAGAAGTGGCCTGTCTATTCATACTAAAGTGTGAGAGTCTGATATAATACTAGTGTCTGAGAACATCCTTTGCTAGATAGAAGGGAGATCAAAGGAGAGGGTCTGGGATCATGAAGAAACTGAAGAGAAAGGGGAAGCCTGGAGCGAGGAGAGAGAGGGGTAGAGAAAAGGGGGTGCTGGAGGCTTTAAGACAAGCTCCTCCAGCTTCCTGAGTTCACGGGACCAGCCCTGACCCAGGGAAGGAGTAGTTTAGGGGACATGGGATGGAGGCTATAGGGAAAAGCAAGGAGTCGCTGAGGCTGTCTCTTCTTGCAGCCAGCAACACCCCCACCCAATTCTGCCGCAACCATGAAAGCCTGCCTCGTGGGTTGGGTAACTTTGGCCAAGTTAATGAACCACAGTAAGTTGACCAACTAACCAGCTTGGTAGCCTCTTGACCGGGGCCCGCGGACAGGCAGGCAGGCTGAGCCCCTGGGGGAGTGCCCTGCGCCCAATCTCGGTGTGAGGAGGAGAGCTCCGCTGTTTGCAGCTGCTCCAAGAAGACATGTCCACGTGTCCCCCGGCAGGGCCCAGGGATGGTCCCCACCCCCACACCACTTTGCTCAGCTCCAGGGAAGCAGGAGCCTCCCAACCCGGTGAGGGAGCCACTCCCTAAATGGGCCTAGGGAACAGCAGAGTGGCCAGGACAGCCCGCAGGGATGAAGCTGTAAGGGGCTCCCTCAGGAATAGGCCAGGAACCCCCGGGGGCAGGATCAGAGCAACTTCCTACCTTGGGCTGTCCTGGACCCAGGACCAGCCATGGCTGTCGCAGAGGGTCCCTCCCCTCAGGGCAGTCTTGGCTACCACAGTTGGCTCCACGCCTTCCTTCACGCTGTAACCCCTGCCTGGCACGCCTCTCCCAGCCCCAAAGCCCTCACAGAGCCCCTGGACTCATGGCCACGGCCTTCTTCAATGCTTGCCTCACAATGTAAGGAATAGGAAAGGTGATCCTGAAGCCCCGTCTGGTGCTGGCATGTTCTAATGCTTAACTGCCTCCTCCAGGAAGCCCTCCTTACTTGCCAGTCCCACCCATCTCTAACTATCCTCTTTCTTTGTCTTCCTCACTTTTACAAATATAATACCCTTAGTTCTGCATGGTTGACACTTTTTTCTTCCTCCTCAGAGCTGCAGACAGGTCTCTTCAAGGAGTCTGTAAGCCCCTTGGCAGAGTCCTGGTTCTTGTACCTGGAGGTCCCCCGTCCCCAGCTCAGATCCTCCACCCCAAGCAGGGGCTCCTCAGACACCTGTTGGCTGCATAAATCCCTGATGTCCAACCCCAGGCAGAGAGTGTAGTTCCAGGCCGTCGCTCAGCCTTCCCCCATGCCCCATCCCACACCCTTGGCCTCCCTGCGGCCTCACTCCCAGGCTGCAGGGGCCACCCGACACCCCACACCCCCACCCTTCCCAAGCTCAGCTCTGCAGGCGCTGGGAGGGCGTGGCTCTCAGACCCTGATCACTGACACATGCTCTCCCCAGAGCCAGATCGCAGGGGCCCCTGCCCTTGGCCGGTCAGACCCCGACTCTTACCCCGGCTCAGCCTCTGTGGTGAGTGGGAGAGCCAAGTCTGTTCCCTCTGAACCTCAGTTCCCAGGGATGAGGAAGCCAGGCAGCTGAAGCCACCCTTTGATACCCAGTGGGGACCAGACAAGACTTGGCCCAAATCTTTCTGATTCATAGGGTCACATATACCCCAATGTTTATAGCAGCGCTTTTAACAATAACCAAAGTGTGGAAACAGCCCAAATGTCCATCAACTGAGGAATGGATCAAGATGTGGTTTATCTATACAACGGAATACTACATGGCAATGAGAAAGAATGAAATCTGGCCATGTGTAGCTACGTGGATGGAACTGGAGGGTGCTATGCTGAGTGAAATAAGTCAAGCAGAGGACAGATACCATACCTTTTCACTCATATGTGGAACTTGAGAAACTTAACAGAAGACCAATGGGGGAAGGAAAGGGGAAAAGTCGTTTCAAACAGAGAGGGAGGCAAACCATAAGAGACTCTTAAATACAGAGGACAAACTGAGGGTTGGTGGGGGAGGGGAAAATGGGTGATGGGCATGGAGGAGGGCACTTGTTGGGATGAGCACTGGTGTTGTATGTAAGCAATGAATCATGGGAATCTACCCCCAAAGCCAAGAGCACACGAACACATTTTACGTTAGCCAACCTGCCAATAAATTATATTAAAAAAAAATAAATAAATCTCTATAATAAATAAATAAATAAATAAATAAATAAATAAATAAATAAAACTCAGCTTGCACAATCTCTAGAGGTGACACACGCTGAAAGTTTACCGCAGATTCACAAACCTTTATCTACAATTCCAACTCCAGAAAGCTCAGATGACTACAAATGTTTGTGCAGTTATGGTGAATTCATATGGCCGCAAGTCCTGACCTGAACCAAAATGAGACTATTTATGGTCTTTATTTATCCCAACATGTAGATGTTTTCCTGCAAAAATAATAAAATGTCTGATTATGGGGTGCTGCCCTCAACATGGCATATGCATTATGTTGTCTTTCTAAAATTCAAAAATTCTTGAATTCTGACATGACCTGGCCTTAGAGGAAATGTAACTGTCAAGAGGGCAGACCTTCTCTGCTCTCACCCTAAAACTGGTCTCTTTAGAATTTCCAGGACTCTGGGGGTGCCTGGCTGGCTCAGTGGGTAGAGCATGTAACTCTTGCTATCTGGGTAGTGAGTACAAGCCCCAAATTGGGCACAGAGCTTACAGAAGGAAAGAAAGAAAAAGAAAGGAAGGAAGGAAGGAAGGAAGGAAGGAAGGAAGGGAGGGAGGGAGGAAGGGAGGAAAGAAAAGAATTTCCAGGACTCTTAACATGGTGGTTTAAGAATATTCTGGCTCTTTGAGACTCTCCAGCCTCCCCCTTGGGTCTTCATCGTTCCAGTGAGGGGTCTGTCCTATCCCTCAACCCATCTCGGAGATTCCCATGGAAGGCCCACTGTGGCTGACTTCTGGAGTCTGAATGAGACAGACTCTGTTTTCTGCTTTGTTTCTACTTCCTATCCTGACAGAGGCCAGGTCATGACCAAGCAGTGTGTGCTCAAGAGAGCCAAGCGTAAGCAGAAGAAGAAAGAGCAAATATGATGGAGTAGAGGAAGGTTCTGGAGAAGAGGAAGGGCCAACGAAAGGGAGAGGGGCCGCCCCTTTGGACATTAACTGTGCACCATGAGGCAATGCCAAGAACCACAGGAGATCCAGCCAAAAACAGGGCCCCCAAGACCCTCGCCTAAAGGGAGCTATGCATGAATTGAAGACCTAAGCACGTGGGGGGCAAAAAAGGACAATGAAACGAGAGTTTAGGACACGCAGTGCCAGAGATGCTAGGGCATATGCCGGGTGAGGGTATGGGCGATGGAATGGAGGGCTCAAGGGTCAGGGCCACCGAGGGAGAGGCAGACCCCATTGAGCCCCAGGTCAACATGAGGCAGGGAGGACGAGCTTGGCTCTGGATTCTGACAAGCTAGAATTCAAATTTTGGTGCCGCCAGCCACAGTAGCTGTGTGACTTTGGGCAAGGCACTTGACCTCTCTGAGCTTTCTTCCCCACTCACCTCTATGAAGAAAATTATTCCAGCACCACCTCCTGGGGTGTCGCGGTGGTTAAATGAAATCATGCACATAAAATGTTGAGCACAGGAATGACTCAAATTATACGACAGGGGCTGAGATGAAGGGAGAAAGGAATCAAAGATGCTCCTTAACTTGGGAGGCTCTAAGGCCAGATCATTAGATTTCTTGAACTCATTTCAGCACTTTTATATGTACTTATTTAACTGTCACAATAACCCTGCAAGGTAAGGATCTGCCCATTTTATAGATGAGAAAACTGAAGTTAGAACAGTTAACTGACTTGTCCTCGGTCACAGTTAGTGAATGGTTGGATGGAAGATCTGAATTCAATCTATGTGACTCCAAGTCCAGTGCTCCTTATGCTGTAGCAAGGCCTTGGGCTGCCTCTCTCCCTGCTTAGGCTGATGCCAGGGTGAGGTTCACCCTCACAGCACCTGGCCCACATCTCCCAAGACCAACCTTTCCCAAGAGCTGATCATATAATCCTAAAGGCACCAGGATCTCTCTTCCAGGGGATTCCAGCCCAGGAGTCCCCCTGCCTTACCTGTCCTCCTCAGCCTTAGAAAATCCATCACTATCCATGAGGAGGCTGGTTTGACCCTGAGCCCAACTGCAGAGCCCAACTTCTCAAGGGTGGGGGTTGGGAGGGGTTACAGCCTAGCCGGGGACAAGCCGGCCTAAATTCCTTCCCCAAACACAATGATTCTTATCAGTGATGTTTGGCTTTCAATCCACCACCCCAAAGCAGTAAAATTTCTTTTACCCTTTCTTCCCTCCAACCCTGTTTTTCTCAGGACCCAATCAATTTCTAAAAATGTTTTCAGATGAAAACAATACCATCCAAATACATAAAACCCTCAGGAATACGTCTTTTTATATTATTTGCAAGACGTGCATACTGAAAATTTAAAAACATTGCTGCAATAAATTTTAAAAGCCCCAAATAAAGAGATATGCCTGTTAATAAATCGGCAAATTCAATATTGTTAGAAGATCAATCTTCTATAAATTGATTTATAGATTCAGTATAATCCCAAGCAAAATCCCAGCAGGCTTTCCTATAGGTATTGACAAGCTGATTCTAAAATGTAGGTGGAGGGGCGTCTGGGTCGCTCAGTTGGTTAAGCATCTGACTCTTGATTTCGGCTCGGTCATGACCTCATGGTTCATGGGGTAGAGCCTCAAGTCAGGCTCTGTGCTGACAGTGTAAAGCCTGCTTGGGATTCTCTCTCTCCCCCTCTCTCTGCCCCTCCCTGCTCAAGCTTGCACTCTCTCTCAAAATAATAAATAAACTTTAAAAATGTATTAAAAATTTATGTGGAAATACAAAGGACCTAGAATAGCCAAAACAATTTTAAAAGGGGAGAGAGAGAACTTATAGTACTTGGCTTCAAGACCTAC
Source organism: Proteles cristata cristata (assembly GCA_017311185.1). Classification (NCBI taxonomy): domain Eukaryota; kingdom Metazoa; phylum Chordata; class Mammalia; order Carnivora; family Hyaenidae; genus Proteles; species Proteles cristata. The sequence goes on from JAESUZ010004948.1 coordinate 155,520, forward strand.
CATACAGCTTACTATAATCAAGACTATATGGTATTGGCATAAGAGTAAACATATGGGTTAATGGAACAGAATAGAGAGTCCAGAAACAGGACCTCCTATATTGAATCAATTAATTTGCACCAAAAAGTGACAACAGAGAGGGTACCTGGATGGCTCAGGCTAAGCATCTGACTTCAGCTCAGATCACAAGCTCATGGTTCATGAGTTCGAGTCGCTCATCAGGTCAGCTTAAGCTCTGCATTAGATGAGCCCGTGCCTGCTTTGGATGAGCCCCACCTCTCTCTCTCTCTCTTTCTCTCTCTGCCCCTTGCTCACTTGTGCCCCCACCTCAAAAAAAAAAAAAAAAAGGAAAGAAAAGAAAGAAAGAAACAATAGACCTAAGTATGAGAGATTAGACTATAAAGTTTCTAGAAGAAAATATAAGAGGAAATATTTACAGCCTCTGAGTAGACAGAGATTTCGTGGATAGGACACAAAAAAAGCACAAAGCACATAAGAAGATGTAAATTGTACTTTGTCAAAATGAAGAACTTCTATTCTTCCTAAGATTCCAGTAAGAAAGTAAAAAGGCAAGGGGCACCTGGGTGGCCCAGTCGGTTAAGCATCTGACTTTGGCTCAGGTCATGATCTCACAGTCTGTGAGCCTGAACCCTGCATCAGGACCCTGCTGACAGCTCAGAGCCTGGAGCCTGCTTCAGATTCTGTGTCTCCCTCTCTCTCTACCCTTCCCCTGCTTGCACTCCTCTGTCTCTCTCAAAAAGAAAGAAAGAAAGAAAGAAAGAAAGAAAGAAAGAAAGAAAGAAAGAAAGAAAGAAAGAAAGAAAGAAAGAAAGAAAGAAAAGGGAAAAAAAGGAAGAAAGAAAAGAAAAGAAAAAGGCAAGCCACAGATAGTGATGAAATATATACAAAGAACTCTTACAACTCAATAATAAAAAGACAAATAACCCAATAAAAAAGATATTCAAATGACTACCATGTACGTGAAAAAAAATGTTCAATACACCATTCATCAGTGGGAAAATGCAAATTAAGACCATAATGTGATAGCAATACATATCCACTGAAATGGCCAAAATTAAGATGGACAGGGAGCCGCCTGAGTGATTCGATCTGTTAAATGTCCAACTCTTGGTTTCGGCTCAGGTCATGATCTCGCCGTTTGTGAGTTCGAGCTCCACGCCGGGCTCTGTGTTGACAGTTCAGAGCCTGCTTGGGATTCACTCTCTCCCTCTCTCTCTCTGCCCTTCCCCACCTCAAAACAAGTAAATAAACTTTTAAGAAAAATTTTAAAAGAGGAGTAATTGGAACTCTGATACATACTGCACAAAATGGTGCAATCATTTTGGAATACTATTTGGCTGTTTCTTATAAAGTTAAACATAGGCATACCGCGTGGCCCAACAATCAGGTCCTAGATATTTATCCAAGAGAAACAAAAACATATGTCTACATCCGTACATGGACGTAAATGCTTAGAGCAGCTTTATTTGGAATAGCCCCCAGCTGGAAACAATATGAATGTCTATCCGCTGGTAAACAGATAAACAGATTGTAGCATATCCACACAGTGAAACACTACTCAGCAGTAAAAAGAGATGTGCTGATATACATAACAACATGGTCGATCTCAAAAACATTATTTTGAGCAAAAGAATTCAGACACAAAAGGCTGACTGTATGATTCCATTTGTAGGAACTTCAATGGGCAAAATGAATCTCTAAGGACAGGAAACAGAGACGTGATGGTCTGAGGCTGGTGGGGGAGGGCTGACTGCATAGGGATCCTTTGGGCTGATGGAAATGTTCCATCTAGTAGTCGTGGGGGTGGGGACATGGGATATACATCTGTTATAACCCAAACTGTGCACTTAGGGTGCTTGCATTTTACTGTATGTGATGTTGATTTGGAGGAAAGATTAAGGTCGTGTCTTGCCTCTTCACAATGATGCCTCTATGACCCAAGAAGATGGGTAGAGCACCAGCCACCACCCAAAGCACCCAATCAGACCCTTTCATTCATCATCTCAATTAAGCCTCGCATCAGCCTTTAAGGTAGGCAACAGCATCACCCGAAGCTCAGGAAGGTTAAGCTATTTGCTCAAAGTCACATAGCTAGCAAGACAAAGGGTTGGGACTTAAACTCAGGCATAGCTGACTCCAAAGCCTGTGTGTTCATAAACGTCTCTGTACCATCCCTAAGGGGAAAGAAACCCAAGTAATGCAGAGATCACACATTTTAAAAGCATCACCAAAGTCAACAAGGATTTTAAAAGTTGTATCCAAAAAAAAAAAAAAAAGTTTGTATCCACAAGAACTGCTGCTACTTACAAAGCCCTTGGGATGACTTAAAGACTGGGTGCAGTAACAAGGTCTGTATGGGCTCCACATGCCACATAACACAGTGCATGTCCATTTAGAAAACACCACACAAGTTATTATTTGCAGAATCCCCAAGCCATCCAAGCCAACATATGAGCTCCTGAGTCATCCTAGACTTCTAGGCCAGGATCAGCCCGTTAGGAATGGGGAACTGTGGGGTTCCTGGGTGGCTCAGTCGGTTAAGCTTCCGACTTCGGCTCAGGTCACGATCTCACAGTCCGTGAGTTAGATCCCTGTGTCTGGCTCTATGCCGACAGTTCAGAGCGTGGAGCCTGTTTCGGATTCTCTGGCTCTCTCTCTCCCTCTCTCTCTCTCTCTCTTCCTTCCCCATTGTGCTCTATCTCTGTCTCTCAAAATTAAATAAATATTGGAAAATTTTTTTAAAGAATTGGGGAACCTTAGGACCTCCAGGTGCTATAGACCTTGGAGGCAAGTGATGTGACCAAGTGACCAAGTAGAGGAGGGGGCTCCCCTCCACTCCCTTACTCTCTGCAGCTCCTTGCAGCTGCCGCTCCACTGGATTATCTCACAGTATTAGCTCTTGAGACTCTTTCTTGGAGGGCAAAGGGCCCAGACTGGAGGCAGGACCTTGTTTCTACCCTGCCTCTCCCACTGACTTGCTGTGTGACATAGGGTGAATCACTAGACTTTCCTGACTCTCAGTTTCCTTTAGGGAACTATTTACCCCATCCTATATTCCTGTAGAATGGCTCTGGGGATGAGAGGAGGGAGAAGCTGTATGCGAAAGTGATTTGTAAACTGAAACACTAGTTATTAGGTAATTATCTGCATCACCAGCCTTCAGCTCTGGGTTCATACAAAAGCCCTAGAAGCAATTGCTGGCTTACTGTGGTTTGGAGTATGATGGCTGCCTCATTTGAAAAATGGAAATAATAACACATGACCTGTTTGAAACAGGGAGTTTAACCACAGGTGCTTTTGGGGCACTTGCAACTCTTAAATCTAAGATTGTATGATTTCAAAGACCCCAAGAAGATTGGCCTCACTTGCTCTCCTGATATTTGCATTTTCTTCTTCTTCTTCTTCTTCTTAATGTTTATTTATTTTGAGAGAGAGAGATAGAGAGCAAGCTGGGGTGGGGCAGAGAGAGAGGGAAACAGAGAATGTAAGCAGGCTCCACACTGTCAGTGCAGAGCCCGACATGGGGCTCAAACTCATGAACCACAAGATCATGACCTGAGCTGAAATCAAGAGTCGTTCACTTAACCGACTAAGCCACCTAGTCGCCCCCTGAATTTTCTTTTATCAAATGCCCAAACACTTCATCTTATAATCAGAAATGATATTTCAAATGCAAACAACCTGGAGACAGGAGAAGCAGATTTCCTCTCATTCTCACTATCGTGTGGATGGCTGATATCAGATTCCTTCCAGAGAGCAAATTCTGATGGGAAGCTGGGAAATCTGGCCTGACTTGAGTCACAGTAGGGCTTCCTCAGTGGGAACTCAGACTGAACCTCCTCTCAGAGACTAGACACATAATAGTGCAAGGCCTCAGTTTTAGCTTATTCTCTAAGTATTTGTCCCGTTCCCCAGATTGGGATGGTGGGGGCTTGAGTCTATTTGGTCACCTTTGCCTAGTTGGATTCATGACCTGGAAGAGGTGGCTCCAATACTCACGTGATCCCTTTCAACCCTAACCCAGGCCTAATCAACCATCCCCTCCCACCCCGATTTCCAAGGCTGTCCCCCCTGCTCATAAGTCTCAAACTCTACCCCTGTGCACTGCTACAGACTCCTTTCCCCTCCAACCACACACTCCAGGATGCTCCAGGTCTCCTGGAGCCCCTGTCCTCTCACCCCGTCTGGCCCTCACCCCATCCCCAACCCCAAAACCCAGACAAAGAATTGTGGAAATGAGCTGGGGTCCAAGTGGATGGAGGTACATTCATCCTCTTGTTCTCCATCCCAGCTCAGAAACCCCTGGCAGGGCTATCAAGATACGATGTCCCACTCTCTATACTGATAGTAACTGTGGCATTAGCTGAGCATTTACTGTGTGCTAGATACTGTCCTAGGTGCTTTACATGTACTAATGCACAGAACGCACACATGAAATAGGCACTATTCTCCTCAGGTTACAGATGAGAAACTGCGACACAGAGAGGTTAAGTGACTTGGCCAAGAGCACACAGCTAGCAAGTAGCAGGGTTGGGAACTGAATTGAAAGCCTGTGCCCTAGCCATTATATCCATGCCTTCAAGCCTGAAGTCATTGGCATACACATTTGTACACTGTTCTGTGTGGAAATAGAGGCTCAGTTTTATCGAGTTCAGCCCCTTCTCTGTACAAAAGGGGTCACTGAGGCCCAGAGACGGGTCTTCCCCGGTCACCAGCAAGCTGAGCTCAGACCTAGGATCTGGCCTCACCTGCCTACCCCCATCCCTTATATTTCAGGAGAGGCCCCCTGCTCACAGCCAAGGCACGTTTTAACCAGGGGTCATGACCCGGAAATTAGCCCACAGCCCGTAGCTGGGCCTGTGCAGGGGCTTCTCAGATCCTTACTCGTTCTCTCTGGCAGGTCACTGGCCCGGTGTTTTATTGCCTTCTCTTTAGTCAGACTGTAAACCTCACCCTGATTTGGAGAGAAGATCACAAAAAGTGACATGACTAAAGTCATAATCCGTACACCTTTGGAGCAAGCTGTGGGTGGAGGTCAGGGAAGTGCCTTCGTAGCTACGACCCCACCTCCCACCCAAGTCCCTGGGTCGGAGAGAAGGGACAATTGCCCTGTAACTTGCACTGGGTTCAGTCCCGGCTCCCGCCCGCTCTCCCCAGGTGTCTCCCCAACTCTGATCCTCCTTTTCCAACCACGGACACCTCCTGCCTCCTCACTCCTGCTCATCCTCCCCAGAATTCACGCTACGTCAGGTCTGAGATTTGGTTGGGCTTCCCTAGGGGAAGGTTCCCCCCCCCCCACCATCTCCAGCTGACACTCCCCGAAGTCTGCAGGTCCGCATTCCCCCGGTGTCCGCGCGATCCCCTCCCCCGGCTGGGGTAACACCCCACCCCGCCGAGTCACGCAGCCCGAAGGGTCTCCATTCTGCAGGGGGAAGGCAGAGAGAGGGTGGAGAGAGAGCCCGAGGCGAGGACGGAGGCTGGACGGAGACCGGGGTACAAGCAGACAGGGCACAGAATGAGGGTCCAGAGAGGGCATCGGAGCGCGCGGGAGGGGCGCCTGGACCAGCAGGGACAGGGCGCGCGGGGAGGCTGGGGCCAGGGTCCGCAGCCTGGGCAGAGTCCCGGCGCTCGGACGGGGGTCCGAGACAGCGCGGGGTGAGCGAGATGCGGTCGCGGACAGGGCGGGGTGGGAAGAGCGGCGGCGCAGAGGACCAAGAGTGCGACCCCAGAAGGCGCTATCCGGGCCTGAGCGGGGGAAAGCCAGAGGTCAAGCTCGGCGTGCGAACCCCGACAGCCAGCCGGGACTGGGGCCCGCCGGGGGCTAAGGTCTGAGTTCGAGGTCCCACTGCGGCCGGGGCGGGCGGGCGGGCGGGAAAAGTTGGCCCTGCTCTAGCCGGAGGAGGGGAGGCAGGCGGGCCGGGGGCGCGGGCCGGGGGCGCGGCGGGCACTGACCCGAAGTAGGCGGCGGCGGCGGCGGCGGGCAGCGCCAGCAGGCAGAGCGCGGCCAGGGCCAGCGCGGGCGGGGGGCGCATGGTGCCGGCGGCGCGGCGCCCTGTCGCATCTCCTCGCGCCGCTCAGCGCTCGCAGCGCCGCCACCAGCCGCCCGTGGGGCTTTAAACCCGGGCGGGGCGGAGCGGGGGTGGGGGAGGGAGCGGCGCCGGCGGCACCCCCCACCCCCGGGCCGTGAGCCCCCCGCCCCATTGGCCCCGCCGGTCTCGCCCCGCCCCGTCGCGGGTGGGGCCGCCGCCCAAGGCCCGCCCCCGCCCCGCCCCCATCTCCCGGTCCCACCCGCCCCAGGTGAGAGCTCACCTGTCGCCGCGCCCGCCGGGCGACGAGCCGGCGGAACTTGAAGGCCCCCGGGCGCGGAGGGACGGGGATGGGGGTACGCGGCGGAGACCGGGGAGTCTCTGCATCTCCCCGCGGGGTGGAGGGAAGCGCGAGATTCTCTCCCCCGAGGTACGGGGGTGGGTGTCCCCGAAGGAGGGAGGCTCCTGGAATCTGCGGAGAAGCCGTGCGGTGTCCGCCCTCCTGCGCGTCGGGTGTGGGTCTCTCTGCTCAGCCCCGGGATTTTGAGGGCAGGGCCACTGTCCCGAAATGGGAGATCCAGATCTGACGGCTGGGCGGGACCCTGCTGCCCGGCAAAGGGAATCCTGGAGGGGCATCCCTTAGGGCAGAGGGGGTGAAAGGAACCCTCTTTCTAAAGGGGAGACTGTGTCAAGGGCAAGGTGCACAGTGCGGGCCTCAGTGGGCGTTTGACAAAGTGCTGCTGATGTTCACTTGACAAAAATCTAGATTCTCTGGTTCGTGGGGCAGGAAAAGCAGGGGTGGGAGTGGGAGGGCCAGGGAGGAACCTGCTTTCCAAAGTGTGTGGATGCCAGAGCCAACCATTACTGGCCCACAAAGCTTTGTCTTGCTTATCCTTTTTCAAAGTTTAACCCCAGTCCCTCCAGCGAAGGTGCCGTGATTGAGGCAGTAGGTGACAGTTGTCTATGAGATATGTACACCACCAATGCCCCAAGTAAGATTTAAAATGTTTTTGAGGGTCTTGGGTGTCTGGGTGGCTCAGTCGGTTAAGTGTCTGACTTCAGCTCGGGTCATGATCTCACTACTGGTGAGTTTGAGTCCAGCATTGGGCTCTGACAGCTCAGAGCCTGGAGCCTGCTTCCAGTTTGGGTCTCCCTCTGTCTCTGCCCCTCTCACTCACACTCTCTTTCTCTCAAAAATAAAAAAGTGTTAAAAAATGTTTTTGAGGGTCTTGAACACTGGGCCAAATCAAGCAAAACACAATATAACTTGCACCAAATGTCAAGATCTGCACGCAAAGTTTCCAAAACCTCAGCCATATGTGTATAACGTCACGTGACAGTGACCTGGCTTTGCTGTGGACACCAGCGTGATGGGGGCCTAGGGGGCTGGTGGATAGATGGCAGCTTCTATGTTAGGCAGGATTAGCAGAGGAAGCCCCTGCCACAGCGAGCCTCTCTGAGCTCAGTGTCCCTGCGCACTCAGTGGAGGGATTAGATGATCGATGATCTTTAACAGCTCGGCTGGGCCTTTCAGTTCTCCTGGTTCTATTTATTGCACGGCCCAATGTGGTGAGTGGAGACCTAGAGTCAAATCATGTAAATTGTGAACCCTGGATATGAAACGGAGATGATGATGAATATCTCATGGGATTTTTGTACAGAGCAGTGTGTTGCCAAATGCTGAACACGGGCTGGTGGGTTGTTACAGCAGCAGGCGGGACCAGTGGTGTGCTGGTGTTTTACCTACTTTCAGGGGGTGGATGACTGTCTGATTTGTATCATTTGCTGATTTCCTGTGCTGGAAATATTCCCACCATGGCTGATTTCAAGATGCCAGCGTGGCATCATCTTCGAGCTCCTGAGTTAGGAAGATATTTGCAGTAATGCTTCTGCAAACCGGCCAGAGCTGGCCCCAGCACACCCTTGGTGAGAACTTGATCTAGGCTTGAGGAGGCTCAGAGGAGGTGGGGGGGGACAAGCTGAACAGTGTGAGTCAGGGAAGAGGAAAAGCCCCCACCGGGCCCCACCACACCCAGTGGGCACCAGCAGAATTCGGCAGGTGAAGAGGGAACAGATCCAGAAAGGCCTCCTAACCTCATGCCCTCATGCCCACAGCACACATCACTACACACCAGTGCACACAGATGAGCATGTGCACCTTTTTTCAAAGTGACAGGTCCTCAACATTTTATAAAAGTTGCATGTTGAGGGACACCTGGCTGACTCAGTCAGTTAAGTGTTCAACTTCAGCTCAGGTCATGATCTCACAGTCCGTGGGTTCAAGCCCCGCATCAGGCTCTGTGCTGACAGCTCAGAGCCTGGAGCCTGCTTTGGATTCTGCATCTCCATCTCTCTCTGCCCCTCCCTTGTTCATGCTCTGTCTCTCTTTGTTTCAAAACTAAATATACATTTAAACAATTTTTTAAAAAATAAAAAATTTTTAATGTTTATTTATTTTTGAGAGAGACAGACAGACAGACAGACAGAGCTCGAGCAGGGGAGGGACAGAGGGAGAGGGAGACCCAGAATCCAAAGCAGGTTCCAGGCTCTGAGCTGTCAGCACAGAGTCCGACACGGGGCTCGAACTCACGTACCACAAGATCATGACCTGAGCCCAAGTCAGAGGCTCAACCCACTGAGCCACCCAGGTGGCCCCTGCTTCCCCCCACCCCAAATTTTTTAAATTGCATGTTGACACCTGTTGGTTAAGGCTGTGGTGCAGAGATTGGAGGAAAAGCACCAGGATGGGCTAGAGCTGTCAGTGGCTAGAAGGTGAGGTACACACAGAAAATATTCAGATGGGTATTCTTGCGCCCTCATTAGACAACGGCACAGACCCAACCCTTGGTGCCTTCCTTCCAATGTTAGAACTGTGTGGGTCTCTGCCTGCTGGGGTGACTCCTGGCTTGCCCACGAAGACATCAGAGTTCTGTTTATGCCTCCCCCGTCCTCCGACCCCAGGGGTGCAAAGAATTGCCCAGGCAGCAGCTCCTGATGCTGATAATAATTTCAGCAGCATCTCCCATGTGCTGTGTGTGTGTGTGTGTGTGTGTGTGTGTGTGTGTGTGTGTGTGAGGCCTGGTATGTGGTCTCAGTGAAGCCTCCCACCCACTGTAAGGTCAGGGCGATCATGATCACCACTGCAGGTGAGGAAGCTGGAGGTTCAGAGAGGTTAAGTAGCTGATGAGGGTGACCCAGCATAAGTAGCAGACACAGAAGTTGAGCACAGCCCCAGTAGAATGGTCACACTGGTTGTGATTGGCCGTGGCTGGCTGAGGACTGCCCAGGCATAGCCTTGCTCACAGTGGCCTTTCCATAAGCATCGTGTACTTCCTAACGGGCTCCCACCTGAGGGGGAGATGGTGCCGAAAGGATATCATCGTCACAACTGTGGGACTGTGGAATCCCGGAGGAAGGACAGGAGGGGCGTCCCTCAGGACTCATAGCCCTAAGCCATAAGTGGTTCGTTGTCCTCTCACCCCATGAGCTCCTTAAGGCAGACCTGAGCATCACTCAGGACCCAGCACATAGTGCTCAGGAAATATGCGCTGTTGGGGCGCCTGGGTGGCTTAGTCGGTTAAGCGTCCGACTTTCGCTTAGGTCATGATCTCGCGGTTCGTGGGTTCGAGCCCTGCGTCGTGCTCTGTGCTGACTGCCAGCTCAGAGCCTGGAGCCTGTTTCAGAGTCTGTCACTCCCTCCCTCTCTCTCTGACCCTCCCCTGCTCATGCTGTCTCTCTCTCTCTCCTAGAAATAAATAAAACACTAAAAAATTAAAAAAAAAAAAAAGGAAATATGCGCTGTTGCCAGCTTATAAGTGGTCTGTGGCCTCTGTGTGGGGCTGCAGAGATACAGTGTTATACTGACAAAATGCATGCCGACAGCATCCCCTCCTAAGCTCAGACACATATTCCGTCTCTCTCTCACACACACACAAAACTCTGACACTCTACAACACAAGTCCAGGCATTCAGTGATACACGAACTCTCCTGCACCTCCCCCACGGATGTCTAAATTCCTAGGCAGACCCACAGCTGCTCCTGGACCCACAGGTTCACACAGGTATGCAGAGAAGCATTCTTAGACAGCCACATGCAGCTACCTGTCTCCATTAACCAGCCCAAGGCAGCCACGCTCAGTGATAGAGTCCTCCCCTCCCCCTGCATGTACACACACACGCACACACACACGCACGAGTTTGGAGGGTGCAAGCACGTACCTGAACGGCTTGCAAAGGCTGCATTAAATCCAGCTCTGAGGTGTCTCCAGACCTCCCTTCTCCCCCTGAACCCTGTCCCCAGACCAGGCTGATTCTAACCCTCAGGAAGCACGCATCTTTGTCTGGCCCCAGGGCTCCCGGGACTCCAACCCCCAGCTCAACCCAGGCCCCAGGCAGAGCCCAGCAAGTACACAATCTCCCAAGCTCACAACCAAGCCACGAGTGAGTGGAAGTGAGGAATTCCAGGCTGGCTATCTCCCTCTAATCGCCCTCACGGCTGCACAGGAAATGGACTTAACCTGACAGGAAGTGGGGCAGGTGATGATGCCCCAGCAGCTGTGAGGGAAGGAGCCAGCACTCAGACCAGTCCAAGGCATGGCTGCTCAGGAGAGCTGGTCCTGGGGAGGCTCACCTATCCCTCTGAGTCCTCCCTACCTGCTCGTGACCAGCCTTCTCTGCTGTGGCCTCATTATGACTGCGTGTGTTCTCACCACTCCCAACCACCCTACCTCTGCACCTTTGAACCGGACTTGACTCTCACTTGCATTATTGGACTCCGGGGCACTGTGAGGTAGTGTGCTGGGCATCACTGTCCTCACCATTCAGAAATGACACTAAAGTCCCAAAAGTTGAGTGGCTTCCTCAATGTCATGGAACTCACCAGCACTTGATGGTTGAGGATTTGATGTTTCTAGAACATCAGACTGAGATAGGACTGGAACGAAGTGGGGAAAATGGGTTACCAAATCCCATGCTCAGGAGACCCATGGCAATGCGTGAAAACAATAAAACAAGATGGCGGAGAAAGATACCAAAATGTAAAAAAAAAAAAAAAAAGGGTGCCCTGGAGGTTGAAAGTCTGGGGTTTTTATCCTCTTTGTAGTTTCCAAATCTTCTATTATAATGAAAGCATTCTTAATATTTATAATGAAAGTTTCTTAGAAGGACAAATAGCCAAGAAGAAGTCTCTAATGATAGGACTTAAAACATTGGCAGGAAAGATATTTGGAAGGGGAGAGGGAGGGGCGGGGGGAAGTATTCCTGGATGTCCTTCTATGACAGTGTTTCACGCTGTGATGTGCCACCCCTCCTGGAACCTTACCTGCCTTGATGGGCCACTCCTACCTCTGCTCACTCACCACTTTGGCCCTTGAGAATTTATAGGCACAGCTTAATTTTATGCTAGTGATGATGTTAATGCACCTTGTCCCTGAGATCGGGGAGGGGAGGGTGTTAGGTACCCCTGTTATGTGTAGATTGCAGATTTCTCAAGGTCCAAGACCCTGACCCCTGCTTCTTTTATGTATGCTGAGCTCAGCCCATAGTAATCATTAAATATTTGAATTAATGAATGAATAAACACTGGACCGTAGATAAGTCAAACCTTACTCACTGATGGCTACAAACTCTGCCCCTCATTTTATAATCTTCATGAGAGACAGGATGTTCATCCCTCTGTACTAGACTCTAATCCTAACCCTAACCTTAACCCCAACCCTAGCATGGTTAGACCTGGGGGTGGGGGCAGGTTCTGATCAGTCCAGGTCAGTTGAGGAATCATAGGTTTGTAGGCAGGTGGTTGGTTATGTAGTTAGATAATAATCTGAAATGACAATCCCAATTTAAATAGCCTGCTCTAGGAGCATCTGGGTGGCTCAATCAGTTAAGCCCTAGACTTTGGCTCAGGTCATGATCTCACAGTTCATGGGTTCGAGCCCTGCTTCAGGCTCTGTGCTGACAACTCTGAGCCTGGAGCCTCCTTCGGATTCTGTGTCTCCTCTCTTTCTGTCCCTCCCCAACCTCATGCTCTCTCTGTCCCAAAAATAAATACATGTTAAAAAAAACTATTTTAAATAGTCCACTCCATTGTGCCCATAAGTGACTGATAAACGTTAGGTGACATATATGTCCGTGCTCTGCCTGGGCACTGAGCTCACCATGAATATACCCACCCCTTAGGTCCCCACCTCTAGAAACATTAGAGTACAGCAGATGACTGGCCAAGCGGCCTTGGGCAGCTGCCATTCTGTCTTGGACAATTGTGAATCCCCTACAGGGATGACCCGTGGGCAAAGCGCTCATGAGAGACTCTGCTCTGGGATGTCTTACAGCAAAAAGGTGTTTCTTGCATGGTGCGGCTACTGTCACAGCTCAAAGAAAACAGAAGGAAGCAGGGAAAGAGGAAGGCAAAACAGCGACATCAAAGCCAACTTTTTTAGCAAGTAGAAATGAAAAATAATCCAGAATTTATTACAAATAACCTTCCAGAGATTTGATTCTCAACATCTTCTCTTTAGTCGGTTTTCATCTGGGTACATTCTTGCCTTCTGGAAGGGAAGGGGGAGGGGAATGGAGTCGCATCTTGAAGTTCCGAGTGCCTCCAGAGCTCAAGGCCTGCCTTTCCCTGAAGTTGTAGGAAAAGCCAGCACAGATCGCTTCCTCCAGGCAACGTCTTCACAACTCCAGGTACAAAAAGCTTGCAGGGAGCGTGTTAACAATGTCTTCACTGGTAGACAGTTGGACCACAGCATGTTTTCCTCAGTTTGGTGTGGGGCTCCATTGTCTCAGCCTGAGGTCCTTAAGATGGGGACAGATGGGACACCTGGGTAGCTCAGTTGGTTGAGCGTCCGTGTCTTGGTTTTAGCTCAGGTCATGATCTCGTGGTTCGTGAGTTTGAGCCCCACATCGAGCTCTGTGCTGACAGTTCAGAGCCTGCTTGGAATTCTGTCTCTCTCCCTCTTTCTGCCCCTCCCACTCTTTCTCTTTCTGTCTCTCAAAATAAATAAACTTAAGAAAACCGGAGACTCAAACCTTGACTTATATCTGGGAAACAGGAAGCTCAGAATTCACTTCTTAAAAAAAACAAAACGAAACAAGGCGACTAACTCCATTTTACTGAGAAATTGGCATTTCACATAAAGTATGATTCTATAATACTCAATTTAGTGAACTTTGATGGAGCCTCTGGTGTGACGCCCTGGGAATATGAGATGATTAAGCCAGGTCTTGTCCTTAAGGAGCAGGCAGCTTGTTGGGAAAGATATGTAAATACATAACAGCATTTTGACATTTCTCTATAAGTGTAAGCTAATTAGTTAGTACTTACGATGTCTCGAGCATTGTTCTAAGTCCTCTGGGAATAGTAACTCATGTAATCCTCACATTTTACAGAGGAAGAAACAGAGGCACAGGCAGGTTAACAGCTGGCCAACTAGTAAGCCTGGACCTGGGGTTAGAACCCCGAGAGCTGGCAGAAGAGGCTGCGAATTTCCTCATGGTGCTGCCATAAAGAGTAGAAAGTCCCAAATGACAGGAAAACGGCCAGAGGACCATTCGCTCATTGTTCCAGGGGAGGGGTGTCTGGGACACGACCAGGGTGCAGTGATATTTGAGCTCGATCTCACAGAGTGGCTTTTCCATTCCATCTTCCTGCACTTTGCCAAAGGGAGCCATCCATCCGGATGTGCCACATAAATGTTCGAGTAGAGGTCAAGTTTTACCAGTGGTTGTGGGTATAAATCTAAGACATGACCCTCCTTTGCTATACTGAGTCCACCTTTGGAGTCAGGAGTAGATTGAAAGGGTACTTAGTCGGGGGGAGGGCAGGGTACCCAGGTGGCTCAGTCACTGGTTAAGTGGTTAAGTGTACAACACTTGGTTTCCTCTCAGATCATGATCTCACAGTTCATGAGACCATGCCCTGCCTGGGCTCTGCTGACAGCGTGGAGCCTGCTTGGGATTCTCTCTCCTCTCTCTCTCTCTCTCTCTCCCTGTCCCTACTCTGCTCCTGCTCTCTCTCCATCTCTTTCTCTCAAAATAAATAAACTTTTCCATTTTTTAATGTTTATTTACTTTTGAGAGAGAGAGACAGAGACAGAGAGTGAAAGACTTAGCAGGGGAGGGGCAGAGAGAGAGAGGGAGACACAGAATCCAAAACAGGCTCCAGCTCTGAGCTGTCAGCACAGAGCCTGACACAGGGCTCAGACTCACGAACCGTGAGATCATGACCTGAGCCGAAGTCGGACACTTAACCAACTGAGCCACCCAGGCGCCCCAAAATAAATAAGCTTAAAAAAATGTTTATTTATTTTTGAGAGTGCAGCAGGGGAGGGGCAGGGAAAGTGGGGGGGTGGGGGTGGAACAGAGGATCCAAAGTGGGCTCTGCATTGACAGTAGGAGCCTGATGTGGGGCTCGAACTCACAGACCCTGAGACCACAACCTGAGCGGAAGTTCAATGCTCAACCAACTGAGCCACCAGATACCCCCAATAATTAAACTTTAAAAAGGAAAAAAAGAAAGGGTATGAGGGCCTTTAGAATAGGAAATGCCTTTGAGGCTTGCTGAACCTTGCCACCTTGTATTACTGACTGTGGGATCTTATTTTCACACCAGACCCCCCGGCTCCAAAGTCAAAGTCTACCCTAGTCTCTCTTTGGGCTTAGCCCCCAGGAAGTGCCTGCCTTCTTTCTTACCGCCTGGGGGGCATTCAAGTGTCTACTAGGACCTGGTTGTAATGCCACACGTCTCCAATAGGGGTCGCTGACTAACAAGACGATGGGACACCTTTAGTTGAATGGAGAACCTGGCTCCTAATTTAACCTTGTTCCTTGGCTTCCTCTGTGACCTCATTTCCAAGGCCATAAAATGGATATAACACTTGCTATCTGTCTTCCTCACAGAACAGTGGTGACACATGTGAGGATGAATGTGGACACCTTCTAGCGTGATTCAGAAGACGCAGCTCCTGTCCAGATAATTTCAAAAAACCAGTCATTCCACAGCTACCTTTTGAGCATCACTCATCTTGCCAGGTGCCCTATGGAATCCAGAAATGATTTCTATCTTTGTATAAAAGGACTTTGAATAAAAGTTTTAAAGGGGACTGTAACGCTGGTTGGGGGAGGGTGGGGGCGGGAGGAATTTTAGCTCTCCCTGGAGAGCAGTAAAAGAAACATCCTCTGCCCTGGGAAAATGATGAGGGGTAAAGTGCAGGACAGCTACTTCAGCCTGGCGCTGGAAGTCTCCCCCACCCAATTAAGTCATCTCTTCACATAACCCAGTTTGCACATGGAGAAACTGAGGCACAGAGAAGCTAAGTGGCCCGCTCAAGAAAGAACCTGCATTCCAAGAACCTCCCAGGCAGCTAATTCCAGGACATGGGGGTGGGAAAGGGCACTATGGGAAGGCAAGTGACCCGAGCGGGCCTGGAGGGACGAAGGCCTACGGAGCCGGAGCCTAGGGCGGCTGCCAGCCTTCTGCAGGAGCGCCCCCTGCTGGTCACCGGTGCTGCCGGGTACGGCGGCCGCGGGCGGAGGAGGATTCTCAGCGCCAGAGGGGCTGTTCTCTAGACGCCTGGAGCCTGAGCCGGAAGGGCCCAGGGGGGGCGTCCCAACCTCTTCACCTTGCCCGTGACAAACGCAAAGCTCAGAGGAGGAAGTGACTTGCCCAAGGGCTCTCAGCAAGCCCGTGGGACGCGGGTCCCGCCTCCTCTGCAGAGCCCTCCACCTCCCCTTCCCCCCTACCCCGCGTTCCTGAGCCCAGAGGGTCTCTCCCTCCCGCCCTGCGCGGAGCCAGCCCTCATGCCTTCCTTTCTCTCCAGTCCTGTCCCTCTCCACAAGCCCACCTCCTCCAGGAACCATCCCGTCCTGCCGCCCCAGAGGTACCCCCGCTCCGAAGCCCTATTGCCTCGACGGGCTGCAGGTTTAAATCGTGGTTCTGCCAGCCTGTTGGCGTGATCTGGAAGACCAGAGATGAGGCCCTTTCTTTTGGATTCTCCACTCACCCACTCAACTCTTCCCCACCCAGAGGTGATGCACAGTGATGAATGTCTTTTTCTTCCTCCCATTGCAAAGCAGCCCAGCAGTGTCTGTGGCCCTAGGCCAGGATTTCCATCTGGCTTTGAGGCTCTCTTTTCGAGCCTGTGACCTTGGGCAAGTCGCTCTCAATCTCTCAGAGCCCCTGTTTCCCAACTGTAAGATAGGAATAAAGCTCTTCACTTGGCTGGTTGTGAGAATTACATGAAATCGTGTTTAAAGATATGCCTAGAACATAGTAGGTGCTCAATAATTGCAGGGTTGATGAGTCAGATTTCCAGGGAGCCTTAGGCGGGTCTCCTTGGCCTCATCCCTCTATTTGACACCCTCTTTCTTGGCTGTGAACCTTTGGAACTGTATGAGCAGCGTCAGGGAAGGGGCCGCACAGTGACTGTGGAAGGGCCCTAGGAAAGGAGGCTCCTGTTAGAAGACAAGGAAGGCTGAAGGTAATCAGGCCACACTGAACATGACTTTCAGGTACCGGGGTCTGCATCTCTGGCTCCCCTTTCTGTGGGCTTCCTCGCCCTGCGCTCTTTCTCAACACCCCTTGCTGTTTCTGTTTGTTAACTCCTCGATCCTGCTTCCTAGAACATACACCCTGCACACGGCCCATCATGGCTTCCGTGACATCCTCACGGTGCTATGGCCAGTCAGCTCTGGAGCCCAGTGGCATCTGCCACATGTCTGTGAACACATGGGGACAGCACAGTGGTGCTGCTCGGACCTGTCAGAGGCTCTTGGCCAGCTGTGGACTGGCTGCCCGAGGGTCAGGTATCCACACTTCGACCAGTTGGCTGTGGTCATGGGGACAGAGTATGTGCTATCACACATGTATACATATGCGTACACATATGCGTACAGCTACACATGCGTAGCCACACATGTATTTGCATGCCTAATAGAATAATCATTTAATAAACACTGGTATAAAGAATAATATTCAAAACTGGTGGGAATTCACTGGAAATTCATCAGTAAAGGAAACAGACCCCTATGAGCTGCCCAGACCTCCATGCCAAGTTATCTGTTTTGTACGCCCAATTTTTATGACTGCACCTGCTTGTTACCACAAGCTCTGCCCCAGGAAACAGTCTTAGGATCCCCCAACTTGACTGATGGTATTGGAGGAAAGACTTTGTTTCCCTTTTCCTCCAAATGATCTACAATGTTATTAGAAAGAAAATCTGTGATATGAGAAAAATAAAAGCCAAACTCCTGCTCTGTATCTTCCCTTGTACTTACCCACTGGGCTCCTGACTCTCCTCTCCCTCCTTCCCTCCTCCCCCTTCATGCCTAATTATAAAGCCCTGCTCCGGCAAAGAGAGCAAAAGCCTGAATCTTCAGCCCGATGGCTCTGAGAGAGAACAGCAGGATCAGTGGTAGAGTGAAGGCTTTTGCTCCTTGTTACCCCTCTGATGGCTGTTGGAGCAGAAAATGCACAAGGTTTCTCCACTTCTAGGCTATGGCCTGGAGTTACCCCAAAAGCTTCTCGCTCCCTAGGGTGGAGGTCTCCAGGAAGATGAGCGTGCCCACCCACACAGCACCTCCAAGTGATTTAGAAGCAGATATATCCTTCTCCAGGCTCTTTACTTCCTACTGTCGGAAAATGATCCATGCAGATGGGCTTGTGATGCCAGCGGTGCCTTCCTATGTGGGGTTCTGTTTTGCAGTGCCCAACCTGTGCAGCTGTGCATGAGGCAGATACCAGGTCGCTTCTCTGCCCCATCGGTGGGAAACTGAGTCTTGGTGACCCTGATCTATCCCTCCAAACCTTCCCCCATGCACATTCCCAGTGGGGCTACCACCACCTTCCTGTGTACCCAGCCTCAGCCCTTTGGAAGTCAGCTTTCACTTCCGGGCTTCGGAATTCACATCTCAGGTCTAGCACTTACTAGGGCTGTGACCTCAGTGAGTCCCACAGACTTACTGGGCCATGAGTGCGTCGCCTGTGAAGGGAGAGCAGTGGCAGCCTTGATGTGGAGCATCGGCGGGGATGAGTCGGGGACACAAATGTAGTGCAACAGAATCAGGCCTGGCGCCACTGAGTTCCCAGCAGCAGCCCCTCTCCCTGTATTCTCCTGATGATACTCTAAACTCTGCCCAAGGAACATCAGCATGTGGCAGCCTGGGTAGGTCTCGCTCTCTCTGTCCTGTTGCTGTAGGTGGGGTTTGATTATACTTTAAACCTCTCAAGTAAAGAGCAAAACAAGTGATACATGAAATACAAGAGTCCTGGAATGAGTTCCTTCTGAAGTGAAGGAACAAACTGAAATACTTACCCCTGGACTTCTCATGCACACACCTGGCTTTTCATTTATTCCAGGGGGTGCTGAGCTGTACACCTGTGCGTTAGGGCACAGGTCAACTCGTGGCTTCCAACCAAAACATCGCCCTTCAGTCCTGAGCGACTGCACACCCACCTGGCTCGCCAGGGAGGTTGATGGCTCTTTCTGCCATGGGTTTCACTTTATCAGCGAACTGTCCCCAATATATTGGCCATTTGCCATGCATCAGGCACGATGCTAATTCGTTTCATGATCTTATTCATTCCTTCCAATTTCTTCAGAAACTGACATTACAGTCATCGCTCGGATGGTTTTGAATCATTGACAATTACAGTATTACACACTTTTCTTCCTCTGAACTATGCAGTAAAAGAGATCTACAGAGGGTGTACTTGCTCTTGGCCCTTAAAGATTCCATTTCACGTATAAATGCAAAGAACCATCTCAGACTTCCTTCTGGGTATATCCCTAGAAACCAGACTCTGAATGAAGTTCAAAAAAACACCACCAGTTCTGAGGAATGCAGCTTATATCCTTGGGGCTCTGGCTTTCCCTAGGCCCCCAGTTGAAATTTCAATGCCCCCCACCTCCAATCCCTCCACACCTTCTCAGGCTTCTCCCCTGGGAAAAGAACGAGGTTTAATATCTGGGGGGAATTTGAAGATCATTGCCCTTCCTGCCACTGCCCCGCCCAACCCCACCGTCAGCTCTCTACAGCTGCTGTGCCTAGAAGGCCCAGCAGGTGTCACTGTGACCCTGACCATCCTCACGGGCCCCTCCTCCAGCCTGTGCTGGACACCTTTGAGGCCTGGGGGAGCTCCCAGGGGTGGGAATTCACCTCTAAGTACAGTCCTACAGGAAAAGTCCTGACTCTGCTGCACTCTCTCCCAGGGCCATTTTAGGGAAGGGCTGTGGTTCAGTGATGGTTCAACTTCATGGTCAAGGGGCTAGGCAGAGGTTGCAGAGAGTAGAGAGTGACGGGGTAAGTGAGGCCTTAGACCCTCCTCTCTTTCCTGCCTCAGTGTCTTCTTGCACTGCGTTAGGAAAGTGTCCTCCCCACCCCACTCTCCCTCAACCTACCTGACCACCAGCCCTGAGCTTTGGGAACAAATCTTGGTGACTGCTGAGGGCCACTCAGGGTCAGAAATCATTACACTGATGAAGAGCCAGAAGGCACAAAGAGGTCTGTAAGTCAGGGAGGCTTCCTGGAGGAGGTGAGTGTGGACTCCAGAGATGAGCTCCCAGCCCTGCCTCACATGAAGAACAAGGGAGAAGAGGGGCCAACCTGGGGGCTTGGTACTGTCTGGAGGAGGAATGTTGAGAAAGGAGTTCAGTCGTGGCCATTTTGGGGGATGTCACGTGGGCTTCCGGGAGCTAGCTCTCTCTCCATAAGCCAGAGAGGCAAGAGCCACAGACGAAGTGTGTGTGTGTGTGTGTGTGTGTGTGTGTGTGTGTGTGTGCATGCACGTGTGTAAAGGGGTAGAGGGGCGCCTGGGTGGCTTAGTCGGTTAAGTGTCCGACTTTCGCTTAGGTCATGATCTCGCGGTTCGTGGGTTCGAGCCCCGCGTCGGGCTCTGTGCTGACTGCTAGCTCAGAGCCTGGAGCCTGTTTCAGTCTGTGACTCCCTCTCTCTCTGACCCTCCCCTGCTCATGATCTCTCTCTCCTAGAAATAAATAAAACATTAAAAAAAATTTTAAAAATAAATAAATAAATAAAAATAAAAGGGTAGAGAGTCTTGGGAGGGGCTTACAAGGGGTTATGAGGGGATAACAAGATGCCGAGCAGGGAGACAAGAGAGGAGACATTCCTTCCAGGTTAAAATTGGGTTGTCTGGATGGGGGAGGGATGTGACAGGGGAGAGGGGAGGAGGGGCAGGGAGGAAGAACTAAGCCTGTGTCCGGCCTCAGGTACAGGGCTGAGCCTGTCTGGTATATTTGCTGCCTTGAGCCCTTGGCCTTTCTTGGGATGAAAAGTCAGTGACAAGCCAGGGAGATGAGGTTTTCCACAAAAGGTGGACCGTCCATTGTGAAGCCCAACTAGACCCCAAAGTACTGGTAGAACTGCCCGGTTCCCTCCTCTGCACTTGTTTGTGACCCCTCTGTCCACCCCCCGCCGGTTCCCCCAGAGCCCCTCAAGTCATCGGTACCAGTCACTCCCCACACCCCTCCCCTCAGAGCTGGCAAATCTGCCCTTTTGGTCATGACCTCACAGAGATCTGATCCTTCTGGAAGCAAGCCTTGACACCTGGGATGGGGCCTGGCCCAGATGGGGACGGGAAAGGCTTGAGAGCTAGTAAATACACACACGTCAGCAACACACAACACACAAGGGCAGGTATAGGAAAAGCTAGGGTCTCCGACAGAGGCTGGTGGGCGGTCTCACCTTCTCTTTCCTTCAGGGGTCCTGGCTTCCAGGAGCCACCGCGTGTGGAAAACATCTCAGGGCGCGCACGGATATGCACGGATATGCAGGGAAGATGCAGCAATTTCTCTGTCGTGTCCGGAGCTGGCCTCTTCTGAGCAACTTCACACCCAGTCCTCCCTCACTCCCCAGGGCAGGGTGTAGGGTGGGGAGGTGGGGAGCAGGCTGCCCGTGGCCCTGAGCAGAAACAGGCCCCCCTTCCCGTGCACACAGAAGCCCGACCAGCTGGGAAGGTTGGGGCTGTGGGGGCGGGGGGGGGGGGCGCTGTCTGTCTGCTTCTTCCCAGCACAGACTCAGACGCTTCGTGGGGGAGGGGGCTGGTAACCCTCCCAGGACTAGAACTCAGGCCCGGGTGGCAAGCCGGAGAATCAGAAGGAACCGCCTTCTCTAATCTGCCTGCTGCAGGAAGCAACAGGAATCACAGCCTGCTGTCGGCAGGGCAGGAGAGCACAATGAGGAAGGCGCTCTGACACCAAGGGGGTCACACCCAGGTCGGGTGCAATCGGCTGGGGCTGGAATAAACCCCGCGGGGGCTCCAGCCCGGCTCCCAGGCTCGGTAGCAGAGGCTGCGTAGCCTGGCTCGCTGACAAGCCCCTGTACAGTGTGTGACCCCCGCGGCTGATGTCTGTCGACTGACAGCCGAGGTCTGGGACGCCGGAGTCCTGGTGTTACCAACAGCCCTCACAGTTACTCCAGTGGCGGTGTGGTGGAGTTCCCATCGCAATAGATGCAGCCACAGCGGGGCTGCTGGGGCACTGTGTCCCCACTGCCAGGGCGCAGCCTTGGGATCCCCACAGATCTCTCATGGGGTCTGGGACAAGGACCAGGGAGCCAGACCGCAGGTTGGGGGACTTGCCAGCTCCCCAGTCCCCCGTTGAGGGTTCTCTGATACCTAGACACCCCCGTGCCGTCATGCCCCGCCCCCCCACCCCCGCCCAGAGCCCACAGAATACCCTTCCATAGCCATGCTGCATTGGATGCCCCCGGCCCCCCCGCCCCTGCCGGCCCCCGCCAGCTTCCTGGCGCCCCTGGCTGGTGAGTTTCACCCCAGAGGTGGCTGTGGGTCTTTTGGTGGCCAGGGCCACCGCCTTCCCCAAGTCCTTTTCCATTGCTCTACAGCCGGTCTCCCTCATCCGTAACCCCCAGGAGCGGGGGGCAGGGCTGGGGGCAAAAGGGGCTCTCTCTGGGCAGCGGCAGGGGGCGGGGGCCGGGGGCTCCCCTAACTGCTGAGGCTAGCCTTACACACCCAGCAACACATGTCCCCCTTTATGGCCAGGGCTTTCTCTCGGTGCTTAAAGGCAACAGTGAAAAGAGCAGGACTGATTCTGGCTGCCTAGCCGTCTCCTGGCAACAGGCCTGGCAGGAGGCCTTTCTTTCTCCCCCCACCCCACCTCCCTCCTCTTCTCCACCACCCCCCTTTTTCTTTTCCCCCCTGTGTCTTGTGTTGTGTATCATTAAAACTTCCCTCCCAGCCACTTGCAGCCAACAACCAGGCCCTTCTGGGACAGCTCGGCCGGCCGGGCCTGGGGGTGGGGGCTCCGAGGGGTCAAGCCCCCAGAGACAGGGCTTTGTGCTCTGGAACCAAGGCTTAAACTCAATTTGGCAACCTCTGGCATGTTCACGAGGGGCCGCCACTAGAACCACCTCCCCCCCCCTGCCCGCCCCCCTGCCCAGCCCCGCACGCCCCTCTTCCTTCTCTCCCCCCTCCCCCGTCTCAGCTCCCAGCCTCTCCTGTTACTGCCCAAAGCCTGCCAGTAGTGCCCCTGGGCACTGTCCAGCGTGCTAGGGCCTCACCAGGCTGGACACCAACAACCCCTCACCTAGAGGGACAAGCCTCCTCCGAAGGCGGGGCCAGCCCCGGCTGGAGGCCTGCAGCCAGCCCTGGCCCGGTGTCCTGGTCTGCCCTGAAAGAGGCATGGAACACAAAAGTAGTGGGATCATAGGGAGGGGGATCATCCGCGGTGAGTGTCAGGACCAGAAGGACTCCTCCCTTGGCCACTTCAATCTAGAGGGACACAGAGACCCAGAGAGGGTAAGTGCTTTGTCTGGGAACACACAGCCAGTCAGGGGAAAGATGGGGCTGTACCCCTGGTTTCTGGCCCCTTTTCTGGGGCTCTTTTCACCCCTTACAGGAGGGAAGCAGGTGGCTCTCGGAGGCCAGGGCACCTTCTGAGCTCTGACTTGCCGACCTCAAGGCTGGCCTGGACTGGAGGGATACCCAGCCACTCTGGACAACTGGAAGATAGTTGAGCTTCCTCCTCCATCCATCCCCCTCCACCCACCATGAGTGTCCGGGTCACAGAGGCCTGGGGCTGGGCCACCCTGTCATCTAACATATCCATAAGGCTGGATGGGTGGCCCCAAGTTTCCTATCAGATATGTCAAGGTAGGGATGATGTTGGGAGTGAATCTCAGCTCTTGGCCAGGGTGGCTTCCAGATCTAACTCCAATGCCTCTCCAGCTCTGCCAGTTCCAGCCTGGCTCACCTGCAGGGCCCCCGGCCAACCAGCAGGCACAGGTCACCAAGAAGGTGCCCTGACCACACGGGTTGGCAGCTGCAGGACACCCTGACCATGAGCACTCAGCTCTGCTATGCCCACAATCCAGTGTTTTCCAGATTCCAGGCATTTCCATGCCACATATACTCTACACCACCTCATTCATTATTTTCTTAACATTTTCCTTTAAATTGGTTTGCTTTGCTCTTAATAACTTCAAGTAAAAAGGAAATGTTAGCTTACTATGATTTTCGACAATGAAAATTTGAACTAGATGCTGCGTACTCCCCCACCCCCCTGCCCAGACTCTGAATGTGTGACCTTCTCTCTTTATTAGAAAGGAATCTTAGTGTCGTATTAGCAGCAAACAGACTTTCTCCTTGACAATACTCAAAAGGAGTGAAGGAGAATGGAATAGGGAATGTGAATAAATGAGCTTTCTCATTGTGTGATTCAGAGTTATTAAATACTACGCTTCATCTCGCAAGGCATCCACGGTCCTCTCCAGCTTCTGAGAAACATTACCAATAGCAATGGAAACGCTCTCCAAATCCCAACCTTTGGCCAAACTATATTTCAGGCTTTCTTAAAGTCTGGAGCAGGAAAAAAATATATTTTTTAAATTAAATGAAAAATATTTTGGTGACATCATGTTCTCTGATTTGGACTTCAGAAAATGATTTCTCGGGGCACCTGGGTGGTTAAGTGTCCGACTTCGGCTCAGGTCATGATCTCACTGTTCGTGGGTTCGAGCCTCATATTGGGCTCTGTGCTGACAGCCAGCTCAGAGCCTGGAGCCTGTTTCAGATTCTGTGTCTCCCTCTCTCTCTGACCGTCCCCTGCTCACTACCTCTCACTCTCTCTCTCTTTTTCTCTCTCAGAAATAAATAAAACATTAAAAAAAACAACAACCAATTTCTCACCTTAGCACCTGCCTTGATGTGCAGAACAAAATGCAGAGGGGGTGTGGGGAGGGCCCAGGTAGGGGTAGGAGAGAAGGATAGGGATGAAGAAAGCCTCCTGGGCCCAGCAAAGGGTATCTGGGAACATCATCACTATCACCACTGGCCCTTGATCATTAGACAGTCTGGGCAAGATTTTGCCATTGTGGGAGTTTAAAATAAGTCTTGGAGGCATCAGCATTTGTTGTCTTCTATATGCCCCAAGCTCTCTGGGTAAATTATTCCATTTAGCCGTAGGAGTTGTGGAATTAGCATACCCATTTGACAGATAAGAAAACAGGCACACACAGGTCCATATAAATCACCCAAAGTCACAGCAAAGCAGTGGCCGAGCCAGGATTTAAAATGCCTCCGTCTGACCCCACAGCCCAGGCTCCTCCCACAGCATTACTCGGACCCCTCCTGGCAACCTAAGGCTAGCTGGCCAGTGGGGACAGGCCTTAGAAGATCCTGGTCCCTCTGATAAAAGAGTAAAGCTGATGCTCAGAGGCCTGAGCATGGGGGCGGGGGGCAAGACAGAATGCAGATCTCCCCCCTTGCCCCCCCACCCTGTTCCCAGAGAAGTCTTCCACCAGCCCCTGAGAGTCCAACTCAGGAAGTGCCATGTGGGTGTGTGGGAGGGGGCTTCTCTGGGAGTCCGAGGAAGCCAGTGAATAGAGGGCTGTGATTACAGGTGGAGAGAGTGTGGGAGGAAAGCAGCTGAGCTCCAGCATCTTTTCCCTCTTATGTTAAATGGAGATATAATTCATACACCATAAAATTCAGCATTTGAAAGTGTGCAGTTCCGTGGCTTTCAGTATATTCAAAAAGTTGTACAACCATCACCAACGATCTAATTCCAAAACCTTTTCACACAAACCCCAAAATATATTGAGTAGTCAGGCTGCATCAGCCTTCCATTCTTCCTCCACTACTCGGCCTCATCCTCAGGCAGTGTCCCTTATGGTCACAAGATGGCTGCTGCAGCTCCAGGCATCCCACCCAGCGATGACATCCAAAAACGAGCAAAAGGGGCAATTTCTTAGTCTCATTTGAAAGAGTCCCCAAAACCTTTTCCCAGAAGTCCTTTTGCATCCCGCAGCAGACCACCCCTCATGTCTCAGTGACCAAAGCTGTGTCATCGGCCTCCCTCTAAACCAACCCCTGCTAAGAGGAATGATTCCAGCTTCGACCAATCAGGATTTATCTCTGAGCCAGGTGGGGGAGGGATAGATACTAGGACAGACTGAGAGGGCCTCTTTCAGCCTGGAGGAAAGGGGCCACCAGCATCGAAGACTTTGCCTTGGAGAGGCTCAGGAAGGAGGATCTGCCTGCCATAAAACTATAGAAGGGCTACTTACTGATCACTTACCATATCCCAGGTTCCATTTCACATGCAGACATCACTCCACTGAATAGGCAACCACTATTTGAGGCAGGTGTTATTTTGGAGGTGAGGAAAGAGGCTCAAGAGAAAGGCAGATAATGTGCCCAGTGTCACCCAGGAAGAGGCAGAGCTGGGATTCATTGGGTTATGGAGGTGGCAAGAGAGCTGGGCTTGAAGACAACCATTCAGACAGACGGTCTCCCCGCAGACATGTGAGACCCCACTCAGGCCTTACCCGGAAGCCAAGATGAAGGAGCGAAGGAGATGGGAACTCCCAGGTGTGGGGCAGTGCCAGACAGGTGCCCCTGGTCTGCCCGAGGACCTGCCTCTACTTATCCCAACCCCAGCCGCCTGCTTCTGGGCTCCTGCTGATGATCTCTGACCCCGATGCCAGCCCACTGGGTCTCCAGCCGTGTGTCTCGCCTCCTGGGACCCAGGGCCAGCAGTCGGCCCCATGCTGAGTTTCCAGTAATGGCTGCTGTTGGCTGTGGTGGTCTGTGGGCAAGCTACTCACCTGGCAGAGCTCTGGCAGGTACAAGCCAGGTTTTGACCAGAAATGTCTACACCATCTCCAAGAATCATATCAGTCCTGTTCTGCCTCATCTCCTGGAAGTGCCCCACGGAAATCTTTCACCCGAAAGACCCCTATGATGGAAAGAAACTTCGTGGCTCTTATTTTGGTTTCAAAGGAAACTGGGAGCCACAGTCCATACCAAGAAAAAAATGTGCCAGCCATACACTGCCAGCCACACAAAGGTCTGGTTCTACTTGCTGGGCAGGATCACTTCCCCTGGTGGGCCAGCCCTGTCTGGGTGAGGGGCTCCTGGCTTTGAGCCAAAGGCAAAATAAAGGGGATGTTGGGGATGGGGGGTTGGCAGTAGAAGGAGAAGAAAGGGACTGAGAAGGAGGGAAAGAGGAGCAGAGAGGGGTCCTGCCATCATGGGGAAGGGCAGCATGAGGGCCACCAAGCCCCAGATGCCAACAGGCTGCCAACCCCTGTCCTCACCCAACTTGGGGCAGTGCCAGTCTCCTCTGAAAGGGAAGTAGGAGCCAAAAAACAGAGTGATGGAGCTGGGGTAGGTGGGGAGCTCTAGGGGTCAAGGTCTACTCACGATGGGGACCCCCAGGGGCCCTAAGGAACCCAGGCAGGAGAGAGCAGTCCCCCCATCTGAGGCCCCAGTCCCTGCCTCCCCCCTCCCTCTCTCAGCCAGTCACCAGCAACACTTACATGGGACCTACAGTGTGCCAGCCTGCTCTGGGCGTTGAGGCTTCAGACGTCCCTCTCAAAAGTTTTGATTTTATGTAGCAGGGATCACCAAAGAGATTTTTTTTAAGTTTATTTGTTTTGAGAGAGAGAGAGCGCGCGTGCACGCAAGGTAGGGAGGGGCAGAGAGCAAGAGAGAGAATCCCAAGCAGGCTCCCTGTTGCCTCCAGCACAGTTTTGATTTTACAGTAGAGACGAAGTGAGCAACTTCACAGACAGATCTGATATATGACGCATGCAACCTAAGGCAGAACAATAAAGTGGGCTAAGAGACCAAGAGGAACAGGTCCAGGAGCAGCGAGTGGTAAGGGGGGGGGGATCCTCTCGGAAAAGGAGATTTTGAGGGGGGGGTCTCAAGTTGGAAGTCAGATGTGATTTCCCTGGATAAGCCCTGGTGGAGGAGGGCTCTTGGGCGCTGAGGGGGGACAGCTCGGCTGAGCCGCACCGAGGCAGGAGTACCCCTAGAGCAAGCAGCTTGTAGTCCTCAGCCCCTAAGAGCAGAAGGAAGAAACCCAATATTTATTATTCCCGGCTGCGGTCTGGCATTCTGTCAGCGCCGCTCTCATTTAACGCTGACGACTCCCTATGAGATGTCAAGTATTATCTCCACGTCCCACAGGATAGAGGAGGCTCAGCCTTAACCGGCAGCCGGCCAGTGGTGCCCTTCCATTCTTTCTATCGCTCCCTTCCCTTCCAAAGGACTCTGACTCCAACTCGCTTTCCAAAATGCCCTTGGGGGCCTCGAGATGACCAGCGCCAGAGGCGTTACCGCGACCGGAAAACACCAGTCACCTCACTTTCCCACAGGTGGCACCTGTGATGCCGGGGTGCGCTGCAGGTGGGCCAGGCTGGGAAGGACTCGGTGACATCACTCTGCCGGTTGCAGCTGAGGATCTCGACACAGAGCTGAGGCAGCCGAGGGGGTCCCGCCTGGCTGTGCTCAGGAGACCTTGCATCCCCTCGGCCCGCCCGCGTCCTGCGTCTCAGGCCCGCCCGCCCGCCCTCCCCGGGGAGCCACCTGGGTGGGGAGGAAAGGGGAGCCCGAAGCCACGCACACCTTATCCTCAGCTAAGCTCGGGATTGCGAAGTAGATTAAAGGCATTCACTCACGAGGACGCCTACTTAACCCGGATCCCCGAAGATCCGGGCCACTCACCAACAAAGTCTCCGGCTCCCCCACCCGCGGGGTGCGGGTGCGGGGCGGGGCGGGGCCGCCTTTTTCCCCTGCGGACTTTTCGCCTTTGTATCAGCACCGCCGCCAGGGGGCGCGCCAGGGCCGGTCGGCGGAGGGGCTGCAGGCTCCCGGCTCTTTTGTGTGTTCCACGGGTGCAGGTTCCCGGCTCTTTTTGTGTGTTGCTGCGCACCTATGGTGCTTCCCGGGTGCAGGATCCCGGCATTTCCAGGACGCTACCTCCACGCTGCGCAGTTTAAAGAAATCTTGCTCGGTGAATTCCTGTGCTCACCACCCACGCTACAACCTGCCTGCCTCCAGGCTGTCCTCTCTGGTTGTCCAGCCTTCTAGAGGCCTGCAAGGAGGTTCCCTATAGCTCTTCGGAGAAAGTTAAAAGCCCCTCTCTCCGGGTAGAGAGCAGTGGAGCCCCCCCACCCCCAGCCCCTCCCTGCTTCCCCCTTGCTATTTCCCTCTCTCTTCACCCTCCCCAGGCTGGTGTGGGCGCCAGGTTTCTGAGCCCGGAGCAGCTTTCGGGCACGTTCCAAGCAAAAATGAATAGCGCGTCCCTCGATCGGAGATTTCCTCCTCCCTCCCGGCGACAGACGGGTAGCCCCCTGCGGGCGGGCGGGGGCCTGGCCGCCGTATTCTTTGTCTCCGCGGTGCCTCCGCAGGGGGCCAGGCAAGCGGCGCTGAATCCACAGAGCGCACATCAAACGCAACCTCGGGGCGGCCAGAGAGGTGGGGGTGGGATGGGGCCGGGCAGCCACTCGGCAGTCACTGAGGTCCCCGATATTCACACACACAGCACAAAGTGCTTCCCACGTGCCAGCCCTCAGTTCTCGGGGCCCCCCGGCCCTCCCCGCCTCCTTTGCTCTCTTTCTAGAGGCCACCTTCCCATTCCGGGCCGGAGGCCTCGGGGTCCCAAGCACCGACGCCTCCACCACACCCACCCTGGCTGGGATTGGGGTGAATCGAACGCTTTCCCCATCGCCTGCAACCCACCCTGAGGTTCGGGGTGCCTATTAGTGAGAGGGTGTTTCCGCTTGCGACACGTGGCACGGGGGCGCCCTCCCCCTCCCGGGTAGGGACCATTTCTGTGTTCCACCGGCAGCGCTGGGCGGGCAGGAGGAAGGAAATTAAGCCTGTGTTGAAGGAAGGACACCTGGCAGGGGAGGGGAAAAGGCTCAGGAATCCCCTCCTCTGGGGAGCTTTCAAGTGGGGGGAAATCCCCACACACACTTCCATTCTCCAGGGCGCCATGCGCGGCCACTGGCAGGTTCCCACACCTCCCGGGGGACCAGGCCTCTCCTTCATTTTCCCAGGTTGTGCTGCCGGCCGAGGTCCAGGATTCTACCCTCTCACCCACTTGTTTGCTGGTCTCTCCTCCCTTCCCTGCCTCAAGCTCTTGACCTAGGTCTCCCGGTGCTCCCAGACTGCCTGGAGGAGGCACTGGATACAAGGGGTCCCTTGGAGAATGACCAGTGTCACCTACACTGTCCAGGGCTCCTGGCTGGGCTTGTCTCAGCCAATCCTCAGCCCACCCACAGCCTCAGGGATCTTTCGCCCCCTCTTCCCAGGGCTAGCACCTATGGAATGTTAGAGCCCCAAAAATGACCCCAAGAGGTCATCTAGTCCAGCTCCTGCCTCCTGGCCACACTGAATCCACAATCGTGCCTCAGTGGCCAGGGCAGGTAGCTCCAGTTAGCTCTCAGAATGACGATTTGGGGCCCTGCAGCCTCCCAAACTGCCAGGCAGAAGCTGAGATCCAGCAAGCACCTCCGATCAGGAAACCCACAGAGAGCACCCACCGGGCAGGACAGAACACGGTGCGGGACCCAGCAGGCCACCCGGGGGTGTGGAGGGCTCTCTACCCCTAGAGCTGGGCTCTGGGGCTCCACAGTCAGCGATAGTGGCAAACCCACTGCGACCCTCTCTCCAGGTGAATCAGAAACAAGGCCCCCCAGAATTAGTCCAGCACAGGGCATTTCTAAAGGATCCCCGTCTCTGCAGCCTGCACCCCAGTCTCTGTTCCTCCTGGGCAGGTTGGGGCTTTTTCTCCGTCTTGCTCATCCTTCTTTTCTCAGCCTCCCTCCTTCCCCCTTCCTCTCCTTCTCTCTCCTGGGGCTACCCCAGCTAGTCTCCCGCCCTCTTCTCTCCGTATTGGTGTCTCTCAGTTTCCCTCTCTCTCTCTCTCTCTCTCTCTCTCTCTCTCTCTCTCTCTCTCTCTCCCTCCCTCTCTCCCTCTCCCCTTCTCCTCCCAGTCTCTCTATCCCCCCTTCCTCCTCTCTTTCATCTCTCCCCCCACCCACCCCACCCCTCCAGCCGAGCACCCGGCTAGGAACGCGGCAGGAGCCGTGACAAGCCCAGGCGGCTCTCCCGACCCTTGGTGCCCCGGGGCCAGTTCCCCGAGCTCCCCGCGCCCGAGCAGCCGTTTAGGGAGAGGACTCTCAGGATGGGCAGGGGCAGCAGGTTCGAGCTGTGGGCACGGGTGGCCCAGATCAAAGACCAGGAATGTCTGGCCCCCTGACCCGGACTTCCTCCAGCCGTGCCCCCCACCTGGTGGGAGAGATAGCCCGCCATTCCAGGCCTCTGCGGGACTTGGGGGCAGCTCATTTGCTGCCATTCTGCCGCAGTCCCCTGAGTAGTGGCCCTTGCCCCCCCTCACCCCCCCACCGCTGGTCTTGCTTTCTTCATCCCAGGCGGGGGGCTGCTCCTGGGTCCCAGGTGCCTCTAGGGCTTTGGGTGGTGGGCAAGGGCCTGGGGGAAGCAGGCTGCCCAGGTGGCAGGGGGGGCAAGTCCCCAGGATCTGGCCTCCATCTCAGCCCCACTCCGGGCTGAGACCTAATTCTTTGACTCTGGAGAGGGAGAGGACAGAAAGAACCCAGGGGGTCGTGGTGGGACTTTTTTCCTATGGTGGGGGCTGGGGGTTTGGGATACATTTGGCTTCCACGGGGGGAAAGGACCCATTATCACTGATCGCCAGGTGGGAGCTGGGTAGAGAGTTGGGGGGAGGCCCACCCCGCAGGGCAGCAAGGTCTTCGTTGGACCTCAGCTGCTCCCTGCTGGGGCTGCTGCGTTTCCCCGGCTCCAAACGGCTTATCCGAAGATCCGAATGGGACTGTGGGCATTGCTTCCGACCCGAGCGGGAGGCGGGCCTGAACCCCTCGTGGAGGAGAAAGTGACCTGGCTCCGCGAGCAGGAAATGCAACTGGCCGCCGGTGTCAGTTGCAGGAAATGCAAAGGCAGCAGGAGGTCCCGATACCGATCTGATCCCTGACAAAAGACTCAAATGACACTCAGCTCCGTCCCCCGGCGCCGCCCGCAGCCAGACCTTCGAGTCTCCGCGGACCCTTCTGCGCGCCTCTCGGACACCCGGGAAGCGACCTCCTGCGGCTGGGGTCGAGTGGCCGGCCGGCTCTCGGGCTCCGGAGGCTGGAGGCTGGGAGGGGTTGTATTTCCCACCCCCTTCCGAGACCCTCGGATCCTGTCCTGGCCGAGCGAGGCTTCTGGAAACATCCCTGTGCTTTCTACTCTCGATTTCTCACACGCCCAAGTCCAGAGAGGTCACGGTCCCCCGAGAGAAAAGGAGCCACCCGTCAATGCCCACGCCAACCCTGCACCACGTGAACGCCCCGGTCAAAGCCCCAGCTTCTTAAACCTGCCCGGCGGGGGGCCGCGGCAGTCCCGGGCCAGCAGAGGGTCTGGCGTGCCGGGCTCCCCCCCGCCCCCCGCCAAGTTCCCACTGTGTCCGGGGCGCCGGCTTTGCCCAAGTTTGCTGGGCGATGCCCTTCCCGGAGCCCGACTCGTGGGCCGGGCGGGAGGGGCGCGTGATTGACAGGCTGAACTACAGACTCATCTCTTACCTTAGGCCGCGGGCGCTGATTGGCTGCTCGCTGACATCCTCAAACCCGGCTGCTCCGCGCTGGGCTCGGGAGGGGGGCGGCTGCGGGTGGAGGTGCGCTTCTGACAAGCCCGAAAGTCATTTCCAATCTCAAGTGGACTTTGTTCCAACTATTGGGGGCGTCGCTCCCCCTCTTCATGGTCGCGGGCAAACTTCCTCCTCGGCGCCGCTTCTAATGGAGCCCCACCTGCTCGGGCTGCTCCTCGGCCTCCTGCTCTGTAGCACCAGGGTCCTCGCCGGCTACCCAATTTGGTGGTAAGCTCGCCTCTTGTCTGCCCGCCGCCCGATTTCCCCGCCGAGTCCCGGGGAGGTGGGGGGCGCCGGCTGGGGGTGGGCCGCGGCTTCTTTCTCCTTGCCTCCCCCCAGCCCCCCACTCGCCCACCCCTCCTGGATTTTCTGCTGGTGTCGCCTTCAGAATCCAACTCCTGGCTTTTCTGATAATCACCATTTTCCCTGCTACTCGCTGCAGAGGCTGGAGGACTTTCTCCGGCTCAGAAGGTCTCTGATTCTGAAATCCTAACCCTCCACCCGTCCCAATATGGGGGGGCCTGAAGACCCTCCATTTGCCTGCAGATAGGTTTCTGGCAACCCAGCGCTGTCCCTGGGGCCCGGCCACTCCTCTTCTCCATTTTGGGGTCTTCATGGGCAAAATCTTCATTGCCACCCCTGTCTCCGCCGGCGCCTCCATCAACGGGATTTCCCCACAATAACCCCGCTTTGCCTTCATATTTCAGACCCTGATGGCTTCAGGGATCCCAGGGGCAGGGGAGCAAGGGGGATTTCATCAGATTCTCCCCACTCTGCTCTAGATTAATCTTGAGGCTCAGAAGTGAATATGGTATTTGCTGATCCGAGATGCCATTGAATTCGGATTTTATACATTTCTTGTTTGTCCATCCTGGCGAAAGGGGGGCTCTTTGAAAATATAGTTGTTGGGGAGGGGGTGGGTTTGTTCTTTGACCGAAACCCCAATTCTCCATGTCAAATTCGTTCCTTTTGGAAAACCGAGGACCGAGGAGAAAGGGAAAGGGAAAGGAGAATTCTGTCCCCGAGAAATGCGGATACAAAAGACATTTTTAGTAAATAAGGCTGGGAAACCAGGCGCGGTGTTTGGGGGGGAGGTGTGCGTGTATGTGGGGACTGACCAAGGAATAAACAGCCCTCTGGGAGCCCCAGTTCCTGGGAGTCCCCTTGTTTTCCAGGCAGCCCCACCGCCCCCCGGCAGGTCCCAGAGGCCAGAGGGGAAAGACACACTGAATCCAGCTCTCTAAATTATACCCCGCCTGTCCTCAGTCTCCAGCCCCCTGCATTCCGGAAAACTTTAATTAAAGAATCTTACCCTCCTGGACGTAGGAGAGCCTCGGCCTGGGGGGGGTGGGAGGTGAGGAGGAAGAATTTGGGGTCTGTGAGTAAGAAGAGGGCCCATGGCCCCCGGGGTGAATGTCAGAGAGGAATGCCACTGGCACGCAGTGCCACCTGCGTGTCCCCTTTCCCTGACTTGCTGCCCCCCAGCCCAAGGTAGGGGGAGCAGAGCCAGGAGAATTCCGGGGCCACACCCTGAGCCTGCCTCTGATTGCTTGGGGACAGTAGCATTTGGGCCGGGATGGGGGCAGGAGCAAGGTATGGCCAAGGGTCTGTGTGGAGAGGGTGCGGAGCATTGCTACCAGGACATAAACCCAAGAGAAAGTCTTTCTTCTGCCCAACCCATCCTTCCCGCAGCTTTGGGCTGGCCTGAGGCCTCCTGCACATAAAGAAGTCCAAGGGGTGGCTGGGGCCGACAGGGCTGGGGGCTCTGCCTGTTGGGAGAAGGCCACTGTCTAAACCAGCCCTGCCTTTCCAGCCCTTTCTGACCCTCTTCCCATCCCTGAGCCAAGGCCATGCTGTTCTTTGCCTTCCTGGGTACTGGGGGTGGGGGGGGAGGGTATGGAGAGAATGCTTGGAGCCCCACTGGCTGCAGGGGCGAGGAAGAGAGGCCAGGTCCTCTACCCTATTAACTGGAGGAGGACACTTCCCGGGGCAGTGCCTGTGGGGAAGGGTTGGGAGTGTGGGGGTGTCTCCTGTGTAATGGTGTTCTGGGAAGCATCTAGATGGGAAGATGTTGGAAAAACCTGGAAAGCCAGGACATCTTTCCTAACATAATGCTGGACATACGGCTTGTTTGGGGGCCGGGGGCGGGACTGGGGGGGACAGGGATGCTGCTTTGTCTGAGCAGAGGAGGTGTGTGTGTGTGTGTGTGTGTGTGTGTGTGTGAGTGTGTGTGTGTGTTCCAGGTCTCTGATCCTTAGAGGTGTCAACTGTACACTAGTGTGTCTGTATAGGGAAGGGTCTGTGCCTACAGCTGGGTGACCATGGATGTGAACTTACATGGGATGGGAGACCCACGGCTGTGACCGGGTGTGCTGTGTCTCTATAGACCAGTGTCAGCAAGTGGCTGATTCTAGGATGTGTGTATGTGTGTGAGACAGAGAGAATCTAGAAGTGTCTATGCCCATGTAAAGGTCAGCACCTGTGTCTGCTTGTGACACTACACATGACTGTGTTCATGACTGGGCATGCGAGTGTTGTGTGTGTGTGTGCACGCGTGTGCGTGTGTGCATGTGCGCGCATGCCTTCATGACGGTGTAAGGGGAAAGCCCCACAGCTGTCTTTGTGCATGGATATCAGTGCTCACGGCCATGACCTGATTGTGCTTGTAAGTATGAGTGTGAGGCTGTGTCTGGGTCCGCCCGTGACCCTGCCCTCAAGTGCCAGACGCTGGCTGAGCCCACGGTTGTGGGTAGGTCCTCAGACCTATGGCTTATGGGTGTGAGTGACAGCCAAGCTTGGGTGCATAGTGGGTGCCCATGGTCCTGGATGGGCAGTCTCGCAGGAGGCAAAGATCTAAGGAGGAAGCTGCAGGGGGCACAGCTGGCCGAGGGTCCCGGGCTGGGCAGTGTGGGGCAGGGCGCAGGGCCTTTCCTGGTGCAAGCCCATCCTGTCTGCCTGAGGACTGTGATCAGCAGCCCTCCCGTCTCAGGCCGTTTGTCTTTGGTCTTGGGCCTGGGGTGGAGGGTAAGTCACCTTCTCCCAGCTGGGGCCGGGCCTGGGACGGGGCCCACAGAGGGGACAGGCCTCGGATTCCGGTTCCCACTCTGCCTCCGGGGCAGTTGGTCGGATTCCGGTTCTTTGAGCGTCTGAGTCCAGCATCGCCTGCTCCCTTTGCCCTCCACCCCCACTCCCCAGCTCACACATACCCCAGGAGGATTTGCAGGGGAAAGCGTTTAGCTGGGATTCCTGGCCGTGCCACCCCTGGAGGAAGGCACCCCTGGCCCCCGGCCGCCCCAGCCCTGAGAAAAGGTGGACCAGAAAGTAGAGCTCTCAGGCCTCAGACAGGGGCTCGTGGAAGGAAGCGATGTGCTCCGGGGCTTCCCAGCCAGGTAGTGGTAGAGCCAGGACAGGAAGCGGGGTGACAGCAGCACCGATTTCTATAATTCTTCTTGTCAGTCCCAGTTAGCGACTGCTGGAGCAACTTGTCTTTCTTCTCCTTCTTGGGGGAAAAATGAACTCCCTTATTAGGACCCATCCTAGGGCCCTGCTACATTCCAGAGACAGAGGCCTTGATGGAAGGGGCCTACCCGGGGGGTCAGGGGCACACCCTGCCTCTTTGTGACCCACCCATATGGGTGCCTATGTCCTCAGGGCTCACCAGCCTGCCCTGCCTCCAGCTGGGGGGAAAAGCGTTCTGCCGAAGTCAAGGGCAGTGAGCCGGGCAGTGAGCCGGGAGATAAGACACCCGAGCTCTCTCTCCACCATCGGGGACCTATTTCCCCCACTCAAATGGCTGCCCTAGTCTCTGCCTCAGTTTCCCCTATCTGTCAGCTGTCCCGCTGCCTCCCTACCCCGCTCCCGCCTCCACCCGCCTTTCGGAGGCTTGTGAACATGTTCAGTCAAACCCCGTGGGGGTCAGTGGGCTGGGCCCAAGGAGGCACCTGGAGACTGCGGGGGAGGAAGGCCCCGGGCCAGGTGTTAACACTTGTAACAGGCAGGAATTACAGCTGGCTGGGGCTGGGGCTGGCGAGGAGCTGAGCTGGCTGGAGGCTGTTGATCCCATAGACAGACAGACAGACAGACAGATGGGCAGATCCGATGGCCAGGCCTGAACCGGGTGGTCTCCCTTCCAGGGCAGGCCATTCCCTGGGGGGAATGTGGCAGGGAGACGAATCTGGGTCTCTGGGGAGTGAGTTAACCCTCCTGCCCTCCGTGGGTGGGGTTTGCTGTCCAGACGGAGCAGCATTGGTGGCTGATCTGTTTGTATTCTTATGCTGGGACCGCATTTTGTTGAAAACAAAACCAAACACAGGTCAAATGTTACGAGAATACCAGGAGCCAGGCGCCGAGTTAGGGCTTTAGAAGAACCTGCTGGTGGGGGAAAGGCCTGGGGGGAGGGGCAGCAGTCAGGGAAAGTTCTCGCAGAACTTCGGAGCAATTTTCAATGGCTCTGCGGCCAAGGGGTGAGCCATGGGTGGAGGCTGGGCCCTGAGCATCACCTCCCCCCGCCCGGGGATGTTGAGGGCCCCAGATCTGAGACAGCTGCCAGGTAGGAAGACCTTCGGGGGTGGGGGGTGGGGGGTGGGGTCAGAAAAGGCAGACTGCACTGTGGTGCTAAGTTCTTTAGTGGACACTCTGCTTACCTGAAACTTTCTTGGTGACAAACCCCGCCAGACCCTGCCAGCACCCACACTCCGGCATCTGGGCGCATGCTCAATAACTGACAAAGGTGGAGAAACTGAGGCAGGCCAAGAGGGCTCGAGGTGGAGCTCCCCAAGGAGTGGATTTAGGGAAGCAAGCATCCCTAATCCACCTACTATGGACACTCAAGAAGGTGATAGGGAACCGAGACGGGAAGGGAGCCCTTGGGAGTTTCTCTGGACTTTGAATAGGCTTGGGCAGGACTAGGAGCATTGAGTCAGGGCAGGAGAAGTGACTTTTCTCAGAGGAGAACGGAGATTAACAGACTCTTCCAGGGAGAGTGGGGAAAAGGAAGACCCTCCTGGCATCAGGCAGTGGTGAGCCCAGGGATGGAGGGGCACCTGGTCTTCCGGCCTTTTCCAGCCACCCCTCTGTAAGCCAGAATCCTTCTAAAGCGCCAAGGAGGGAGAGACATTCTCTACCTCTGTCCCTAAGTGGGAGAAGAGGCATGCCTAACCCCTCCCTCAAATGTTAGGCCACCCTGGTATTACGTCTACACTGTTTTCTTGGGTGCCAGGAAGTGGTTAGAGCCATGTCTGAGTTCTGAGTTCACCTGTGTGACCTAGGATGAGTTCCTTTTATTCTCTTTGAGTCCCTGCCTCCCCTCTGGACTTCATTTTCCTTGAGTACCGGGAGGGGTCCCTTCTGCCCCTCGGAGTTCACGGGGCTATGATGGGGCTATGACGGGGACTGGTACATTGCTGCAAAGGATCAGCCCCAGGCAGCCCCAGGGCCACCTGCCTCCCACCCCCCACCCCTCCCGGGCCCAATCAGACATCCAGAGCCTGCCTTAGGCAGCCTGGCCCTTTACTTCTGCAGCACTGTCTGACCTCAGTCCCAAAGCCACATTCACATCCGGCTTTTTCACATACTACCTGGGTAACCTAGGGCAAGTTAACCTCTCCGAGGCTCAGTTTCCCCATTTATAAAATGCGAATAGTGATTGCTTCTACCTCAGGGTTGTTGTGAAGATTAGCTGAGTGGATCCATGTAGAGCTCTTAGAACAATACCTGGCATAGAGAAAGTACCTGGTAAATGTTAGTTACTTACACCCCATCTGCAAGCTACCTGGACCCTTTTAAGTCCTAGATCCAAACTTGCCTCTTCCAAGAAGCCCTCCCAGGTTGCCTCACCTGGCTCCGTTTTCTTATCTTCAGAGCTCAGCTTGCCCATTATACTTGGTGACCATGAGCCTGTTGCTTTCTTCTTTTTTCAAGTTTATTATTATTATTATTTTAGTAATCTTTGGACCCAACATGGGGCTCGAACTTACAACCCTGAGACTGAGAGTCGCTTACATGCTCTTCTGACAGAGCCAGCCAGGCACCCTGATGGAGTTAAGTCAGGCTCACCTAACCTAGGCTTTTTGCTTGCCCAGGAAGGGTAGATAAAGGCACTGGAGCCTCCCCTAGACCCCCTCCCACCCCACAGTCTGTGGGACTCTTGCAGCCAGTGCCATTTCCAGCTGGGACCTGGAGCCACCTCGGGCCTGGGCCGGACTGGGGAGGGGCGCGGGAGGCAGGCTCACAGGGGGAGTGGCACCGGGGCTGCCTGGAGCAGCCGGAGCACAGAAGTTGCTCCTCCAGGAGCCGAGAGATGATTCAGAAGGTGATTTATAGACGGAAGGCAGAAAGCTTGGCTCCTGGCCGAAGCGGCTGCTTAATTACATTCTTTAGTTTGGTGGGTGGGGGGGAGATGAGTGGGGCGGCAGCAGGAGATCGACCTGTACCCCCTCCCCCTCCAGGCCTTGTCCCCATAGCTGCCCCAATTGCAAGCAGTGTCCCCTCTTTTTCCTGCTCCCAGAGATGGAATTTCCTATTCTCGATGGGAGACTAGGGCAGGAGAGCAGGAACTTCTGGGGCTGGAGGAGGGGAGGGACAGGGGAGAGGCCAGGGTCCCATCTCCCGGGACGACTCCAGGGGAGTCCGGCATACAGAGGGGGCTGGGAAAGAGGACCGCCTGGGGAGCATCACTTCCTCTCTACCCTGCTTCTGGGCAGGTGAACAGCTGACCCACCCGATGGCAAGGCGTTTCTAGAATCTTCCTGCAGGTGCCAACTCCACACTTTCCCTCCAGTGCTCTATGCTACTGCTGCTTCTGGGTCCTTCCTTCAAGTATGTTCCTTTTAGGTTGTTCGGGTTCTCAGCGAGCCATGGGCAGGGGCACCAGGGACCAGGTTCTATGCTCAGTGGTCGAAACCCAGTTCTTAAGCGCCCGACAAGCTGTGTTAAGTGGGCACTACGTCTGCCTTAGTTCCAGAGGGTTCTCCAGGTGGGGTCTGCCTTGTATCAAGAGGGAGAGGAGCTTTGCTCTCCTCGTGTGAAACCAATGTATCAGGGCCACCCCACGCCTCCTGCTAAAGCTAAAATTGCTTCTGCCCTGTTGACAAACAATCCCCCCTCCCGTTGAGTTCCTGGCCGTGGTGACACCTGGATTCCCTACGCGAACACTGACCCGTGTGGCAGCCTGACATCTCTCTTGGGTCCTCTGTGGTCTCATCGCGGCTCTGAAGCCCCAAACCCCACCTCTAGTTCTGGAGGCTAGAAAGGTGTGTCAGGGGCAGGGCCGGAGGGCAGCCTGGGCCGATGGAGCCTATTTATCTGTTTGCAGCTTGGCGTGTGCAGCCAGGAGGAGTTGGCAGGGGTCAGGATGGGGACACTAGACAGCTCTCTGGTTCCCCCTGAGGCAGGTCTTCGCAAAATGGCCTCATTATGTGTGTGGAGTGAATTCCAGAAATGTCAGGCACACCCATGTATCCAGGGGAAGGATGGAGACGGAGATGCAGGAGAACAGTGAGGAGTGGCGGGAGGCTGCTGGCCAGTGAGTTAGGAGTCCCGAGCCCTGGCTCTGGCACTAGTTGTGATGTGACATTAGGCCAGTCCTTTCACTGGTGTGGACCTTAGGAAATAGGGCACCTGGGCAAGCTGCTGGTCTCAGATTCCCAGCTCTTGAGATTTCAATCCCTGATTCTGATCACCCAGCAATTAGCTAGCTGCCTGGGGGTGTGGGGGAGGGGAGCGGTCACTGAGAGCTGACCTCAGGGCAGGGCGGGGAGTGCTGAGCACAAAACTTTATACTCAAACAGCTGTGAGGTCAGGGATGAGTCTCTCACCTTCCCAGGCCTCGGTTTTCTCATCTGCAAAGTGGGTGATGATAATAACGCGATCACTTGCCCTGCCTACCTGCAGGGCTGCCAAAGCTTCAGAAGCAATCATCTTTATGAAGACCTTTGAGAAGCATCAAGCTCTTTCCAGAGAAGTTAGCATCATGGCTGGGCCTACCAGAAAAGAGGAGTAGGAGTCAGCCCCTGGTCAGAGGGCTAAGTGCGAACCCAGCAGGACCCTCGGAGACCCTCGGAGATGCGGGCATCTCAGCTCCCTCCCATGGGCTTCGTGAGGCTCCATGGGGAGCCTCCCAAGGTGGGGGCAGAGGTTGAGGCCAAGTGGCCACAGGACATGCCCGGGCTCACAGCTTACAGCACCGGACACAGGAGCCTTCCCAACCTAATGTGGAGACCAGGGACCTGACCTGGGCTCGGCCAGACACAGAGTGGGGTTTCTAAGCAGGGACACACAAGGGTGGGAGATGCAGTGGAAGTGAAGTGGGGGTGAGAGTGCAGAGCTCTTGTGAGGCCGGTGGTCATCGGGAAGTCCTCCCCGCCTGCCTAAGGACTGGCAAACTGGCAGACCGTTCACCCAAGCGAGGCTGGAAAAACAGAGGACTGAGTGTGTGTGCGTGCATGTGAGCGTGCATGTGCACATGCGTGTTGGGGGTGCTGAGAACCAAGCGCCTCGTCTGTTGGGAGGGCTGTTGTGTGAAACCCGCCCCTGGGTGCAGAGTCCCACTTATCTGACAGAGAGCCACCCCGCCAGTGAGAAAAGCCAATCTCTCTCCCCCTCTCTCCTTGCAGGGCCATTAGGAATGCAAATAGGGGTTGGTGGCACTGTGAGGGAACCAGCACCCGCTCTCCTGCCTGGCTCCTAACTGGGATTTCTGAGGGCCTCTCCCCTGCTCTAAGACCTCCTATGGCTCCTCACTTTTCGTCTGGCACCGAGGCTCCCTTGGATTTGGCTTCTCTACTCAGTAGTAGTTTCCTAACCCTCTGAGAGCCCCCCAGGTCCTCTGTGCCTGTTCATGGAAATACCTCACCACCTCCTGTCTCCCTGCCCCACACTCAACTGCTGAAATTCCACTTTGCCTTAGACCCAGATCAAAACCCTCTTCCTTTGGGAAGCCCTCCTAGATTTCCATAGTGATGTCCCCCTAAGCTGGGATTATGTCATCACTCCCTCCTCTTTGTACCCTACAAGCAGACACATCATATATTCCCACTCCCTTCTACCGTGGGCTTTGGGTGTCTTATTTTCCTCCTAGACTACAGATGTCCCCCTCAAGGGAGAATCTGGGTTGCAGTCCCCTGGAAACTGCCCCCCACCCAGTGCCTGGCATATAGTAGCGGTCAGTTAACAGAAACATGACTGTGCTATATGCAGTGCGCTTTATTTAGGCACAGACCAAAAGGTGTTTTGAAGACGGCCAGCTGCATCGTGCCTCACGACGGACGGTGTCACGAGTAGACTGAATGGGCGGAGCGGATACAAACCCCAGCCCCCGGTGTGACCTGAGGCTCGGAGCACATGGAGTCTACTAACTTTGAAAGGCAGCCGGCCCTGCTTCCCCTTGACCAGCGGTCAGCCTGCCCTGCTCCGCTCAGGTCCCCCAGGCTCCGGCCACGTGCCTGACAGCCCTGAACCATGGAGGGTGTTCAAGGAAGGTGGGAGCCCAGACCTGAGCAGGCTGCTCTCGTCCCCAGAGTCTCTGTTCCCCTGAGGATTCATTTTTCTATCCCAGCTCCATTTGCAAACATTGTCCATCTGTGATCTCTCTCCCTCCGCACCCCTCCCCCCCAGTCCTCACCAGCTCACACTATACTTGGGAACCTAAATCTTTCGTTTTGAACTCCCATTTGGTGGGACGTCTTTCTCCACCCAGGATTAGGGTGGTGTCTATGTCCCGGCACCTAAACATGCGTCATGGCCTAGAAGCAATCTCACCCTATTCTGTAGATGAGAACTCTGGTCACACAGCCTGTACTCGGAATCCACATCCCCAAAGCTGTTTCTTTCTACCACCACTCAGGCTCAAAAGGTGACTCCTTATTTGGGGCAAGAATTTACTTATTCATGTTCTACCTTATTCCCCAAAGGATGGCTTGGAGGCAAGACTATATTGGACCTTCAAATTGCAAGCTGCTGCTTTGGGTCTATTGACACTCTTTCTGAAACTCTGGGAGGTCCCTTCTGTGGGGATGTGTGCAAGTCACTGGCGAACTTTCCACACGTCTTCAAGCTGGGCTAATTGGGTGTTGGCATTAGAGGCCAGGCTCGGATAGGTGCAAGGCAGATCCCTGCTTTCTGAGCCTTCGTTTTCTCACCCGTGAAGTGGCCTCTCACATTACTTTCAGCTACAAGTTTTATCCTATCTAGTCCCTTCTGCCCCTTCTCACCGACCTCTATCAGACACATACCAGAAAGCAATCAGACAGAATCTTGCCCGAACCAATTCTTGTGTTAGTTTACCTGCTATAGCTGATTTCTTTTTGCCCGATCTTCACAATGCGGTATTCAACTCTATTCCTCCCTGAGGACAAGCAAGATCTCTCCTTTCAGATAAAATAGATTTCCCTTTATGTCCTGGCTGTTAGGAACCCCAGAGTCAAACTTGAAGTTCAATCCTGGCACCTGTATTGACCTTGACTTGGCATATTTCTCTTCCTCCTCACCTTGATCCTGATTTTCTGGTTTTAAGGTTATTATTTAATCCCATGTGTTTTGTAGTATAAGCTTCTTGAGGGCACGCACTGTCTTGCACACTGGCTATATTCTCTCTGCCTGGCAAGTACAGAGTAGGTGCTCAATAAACATTTGTTGTCTTTGGAATAAACATTTGGTGTCAAATCCTTTCTGGAAAAAGGCAAGGCACACATACATTAAAAAAGAAAAATCTTGCTCTGGAGCGCCTGGGTGGCTCAGTCAGTTAAGCATCGACTTTTTTTTTTTTAATGTTTATTTATTTTTGAGAGAGAGACAGAGCATGGGCAGGGGAGGGGCAGAGAGAGAGGGAGACACAGAATCCAAAGCCATCTTCAGACTCTGAGCTGTCAGCAGAGAGCCCGACGTGGAGCTGGAACCCATGCCCTGTGAGATCATGACCTGAGTCGAAGTCGGATGCTCCACTGACTGAGCCAACCAGGCTCAGGTGTGTCCGAGTTTTGATTTGGGCTCAGGTCACAAACTCACGGTTGTGAGATCAAGCTCCAAGTTCGGGCTCCATGCTGGGCGTAGAGCCTGCTTAATATTCTCTCTCCCCTCTCCCTCTGCCCTTCCCCTGCTTGTGCTCTCTCTTTCTCTCAGATGGGGAAATCCTGCTCTATCAGGGAATTGGGTTGCAAGAATTCTGATCATTTTCTATTTCTTTATC
Source organism: Proteles cristata cristata (assembly GCA_017311185.1). NCBI lineage: Eukaryota > Metazoa > Chordata > Mammalia > Carnivora > Hyaenidae > Proteles > Proteles cristata. The sequence continues at coordinate 198,677 of JAESUZ010004948.1, forward strand.
ATCAGCTCCCCCTACATCCGAAATCTATTAAAACCTTGTCTGTGGGTAAGTCACTGTCTTTTCTTCTGTCCATGGTCTGCTTCATTCGAAACTTGAAATTGGTACATAATCTTCCTCTTGGGAAGCTCTCTTGTTTCCAGCCAATGATTCTGCTTTTCCCTTGCCCTGGCTTCCTTCATACTGGTTCCTCCCACCTCCGCTTGCGCTGGAGGCCATCCAGTGCCACTGCTGCCATTCTGCTGGTGACAGGGTGCCCTGGTAGCAGCTACCCTGTCTCTCCCACTGGGATGCTCCCACTTCCCTAGCAGCCACTGTGAGAACGGCTATCGCTATAAGGCAGAGGGGAGGTAGAGCAGAGGGAGGCCAGGCCCAAGGTCATACAGCATGAACACCAGGGTCCCTCACGGCCAGCCAGGCCTCTCCCATTGGCAACACTGGCTTGGCTTGGAAGGTGCCAAGCCCCCATCTATGATAGATCTCCAGGGAGGGATAGAGAAGGGCAGACGGGAGGGAGGGAGGCCAGGTGAGCCTCGCCCATCGGCCAGCAGGGTGTCCACTCAGCTCCGAGCCACTTCTCACCTCCCCTGCTTCTGCCCTGGGCGGCACCTCTGGAGACCACCCCACGCAGTCCCTTGACTTTAAGTAAGAGAATGCCTAACCACGGGCTGGGTGGTCCTGCATCTTAACTGAAGCTTCTGCAAAGAAAGAGACTCTGGAACCTGCCTCGGCTATCAGGAAGGATGGGGTCTAGGACATTAGCACTGTCCTGGCATGAAACAGGCACCTGCATCCCTATTTTGTCTGTGAGATAATCGAGGCTGCCAGAGCCCAAGGACGGAGCTTGGAAGTAAGTAGGAGATGCAGAGTCGCGGTTAGCTGATAATGCATCGTGTACAGTGTGTGATGAGTAAACACGGCACACACTTTATTTATATTTCTTTTATAAAATAAAACTTTTTTTAAATGTTTATTTTTGAGAGAGAAAGAGAGAGGGAGAGACAGAGCACGAGCGGGGAAGGGGCAGAGAAAGAGAGGGAGACACAGAATCCAAAGCAGGCTCCAGGCTCTGAGCTGTCAGCACAGAGCCCGATGTGAGATCATGACCTGAGCTGAAGTCAGACACTCAGTTGGCTGAGCCACCCAGGCACTCCTCTCTTATAAATTCTTTTAAAGTTTGTTTTGTTTATTTATTTAGAGCTTGAGTGGGGGAGGGGGAGAGGGGGGCTGAGAGAAAGAATTCCATGCAGGCTCCGCGTTGTGAGCACAGTGCCCAATGTGGGGCTTGAACTCATGAACCCTGAGATCAGGAAATGCTTAACCAACTGAGCCACCATGCACCCCAGCACACACTTTACCTCATCCTGTGCAACAATCTCAGGAGGCAGATACTCCTGTAATCCCCATCCTACAGATGAGGAAACTGAGGTCCAAGAGAGCCAATCCAGCCTCCACAGCTGGCCAACCCAGGCCCTCCAACAACAACACAACTGCCCGTAGCCGGGCCCACCAGGCCTGTCCAGTGACACCACACCACATCCTGACAGTGAGGAGGTTCCTCCTTCGGTCTGACTGCAATCTTTCCTGACTTAGTCCAAGTCTGGATTCTCTTGTCTGTCCTCCTGGAGACATGAGGTGCACTGTAGATTTCCAGTTTGTCTCAAGGACAGGGGTGTATTTCTCTCTGAGTCTTCTCTTCTCCAGAACGATCCTTCCTGGATGACCCAGCCTCCTGCACGCCTTTAGCCACCTTGCTTTTCCTCTTCTGATCTCTCTCCAGCTTCTTGACATCCTTTTGCAAGTTATGTGATTCACACAACCTGCCTTTAGACCGGAGTGAAGGGGTCCTGCCAGACCCTTCAATTTAAAGGGCTCCACTCAAGTGTCTTAGGCTGTGCCCCTCCACACCAGGCAGGGGATCTGGAGTCCCAGGGGCCGTACCCACCCAGAGCCCACACTCTTCAACCCCCAGCCAATGCTCTGGGCACTCATGCTCCTGGACGTTCTTGCCCAAGTGGCCGTGAGCCTGCTTCTGGGCCGTGCAGACCTCGGTCTGGATTTCACCCTGTCAAGCCGACCATGCTGCTGGTGTCGCTGGCGTGGGTGCCCCTGGGCCCAAGGGGGAGCCAGGGGAGGCCATTTGCAGGGACTGCTTGGAGCTGGGAGGCTCTTTGGGGGGGTCCGCTGTGTGGCAAAACGGGGATGGGCAGACGGCAGGCTGGGGGCCGGCTCTCCCCATGTAACTTTCTTTCTTTTTATCGTATTTACATTATTTATTAATTTAAGTCATCTCTACACCCAACATGGGGCTCAAACTCACGACCCTGGATCAAGAGTCACATGCTCTACTGACTGAGCCAGCTAGGCGCCCCCTACCCCCCCACCATGCCACCTTTCTAGCATAAAACTCTGTGGAGAACCCAGCCTTTCAGGTGGTGAACAAAGATGAGAGAATGACCTTTTTTTAGCTTGTTTTTGAGAGACAGAGAGACAGAGTGTGAGTGGGGAAGGGGCAGACACACACACACACACACACACACACAATCCGAAGTAGGCTCCAGGCTCTGAGCTATCAGCACAGAGCCGGCTCGGGGCTCGAACTCATGAACCGCCAACTCATGACCTGAGCTGAAGTCAGACACTTAACCAACTGAGTCACCCAGGCGCCCCGAGAATGAGTTTTTCATTCATTATTAAAGGATGCATAGAGCACAGTACAGAAGGTAAAAGTGGAGAGCTCATGGAGGTGAACAGCACATGTCATATTTAACAGCATCAACCTGATACGAAACCTGGTAGATGAGCCTCTACTTACACTCTCGCGCAGGCCCCGTGAATGTCCCAGCCGAGCCTACGTGGACATGAAATGGGGCTTCCCCAGGCTCACGCCCTCACAGAATCTAGAAGAAGGCTTGCTTTCTCCAACTTGGCATCGCCTGCCATGTCCACCTTAGCAGACTGACTGCCTTCTACGTGGGCAACGCTTCTAACCCCTCCATGGTCTGGGTCTGGGGTCTGGGTCTGAGGTCTGGGGTCACCTCACATCTTCACATGCCTTCTTGTTAAGCTGGAACGTTGACTTAACCCATCCCGAGCTTCAAAGGATCTTCCTTCCTCTTTACGCGCTTTTGTCGTTTGTAAGTGGCCCGTCGCAAGAGCCTTCAGCTGACTCTGATTGCTGTTCCTCCTCCCGGGCGTGGCCTGGGATGCCCTGTGTGATCTAACCTCTCCCGAGCCCCCCACCTAGCTCGTGGCCCACTCCCACCCCCTCCCCGTGACCTACTTTTCCCTGCTTGGGCGAGACTGTGAGTTTGGGGGACAGCAGTCCTAAGCTCTAGATGGTTCCGCCTTTAGTAGCCGGGTGACCCGAAACTCTTTGTCTGAACCTCAGTTTTCTCTGCAAAATGAGGGCTGCTCTCATGTCTCGTGTAAAATGAGGAGTCAAGGACATAACGCGCTGAGACTTAGGGGAGGGGCTGGAGCCCGCGCACTTTGCGGTCCTTCCTTGTGTTATTGTCTGGGTTGTGCTTACACCACCGCACACCTCCAGGCCTTTATGCTCACCCCTGCCTTCCCTCCGAAGGACCTCTTCGAACTTCTGCTTATTTTTCAAAGCGGGTTCAGGCGACATTGTCTCTGGGTGGCCTTCCCTCGGCCTGGCTTAGCCCCTAAAGGTCTTCCATTGACTAGACTGGAGGCCCCTGTAGGCAGCAGGGTGCACCCCGTGGGTCCTGGGATGAAGGGGACCCTGCTGAGAGTCACCTGCCAGTCACAGGCTGAGCCTTCCAGCCCCAGCTCAGGGCCCTTCTGTGAGGGCCTCCTGGGAAAACCTGCTGGCATTTATCACGTATTTTCTCGAATTCTCTGTCCTTCGTGTGCATCTGACTGGCCTCCCGGACTAGAGGGTCAGCCCTTTGAGAGCAGGGTTCTGCTGATGTGTCTTCATATCCCTAGGGAGCCTCCCACCCGGAATAATGCAGGAGCACAGCTGGTAATTCTGTTGGTTGGTTAGCCGACAAGCCAGGCTCCCTCCTGAGCAAGTTCACATCCAGATTCAGCTGGCTCCCATTCTCTGGGACAGTGCTTTCCCCACTCTGTGATTCCTCAGGGTGTCCAGCTCGGAGCCTCAAAGCTTCGATGCTGGAAGGCAGCCTGGTGTTCCAGAAAGTGGGGTCATATTGGCCATAGTGTGAATCTCAGATGTGCTACTTAATAGCTCTGGAACTTTGGGGAGCTTCTTAAAAATCCCTGAGTCTCAGTTTGTTCATCTGTACAGTGGGAATAAAATTTCTAATCTCAGGGCAGTTTTCAAGATGAAATGAAACAATACACAGGAACATAGAGGGGAATAAATACTGACTAACTCAAGGATGTTCTGAAGGTCATTGCAATGCAGCAAGGGTTATAAAAATATTCTATCCCAGGCCAGGATCTGCACAACAAAAAGATCTGAATTCCTCTCCAAATAGAGAAGGCCACGCTTGGGGAAAGCCATATGCTTTATGTTGTTTTGCTCCAAGCAACTTAACCTATTTGAAGAAGGAAGTGGGTGATGGGCATGCGGCAAAAGTGTGTGACTCTGTGGACCCAGTGCAACGTAACTCTGGCCTGGCCTTCTGTCCAAGTGTCCTGTTTGGCCAAAATACTCAGCTTGCAGCTCTTGGGAAGAGAAGTGCAAATCGGATGTGGAAGCTGTCAGTTCTTACTGGGGTTCCAAGGACTGGTCTGTGTAGGTTTAATATGGCTCTGGTTAATGGCTTTGACACTGGCCATTTCAGCCTTGCCAAGTGCCGTGAGCAAATTAGGCTGAGGGTACTCGGAGGCCTGGGTAGGATGCAGGCCGTCCCAGGGACAGCAGTGGGAGGCGAGAGATGCCCTCTAGACCACAGGAAGGAATGTTGAGAAACTGAGGTACGGAGAGACCATATAATGCTTTTTGTTCTTTAAAATGTTTTCGATTGTTGGGGCGCCTGGGTGGCTCAGTCAGTTAAGCGTTCGACTTTGGCTCAGGTCATGATCTCACGGTCCGTGAGTTTGAGTCCCACGCCAGGCTCATGTTGACAGCTCAGAGGCCTGGAGCCTGCTTCGGATTCTGTGTCTCCCTCTCTTTCTCTGCCCCTTCCCTGCTCACGCTCTGTCTCTCTCTAAAAATAAATAAACATTTAAAACATTTTTAAAAATAAAACATTTTTTTATTGCAAACTGATAAAAAATACTTTTTGTTATGTGATACTTAGTACACACAAGAGAAAAAACATACCACATAATATATAGGTTGTAACACCAAGATGAAAACCTGGGAATCACCATATTCCTGAAGAAGCAGAACATGATCAAGGTCATGGTCTTGTCTGTGTGCTCTTCCCTAGCCCATCCCTCATCTCCCTCTAGACATGACCACATCTTGAACTGTGTGTATTTGTCCCATCCCTTTAAAATAATAGTTTTTCCAGGGGTGCCTTGGTTCAGACAGTCGGTTGAGTGTCTGACTTCAGCTCAGGTCATGAGCTCTCGGTTTGTGAGTTCAAGCCCCGCGTCAGCCTCTGTGCTGACAGATCGGAGCCTGGAGCCTGTTTTGGATTCTGTGTCTCCCTCTCTCTCTGCCCCTCCCCTGCTCCTGCTCTGCCCTTCAAAAATAAATAAACATTAAAATACTTTTTTAAATAATAGTTTCCCAGCCAAGAATGCCTAAACAGTATATATTTCATTTTGTTTATTTTTAAGCATCATAAAAAAGACGTTATGCTGTATGCAGTCTTTTCTAATTTGTTTTTCTCCCTCTACAATATGTTTCTAAATTTCAAACTATGTTGCTGAATGTTACTGGAGTGCCTTGGTTTTCATAGTTGTGTAAGAGCCCATCGTCTGACTACACCCCACTTGCTGATTCCATCTCCCGCCAACGGATGAGTGTCTTGGCGGTAGACACTCAAGTGACGGGGGCTCATGCGGGTGCCTGTTGCACGATGCGCAAATGTTCCCCTTTGCAAGTTGACACCAAGCTCTTCAACGAGGTTGTGTCCGTTTCTAACTCTCATCTTTGCTCTACATGTTCGCTGACGCTTGGAATCAAGTGGTTTCGTTTTTGTCAATCTGGGAGCTACCAAAGGTGATCTGTGGTCTTCCTGTGCAGAGAGGGGACTGTGTTAAGGTCCCAGAGCTGGCAGAAGCAGAGGTAGGGCGGGGCGATGTGTAGGACATGCATTTGGAAGAGCATATGGCCCGTGTCTGGCATGTCTGGTGGAAACCCCCAACTTGGCCTTCGGTCCTTCACGCTCCTTGTATTTTCTGCCTGAAGCCCAGAGGGCATCACTGGCATTCAGGGACAGGGGCACGTTGCCTAATCGAGCCCCAACCTTGTATTCTCTGGCTCCTCTCTCCATTCTTTGTGCTCCTCAAATGCGCCCTCCTGGGCTGTGAACGCCTGCCCACTTTCCAGAAGCAATGCCACTCCTTCCAGGAAGTCCCACCCTGGCAACCCCGTCAGACGTAGGGTCCTTCCCCCCTAACCCCCTGCCCTCTCTCTGCCTCAGTTACAGCCAGAACATCTCCCAGGTGACACTTCAGGGAAGATCTGAAGGTGAATATTTCCCCTAAATCTATCCAAAAGCCTGGATTCCTTCCTTCTAGAAGAAGAGCCACGAGCACCTCAGCACACCTCGGGAACCAGATGTGGCAACCGTGTCCTGAAACCTCTCTGCCTCACAGCTGTCCTCACAGCTCAGCCTTGCCCATCCCCCCTCCCACCCTGGGGTGAGACCCCACTTCCTTAGGCCTTACTATAAGGATAAAGAGGCATAGGATCGCTTCTCCAGCTGGAAAACTCTTCCCTATCTATCACTCCTTCACCTGACCATCGCCTTCCCAGGATTTTCCAGAATCCAGCTCAAGGCTGCCATCTTTCTGGGCAGGATCTTCCCATCCTAACTGCTGCTAACCTCGCTCCCAGCTCATCTGCATGCCTTTGGGCCAGAGCAGGGCTTCCTACGTGCGTGGATGTGCGTGGATCCGTGTGGATGTGTGCATGAGCTTCTTACACCTGCCCCACCCTCGTGATCCTGCTGAGAAGGGCTTCTGGGGTCCATTAAGTTTGGGAAGTGCCACTTGCTACTTTCAGCCCCTTGATGTTTATGGTGCTCATCAGCATATTAGCATCATTAGCATATTAGCAACACAGGCCCTGCAGGGATGACCCCTCGCTTTCATTTGTTGAGTCTGTTTCCCAAAAGTACTGAACTTGGTAGCCTTTTCTCTCTCCCCAGACAACTACTATTACTCATTTGGAAAATGCCATCTGGAAGATTCTCCTGCTCCTTTCATATATCAGTTTGTCCTTGTGGCCTTATTTTTGTCAGCAATCAGGCTGTGATTCCTCTTACTTCTTACTTTTTATTTTATTTTTAAATTAAGTCATTACTTTCACAATCTTTACACCCGACATGGGGCTCGAATTCACAACCCCAAGATCAAGAGTCGCCTGCTCTTCCAACTTAGCCAACAAGGCGCCCCTCTGGCTTTTAAGAATCATCCTTTGTGAACTACTTCAGTCCAGAGTACCCTTTCCAGAGGGGCTTGAATTGAATGAATGCGTGTATTCACAAATGAGTGAATGAATGAATGAAGCAATCAGTCAATAGGTTGGTCATCCAGCTGTGAAGAAGCAGTCAGAGGCAGCCTGGTCGTTGTACGCTGGGGACACACGGCTATGTGGCCAGGGTCAGACCCTCTCCACAGAGGAATGAATCACTCTCCCACATTAGCCTCCAGTAATTTTCTTTTTAGGCATCTCTCTCCTGGTGAGACTAGGAGCCCTTGCAGGGCAGGACCCATATCACCCTCACCTCTCTGTACTCCCCGGAAGTGGGGACACAGGCCCTGATTGCTGACTGACATCTCTCCTCTGACTCCTTCCAGAGGGATCTAGAATGCCGTGGTCAGGCCTGCAGGCTCTAGAGCCAGGCTGGATGTGTCTCTACCTTCCCGGGTAACCTCAGGCAAATTCCTTCACCTCTGCGCTTCAGGTTCCCTAGCCAGACGGGGGTGACGATAACAGTCTCTTCCTTACAAGGTTGTTAGGGGACCACATGTTAATGTGCGTGAAGCGCAAGAAATATGCCCGACACGGAGGGCAGGGCTGGCCTGTGCTAGCGCTCGGGACAACAGCGACCCGCCGTTCATTGTACCAGGGACTGTGATGCTGTCGTTTCTGCACCATCTCAAGGACTCCTCCCTGCGGTCTCTGTGAAGGAGGTGATGTCTGTGGTTTTCCCGTCGGAAAGTGGAGTCCTCCCGGACGGGCCCAGGAGTGAGTGGGAGCAACGAGGTCAGGGCTCCGGGCAGCCGGCTCGGCTCTGTTAACCTGGGGGGCAGCTGCTCTGCGCCCTCGCCCACAAGCACCCCCACTGAGAACCCCATCTGCTCTTTTACCCTCCGTCCTGCCCCGAAAGATGTGGATCCATGGCACTGCACGGGTGGACTGTGTTGCACGCAAGAGAGAGAGTGGAAGCGAGCGAGAATGAGTCCTTCGAGAGGCCCGGGCGGGTGCCGCCGCCTTCGTGGTAGACGCAGGAAAACAAAGACGTTGAGGCAGGATGCGGAGAGCACCCAGGGCAAACTCACCCGTGAATCAGCACTGCTGCAGAACCGGCGGAGAGAAACTGGAAGCCAGCTTGGTGATCACCCCCCCACTGGCACCTTGCCCAGGGCCCTGTGTGTGCCCGGGAAATGTCTGCAGGCAGGAATCTGTGCTCGCCGTTATCCAGGCAGGTTATCTAGGTGGAGGACAGACGGTGTAAGAGGGCATCAGGGCCGGGTGGGGTGGGGGGGGGGATCCCTGACTTCTGGGGCGAATATGCTGGAATCCCTTTCCCCACGGGCCAGCTTCCCAGACCCTGTAGGCCGACTCCACTCTTCTCCACCTAAGAGGAGACCCTCGGGAGCCATGGGGTTGACCGCCCTCTTTATTTCCAGGGTGGCCACGGCTTTATTCCAGCATCATCCAAGGCTCGCGATACGACAGAAGTGCGACGTGAGGACGAGGGAAGGGCTGGGGGGATGACGTGAATGTAGGAGGTTTAAGACGAACACGCCAGGGGCTGTTTATCTTGGAGCAGAGAAGGTCGGGGGGCTGCATTCCAGGCAGGGGAGCAGCGGCTCCGGCAGCACCCGAGGAGAGGCCCCGAGAGCCAAAACGGTGGCTCCGAGGGATGGCGGTGAGGTAAATGGATGAGACTGGCCATCGCGTGTCACAGTCAAAGGCACCGTGAGGGGAATTGGTCAGCGAGTTCAGCAGAGGGACCAAGAGAAGTGAGGCTAAGAACTTTCTGGCCTGGAAAGAGGAGAGACTTCTCAGGAATCTGTGGCCGGGCTGGTCTATCAAAAGCTTGACTAGTGTGAGAATCTGGTAAGGGGGTGAGTTTGTGACTCTTCACCTCTCCATGGTGGTGTGGTGCGCTGTGTGGACGGAGGAGAACCAGAATTCCGTTCTTCTCCATCTGGAAGACGGGGAAGAGTCCCTTAGTTGGCTGAGTTCTTCAGCTCCTCAGCCCCTTGAGATCCCAACTGAACTCCCAGTCTGGGGCTTCAGAGCCAGAGGGTGTGAACACTGGGTCCCCTTGGCCTTGGTTTTGTGACAGACAACCCAGCCCCGGGCTCCTTCCAGCTCTGACAGGATTCTTTCAGGGGGAACAGCTGTGGTCCCCACTTAACTGCCTCCAAGGTCTAAACTCATCCGTTGGGATCTCAGTCATCTCTGCTTCCTTCCCTCTTTCCTCTTTATGTTTTAGGTGTTTTTGAGTCACATCAATGTCCCAAAAGTCTCCTTCCTCTTCCTTTGCTCTCAAGGCATAAAAATCCACCTCAGAAGACCCCACCTCCCCTTCACTTACTCGCCCCCTGTCTGAAGCTCAGTTTCCTTATTTGTAAAGTGGAGACAGTATCCATCTCTCAGGGCTGTTGAGAGTATTGACCAAGATGCTGCATGGGGAAATGCTTTCCAAACTGGAAGGTGCTGGAATGTTTGTCATCTCCCTTGACCCCTCTTCGATGCCTCCAGGGAGGGATCCTGAATTCACATGTCCTGTCTTACACACAAATCCCTTCCCTCAGAGGGAGGTTTCCTCCCCTCCGGGGGATGCCTGGAGTGTGGGTCTAGCCCTTTCTGAGATACAGACAAGTAGACCTCAAGTAAGGAAGAGCCATTACGACAGGCAAAAGAAGAAAGAAAGACCGACTGACCCACCCGTGGTCAGGGGCCCTGGTGTTGGGTTTACAGCCTGAGGGCAGGACAGACTTGAGTATGTATTTCCTTCTCTTCCCGCCCTCCATCAACATCTCTTTCCCGAGAAACGTGTTCCCTTGGTTGCGCAATGAGGCCACTCGGTGCTACCATTTCCTAGCTGTGTGACCCCAGAGAAGTTTGCTCAACCTCTCTGAACCCATGTGGTTCCCTGTCAGATGGGGGTAATTATAACCTCAGTGGGTTCTTTGGCAAATTAAATGATATATTCTATGTGACGCATTTTACACGGCTCCCGGCACGGTCAGGGCTCAATAAATATTAGCTATTATTGTTCATAATAAATAACCAATCTGAGGGACCCAGTAACTTGGTTTCCTCACTGCCTTACTTACAGAATGCAGTCATTTATTTCCTCCTGAGCTTTTGAGGCACTCTTTACCCGAAAGAATACACCCTACATTCTCTTTTCCACCATTGGGTATGTACCTGTAAAGGCATTCTTCTTTATTTCATTTGGAGCTCAGGGTGTCCCTGTTAGCGCGTCCTCCCTGTGCTTATGCGGGCACCTCCTCCCATCTGTGGTGACTCAGGCTTCCTCTCAGGCCGCAGTGACTCCTGAGGGGACCTTACCGGAAGCTAATATGCCTTGACATGTTGCCCTTCGTGTTGAACACACATCCTATTTGTAGAGAAAATGGTTCTGTTTTGCTTTAAATGTTTGCTGTGTGTGTGTGTGTGTGTGTGTGTGTGTGTGTGTGTGTTGTGCTATGTGATTATTTTCTTGTCTGTCTTACGTGTGTCTCTTCCTGGAAGAAATTCCTTTCTACTTTGGTCATGAACGTGACTAGAACACAGGACTCACAATATAGAAATCTCCGTGGCACCATTACGTCGCCGGGTCTGGTGGGACGACAGGATGGGTGTAGGCCGCGAGCGGAGGTGACGTAGCCGCGAGTGAGGACAGAGCCAGAGGAGGGGAGGGGGAACTGTACCGGGGGCTCGTGGAGAGAAGGCATCCCAGTGAGAGAGGACTGGGGCCTCGAGGTCCTAGACACAAAACAAAGGCAGCCGTGGGCCAGAACGGGGCAGATGTGGACCCCCAGTAGGAGAAGGCCTTGGTGCCTTGGGGGCCCTGACCCCCAGGGAGTCAGTGTGCCGCGTCTCTGCAGAGAGTTTCCAGGGCTCACAACATTCCCACCGCTGCAAGAGGGGGAAGTAAAGGCAGGAAAAAATCAGAGGACAGTTGGATTGAAAGCTTGGAAGAAGGTCACCAGAAAAAGCATCAGGCTGCAGGGGGAAGTGATCTCTCTCTCTCTCTCTCTCTCTCTCTCTCTTTTTTTAGCTTTTATTTATTTTTGAGAGACAGAGCATGAGCAAGGGAGGAGCAGAGAGAGAGGGAGACACAGGATCCGAAGCAGGCTCCAGGCTCCAAGATGTCAGCACAGAGCGCGAGGCGGGGCTGGAACTCATGAACCGTAGTGATCTCTCTTGAAAGAGACTTTTTATCTCGTCTTTTTCCAGTGAATGTTAGTGCGTGTTTTGTAATGCACGCAAAATACGAGCATGGTAGCTGGCCAGCCGGTGCTGTTGACCCAAGTGTGTGTGTGTGTGTGTGTGTGTGTGTGTGTGTGTGTGTGTAGGGGCACGCCCAAACACTTTTTTTACCGGTGTGCTGGTGTTGGGTCAAAAAAGTTTTGCTTCTCTGGCTGTGAAGAGGAGATTTGCGGAGAGCCCAGGAGAAGGGATGTTGAGGGAGGGCTCCTTCCCGAGAGGAAGGTGGAAACACCAGCATCTAGAAAGGTTGGGCTACTTCTGGGAGCAAGAGAGGTGGGGCCCTTGAGAATGGGTGGCGGGGAGTGAGGGGGGCCCCCCTCCCACCGCCACCCTGGGCAGGTTCTGAGCTTCCTCTGTGACCCAGGACAGCCTCCACCCTGCTTCCTTCCCTTAAGGTGGAGGACACCCCAGAAAGGAGGGGGTACCAGGCCCATTTCATCTGTTTCTCTGGGCGAGGGGCTCGGCCTTGGCAGCTGTAAGCTCCCCCAGGGCCATCTGAGGCTCAGCAGGGGTTGAGAAGCAAGGATCCACCCCTCGGAGTGCTGGAACGTGGGCCCGGCCTTCAGCTTTCAACAGGTGCTGAGTAGATGTTTGCAAAACCCCATCAAGGCGCCTGTGGCAATGAGCCCCTTAGGAAGAAAGGGCAGAGGGAATGAACGCAAGGACCCCGCAGAGGAATTGGCTGCAGGACTCGGGACTGGTGAATTGGGGGCGGGAGGGGGCGCAGAGGAAGATGTTGAGGCTCGCTCCAGCTGCTTCGGCTGCAGATGGGGAAAGGGGCGAGGCAGGGGGCAGCCACCGCTTTGAACTTGCGTGGAACCTCCCTAAGCAGAGTGGGGAAGTCCAGGTGCCGCTCAGGGCGGTTTCACCTGCGCGTGCTCTGCTCGTCCCGGGGACGAGCTCCTGGGAATGTGGTGGAAATACCCGCCTTGAAAGTCAGGGAGCGAGCAGCACCCTGAGAGCCCAGGAGCCTCAGTGACCTCGTGGAGTCTCTCGCGAGGCCGCGTCCCCCACGCACAGGCTGTGTGCATCTGCCTTCAGGGTCCCCGGCCCCTGGGGTCCAGGGGTTCAGGCCCCAGTCCCTCCCGGTTGTCGCCAGAAGTCCAGAGTGTGGAGGAATTTTAATGTTATTGTTTCTTCAAAGTTTAATTATGAAAAGTGTTAATGCAGAAAACAGAAAAAATACACATACGCACACCTTCTAGTTCAGCTGTTACACACTTTGCCCCGCCCCTCGCCCCCCAAAAGACCCCCGCCCCCAGTTCGGTGTGGTTTCTTTTTGCTGAACCACTTCAAAGCAATATAGTCATCATGATTTTTCACCCCTGGATTTCCACAATGTAAGGATGACCCCCGTGGCCATATACCATTATCACACTTAACAAAATTAATCGTGATTCCTAATGATTCGGATTTCCCCCAGTAATCCTCAAAATGCCTTCCTTGCCAGGATTTTCACACTAGGTTCCAGTTCTTTTTGGTTGTTATGTCTCTTAAGCTTATTTTAATCTAAAGCGTCCAACCCAACGCCTCCAAGACACACACACACACATACATACACACGCGCGTGCGCGCGCTTTTAAAAAATGACATGGACTTCTGGGGGCACCTGGGTGGCTTAGTCGGTTAAGCGTCCGACTTTCGCTTAGGTCATGATCTCGCAGTTCGTGGGTTCGAGCCCCGCGTCGGGCTCTGTGCTGACTGCCAGCTCAGAGCCTGGAGCCTGTTTCAGTCTGTGACTCCCTCTCTCTCTGCCCCTCCCCTGCTCACGCTGTCTCTCTCTCTCCTAGAAATAAATAAAACTTTAAAAAATTAAAAAAAAAAATGACATGGACTTCTGGAAGGTTCATGCCTGTAGCCCTGTGTGCCGTTCCACATTCTCGATTTGTCTGGTTGCTTCCCTATCGTGTGGTTTGGCTTGTTCCTCTATCCTTCCTGTTTCCTGACTGGATGACAGTTACTTCTTGAAGCCTGGGGAGATTCAGGGCAAACATTCTGGACCAGAGAACTTCCTTCAGGATGCTGGGTACTGCACATGGCGCCACCTCTCACCATGCCGTTGTCACACTCTGGGGGAGGTTTTTAACAATCCAGTTTTCTGGACTCCTCCCCAGAAAGTCTGATTCATCAGGGCTGGCTTTGGATCCCAGGTGTCTGTGTTTTTCGAAACCACCCAAAGTGATGCGAGTGCCCCAGTGCCGCAGCCCATACCCCCGACTAGAGCAGCGAGCCAGTGAATGCTTGTCATCGGGGCCCCTGAAAGGTGGTGCGAGGGAGCAGAGGTGGAGTGATTGATGTAGGTGAGGTCCTCGAGACCCCAGCCTTTCTCAGTGTGTGTGATCAGTGCCGTCTGGGTGTGAGGCGGGGTGGGTGGGCATCTGGGTCCCAGTAGGGGAGGAGCGCGAGAGATCTGGTGGCAGCCCCCAGACTCTGCTGGGAGGTCTGGCGGGACGAGGGGTCCCCCCCACACTTGTCTGTGCCCCCCAGTGCCCAGCACAGGGCTTGCCCTAGCATATGCGTTCTTTTGCGAGAAGATAACACAACAAGCTTGCAGACGAGCCCTGGGAAGAATCCCAGCCTAGTGATTCTGCTTTCTGTGCTTTCTCCCTCCCGGGCTTCTTCCTAAAATTCAAACAAAGGACTTCGGGATGGTAGAGGCAGCTGCGTAATCAGGCCCAGAGAACCAGTGGGGCTGTCCCCTGCCCTCAGCTTGTCCTGATGGTAGCCTGCGGGACCAGAGGAGTTGAGAACGGCTGGGTGAGTCAGGGGGTGCGCTCAGTGCGGCCGCAGGCACAGGAGTGCGGGGTCTCTGGTGAGGCGGACACGCTGCCCGTCGGGCACCAATGAGTGACATCGTTCAGCCTCTCAACAAACTCAGTTTCTGTGGCGAAAGAGAGAAGCAATGGACAATTCGATGGAATGTGTTTAAGCTCCCCCTGGGGTGCGTAGAAGAACTGGGAAATACCCAGAGGGACCAGTTCAAACTGGACCATTAGGAGGGTTTTTAAATCGAACCCTGATGGATGAATGGGGGTCTGACGTGAACAAGAAGGCTGGGCAGGCTGTCTTGTCTTTTACCAGAACTGGCTTGAAGGTGGTACTTGAACCTGACAACATCCTGGCCTGGGAACCAGCAGATGTGGCTTCTCGGAACCAGCAGCCTGACCCCATGGAGTCCATTTCCCCCATCTGACCTCTGCCTTCTAGAACGTAGGGCCTGGAGGAGCTGGAAGGGGAGAAGTGTTCTCAGGCTGGAATGAGCTAAAGATGCAAAGGTGGTTTTAGGAAAAGGTTATATCAAATCTGATTGGTGGAAGGGGAGACTGAAGAAATGGATGGCTGAGATCCAGGAGTCAAAGTTGGCCCAGCTGAACTCATCTGCAAGGCCCAGCTCCAAGGTGACCCCTTTGAAGAGGGATTCCCTGACTACACCCCCCTGTGGCTTCCAGTCTAAATGAGATTTCTCATACTCTGCCACTACTGTGGTCACCTGGGGGGATGCCCCGCATGCACCAGGGCAGGGGCCCACCCCAGGGGGGCGGAGCTGCATCTTAAACACACCACGTGCATGATGCACGTGTCCTGAACGCAGGCCCCAGCCTTGGGACCTGAGGCTTTGAGAAGGAACTGCACAGCGTAAGAGAGACAGAGTTCCGACTGGGGTCCCAAGGCCTGAGCTGTCTCCCTGTGCTGCCTTCAATCGGTGGAGGAGCCCTGGGCGAGTCACACTGCCTCAGTTTCCCCTGCAGAAGTAGACTAATGATGTCCAAGACCCCACCCGGCTTCGACATTCTACGGCCTGGTACTGTGAATGATTGACGTGTGTGGCTGTTCACGGGATGGTTCTCAAGCCTTTCTGGGGTCCCTTGCCTCCTCCAACTAGCAAGAGACCCGCAGGGACTCTCCAGGCAGACACTTTTATTTCGCAGGGTTTTGTGAAACACCCACCTTGTCCCAGTGAGCATCCCGGACACACCCGGTCCCACGGCAATTTCTGGAATCCTTTGCATCTCTCAGATTGGAGAGCCGGGACCCACTGGGAGGGAGCTTTCAGAGAGTCACCCCAAACCGAGAGGCAGGAGTGTCACGACCCGGAGCACGTCACTGCGTGTCTTTGGGCCTCAGTGGCCTCATCTGGAGAGAGCGTAACAACCCTCAGTGTGTCCGAGAGCAGAGACTGGGCCACGGCTTCGGCCCGTGAAGGCAGGACACCGTTGAACCAGGACGAGATCATGTGGGCTCCGCCGTGAGTCCTGAACTGCTCAGCGAAGCAAGGGGCCCTGCGAGCGGATTCCCCTCTGTGATCACCTGTAGGCACCTGTCCACCTGTGTCTTAGTGCCTCTCGGGAGACCCTTGGAGAATCTGAGGGGCAAGGCTCTGGGCCTGGACACCCGCCTGGGCTCAGGGAGTTCCGGGTCCCCCAGTGAGTCTTCCTGGGCCCACGCCTGCCTGAAGGAGGGGACCCCCAGCTCACGGTGTCCTCTCGGTACTGAGGGAGGACACAGCCCTGAGGAGGCACAAGACAGGCCAGAGCTGCAGAAACTCTTCTCTCCTCACCTTCTCCCACTCCACCCCCCCCCCAGCCTCTGTCAGGCCTATCTCCGCCCCCACTCACCCCACTTCTTCCTGGTTCTCACCCTCCTTTCCTTCTCCCCAGGTCTGACCATCCTGCTCTGAGCCCTGCCTCCCAGTTTGGCTGAAGGGGACAAGCCCTCTTCCCCCCACTCCTCCTCTTCTCCACTCTGATCAACTCCACTTTCCTATGAAATTGAGAGGGGGAAAAAAACCCTACAACCTTCATGCTCACAACACAACAAAAAACAGGTTTAAACATTTTACAGGTTTCAACATTTTTCAGGCCGCCTTGTCACATCTTATCAGATCAGCGGGAGCCGCAGGCCAGGCGCTCTGGGAGCTGCTCTGGAGAACAGAAGCTGTAACATTCCAGCTGAGGCTGGCCCGCCCTCCCTTCCCTCCCTCCCTCTTCTCCCCAGAGAAACATCCCACAGGGCTCCGGGGACTGGCGCAGGACAGAGGGGATGGAGCTCAGGACCAGCACCTCCTCCCCTCCCTCTGACTGGGACTCTGTTTGATCGACCCCTTGGCTCTGAGTGTCCACCCCACCCTTCTCTTCCTCCCACAGTTGCCCAGAGCTGTGACCCCTCTGGACTCTCAAGTGGTCTTACTTCACCTCCCCAGAGGGCCCCACTTGGCCCTACACGGGGACGTCTAGAAGGTGGCAGGCGGAGGGAAGTTGTCAAAGTCACTCGCAGAATGTAGACGCGACCACTGGGCCACTGGGGCCAGCGAGCTGTGTTGGGGAGTTTAGGCAGAGGAAGGAAGATATGGAGGCTCTTTTCAGGCTCCCGTGGTGAGTCCTCAGGGCCGCCCAATGGGAGAGAATGGTTTTTTACTGTGGTTTCATTTGTTGGGAACGTGTGAGTTTATCCTCTGTGGTGGTATGGATGATTGGCCTGGAACACCCCCTCTCCCCCTCATTCACCCCCAGTCTCCCATCTTCCTGCTCCTGCTACACCCGTGGTGACTTGGGGCATGCGCTATAGGTCCAGAAAATACTGACCGAAGTCTAAAGGTGCAGATTTCAGCCAAGCCGACCTGAGGGAGAAGCCGAAAACCTGTGTCCTGGGGTGAGAGGGAAGGGCTCCTCCCAGGTAGGAGAAGCGCCGAGCTGGGAGGTGCCTCCCATGTGCACAGAGAGGGGCCCCACGGGAGGAAGAGACTGTGGGCTGATGGTTTAATGCGCGTTCAGAGCTCTCACCCAGGGAGGAGGGTGGGGATGAGAGTGGAAGAGGGAAAGACCAGAGCGAAGGGTGTGGTGACTCACTCTGTCCAAGTACGTTGGCTGCGGGGACCTCATCAGAAATGCCGGGAAACAGGAGGCAGACGTGGGCGCTTGGTGCCAACGTTGGCTGCGTGAGGCCCAACCGAGCTGGCCCCTGCAGGGGTTTGGGTGAGCCCACCCCGTGTCTCAGCCTGTAGTGTGAGCCCGTCTGCTGTGAGGTCCCGGCCCCTGTCTCGGGGGCCTCGAGGCACCGCTGGGGCTCCTGCCTTGGCGCGTGGCATCCCGCACCCACACCACATAGCTCCCTGGTGGTCTCACCCTTTACCATGTGCCGCCTGTGGAGGGACAAGGCCTTAGGCGGCATCCGGCAAATAGTTCTGGTACAGATTCCCAAATCTGAATTTCTAGGCTCTTTTTCCAGCACTGTCTGGACACGGGGTGCCTGGGGGGGGTCTCCTGGACCCCACAATCTATTATCTTTGTTCCCAAACCTGCTTCACCTCTTAAGTTCCCTTTCTCTGTTGACATCATCTCCATCTTCCTGATCCTCCTGACTTAAACCCTTGGCCGTGCTTTCTTCCTTCCTGCTGTTTCCCATGTGGCCATCCCTGGGCACGGCTTCCGCTCTGCCCTTAATGCCTCTGTCCTGAGCCCCGCTGCCACAGGCCCCTAACACGGATGGTGGTGCCCAGCCCCAGCCAGCTGCACAGCGGAACCTTATCCCCCAGGTGTCATGACGTGCAGCCAAGTCTGAGACTCTTTTTGGCATAAATGTCACACTAGCCTCCCTTTCCCAGCCTTGGGTCACTAGAGCCTACCCTCCAGGGCCCACTTGGCAGTTAGGCTTGGTCTAATGGATGGATATTCCCAAGCCCAGTTTAGGAGCCTGTGGTGCTGCCCCAGCTGCCTGGACTGAGCTTGGTATTCAAGACCCCTGTCCCCTCCTGCTCCCTCGTATTGTTCCTGGGCTCCAGCTGGGGTGGGACAACGGCGGTGCCCTCTCCCACCTCATGCCTGGGGCTGGTTCCTGTTCTCCCACCCAGCTCCTCCCGAGGAAGCCCCAGCCACGCTTTGTGATCGCCACTGGCTGGGACCCTCTCGCCTCTGGCTTCCTGGCTGCTTCGGCTCCTGCCTACCATGGGCTCTCTGGCCTGGCAGTTACTAGGGTTGTGAGTTACGACAGCCTTGGGACCCTCTGTCGCTTGTTGATGGCACCCACGGCATCTAGATTTAGTAGGTGCTGGGGAAATGCTGTGGCTTTGAAACTGACAGATGCCTCCTGGTCTGGGTGCTCCGGGGGCGTGGCTTAGGGCACCTCCACATTCCCAGTACCTGGCGCTCTGCCCGAGTTCGAGTCATCACTCAACTGTGTGTTGAGTGAATAGGCGGGGAATGAAATTGTTTACCAAAGGAAGACTTCAACCTGCCCTCCCCAGGGCAGCCACCGCCATTCACTCCACATGTTTACTGCCCTCATGGATGGCTGGGACTAAATCAAGACGGGAAGCCCAGTAGGAGGCTTGGGCCGCCACGGGCTCAGAAGCTCTGACAGTTGCTCCTTCATTGATTCCTCTGGGGCCTCTGGGGCCCAACTCAGTGCATGGACCCTTTCCAGGCTCCCCATCATCCCCTTCCCTTCCTGCATATCAACAAGGGCGCTGCCTAGTCTGCCGGAGACACATGAGAAAACTCAGGCATTCGTGGCCCCTGAGTGAATGAGCCGAGATCCCGAGAGATCTCCCAGCTTCCTTGATAGAAGGCATCGCTGGGTTGTGTCTAGGGTTGCTCTGTGGATCACAGGGGGTAAAGGAGCCCCTTGGGACTCAGAAGCGACTCCCTGTCCTTGGCCTGCACTGAGATGGGATAGTGTTGAGATAGTGGCTCTGCACCCACGGGGCCCACATGTGCTCCAGGGAGGATCAGTGGCTGGGCAAGGAGAGACGTGGCTTGCGAATCTTGAGTTGGGTCTCTCTTGCTGTGTCACAAGCTCCCTGCTAAGTCACCAGGTGAGTGTCCCAGCCGGAGGCCTGCCACGCCAAGAGCACCTCAGGAACGAGTGATTGCCTCGCCATGGAGTTCCGTGCATCAGGGCTCCCCAGGCCCTGCCCCGGCCCTGCCCCAGGAGCTACATGCCACTGAACTGGTCAGGCTCCCCTTGAGCCATCTACTAGAGCCGAAGGGCCTCTTGACCTAAATGCAAAGGCAGTAGCCTTGAGTTCCCAAACCAGCACTTGGCTCTTTACTTCCTGCCCATTTTCAAACTTTTCCTTCTCCTTCTGGAAGTTTTTGTCTTGTCCCTGGCCGGGGTGGAGCCCCCCTGGACCCAGGGGCGGGGAGGGCACCTGTCCAGTACTGCCTGGGAGCCAGCAGGTGGAGCACCAAGCACTGGGTTATTGTAGGGGTTTCCAGAAACATGGTGGTCACTCTGGAGGAGAGAGAGAGAGAGAGGTGACTGCAGAGGAAGTGGTTTCTGACTCCGTCCTGTTCTGTCTCCTTCCTTCCCTCCCAGCACCCATGTCAGGTGCCCTGCCTGGGCCGGCAGAGAGTGTAGGCTTGATGACTCCAAGAGAGGCATGACTAGGGCAGGCTTGGCCACGGGGCTCACCCGAAGACAGGAGGGAGCAAAACGGGAGACTTTCCTTGGGCTGTGACCCTCCCCATCTTCCACAGCCCCGCCCACAGGTGACTGTGTGACTTGGGAAAATGACAGACCCTCTCTGGGCCTCAGTCTTCCCAGCTAGAGAAGGAAGGGCTTGGACTAGACTAGCGCTTCTCAGGGTTCATCCGTTGGTGGGGTCCGTTGGTGAAGGTAGAAGCTGTACTCATTAAGCAATAGCTTCCCTCCCACTTCCCGGCCTCTGGTAACCTCTACTCTCCCTTCTGTCACCAGGGATTTGCCTGCTCTAGGTCCCTTGAGTAAGTGGAACCATACAATATTGGTCCTTTTACGACCAGCTTGTTTCACTTAGCATCACGTTGCCCAGGTTCATCCATGTTGTAGCAGGTGTCCAAATGTCATTCTTTTTCTGGCTGAATAATATTCCACCTTGTGGCTATGCCACGTTCATTCATCTCACGGGCACCTGGGGTGCCTTCCCATTGGCTGCTGGGAGTCGCGCTGCCGTGAGACTGATTTACGCATGACTGTGCTCTTGCCTCCAAATCTCTTGGGCATGTAGGTTGGAGTGGAATTTCTGGGTCATGTGGTCATTCTGTGTTTAGCTTTTTGAAGAACGGGCTCCTCTTTTTATTTGTTTTATGTAGAGCGGAGTTGACAGGGAGGCTGTGTATGATTCCACTTGGAAAAAATAGCTAACAAATACGTAACACCCGAGATGGTGACCCCTGAGGCCCCTCCAATCTCTAAAACCCTATCGTGTTGGGGGGGGCAAGGTACAAAATATAAACAAGTTTGGGCACAGCAGAGGCTCGGTTGAGAGCCGGGGTCCAACCCTAATGGATCCTTCAAATGAAAGCGGGGCAGGGACAGCACAGTCTGCACCCCCTGCCACACACAGTCAGCCCGACGCAGGGCAGGCCATGGTGGGTGGATGGTAGAACCTTGGGCTGACAGTGCCAGCGTCACCGGACGGAACACAATCACTGCGCCGAGACTTGTTAGTGTCACCGTGGCGTCTAAGTCAAGTCAGCATCCAGGCCGACCTGCATTCTTTGGTTACAGGTTTTCTCTCTGCCCTAGCTCGCCACGCAGGCCCGCCTTTGGCCCCCTGGAGACGGGAGGTGTCGTCGGGGAGAGGAGAGAACCGGGGTGCGGGGGCAGTCAGATAAAGCAGCGCACACATTCAAGGCCAGCCTATTGCGAGAGGGAGTCTCCCACTGAGAGGTCAATGTCGAGGGCTCCACGAGCAGCCTGTTGCTTGCTGACACCAGCTCTGTCCATCTGCCTGGCTGCCGGTGTCTGTCCTTAGCCCAGCTGGGTGGTGGGTGGTAGAGGTGGGGGACGAGCTGTCCTCAGGGGAGGGTGGCAGGGCCCTCGGGAAGGGCAAGGCCAGGAGTTGGGTATAAATAGCCCCCGCCCAGCTGGGAAGGCCTGCAAGTGCCCTCCGCCCTCCCCCTCACCAGCTGCCGGTGCCAGGCGGGTCCCCAGCTCCCTTGGGAGCCTGGCTGTTGTCCGAAGGTCCTAACCAGAGGAACTTCCTCAGCGGAACCGAGGAGTCTTGTCCTGTGCGGAGGCGAGACCTCCGGATGCCTGGATTCCTGGGCAGTGAGGCTAAGAAGCCCCAAGGAAAGGGCATCGGACTGGCCTTTGGGAGAAGGAGTGGCTCCTTCATTCCTTCCCTTGAGAATTAGCAAGGGTGTGCCAACCTGCTACCGAAGTGCCCTTCGGTAGACCAAGTGTGCTCGTGTGTGCGTGTGTTACAGGCCAAGGCGTTGGAGAAATGGGAGGAGACACGACCTCTTTCCTCAGGGAACTTACATTCCCACAGCCGGATCGACTCCGAGATAAATGAGTCCAGCCCTTTGCCATAAGGTTTGAATGAAGTAGAGCAGAGACCCAGAGGCAGGAGGGGTTACTTCTGTCTGGGAGCCCATGGAAGTCTTTAGAAAGGAGGTGACCCAAGACACATGCCTTGAAGGATGGGTATGGTGCTTGCCACTGGCTTGGCAGCGGACGGGCACTCTGGGCGAGGGCTCAGCCCGGGCGGAGGTGTGGATGCGTGAGGCTGCCTGGCAAAGCACCCAGGGCCACTTGCACTTTGGTAGGAAGAACTGGGGACAATGAGGCTCACTGTGTGACCCGCATCCCCTCCAGGGGAACATGCATCTCAGAATGGGGACAAGGAGCTGTGAGTTGAGTTGACATGTCTGTGGCAGTGAAGGTTCAGACCTGAGCACCGTGTGCACTCAGCCCCATCCCCCGCCCGCCACCCCCATCCCCAGAGGGCCTTGCTCACTGCCAGATCTGAGCTGAAACCGTCGCAAGGAATATCCTGGAAACGTCTCCATGCCCTTGCCCTTGGGGTTCCCTTTAGCACTCAGCCAGATCTGTCTAGCCATGCCGGTTAGGACTGAGCTACTGAGGAAGGGGCTGACTTTGCTCTGATCCAAGGCATCCTTCTCAGTGATGGACGAGAAGGGGCTCTGAAAATTCTGATGTGTTCTATCAAGTCAGGAGTGGAGGGCAGGAGGCTGAGGGTGCTGACAGGGCAGGGACCGAGTGCCTGGGACACTCCCTAAACACGGTAACCACATGACCATCCTTTATTCCTCTTATGTCTATGTTACAGGTGAAGAAACTGAGGCATGGTAAGGCTCAGTAAATCATCTGCCATCAGTAATTAGGAACCAGCACCGGGGTACACAGCTGGCTGGCCCCCAGACGGCATGGAGGAGCCAGGGTTTGGCGGGAAAGGGGACAGGTCTCATCTCTGAGAAGGGACTCGTTTCAGAGGGTGTCATACCTGGAGTCACACAAACCCAGGGTTGAATTCTGCTCGGCCACTTTCCCGTGTAAGTTGCCCATCTTCTCCGTGCCTCAGTTTCCCCATCTATAAAACAGGGGCGACAACGCCCACCTCACAGAGCTGTCGTGAAGATTTCATGAGCTAGCGTATGTGATGCGCCGGGCACAGAGGTGCCAAAGAAATGGTCATTCAACCGCCGGTGTTGCGTGTGACCTCAGAGGACAAGCGGGAACCGGTGTGGGCTGGAGGAGACACTGCAGTCGTACAGGGGGATGGACTCGGGCGTCGAGGCCTTGGTGTCCTTCAGAGGAGGGTCAGGGGATGAGGCATGTCCCAGCTGGGGCCTCCGTGGCCAGCCAAGCCACGCCAGCTGGTGCCTGGGGCTCGGGTGCTCTGGGCTAGGGCCACCCACCTTGGATGCTGGGGGAGGGGACTGGTGAAACCAGGGGGCCGGGAGCCCCTTTGGAGCTGGGACGAGAAGCAGCCCCCGAAAGTGGACACGAAGAGATCGCGGGGTGTCTCCAGTCTGGGGTCTCCCTCCCCAGCAGCCTGACCTGGCCCCGCCCTGCTGGCTGTGCAGCCGTGGGCAAGCCGCCCCTCTCTGTGGGCCTCGTGCTTTTTCACGCGTGTGTAAGGGCTCCTCTCGTGGGCCCGGATTCTGGGCCAGGACTCCGCTTTGCTTGAGGGTGCCCGGCCTGCAGAGGGGCGGGGTGAGAGCTAGGAAGGACGAGGAAAGGGTCATGGAGGGGAAGGGGTAGAGGAAGCCCCCCTCGAGTCCCCCTCGGGCCCCACTTTCATCTCTGGGCAAAAAGAGGCTGGAGACTTGGGGCCCTTGGGACCGTGGCTGGTGAGCAGGCCACTAAATGGGGAGGTGACAGGGACAGGGCCCCTGGTGCCGGAAGTGACTGTGGGATAGACCGGCCCCGATGAGAGTGTGTGGTGGGGGCAGGAGGCTGAACTGATGGCAAGCGCGGCCACCTCAGGGGCAATCCACGTGCCAGACACAGGCGTGGACAGGTACCTGTGGTGGGGACGTTGGGGAGACTGAGGCCAGGGATGCTGAGGCTGGGAAGGGGGTGCCAGGTCTCCCCATGATGCTCTGGGATACGCATGGGGAGGGGCAAGGACTCACCACCACACTCCTGTAGGGGGGTCTTCATGGCTACACACTCAGGACCAAACCCAGGTGGGCTGGCAGAGTCGCCCACTGGGGCTCAGCTCCTGTTTCCGACTGTCCTCCTCATATGGGGCTTCAGGTCCTAAACGTCCAAGGAGAGAGTGGGAGAGGCCTGGGCTTCTTCCCAGGAGAGCCTTGCTCCCAAGCCGCCGTCTCGAGATGGTGCTGTGCTAACTACCTACCCCCAACCCGGGCTCGGGTCCTGCTCCGGTAATGGGGGTGCTACCCTGGGCGGCTGTGGGGCTGGGCTGAAGGTGCTGGCTAGAAGCGGGTTGGGTGGCAGTCTGAACTGGGAGGGAGGCTCAACTCTGTCTGTAGTCCTGCAGACAGGTTACTTGGCTTCCAGGCCTCAGTTTCCTCATCTAGGAAATGGGACAATAACAATGATAATGAACTTCCTATCTCATAGACTTGCTATGAGGATTACATAAGGCAAGAAACATAAGCGCTTAGAACTGGCCCAGCATATAATCGGGAATAGATATTTGAATATCATTATCATCACGATAACCTGTTTATAACTGGAAACAGGGTGGGAGCAGGACAGGGCCCCACTGGGTGCTGGGTGCCATGTGCCCATCCAGGGGCTCTGGGCTGACCTGCTTTATCCCACTCAGGTGTGGGATCGGTGGTGTGGCTCAGGCCACAGATGGGCCAGGCCTGCATTCCTCAGGACCCCAGCAGGCGTAGCCCAGAAGGCAGGTGGTACAGTGGTTTGGTCCATAGGCTCTGGAGTCAGGTGGCCTGGGGCCGGATGAGCAACTTCTTAGCAGCTCTGCGGGCCTGGCTGGTTACTCGGTACACGAGGCTACACCATCTGCAACCAGGGCTGCTGTAAGGCTCCCTTCTGTGTCATACAGCCGTTCTAAGGATCCAGTGAAGCAAACTCAAGGGACAGACTCTGCTCAGTGAGGATGCCGCAAACCTGGCATCAAAATGCCTTGAGCAAGCTAACTTCCTTCCCAAACCCCCGCTTCTTCATCTGGGCGATAGTAATCTTCTCCACCTTGGAGAACTGATCAGAAATGAAGCACACAATAAGAGCTGACAAATGGCAGACATTTGGTTCAGCACTGTGTCTAGTCCAGGAAGCGTGTGTGTGCGTGCGTGTGCGTGTGTGTGTGTGTGTGTGTGTGTGTGTGTGTTGTTTCCCCTCTGATCTGCATCTCGGGTCCTCTGACCCTCTTCCCAAGGCTTCCGTCATCACTTTGGGTGGGGGGCTTGACCAGGTTCACTGCCAGACTGGGAGCTTTGGGTCAGTGCTGGATGTAAAGGGCCCCAACGCAACTCTTCTTTCAGCTTACACTGTCCTGATCACAGGGTTGATTGCAACTGATCTTAAAGACCACTGAGACCCACGGATCATTTTCTCAGTGTTTCCCACGAAATGTCATCTCCACTCTTCCTGTGCTGGGGGAGAGAGCGGAAGTGTAGCACCTTGGTTTTTCTAGTTATTTAAACTCTTATTCCTCCTTCCCTGGCTCCCCCCAAGACCTTTCCTTCTGTTGACTCTTAATAAAATCTGAGAGGCTTTAGAAATGAGGGTAAAAGGTGAGGTGACTTGAGTAAGGTCATGAGTGTTGGCTGGGAGAGTATGATCTGACATCTTCTCCCTCCTGACACTGAGCTAAACTTGTCTTGCAACAAAGCCAAGCCCCAATCTCGGGGGAGGGGGAAGATGACACTCTAGAAACTTATAGGATGCTCCCAAGGTGGTCCTGGAGGGCCTGGTGGACAAAGGACAGAGGACCTAGTAGAAGCCATCAATTCCCTGGGGAGGCACTGGGATGCTTTGGGCTGGGCAGGCAGCGTCCCGGGGAAGGGCACTGCCATGGGCAGTGTGTGTGTGTACGTATGTGTGCAAACCTCAGGCACTCATGTATGTACACGTTCCCCACTGGAAGTGGGGCTTCTCTGCTTCCCTGCTTTATCTAAGATGGGACTAGGGTCAGGCCAGCTCCTGCAGCTTCCTCGATTTAGGTTTGTGTTATTTCCCATGGATCATTGGGGTCTCTGTGTGGCTCGAGAAACTTATACTCCCTGGAAGATTGTCCAGTCCAACTGTGTCAATGCCTATCAGGGCAAATGGCCCAGAGCCTAGGAGGGACTTAACCTGGGCTCCCAGTAGTATCTTTCCAGTCCAGGGTTCTTTTCATGGGATTGCATTACCCCCAAGGGCCCCCACGAGAGGTTTCTGTCGGTCCCCATACTCACGTCAGATACGCTCACATCAGAGGGCTGACTTGGCCTGGGTCAGAGCTCTGAAGAGTGATAGTGTATTCTAGAGGTCAAGGTAGCACATTCAGGTGCCACGTTTCTCAAGGCCACAGGTTCAGGCCGATGGGCCCTCCATGGCTCTGCCTGCTCCACAGGGCTCACAAGGAAGACACAATGCCCATGATGGACCGCGTGCCCTGTGCTGGCAATGCCACCCACCCCTCTCTGTCTGTCTGCAGGTCCCTGGCCCTGGGCCAGCAGTACACCTCACTGGGCTCGCAGCCCCTGCTCTGCGGCTCCATCCCAGGCCTGGTCCCCAAGCAGCTGCGTTTCTGCCGCAATTACATCGAAATCATGCCCAGCGTGGCCGAGGGCGTGAAGCTGGGCATCCAGGAGTGCCAGCACCAGTTCCGGGGCCGCCGCTGGAACTGCACCACCATAGACGACAGCCTGGCCATCTTTGGGCCCGTCCTAGACAAAGGTACTGTCTCTGGGACGGGTAGGAGGTAGGGGAGGGGCTGGACTGGGGAAGGGCATCCACCTCAGGGTGCCTCAGCTCCCAGCCCAGGGGCCTCAGGAGAGGGCAGTAAAGCTGGTCACAGCCCACAGCCTTTACAGGGGTGCGAGGGCTCCCTCGCTGGATGGACCCAGGTGTCACCATGGCTGCCACACCTTCCCAGGTGCCGCTGGAGGCTGAGCAGCGCTGAGATGCTCTGTATCCTGAGATCCTAGGGCAGGACTGGCGGCCATGGCCTTCCTCCCCGTGCCTCCTCCCCGCTGCACAGTGCAGGGGGCAGGCCTTGATGTGGACGGTTGTGACATTTTCCCACACTGTGTTAAGTGCTATGCAAATTCAGCTTTGGGGTGGGATGAGGGGATCACCCCCTCTAGGTCCCTCCCATCTAGAAAATTCTGGAGTTGAGGACACTGCCTGGAGCTGGTGGCATTGCAAACTCCCCAAACATTTCAGGGAGAAGATCCCGTTGGTCCCCATATGCCCCCACGGACTGTGGAGGGGCTAGGGGGCGTGCTGGCCTCCGGGTAACGTCCAGCCCTCCTGCAACCCAGGAGTCTAACCCACTGCACCTGAGATGAATGGGGTTTACACAACTTGACCTCAAACATGATTAAGAGAGAGCGATAGGGGGGCAACTGCTTCCAGAGACAGGACTTTAGGGCTGGAGAGTTCTGGGCTGACGATGGGCAACTCTGAGGAATTGCAGTGTCCAGGAATGTAATGACCCCAGCTGGCCTCCTAGGACCACGGCTTCTCTTCCGCAGCAACTTGAACCCTCCCGGCCACGACCAGGGCTTTACCACCCAAACTGGTGAGCCTGGCCCTCCGTCCTTTTACAAAACTGTGTTCATAGCGGAAGGAAAAGGGATCTGAGAGCCAGGTGGATCTGACCGGGGAGGCTGGAGAGTGCGGGGACCCATCCCCTACATTTTAGTGTGCGGGCCCCCTTTACCTGTGCCTCAAGTGTGCTGAGTCCTCTGACCTACAGGCCATTGTCAAGGGACAGAAGAGCAATTAGCGAATCAATGGATGATGATTCTGTTTACGCTTCTATTACCAAAGCTAATTATTTCTTGTTTACATAAAAGGTTTGGCCTCTAATTGGGGCCAAGTGGCGGCGGTTTGCATTTCAAACCTGATCCTGCCGGTGTGTCGGTCTCACCGCCTTCCGGTGCCCCACCTCGGGCCAGGTAGCGCTTAATCAAACAGCCTGGCGTCTAGACGCGCTCCCCAAAAGCGAGACTCGCCTTCTGATTGCTCTTACCCTCTTGGGACATTTGGCAATGAAAATCGGGCCTTTGAGCTTAATTCCCCATCCACGTCTGTGTTTAATGTTTCAAATCACCGTCGTGGGTTCCGGTACCTGCCTTCAACTGTTCATTGCAAGAGGGCAGTTTTGTGTCGGGCCGGGGCTGGGAGCTGGGCTAACTTGCCTGATACTCTAGGAATTTGATGAAGCCGAGGAGGGTCTGGGAAAGGGGTCCACGCACGCACTAGCGCCCAGTGCCCGGGCCGTGAACTGGGTTCGAACCCTGCCCTGGGCTCCACGCTGGCACGCGGCCCTTGGCAAGTCCCCACGCACACGGTGTCGGCAGCCAAGAGTTCATCTCTGCCCCCGGCTTGGAGAGCCAGGGTGGCAGGGCCCGGGCCCGGGGCGCGCGTCTTCCGCGGAGGCCGGGGCCCACTCCCCACGGCTGGCCGGGCCCGGGGACACGCACCGAGCCCGTGTAGGGGGCCTTCCGCGGGGGTGGCCCGCGGGGGTCGGCGGCCGGAAGGCGCTGGGCCGCGACGGCGGGGCGCGGGCGAGCCCGGGATTGCGCTCCGCGGGCGGGGCGGCGCGGGCGGCCCGGAGGGGCTTAGGCGGCTTGAAAGGGCCCGAGCGCCGCCCCCACCGCGCGGCCCGGCCCCGCGCCGGCCGCCGCGCCATTCACACGCCCTCTGGCCATTCGGCGCGGCGCGGGGGCGGGGGCGCCGCTTCAATGGGGATTTCGCGGGCCGGCGCCGGGGCCGGGGCGCGGCCCGGCCGCGGGAGCCGCCCGTTGCTACGCGGTGGCGGCCGGCCCGGCGGCCCGGGCCCGGCGGCCGCATTATGCGGGTAATGCGGTGTGACACCGCGCGAACAAAGGCGGATTGAGCGGCCCAGCGGGCCCCGCCGGACGGGGACCGGCACAGCGGGGCTGTCAGCGCCGCTCCCAGGCTAATCCCCGCCCCGCCCCCGCCGCCCCCGCGTCCCCGGGGCTGGGAACCGAGCGCGGCCCGGGGCCCGGGCGCCGCCGCCGCCGCGAGGCCGCGGGCCCGGCCGGAAGCGAGGCGCTGGCCCTCCGCGCCGCCGCCGCCGCCCCCGTGTGCCTGGGGGAGGGCGGGGGCTGGAACGCGGGCGGGGAGAGCCGGGCGGTGGGGGACCCGGGGCTCGGGCCTCTGGCCTTGGTCGCTCGCGGCCGCGGCCGCCCGGGCTGCGCGGGCTCGCTGAGCCCGCGGGGCCGTTCGTGGAAGCGGGAAGGACGGCTCCTCCGCAGGTGGCCCGCGAGGCCACCAGAATTCCTGCTTGTGTGCGGGACCGCGCTCTCAGGATGGGAGCCTTGGCTCCTAAGCCGGCCTGCATGGCCTTGGGCAGGTCCCCTCCCGTTCTGGGTTCCTCGCCTGTAAGGAGAGAGATAGTTGGACTGTAGTCTCCCAGGCCTTTGCCCTGTGGTCGTCAATGTCTGCGTCTGTAAAAACGGCCTATAGTAAGACTTTCTGCCTCGTGGTTAAGAGGATTGAATGAGCTACAGCACACGAAGGGCAGAATCTGGTGCATACTGAGCGCTCAAAGGTGGTTATCAGTAAAAAGGAGGTTGGGGGGACACCCTAGCGAATCTCTACTTCTCCTTCACGGGACCCTGGGGCAGAACCAGGGGAACTGCCTTGTTTTCTGATCTCCCGGTGGTGGCGGGCAGAGGGCTTGGGATGCAGGCCACTGCCCTCCTGGTCAGGAACTCTGGTGGCGGAAGCAAGTTATACCCGTTTTACAGAGAGGGTAACTGAGGCCCAGAAAAGGAAAGGGTCTGCCCAAATGCATCTTGGTGGGAAATGGATGGACTTGGGTACGTTTAGGGGGTCGGTTCCCAGGCTTCCCGCCCACAGACCTCAGGCTCCCTCGGGAGTGGGAGGGCTCAGGCCTGCACTGTGGTCTCTGGAGTTTGGGCTCAGAGGGAGGCAGGGACCTGGGGCTAAGACAGAACAGGATTACTTTATCTCTTCAGCAACCTGCCAGAGCTATAGCCCCCACCGCGGTTTGTAACAGCCTCGGCTCTGCCCTGTAGCAGGTGTTGAGGCCGAGTTCATCAGTTACTGCCCTGGGCCTCAGTTTGCTCATCTGTAAAGTGGGGATACCTCAGAGACTGGGCCAGTCAAAGGGGGTCGGAAGGGCCCTTTGGTTCCTCCCTCTTTCCTCGGGGCCTCCTTCCCGAATGGGGAGGTCGAGGCAGAGAGGCTGCCCCCCCGGGACCCGGCCTGAGCAATGCCCTCCCCGCAGCTACCCGCGAGTCGGCCTTCGTGCACGCCATTGCCTCTGCCGGCGTGGCCTTCGCTGTCACACGCTCCTGTGCCGAGGGCACCTCTACCATCTGCGGCTGCGATTCGCATCACAAGGGGCCGCCAGGCGAGGGCTGGAAGTGGGGCGGCTGCAGCGAGGACGCCGACTTCGGGGTGCTCGTGTCCCGGGAGTTCGCTGACGCGCGCGAGAACAGGCCGGATGCGCGCTCCGCCATGAACAAGCACAACAACGAGGCGGGCCGCACGGTGAGCTGCGGCCGCCCTCGCCCCGACCCTGCCCGGTACCCCTTCGCGGACCCTGGCCCTGGCCCCCCCCCTCGTCCCCCGGCTGACGTCATCTCTGCCCCACCCTGCTCTTCTTGTGACTCTTATGCATCCCGGGCTCCCTGCTCTCCTCTTTCCCCTTGGCGGAGCTTGGCCCCCCCCACACCCCACAATCACCCCTTCTGTTCATCCTCCGTTCTCCTTGGGCTGTTCCCCACCTGCGCCCGCCCACCCGCCCAGGGGTGCGTCAGGGGTGTGTCAGCTTGTGTGGTGGCCTGTGGAGCAGGTACCTGCCAGCCCATCCAGTGCACTTCGACTGCCTGTGCAGGGCTGTGAAGACCCATGGGCTTGGCTTTGAGTTCAACCTCTACCCCTGCCTCTGGGGGTTTGACCTAGGGCGAGTCACTTAAGCTCCCAGCCTCAGTTTCCCCATCTGTTAAACGGGGATCACAATCCCTACTTCCTGCAGCTTTGAGAAATGGCTGCGATTTCTGCCAATGCTTGGGCTGTGAAAGGGAGGGCGACTATGGTCCTCATTTTTAGGTCTGCACCTCGGTCCCCAATCCATTCTCTTCCTGGCACCCAGTAGGAATGGAGAAGGCTCCAGGGATGAGGGTGGGCAGGGGCAGCCTGGGAGGGCCTAGGTGTGCTTCCAGGTGGGGTTGTTCCAGGGGCCAGCTGCTCCTCCTCTTTCCCAGACCATCCTGGACCACATGCACCTCAAGTGCAAGTGCCACGGGCTGTCAGGCAGCTGCGAGGTCAAGACCTGCTGGTGGGCCCAGCCCGACTTCCGCGCTATCGGTGACTTCCTCAAGGACAAGTACGACAGTGCCTCGGAGATGGTGGTGGAGAAGCACCGCGAATCCCGTGGCTGGGTGGAGACCCTCCGCGCCAAGTATGCGCTGTTCAAGCCGCCCACTGAGAGGGACCTGGTCTACTACGAGAACTCCCCCAACTTCTGTGAGCCCAACCCCGAGACGGGCTCCTTTGGCACCAGGGACCGGACTTGCAATGTCACCTCCCATGGCATCGATGGCTGTGACCTGCTCTGCTGTGGCCGCGGCCATAACACGAGGACGGAGAAGCGGAAGGAGAAATGTCACTGCATCTTCCACTGGTGCTGCTACGTGAGCTGTCAGGAGTGCATCCGCATCTACGATGTGCACACCTGCAAGTAGGGAGCCAGGTAGGGTGGCGGTGTGGGGAGGCTGGGGAGGGGGGAGGTACGGCGTGGGGGGAAACTGGGTTTGCCCAACTTCTCTTCTCCAGCAACCCGCTTCTATTTCTGAGCTATCCAAGGCACGCAGGTTTCCAGGGCCCAAGCAGGAAGCCAGGATTTCCCAAGCTTCGGTGGAATGACCTTTGGGCAGCTTTCATGGATCGCCCAAAGCACAGATAACGCGAGAGGGTGCACACAGGACTCCAAGCAATTGATTAATGTTTGTATGCAAGTTAGTCACTTATGAGCCAGGTCAGATCTTTGCGTGGCCACTGGCTATCGTTGCTGACCATCTGTGGAGCCAGAGGAGGCCACCGTGGTGTTGGAAGCCAGGACAACCCGAGTTGCCCTGTTCCAGGAAGTCCTTAATTTCCTGTTCTTCCGCTTTCATGGGCCTCAGTTTTCTTACCATAAAGCAAGGGGGTTAGAATACTTGAAATAGTAGGCCAAAGATCCTCTTTTATCCCTGGGGCAGAGTCATTTTTGCATCCACCTCGAGCGGAGAGGGCAAGTTTTTGCACAAGCATAAATCCTACTGACCTGGAGGAGGTGGGTGGGGGGAAGTGGTGTATATAAGCCCATATCCTGACAGATCTGAAGCTTGGGTGGGGCGGGGGCACTCTCATAGAGTTTATGGAAGGGGATGGGGAGGAGGAGGGATTCAAGTTCAGAGTGATGATGGTGAGTAATCAAGGCATCAAAGGCTGGTGGATTATGTTCCCAAGCTTCCCAGAGGTGGCCTCCGTGGGAGACACGCAGGGGCCGGGCCCCTGCGTCCGTAGGTCAGCACAGGTCAGGAGCGATGTAGGGTGGTCCTAGAGTCTTGGCGGTGGAAGGTCTGAGGCCACTGTGCCCCTTCTTTCTCCTCTCTGCCCTGAGAAGGAGCCTAGTCTATAGAGTCATGAGCCCTGGTCCACCTGCCACCGCTTGCTATCGGGGGGACCAAGACAAGACAGTTTTGTTTCTTTCTTAATTTTCATGTTTTTATTTATTTTTGAGAGAGAGAGAGAGAGAGAGAGAGAGAGACAGAGTATGGGCAGGGGAAGGGCAGAGAGAGAGGGAGACATAGAATCCGAAGCAGGCTCCAGGCTCTGAGCTGTCAGCACAGAGCCCGACGCGGGGCTTGAACTCATGAACCACAGGATCATGAGCCCTTAACCGACTGAGCCACCCAGGCACCCCTGACCAGAGAGTTTTTACAGAGCTGCCTCCTTATCTGTCATCCTCTCCAGGGGTGCTGTGACAGGACCCTGGGGACAGTGCTTGGTTCGTTGCAAAGAACTTGCCTGCTTGGGTCATCCCCCCACCTGCCTCCCTGGAACAGTGCAGGGAAGAGCACCCCACTGGGTGATGCAGTTCCACAGAGGGCACTTCAGAGCTGGTGGTGCGGGCCTGGGGGCGGGGGCCGGGCCTCTCTGAGGTGTGGGGGAATCCATGTCATGGTCACGGGGAGAGCTCTGGTGAGGGGATTCGCTCAGCCCATCTGGGAGGCCCCTCGGTGTAGCTCGGGTTATGACCTGGCCGGGATGGAGCCCAGAAAGGCAGCGGGAGGTACTTGGTGCTTGGTACTCTGTTGGTGTCTGATTAAATGCGGTGTGGCCAGTGGAGAGAGGAGAGGACAGAGGTGAATGCTTGTCTGAATCTTTTAAAAAAAATTTTTTTTAATGTTTTATTTATTTCTAGGAGAGACAGAGAGAGACAGTGTGAGCAGGGGAGGGTCAGAGAGAGAGGGAGATACAGACTCTGAAACAGGCTCCAGGCTCTGAGCTGGATGTCAGCACAGAGCCCGATGTGGGGCTCGAACTGCGAGATCATGACCCAAGCGAAAGTCGGATGCTTAACCGACCAAGCCACCCAGGCGCCCCAATGCTTGTCTGAATCTAATACTAATAGAGAGGGATAGATGCTGTCAGAGAGCCGTGACATGAGGGTGTCTTCATGCAGTGAGATGGCCAAGTTTCATTTCTTGCTTCTCACAAGGATAGAAGTTAGTGACCGTGAAAGAGCTCACAGGCCCGTTGTAGCGTGGCCCACCACGGCCAGAGGCAACATGGTGTCCCCACCATCAAGCAGGACGGAGCTCTGGCCATTCCAAGAGGGAGCTGTGGGGAAGTCGGATTTCAGAGCACTAACACCGGACATCTGTCCTGCTCTCCCGTTGCCGGAGTGGGGACGCTGAGTCCAGGTCTCTGCCTCCAGGAAGCTTCATGTGTGGCTCCTGCAGAGGCTATAGCGGCAGGAGCCCAGGCCCCATCGGTGGCTCTGGGGGGGTCATTGCTTCAGCCCCCTGCAGCTGTGTTCCAGCACCTCCCCTCCTCCAGGTGGGCAGCAAAGATGACCCATCGGCCAAGCAGAGAAGGAGGTGTCGTTTTGACCCTCGGTCTCCAGAAAATGCCCTGCCTTCCACCCCTGGAATGAGTACTGATCCTAAGAGGAATTAATACAGCTTCAGCCCTCTTTTCTCCCTTTTCTGAAGTTGAGCAGTGTCTTCTCCAACTTTATCAAAGTGCTACACAGACATGGTTTCAAGATGCCGTGTCTGCATAGATCGGGGCCCCCAGGCCCCTCCTCTCCGGTCACTCTGGAGCCCTTGCTCTGGGACAAGTGGAGGACCCTCTCCCAGTGTGGTGCCCCTGGACAACTAGGCTACTGGTTGACTGATTTGGGGCAAGCTATTTAGTTCCCTGCACCCTGGTTCCCTCATTTGTGGACTGGGGACAAGAGCCAGTCCCACACAGGGCCTGGCACATGGGCCGACGAGGCGGCAAAGATTCCCAGGCCAAGCAGAGCTGACCTTCACGAGCGACTTCGCCCAGGCTGGATCAGAAGCCACAGGCCCCAGGTTGGCGGAGACCTGGTTTACCTCTCCCGTCTTTTCATCCACACTGACCCTGGGGGCAAGATGGGAACTTTCAAGACAGGCTGGCAGGGACATGTGCCCCCCTCACACAGGGTGGGGAGCCCCAGTCACAATGGCTTTATACCATAGGAAGGCCAGAGACTCCTGGTCTTTCCTGGGTGGGGAAAACATCTTTTCCAGTAGCTTCTGGGTCTCATGCTTACCACTCATTTCCTCCCTTGCAAGTCCCGTGTTTATTCCTTGTTATACAGATGTTGTGAGCCCAGTAAGCCAGATAGGGCCCTGGACAAGAGTCAGGTGGCCTGGCTGACCCTCAGTGCTGGATCTGTCCCTAGGCCGCTGGTCTGTCCCTAACTGCTGCAAAACCTCGGACATGTCCCTTTAATCTTGCTAAGCCTCGGTTTCTGTCCCCGTAAAATAATCTTCCCTTGGCTCTGTCAGCTCCCTGAGGAGCAGAGGGTTGATGGGGGATGCCCACGAAAGCGCTTTGGGGCTCAAATCCTTTATGAGATGTAAGTACCCAAATGAGTCAGATGTGCACATCGGTGCTCTGCCGAGAAGGAATTATTTATAGTTAATTAAATAGACGTGCTCCTGTGTGGACGGCTCATCGTCAAACTATTGGTGAGATAGGGAAGCACAGGGCACGGGGCCACTCTAGCTGGGAACGCCCCCCGCCCCCGACTGGCAGGGTTCCCCCCCAGTCTCTACACAGAGTGGATTCCTGTAAAGAGACTGTGGTGGCTACAGCCCTGCCGTTCCTGTTTGAATCTTGCGCCCTTCCTCAGTGGGGGCCCACAGCGGGTGGGGGGGGGGTTACGGAAAAGCCACTTACATTCCCCATTATCCCCGAGCACACGAGAAATGTTGAGATTTCCCGTCTGCAGCCTCTGATCTCGGCCCGCCAACGAGTGGTTTCTCTGGGAAAGGAATTATGTCTCTGATTCTCCCTCTTTGTTTTCCGAAGGGCAGTGGGAACGGGTGAAGCGTGCGGCTGGGCAGAGTCACCGAAGTCCCCTGGGAAGCAGGACCTGGAGCCGGGCTCAGCCCTCAGCACCAGACCGCAAGGCACCCGGACTGTTACCAGACGCCCGGGCGGCCAATTACCCGGACCCGAGCCGCCCGCTCACGGGGAGGCCTCCCTCGCACTCTCTCTTCCGTTTCTCACCCTGCTCTGGATGGTGTGTGGTTTTTAAAGAAGGGGCTTTCTTTTTAGTTCTCTAGGGTCTGATAGGAACAGACCCCAGGCTTATCTTTGCACATGTTAAAGAAAATAAAAATGGAAAAAAAAAATTCTACTCCGACCGAACAGGCTGGGCTCCCGGGAGCTCTGTGCCTGGTGGCGAAGACCTGAGCACGGGCAAGATTCTGTTTCCAGACCGCTGCGAAGTAGGACAGACCCCTGCCGTCTCTCCTTTTCTCTGTCTCCTCCTGTTCAAATCTGATCCACTTCCACATTCTGACAAAAGCCAGAGGTTTAGCTAGGATGAAGTGGTAGGGAGGCCCAAGGCGATTGTGGGAGTAGGGTTTTGAGTTTTGAAGAACCCGGAGCGCTGGGTGGCCTGGTAAGCTGTTTGAAGAGCAGCTGTGTGTTCTCAGTCTCGTTTTCTCTGTAACCCGGTTCTGCACGAGAGGCTCTTAGGAACTGCGTTTAGAGCCGCCCATCTCCCGTCGCCCTTCTGCGCCTTCTACCAGTGACGCAGTACGGGGGTGGGGGGTGTTTTGTCTTGTTTTTGTTGTGGATTCTTAGAGGCTGATGTAAATAGGTTCTGTTTCAAGGGGGCAAGGCTTCTGCAGCTCGGGCGGCTTCCTACAGCGAGAAGTGGCGCCTTCAGACGGGGCCCT
The DNA here is from genome assembly GCA_017311185.1 of Proteles cristata cristata. Lineage (NCBI taxonomy): Eukaryota > Metazoa > Chordata > Mammalia > Carnivora > Hyaenidae > Proteles > Proteles cristata. Next base: position 235,331 of record JAESUZ010004948.1, read on the forward strand.
TCGGTCCCTCCCAGCCCCACTCACCTGCAGATTCTCCACAAAGACAATCCCAGGGAGAGCAGTTGGGAGTCTAGGTCGCCTTGGTAGGCAGAGGGTCAGAGAGTGGCAGCCTAGTCTTGAAGTTTCAATCTGGTGATGCATAGATGGGGAGGTTAAAACTCGCTTTGTTTCCTCTCCCATAAAGACTTGTCTTCCGGCCTCCATTTCTTTTATTGGCCTGTGTGGGTAAACAGAGGCAGAGTTCTTTAACACACATCTTCTGGCCTCACCTGCATGCTGAGATAGCACCCACGCGTGCAGTTACCAAGGCAAGAGATTGGGTGTTCTTAGGGGGTCAGGTGGTCACTTGGTCCCTTGGGTAAAGCGACTCACGGTCAAGATCCCCCCTGCTCCACACTGGTCTTCTGGCGCGTCCCAAAGGAGGCTAGCAGAACAGAGGCAGGCGGATCGGACGGTACAAATCAATGCAGCTCCGTCTTAAAGAGCATCGGGAAGAGGAGATGCAGCAGGCAGACTAGAACAAAGTCATTTCTTCTTTCTCTGAGTCTCTGGTCTGCCTAACACTGACCTAAGGTACCGGGGGTCAAAGCGATCTCCCGGCTTGCTCAGGCCAACTTGCCGCCACCGTCTAGAAGCCATGCCCGCCCTCTTGCATCTGCTGGCAACGAGCCCTGATAAGGATACACATCCCATCCCCTCTCCAGAGAGTCTGAAATGCCCCTCCCCATCTCACCTTAGACTCACGTTTTAAATCATGTCCACCGGATAATGCTTGCTTTATGTGAGAATTATTTCAGCAGAATGGATACAAATTTTCAAAGTCTTTTCATATCTATGTATTCTATATTAAAAGTGATAAAGTCATGTTTCTGGGGCGTATTCAAGTAGCTGACAAGTAATTATTTAATAATAGTACATTGAGTGCATTGTAATTATTCTTGCCGTAGTCAGGTAATAGTATCCAACAGAAATTTCCTACCAACCTGCTGTATCCAAAGTTTTGTAAAAAGTTGTAGAAGTTGTTGATCTTTTTGATTTTATATTCAAAAAGTCTCTTTTTATAAATATTATTTATTATACAATGTATATACCTTTGAGTTAACTAAGATTATATATTATATAAATATATATATATTTGGAGAAAATATATTTCATCATGCAGTTTTTTTCTGTTAAGTCATTAAAGAGAAGGTAAACAAACTTAAAACGGATACATTGTACAGTGTGTGGAGTTTTCAGATTCATGCTCAGGAGGTGGAGAGGATCTGATTCTCGGTGGGCTGGCCTTGACCTACACCCTGAGGTTAGTGGCCCAAATTAAAGCCACTCCCTCTGTTCTCTAAGTGGGATCATCGGAAACATGGTGGACAGTAGGTCTGATCTACCGCAGGACTTTTCTTACAGGCTTGCTTTGCTCTAAGTCAACATCCAACAGATAATTCCCAGTTCTGCAAGTAAGCTGCTGGGGCGCTAATGCTTTTCATAGACTCAGGCACTCCCACCGCACAAATTAATGTCACAGACACTCAGAGACGTGGCTCGAGGCCAGCAGACCACGGGGTTGGTTAATCCTTTCCTCACCCATGTTTTCAACTCCATTTATTGGGAAAATAGGATTTGCGCTATTGAAAACGAGACCTGACTGGAAATGGTCCCCCCCGCTGCTAGCTAATCTACAGAAGGGGTAGGTGGGTCAGGATGATGAAGTGGTGAGCCCTGGCCTCTGGGTGGCCTGGAACAGGTGTCATTTGAAGTTTGAGATTGGGCACAAAGGAACCACCAGTGGGCACGCTCCGGGAAGGGCATTCTGTCCTCAAAACGCTGCTTCAAAGGGACTCACCTGAAGCTCACAAGCAACGCCTTCTCAATCGTGAGAGACTATAACCCGGTTTTATGACAATAGGCAATCCTTTGGTCTTCAGACCTACCCATAAAATGTCACCTTCAGTTGATGTAGCACAGCTAAGATGCTTTTTCTTTTTCCCGATTTACCTATATTCGAAGCAAATCTTACTCGTGTCGCTGCACAGAAAAACTAACATGAAAATAAAGCGGTCAGTCCGCCCTCTGTGGTAGTGATGGGCTGACTTGTGCTATAAGACAGACCTCTAACCTTAGATTAGGAATGGCTACTAGAAGTTCATGAACTTCACTGTGCCTATTATGTGTCTTTCTTTAGTCTCTGAAAAGCTTAAACCATAAAAGTAGTGGTATCGGCTGCACAAGAAATTGGACGTGGAAAGTATACGGAAACCTCCGTAGCCTACAGCCCTGCTCATCTTGTACTTAATTTTGACAGAAAGCCAATACTCATCTACCCACCGTCCCAGCATTCTGGGTGCCTTTTTTTTTTTAACCTAGTAGATTGCCAAATATTTAAATGGTCCCTATTCATACTTACCAAGGCCATTTGTAATCCTTTCTACAATTAATCATATACTATGATTAAAGAGAACAGTTTATTGCAGTGCTTGAACATTCAGTTTCTCCATAAGTATAAATACTAATAAACATCTAAAAACAAGAGGAAGTTGAAAAAAAAAAGATCCAAGGGGCGCCTGGGTGGCTTGGTTGGCTAAGCGTCCGACTCTTGATTTCAGCTCAGGTAATGATCTCATGGTTCTGTGAGATGGAGCCCTGTGTTGAGCTCTGCAATGAGAGCCTGCTTGGGATTCTCTCTCTCTCTGCCCCTCCCCCCACTCATGCACTCTTTCTCAAAATAAACAAATAAACTTAAAAAAAATCTTTGGGGCACCTAGGTGGCTCAGCCAGCCAAGTGTCCGACTTCAGCTCGGTCACTTCAGCTCGGTCATGATCTCATGGCTTGTGGGTTCAAGCCCTGTGTCAGGCTCTGTGCTGACAGCTCAGAGCCTGGAGCCTGCTTCGGATTCTGTGTCTCCATTTCTTTCTCTCTCTGCTCCTTCCCTGCTTGCGCTCTCTCTCTCAAAAATAAATAAACATTAAAGAAATTTTTTTAATCTTAAAAAAAAGATCCAAAAGAGACAATATAATGAGAAGACTTCTTTCAAAGCAGTATTTTATGAAAAAAGGGAAGAAAGTGTGTGCGTTCAAGGCTGACAGGATAAAGAATAAATAAAGGGGAAGGAAAGGCAAAGAAGAGCAGGGGAGGGGTGACGGTGAGGCTATTCTAGGTGCAACCAAGGATGGTATCCAGTGGTCCAGTGGTAGATCCACGCCGCCCGTGGTGTGTGGACGGACATGTGAGCTGTGGCTGATCTACACACACACACACACACACACACACACACACACACACACACACACAGCAAAATCATGGTTGCTCCGCTGTCATTTCTCTTAGCTTCACAGAGAACTTTCTAGGAGGCCAAGTGTTATCTTGCCATTAATCTTATACTATCAAAATAGTGGGACAAAGTCAGTTGTGTGGTGAGACCGTATGCTGGGAAAATTTCAAACATGCATCCTCCTGGCAAATTCTGTCTTCATGTCTCGGGATTCTTGTCCCTCACAGGCATTCTGCCAGGCGTTACCATGCCACAGCGCCCGCACAGCACGGCCTCCAGGGCCCAGCCTCGGCACCACCTGCCAGTGAAAGAGTTGCTTAGCTCACTTTGTGATGACTTCTGAAATGTACGTGCTTTTTTGAACTTTCACCCAGACCTTCCCCGTTGAATCGAGCGGCCAGGCGAGGACCAGGGAATCTTGCTTTCACCTTCTGTGCTTGGGCTGGGCCGGTTGTCGATCACAGACTTGGTGCTCCCACAGGCCTCCTTCCCAGGATTTCATGATTACACATTCAAATCTACTCCATGACTTGCTGCGGAAACTTAAAGCAGAGGCTGTTCACTGTAGGTTTCAGGACATGAAAAGACAGCCTTAAGGCAAACCATGTTTCAGAACTTAGCCACCATTATCGTTTTTCTGTTTATATATATATATATACACACACACATATATATTTTAATGTTTATTTTTGAGAGTCAGAGAGAGACAGAGCATCAGCAGGGAAGGGGCAGAGATAGTGGGAAACACAGAATCCAAAGCTCCAGGCTCTGAGCTGTTAGCACAGAGTCTGACGCGGGGCTCGAACTTGTGAACTGGGAAATCATGACCTGAGCTGAAGTTGGCTGCTTAACCACCCGAGCCACCCAGGCGCCCCATGTTATAGACTTTTAAAGGTATTTGAGTGAAGATGTACACACACACATATATATTTTAATGTTTATTTTTGAGAGTCAGAGAGAGACAGAGCATCAGCAGGGAAGGGGCAGAGATAGCGGGAAACACAGAATCCAAAGCTCCAGGCTCTGAGCTGTTAGCACAGAGTCTGATGCGGGGCTCGAACTTGTGAACTGGGAAATCATGACCTGAGCTGAAGTTGGCTGCTTAACCACCCGAGCCACCCAGGCGCCCCATGTTATAGACTTTTAAAGGTATTTGAGTGAAGATGTACAAATAACAGAAAGGATGAGATAACCTTCCTCTGAGACTTTAATTACATCTCCTGACAAAACTAGCTGGTTCCCAGTGCATCCGTGTGTGAAAAAACTGAAGGCAGCAGCGGGCCGGGGTCTCCTTTGCTTTGGCACCAGGCCTGTGACCCCAGATGCTTTCTTGCTTTGCCCAGCGCGGTTGTGTAGGGCACGGGGATAGCGTCCAGACCCCGCCTTCTCGAGGCTACACAGGGACCAGGGTAGTCTCAGGCTCCTCCTGGGGAGCCGACCCCACTGTCTGAGAGGCTCTGCAACCGACCTCTTCCCGCTGAGCCTTGCTGGTTCTCTGGGCTGCCTTTTGTCCAACCGGATCCACCTGTGAAGATTGGGCTCTTAGGCTAAGAGATCCGATAGCTCAGAAAAATGCAAAAAGGATGCAGGATTCCAACATGAAACAGGTGAAGAAATCCCACTGAGAGCCTCTGAATCCCTTGGTTTATGCACTTCACAGGAAGGAGTAATTCTGAGAAACAATTTTCCTTTCTGGATTATTCCTAACCCACTTATGGCTTTGGTATAACTTGTTTTTTAATAAGGTGGAAATAAGTAAAGTAAGTGTGGGGTTCTTGTGGTGCATTAACTTCTTAAAATATGCTAGTGATCTATTTTCCTTTCAAATGACTATATGTCCTAAATAGGTTTTTTTTTTTTTAAATGTTTGTTTATTTTTGAAAGAGAGAGAGACAGAGTGCAAGCAGGGAAGGAGCAGAGAGGGAGAGAGTCACAGAATCTAAAGCAGGCTTTAGGCTCTGAGCTAGCCGTCAGCTCAGAGCCCAAGGCGGGGCTCAAACTCACAAACCGTGAGGTCATGATCTGAGCTGAAGTCAGACACTAAACTGACTGAGCCACCCAGGCGCCCCAAACCAGAGATTTTTAAATAAAAACCATCTATTTCCTTAGGCTAGTTGTAACAAAGCAAGGAGGGGCCTTTTCTGAGCCCCCTCTTCTTCAGCCATTCCTATCAGTTATCCATGTGGTTTTGTATAAAATACTGGTCTACAGAGTGTTTTCAAGTATAGGTATTCTTTATTGCATTCCTTCATTTGCATTAAACAATATATTTATATTTTTCAATATAGTTTTGGACAAAACACAAAGACACCAACCTCATTTAACAAGAGACATAAGTTAATACAGTGTGTGCTGCTTTCTTGGGAAGAGAAGAGAGGCAAGCTGTGAAACAGATAAGGGAATCCAAGATACTGGCCACCGGGAATCACAGAATTTCACAATGCAATCCACTTTTTAAAAAGCCACAAAATAAGCTGGGAATGAAAACCCAAAACAAGATCGATATGACACTGAAGTCAACCAAAACTATACAGACGGCAAGATCTGGAGATAATTTGCCTTCTACCACGGGGACAAATGACAGAGCTACGACCCAAGTGCCCCTGTGGCAACAAGTCCCTGGGCGGCGTAAAGCCCCTGCAGGGGGCTTCTGATTGCTTGTCTCTGCGTTTTAAGCAGCAGTGGGGAGAGAGGGGCATGCTCTGCAAGTCTCATCACAAATATGATGACCTACTTAACTCCTTTAGACTCCAGTAGAAGACAAACCACTGGCCCTCCTTCCCTTTGGAAGAAGGTAAAGGAAATGTGTTAAACGTACTGGAATGGATGTTAAGACTCAGAGGGCGAGGGCTAGAAAACGGTGTCTTCTGGAGAAAAGTGTTTTATTTAATAGATGCTAGATAGTACAGATAGTTTCAAGTGAAGGAAAGACAAATTCTAAGTCATTAAGCTACGGAAACAGAAAAATGTTGATACTAATAAGCCTTTAATATTATAAAGAATTGTCCCATTTAGAGCTGGACACTAGTTAGTGCTGAGAGTTTATAAATGACTTTACTGTAACGACTCCTTTCTATTTAGCGGTGTGTGCTTTTTCCACACGGGTCTTTACCGAGTCTTTACCAACATCTACCAGGTGGTAACGGCGAGCAGATCTCTTACCACAGAGCAAGTTGGTAACACTGTGGGGGTGCCACGGCCAACACAGTAATAGTCAGCCTTCTGATTAGGAAAGATCTCCTGACTGCAACTTGGAAACATCTCTGAAAGTGACTGAGAACAGCATTTAGAAATTCAAGTCCCTGTTCCTTCAGGCAAAGATAACAAGCAGTTTTCTAGGAGAGCCTTTAACCAAATACCCAAGTACCTTTAGTGTCAGCACAGGGGAGCTGAAAGATAATCCCTTTGAACCTGCACCTCTAGTCACTCTTCCTGCTTTACATCTCGGAAGTCTTCCTTCGAATAAGCCAAGTGCTGTCTTGCAACATCATTACATTTACAGAGAGTTGTGGGTGTTGGCGGTGGTGGTGGGGAGCCTAAAACGTGTAGTGTTCACAAGTGCAGTGTGTCACCCACACTTCGAGACCACGGAAGAAGCAATCAACTTAGCTTGCACAGAAAGGTAAGCACAGCATTCTAAAGCAAATTTGTACCTTCCACAAAACAGCAGAATATCTGAGTAAGCACAAGGGAGGGGGTTTCATTGCACTAATCATGCAGAGTGAGCATGTGTCGAAGGTAGGGACTGTTTCACTTTGTCCAGGATCTTGAGTTAAGCTGGGTGAAGATCCCAGGCCATCTTCACCTTGGTCACTTCCCTTGGTCACTGTGTGTGTGCAAAGATTCCGTTTTCAAAGTCAAGGGGGCTACTGAAAAAGAAATACCCAAAACAAAAAACACAGCTGAGGGTCTGCAAAAAACAATGTGTCACAAAATCACTAAAACTCTTAATGGTTTTTCTATATTTTTCACTATGCATTCGCTATTAGATAAGCATTTCACAAAAGAAAATGGGCATAGCCCCATGCATTTGAAGGCAGGTTCCAATAAATATGTACCATCGAGTTTTTTCCTGCATTGTGACAAGGAAGTTTTGCGAAGCAGGACAAGGAGAGCAAACCAACAGAACAACCAATTTCCTTGCTTGGTCTCTCAGGCCTACAACACAGTGAAGAACTCTAATAAATGGAAACAAAGTTGTCCAAGAAAGGTTGAGAATTCAAATTTATATGCACTGTACAGCAACTCTTAGACCAGGCCGTGGGGCGTAACGGATGGGGAAGTTTGGCTGACGTCTCAAGTGTTGTGTGTACTTACGCTCCTTCTTCTCTTAAGAGGGCCAAGAATTTTCTCACACGGTATTCAGGATCCATCTAAACACATCAGAAGAAATAAAGAAGATGGGTTAATGGTACCTTCTAATAATGATGCACTTCACGCCAAGGAAACGGGCAGTTTCCTACTTCCTCCAGCGCTCTGCTGAGTCACAGAAGTGTGTTGCCCTGCTCCCTGACCAGCATTCTGACACGCGGTGAAGCTGATTACATCATCCCAGAGGAGGGAGCGGGATTTCCAAGCAGAGAATTGCTGTGCGCGAGATTCCAAGTGACCCAGCTGGCCATTCCCAGGCACCTCAGCTGAGTGCCCCCTTAGCTAGCACTGTGTGAGGGGACACGTGTGAGACCAGACAGTGGCCACTCCTGGGTGTTCAAAACGCATCCCAGTCATAGGATTTACACAAGGTATGAAAGTGAGACCAAGCACAAACAAAAACGTGGGACCAAACTTAAAACCAATTGAGGTTGATTAAATGACTAAAAAGTAGCCTACCATCTCTTCACGACACGTTAGCTTTTCTTAGCCTCGGCCTCCCTCACATAGTTTCTACTTTGCAATTAATGAAAAACATTGTGCTGGAAGTACAAAATGAAGAGTGGGGCTGGCTCCCTTAAGTGACGCCTGGATAATCTGGGTCTCCCCTGACAGAAAAGCACGGTGCCTAGGGCACCTGGCTGGCTCAGTCGGTGGAGCGTACAACTCTGGATCTCCAGGTCGTGGGTTCGAGCCCAGTGTTGGGTGCAGAGACTACTGAAAAATAAAATCTTAACGGGGGGAAAAAAAAAAAAAAAAAGGCATCATGAGTCCAGGTAAAGATAGAGGAGTTTTGGTTCAGGGGCTCGACTTAAGATCATTACTACTCTCTATTCATTTTCCTTTCACATTCATATTTACTCATTTGTTTAATCACAGTTTGTTCTCCACGGTCAGCCAGAGATGTTAAGTTATCTAAAAAGATGAGCATCAAAAATATCTTTCACTCCTTGAGATGAATTTTTATTGTGAGAAACATACCGAACTTTTAAAACATGTTCCAGGACAGGAGTCAGTTTCCCAAGAGGGAACTCCCTTCCCTCCAGGAACAGCTTTTAAACGTTGGTGCGGCTGTGCAGAAAGGTCCAACGGGGTCCCCCACCAGCCACACTTTTGTTTTGTTTTTGCAAGATTTCTTCTCTTCTATCCCCAGAAAAACATAGAAGTTTCAAATGTATCAAAGTTAAGAGGTCAAACTACAAAGGACTAAGAAAAAGTGTGAAGAGCTAACAAAAGAAACCTTTTCCCTCTTAGGGAATAGAATTACATATGAATCAATTGTCAGGTTCTTTAAAAAAAAACATGGAACTGGCTGGAGCTCAGCTGTAGTCAGTACTTGCAGGTCTTTGCCCATTAAATATATTTAATATGTGTGAGCAACGACTTACTGACTTGCCCGTAGCTATGGAATTAAAAGTCAAGAGAAAGGGAGGAAAAAAGTAATCTAGATAAATGACTTTATTCCCTCAGGTGACATCCAGTCAGAGCAGATACTCAGCACTGTGCAAGTTTTAACAGAATTGTGCAGAGTGAACAGAGAGGTAACGTGACTTATATTCTGCTAAACTACATGCCTCTTCACTTAGGCTCCGTCTCTCGAAGGCAGATCTAAAGAGCATTCACTCAGCTGCACCAAATCCATTTGACATGAAGGGGTTCAAACTCAGAGGCCTATGAAGTGTCAGTTGCTGAAGATTAGGCCTGAGTACCCCACTCTCACTTTCTGCCCCACACACAGAAGAGGCATTAAGGTGATCGCTGACCTGCGGGCATCAAAGGAAGAAGGAGTAGGGACTGGGGACAAAAGCCCACATAGTTTCTTCTCTGCAATTATTGAAAAAAAAATTATGCTGAAACCAAAAAAAAAAAAAAAAAAAGAAGAAGAAGAAGAAGAAGAAGAAGAGTAGAGCTACCTTGACAGATTTATCTTTTATTAAAGAGCTAATATATCTGTATACGCACCTTTCCCAGGAAGAATCCCGAGCAAAGTGATTAGTCTGTACCTTTAATTTGCCAGTCCCCATGGAAAATAAATAAATTTCAGTCGGGCTGAAAGTTCAATAGATTAAACTTTAGGTTTCTCAAAGCGACAATTTTGTTTTCAAATAAATGTGCCAGCAAAGATTAAAAAGAATTCACTTTATGTTCTCAATGTGTTATTGGTCCAAGAGCTGATTTCAGGTGTAGTCCTCAAACTTGGACTTCACCTCCGCCCCCCAGCGCTCACACAGAGCGAGTGACCGGACTGGGTACAGCACGTCGTGCTAACAGCACAGCCGGTGTGTCCTAACCGCCTGGAATGGATACATTGGATTACAGTTTAATGAGCGCCCTACTGTGTGTCTGGCTCTGTTCTAGGCACTGTGGACTCAAATAATGAGGGATTGCCAAGGTCCCTGAACTCACAGAGCCTGTAGATATACATTTGTTATCTAACCAGTGTGGCAGATAAGGACAGAAGACACAGGATGGGTACATGCAGGGGTGGAGTTCCCAAAAGAGGAAAGGTAGGTTGCCAGTAGATGTGAGGAAGTCTCAGAGACATTTCACCTGTCTTTGCCCAGGTACTAGCCGAGGGCTCAGTTTTCCATGTGATCCTGCATGCTTCAGCCCTATAGGAGTCTGCATGAGATTTCTAGGAGCCCACCAGGGGGAAATACACAGAGCCTAAGTCGACTCTGTGCAATTCAATTAATTTGTCCTTTAAAACAGTCTCCCAGGCCCCTTTTGGTGAAAAGTACAGTAGCTTCTGGACTTCTGAGGACCAACATCATCTTCCTTCCATCCATAATTGGCTGTGTGATCTTGCATGACTCTTGACCACCTGTGGGATACTCAGTACCCTCATCTCTAAAATGGGGGGGGGCGGGGGAGGAACAGGAAAGCAACTGTTCTTCAAAGCCCTTTCTAGTTCTAAGATCTAATGACACTTTCAGTGAAAATTTAAAGTAACCTTATAATTTTTTCTTCTATTTCTGGATTTTAAGAATAAAGAAGAGTCCCAATAAGTTATTGCTGGTCTCAGAAGCAGGCTGCTAATAGCAACTTCGGTTCAGAAATAAGAGAATTAGAACAAACTATTTAAAACCTTAGCAAAGGAAAAATACAACCTACTAGCATATCATGAAGCTGCTGTGTCTTCATCATACGGAGAATGAAGCATCTTACCTGTAGCGACATCTCGATCAACATTAGTAACTTCTTGATTCCTATCCAAACCTTCTTCCCTTTGACTTGCTGTGAAATTGTGGTACGTTCCTTATCTTTGAAGTTGCCTAAAAGCTACAAAAACAATAAAAATAAAGAGAGCGCTTTGATAGTAAGTTAATTATAACAACATTAGTTAATGGTCACATTTATCCCTAAAAGAACAGTGGTAAGAACTACCTGACTGGTTAAGTTGACAGGATTTTCTCATATTTTAAACTCCAACCTGACCTTCCTAAACCCATCAGGTACAATTATGAAAGTGAAAGCTGGTATCCTAAATCCTGTTTTCCTATAAACCTCCATTAATTTAGAGATGTATTTCCTGGCTGTGGGGAAAAAAAGCTCCAACCCATGATAAATATCAGTTATAATTTCTAATGTGTGTCAAAGCAGAGACTAAATTTAATTCTTACCCAATCTCAGCACAAGAGCTTCTCACACAGGTAACCTGGAGACATTTATCATATAGATAATTTCTATTTTGCTGGGAGTATGCCCCAACCGCCTGGGTCTTGAGGATTTCAAGAAGGTTTTACCACTGCTGAACAAATCACTAGGTAACATTTTTTTTTCCCCCACAGATCTCGTCAGGTCATTTATGTACATTGATATTAATCAAAAGTTTTAATGAAGAGTATAGTTTAAAAAATTAAACTTTGTCATCGTAAAAAAATTTAAGAAAACCTTTCTGTATTATGCACTTAGTAAACCAGTTCCTTTTACTTCTGCAGCTTTTTTGAAGTCTCTAATGTTTTAATCATGTTCTAATTTATGACATGCAGGTAAATGGGCAGAAAGTTGTTGCAAGTGACCGAGTTTTCTGCATGCTGATTACCCCACCGTCCCCTTTCCCCACTCCGAGTTTCTGACTCAGATACCACATGCACCACTCACTGGTGGTGGGCACAGAGTAATTCATCCTGGCAGGCTGGGTGCCGCTAACACCAAGGAATGAGATTCCTTCACTTTCACTGACATTCATCTCTTCCTCAAATTCCTGAAACTACTCTAAGTATATCCCAGGTGCCCTGTTCTAGGTCAGCACAGGAATGAGGCACTGGGGGCAAGGTCCGCAGTAGACCCTTAGCGGTACACCCTTAGCCCCGACTCCGGTCTTATGGAAGGTTTGCAACCCATTGACTTGTTTCACCTCCAGAGCCTCCAACAGCTGCTCGCCCGTGGCAATGTTGGGCACGTGGATGGTGGTGCTGAAAGCGTTCAGCATTTCCATCTCCTGAAGGACATCTTTGCGGCTAGTGGTCCCAATGATAAGAAGCTTGCGGCCCTGATCATAGGGAGAAAACGTGTTAAAATGCATAGGAGAAGACTGGTTAGGAAACCAGAGTAAGCCTGAACAGTATCCATTTATTAAATTGTGGAAATGTAACTTATTGCATGTTATGATTACATTTGATTATATAAATGTGATGGGCAGGTAAGCCATGTAATATACTATTACATTTCCTTTCTTAGGAAACATTTTGTATTTATTAGAGTTAATAACTGCCATTGTCACCCTTAGCTTAGTTTACCAGGTACCCAGTGCCTATTACAAGTTCATCCCCAAACACACACAACCATGAATGTCCTTTCAGTACATTCTAACAGGTCAGAGAGTTTTAAAGGTTGTTTATTTAAGACCTCCCCCTCCTAGAGTCCTCTGTCCTCAAAGTTCAGTCTGAGCTCATAGCTCTCTAGGCCTGTTGCACAGCTCTAGTTCTAGAACCTTCCTCTCTCCTGTTATATCCCCTATATCCCAGTCTTCCCTTTTACTTCATCTATTTCTTCTTTTCCATCTTCTTCAATAATTACCCGAGAAAGGATGCATAGGGGGTGAAAATGTAAAGACTTCAAATACCTGGAAATGTTTTTATTCCATCGTCAATACTGTCTACTCTATACTTGACAGTTTGGCTAGGTAGAAAGAACAAACCTAAAAATAGTTTTCCCTCCAGAATTCTGAAGCCATTACTCTATTGTCTTTTCATTTTCAGTGTTGCTGGCTAGGAGACTGATGCCATTCTGGTTTTCTGATTCTTTTACTTTTTTAAAAAAACTTTTAAAGGATCTTTTTCTTGGGGCGCCTGGGTGGCTTAGTCAGTTAAGCGTCCGACTTTCGCTTGGGTCATGATCTTGTGGTTTGTGGGTTCGAGCCCCGCGTCGGGCTCTGTGCTGACTGCCAGCTCAGAGCCTGGAGCCTGTTTCAGAGTCTGTGACTCCTTCTCTCTCTGACCCTCTCTCCTGCTCACGCTGTCTCTCTCTCTCTCTCTCTCTCTCCTAGAAATAAATAAAACATTAAAAATTAAAAAAAAAAGGATCTTTTTCTTATCTTTATATTCTATAATTGCAAAATTAAGCACTTTGAGATACGTCTTTCTTTACTCCATCTGCTAGTGCTAGATGGGTTCTTTATAAACTGGAAACCTCTAATCATTCTGTTTTAGGAAATACCCTGGATTATTTCTTTTCATTCACTTTCTGTGTTTTTCTGTTTTTGTTTTTTTGCCTTCCCACCCCATGGAATCTCCATTAGTTGCATACTGGTCTACTAAAACTAATCTATTTTTCCTGCTCCTGGTTTTTATTTCTTTCTCTCTTTTTTTTTTTTTTTTATTTTTTATTTCTAGAGAGAGAGAGAGAGCGTGAGCAGGGGAGGGTCAGAGAGAGAGGGGGTCACAGACTGAAACAGGCTCCAGGCTCTGAGCTGGCAGTCAGCACAGAGCCCGACGCGGGGCTCGAACCCACGAACCGCGAGATCATGACCCAAGTGAAAGTCGGACGCTTAACCGACTAAGCCACCCAGGCGCCCCTATTTCTTTCTCTTTCTAATGCTTTTTGGGTTAGTATCAACTTTATCTTCCAAATTTATATTACGTTCTTTGTATATTTTCATTTCTAAGCGCTCTTGTTTCTTGAATGCCTCTTCTTTTTTTTTTTTTTTTATTACATCCTATTGTATTTAATGGCTATGATGCTTTAGTTTAAGTCTGTGTGAATACTATAGATTTTATAATGTTTTTTTTCGGTTCTCTGCTTTGTCCCTGTCTCCCTGGAGTTCCTTTTTCCTATTTGTTCACTGGAGGTTTTCCTTAAGTATCTTGGTGGCTGTTGGATGACCATTCAGATTTAAGAATTAAGCTAATGACTGGAAGCTCTGAGTCTGATGGCTTCAGTACAGGATGATCAGATGAGACTTGGCTGAAAACTGGGAGTCCTTCAAAGGTCAAGAGGTGTTCCTCCTTCTTGAGGGGCATAAAGGCTAGTTTCCAGCATCCTGGGAGTCGATGGGGGAAGGGGTTGTGGGCATCTCATCATTCAATATGCAGACTCCCACTTATTCTTATTTACAGTATGGCATCTCTTGAGATCAGTGTCTCACTTACTGTTCATATAATCCTGACAATTAAGTACTCATATTATCTCTACTGATGAGGCTATTGAATCTCAGTAATTTGTTCAAGGTCAAATAACCAATATATGATGGAGGCAGGAACCAGAATCCACACATTAAAAAAAAAAAGTTTACTTGGAAAATGGAAGAGGAACACATTTTAAACTCTGTCACTAGATGGATGGTACACAGTCACTCCACAGATAAGCCTTTAATACAATCATTAAACCTATTCATGGATCTAGAAACTCATGATGTTAAAATAAATGAGAAAATAAACTATTATGCAAAAATTAAAATAAATGCAGGAAAAGATATTAAGAAATTGAAGATCAGACATCAAAACAATTTCAATTTGGGTTTTGTAAACATTACACCACTACTATCAATAAGGCACAGCAACCATTCTCAGTTTTATTCATCATTTTTGTCCACCTACTATGCCAATAATGGGAAGTGAACCACAAGTATATCAAAGAAACATAGGCATAAACAAAGGCATATCAAAGAAACAAAGTTGAGCCCTTCTGGCACAATTAGTCATTGACGTATCAGACGACTGTGCAAAGACTATGGGGTAGAAGTACACTTGTGGAGCACTTGGGTGGCTCAGTCAGTTAAGTGGCTGACTCTTGATTTAGGCTCAGGTCAAGATCTCATGGTTTGAGAGCGAGCCCCTTGTTGGGCTCTGTGCTGACAGCATGGGGTCTCCCTGGGATTCTCTCCCCCTCTCTCTGTCCCTCCCCTGCTTGTGCATGCACAGCACTTTCCCTCTCAAAAGAAATAAATGCACATTAAATAACAACAAAAAAAGCATATATACTGTGGAGTTTATAGAGTGAAGGATAATCATTATTCTTCTTCAAGAAATCAACTAGCTAAAAACCAAACACATTCTAACAGAGCTTCATCAAGCTCCTAGATGAATCCAAATAGATGCTGTACATATGGATGGCTACAAAACAGAAAATGACGATCCACCATGGACAGGTGGGAGGTACTGTGCACAGGATGTCGTGATAGAGGCAGGGAACATGTGGCACAGAAACATCTCCTGCTCTTTCTCTGGAACCGAGTCTTAAGGAATGAGCAGGTGGATTAGGAGGAAGAAGGCTACTCCAAGCCAGAAGGACCAGAAACACATACATCCGAAGGTGAAAGGTGAAAGTGAAGGTGAAGGTGAAATAACAAAAGGACCTTGTAAGGAGCTGCGGTCCTTACAAGCACAGAAAGACATACACGCTTCTGCTATCCCAGAAGAGTGGTGGTGCTCTAACGTTCAGCAGGAAATTCCATCTGTAAACTCAGGAAGGGATCTCTGAAGGTTAACAGATGCTAAAGGCCACACAGGCTGGTAGAGCTGCATTATAATGAAAGGTAACTGACTGTTCGCTCTTCTTTTCCTTAGGTTTTTAATGTTCTATAGCCCATAATTCAAACTCCCTCATCCTGTCTTCTCTCAAGGGAGACAACGTTGGCCCTAGAAGAACGGCACCGAGGAAGAAGCTTCCTACTCCAGGAAGCTGGAGTTGCCGTCTTCCCAGTGAAAACTTCTCCATCGGTAACAACGACTGCGCTCCTCGGAGTGCTGAAAGACTGGGAAATGCAGAGCAACTTATAATGGAAACACTAATTTATGTTTTGCTTTACTTCTTGTTTAACAAGACTGCAAACACTGCAGAGAGGTCATGACCCAGGTGAGCTCAGGCCTTGACTTGTAAAGCATCATCTTTAAGAAAACACTGAAAATCATTACCAAATAATTAAATTGTGCTGGGCCATTTTGTCCATTAATTAGTGGTAATGCTCATGAGGAAGCTTTATCATGAAAAAAAACCTCTGAGTGTATTAATGTAATAAATCATATTGGAGAACACGGTGGATGAAAAGCTGCCAGCAGCATGTAATAAGAAAGTCAGCTTTAAAAATAAAAGTAGAGCTCAACCCAAGAAGGGAAATCCAACTGGTTAATGTGTGGCTCCTAGTCTTAAGTCTACAGCACTGGAAACATGCCCCTTGATGGAAAGAAAAAAAGAGAGAGTGATAACTTATTTGAAGGGGGAAAAAAGTTGTTCCCAGCGTACTCTTTACTGAGATTTGCTAGTTCCTGATACAATAAAGAAACAGGCCTAAATAAAATGACTATCTGCCAATCGGATTATGACAAACATTGTTCCAAGGTTAAATAAGTATTAGTTAACTAATTCTTGGTACCATAAGAAGCAACTCAGGTGAAAACATTACCATGAAAAAGGCAGGGCTCAGTCAGGTGTTGATCCTTCAAAAAAACACTTCTTTACACGATGAAGAATGAACAAAGTACTAAGCAGTATCTAAGCCTTTTGCCACACAAAGGACTAACCAGATAATCCACACCCTTTCAGAGGTCCTGCCCATTGATTGGCCCCAATAAACTGATTTGTAACAAAAGTTCATGTGGAAGAAAGCTTTTTTTCTTAAATAAAAATGCCACCAATATAATACTGCAGTGAAATGGAAGGGCTGATTTTAACCTGTGAACAAAAGTAAAGTCAGTTATGCAGTAAAGAAAGGCCATTCTTTCCATATCATTCAATGCTGAGCAAGTGTAATACACCCTCGGTAGGAAGAATTAACTGTGAACAATTGGAAACCCTGAAATGGATTAAGAAGTGAGTTTAAAAGTGCAACTCAAAACTGCTGTGTGCTGGGGGCCTTAAACTTTATTTTCTGATTGTTAGAATCTGAGGTTTTTGTAACTGAGAGTGAAAATTTTCACAATAGTAAGAATTTATAAAGCCGGTAAGCCGAAACTTGTTGATCCGACCATTACCAAGAATTTATTCTGTTCAGGTATTGATGGAATTATGAGATTTGGCTTGTGCCTTCCAAGTGACTATAATTTAGCTGGGAAGGGCAAACGGACACTCAGGGACCAGTAGCAAGGAACACATCAGCAAACACAAACTAATAATGGCCGTGGGGGCAGAGCATAAGGAGACCGTTTTATTGGAGAAGGTTTCCCTAGGAAGATCCCTATAGTACTGTAGGGACACTGACAGAGAGGAGGCCCTGGAGAAGGGACGGGTCTCTAATGCTATTAAACCGTCTGTGGGTGGTGGAGGCAGCTGAGCACTAAGTCTTTGCAGAGAGGTGAGTGGGCGGCCACTACAAGGAAGACTTGGAATGCTAAGCTAAGGAAGGAAATTGAGTATAACAAGCAACAGGAAACCACAGAAGGTTCCTGAGGAGGCAGAAAGGCCGATGGACAGAGAGAGGATCTTGGCAGCTGGAGGCAGCACGGTCCAGGGGCCCGCAGGAAGCTGCCACATGAGCGGTGCGCCGCCACCACGAGTCAGCGTGCCCAGGAAGGACTGGCGCTGTCCCACCAACACCTCACACACGCCGTCCTTTTGAAGGCAAGCCTTGAGCTGGCAGAATGCAAGGGAGGAGAGGCAAGACCCCTCACGGCCAGGTGGCTTGGTGTAGTAGTAGCAGAAGGGCAGGCTCCATCATTCATAATCGTGTGATTTGGGGTAGGTTATTTGACTTGTGAGTACCCGTCTCCTTCCCAACCATACAAGTGGCATACAAATCCTGTCTATACCTGCCGTGAAGAATGCTTGGGGATGCGGGATCTTGGCCATTGCTGTTGGAGGAAGCCAGAATGAAAGGAGATGCAAGTTTGAGTGCATGGTCTTGACAGGAACATGAAAAAGCATCTTCTGCCTAAGATGTCAGGGCTCCATAGGGCTAGGCGAGGGTTAGGTCCGGTGGACGAGCAGTGGGGTGCCTGGAAATCCCTGTCTTCCCAACACAGGGCCCTGGCAGCAAACGGCGCGCAGAGAGTGCATTCTCGCAGAGGGCCAAGACTCACTCTTGGGGGAAGATGAGAGCTCCCATCTTCTGCGTGACTAAGGTTCTGGTGAGGCCTGGATAAGGCCCAAACTAAAGATCAAAAGCCCCCTTGAGTCGTGAAGTGGGTGAGAGTGAGTGGCCTCAGCAAGAGGCTTTGGAGGGAAAGGTCTGCTCAGGGCAGGGGTGTGAAGAAGCGTTCGTGGTAAGCCCTGCTTTAATCTACTCCTTACCCTAGCTTCATTCTTGGAAAGGGAATAATTTCACATATTTTTACTTAGTTTGTATTACCCAACATGGAGACCTTTAAAAAACATTCTACCTACCACAGTGCTTGTACAACTTTATCGCTATATTTATTTGCAAGTCTGACTCTTGTTCCTAGCCTGTCAACTCCCGGGGAGTAGGAGTTTATTCATCTCTGTCCTTGCAGCAGTTAGCACAACATGCCTGGCACACAGAAGATACTCCTATGCTCCCCCCACCTAGAATGCTCTTCCCTTGTACATCCACGCGATTCTTTCCCTAACGTCAACGCGTTGCTTGAAAGTCACCTCTTCCACTGGGCCCACACAACCCCCCATGCTCTGCCATTTAAAACTAGTCTCCCCTTCTTCCTCTCCCTTTAGCCTGCTCTCTCTTCCACTGTATGGATTTTATTTTATTTTTTTAATTTAAAAAATTTTTTTTAAAATTTATTTCTAGGAGAGAGAGAGCGTGAGCAGGGGAGGGTCAGAGAGAGAGGGAGTCACAGACTGAAACAGGCTCCAGGCTCTGAGCTGGCAGTCAGCACAGAGCCCGACGCAGGTCCCGAACCCACGAACCGCGAGATCATGACCTAAGCGAAAGTCGGACACTTAACCGACTAAGCCACCCAGGCGCCCCCCCACTGTATAGATTTTAACACATTATACATTTTACTCATTTACTACTCTCTTTACTTGTTTGTTGTATTTACTGCGGGTCTTCCTTTGGGAGAACAGGATTTTTGTCTGCTCGGGCTTATGGATACATCCAGGGCTAGCATAGTGCCTTGTACATACTGGGAAGTTAATAAATTTGTGTTGAATGAATGGTGATCTGACTGTAGGCATCAAGGGCAGCAGATCACTCCTTCCTTGTTACATTCTCTCTTCTGGCCCTCGAGAAATGCACATTACACCAGTGTTCAACAAGAAAATAACTATCTACCATTTCAGAGTCTATATCTTGGAGCCCCAAGTGGTGAATGCGAGGGCAAGTTTTCAAGAAAATGATCCAGAACGAACGGCACGTATGCCTCATTTACAATGTAAGTAGGTGCCATAAGGTTCTCGTCTCTTTCTTTTAATCAAGTGATCGATGACTAGTTAAGCCATTGATTGGAAAATACAGACTTCTCTAACAGGGTAAAGATGAGATTTATTAGAGGCCATTAATTTAAGCTAGTGAATTAAGTATTATGAAGCATCTCCTACAACTCTTGGTTTCCCCCCAAAAGGGGGAAAATTGACTATCAATGAAAACAACCAGAGTCTGGACAGTAAAAAGAGAAGAATGGGGCCTCCTTGCATATCCTGCATGCATTTCTGATTTCTCATGCTCAGATGTCTGTAGCTTTTTTTTTTTTTTTTGGTAGTTAAATGTTTAACTTGAATACCAAAGGAAGGATGTTTCAAATAAATCATGCTACAACGAGGCAGACAACTACACTTAAACTCTCCATTAGATTTTACCCTGAAGCAAATTCTTAGTCTACTGTCTTTGTAACC
Organism: Proteles cristata cristata; assembly: GCA_017311185.1. Lineage (NCBI taxonomy): Eukaryota > Metazoa > Chordata > Mammalia > Carnivora > Hyaenidae > Proteles > Proteles cristata. The sequence continues at coordinate 255,154 of JAESUZ010004948.1, forward strand.
ATCCTCATGGTGCTGTAAGAGGGACAGAGGGCAATAAGGAGGGGAATTCATGATGCAGATCGGATATGAAATGAGAAACTTCACCCCAAATAATTTAAAATAATTACTATAGGCAAGAGCAGACCACTTTGTGATATTACAGAATATTTTAGTACCAATTTGTGAAAAAGACACTGAATCATCAGATTTTACACTTGGAGTTGCTCTTAAAGATTACCTAGTCCCCCCGCGGATATTTTGTAGATGAGAAAAGTGGGATGAGAAATGAAGTGACCTGTCTGAAGCTTTTATATCCAGGCAGGGAGCTGAAGCTAGTGTTCAGGTCTCTTTGATATTTCTATTATGCTTTGCTGTGCATTATTCTCATCTGTGTAATTTGTAACTCCTATCGGCAATGGCTGATCTCTTAATTATGAGTTAGGGAGATACAACACCTAGAAATTACAACCTCTGAGCTCTTGGGAGAAAAGTTTAAATTAAGAAAATAAAGTCGTACTGACCATGGCACAGTATTCGTAGTGCCAAAAGGAATAGTTTTGTAGACACTTTCTCTCATTAGAAACTGAACTAAGGGGCGCCTGGGTGTCTCGGTCAGTTAAGTGACCAACTCTTGATTCTGGCTCAGGTCATAATCTCATGGTGGTGAGACTAAGCCCTGCATCGGGCTCTGCACTGAGTGTGGAGCTTGGGATTCTCTATCTTGCTTCCCTCTCTGCCCCTCCCCTGCCTGCACATACACACTCTCTCAAAATAAAGAAGTAAAGTTAAAAAAAGAAGAAGAAATTGAACTAAGGTGATCACTGATTAATTAGCAAATTCAAACTCCTCAGCCTTGCACCCACAGAAAATTTCCCTTCCTGTCTCGACTTTTAGTTGGATATTCCCTAAAATGACCTCAGTGCTCTAATCAGGTCAATTTTCTTCCTTCTCATTTTTTTTTTAAGATTTCGTTTTTTTGAAGTAACTTCTACACGCAATGTGGGGCTTGAACCCACAATTCTGAGATCAAGAGTTGCACACTCTACCAACCGAGCCAGCCAGGCGCCCCCTTCCTTTTCATTTAATTTCCACCTCTAATTTTCACCCTCAGTCTTCCTCTTTATTAAAATTCTTTCCAGCGTTTTCCGCCAGTTTGTAATGAACTCTTATGTCCAAGACATTTCAAAACTTGCTTTCTTGACACACTCCACCCTCACTTAACCATACTCCCGGAGGCCCCAGCCTTTCAGAGCAGGGGCCGGTATGCCCAGTATCAACACCTCACTTCTCTGGAGGCCAATCTGCTAAGCAATTTCAGCTATCCAAGAAATAAGCAAAAATCCTCTAGCTTCTAGGACCAAAAGAAAACAATACAAAGTGAGGTTCAAGTGACTATGTGTCGCTAGTGACACTTCATCCACTAGGCAAGTGGGCACAGCAGCCGGGGCCCATAAAACCTTTTTTTTTTTTTTTTAATGTTTTATTTATTTCTAGGGGAGAGAGAGAGAGAGAGAGAGACAGTGTGAGCAGGAGAGGGTCAGAGAGAGAAGGAGTCACAGACTCTGAAACAGGCTCCAGGCTCTGAGCTGGCAGTCAGCACAGAGCCCGACACGGGGCTCGAACCCACGAACAGCAAGATCATGACCTAAGCGAAAGTCGGACGCTTAACCGACTAATCCACCCAGGCGCCCCCGGGGCCCATAAAACTTTGAAGGGCCCACAAAAATATTCAATTTTTTTTTTAATTAGAAGAAAACAAAGAACTTTCAGGTCAAAGAAAAAAAGTTTTTTTTTAAGGATTTTATTTTTAAGTAATCTCTACATCCAACATGGGGCTGAAACTCACAACCCTGAACTCAAGAGTCTCATGCTCTACCAACTGAGCCAGCCAGGCACCCCAACAAAATGTTTTTAATACCAGCAGTTGGAAAATAAAATTCTAAATTTTTTTAATGGAGGAAGGGGCCCAGATATGCTCACATGAGAGCTCCTTCAGCTCTTGCGGCCTGGTTACTCTTACTTTATAAAACAGCTCATGAGTTTTTGTGGCTGCCTTTTTTTAGTGCACAGCTGACCAGAAGCAGCAAATTAGGAAAGTAGGAACCATCAGAGGCAGGGCGCCTGACATAATTCAATGGGATTTAGAAACAGTGAACAGTAAAACCATCAAGAACAAGGAAAGGTACAAAAAAATAAAATAAAACAAGGCAGACTGGACTTATTTAATGACTATGTGGGCAGAGTCTCGTACATCCCAATAGTTCTTGCTGTTACCCATGATATTACTGACTCATGTGATTATGATTTGTAATGATGATCCTCATTTTTAAACGCAGTGTTTATTATACTTTGCTTCAGACACCAAACATGCATGTAACAATTTTTTTTTCTTAAAAAAGGCTAAAGTGGGGTACCTGGGTGGCTTGGTTGGTTAAGCATCTAATTCTTGATTTTGGCTCAGGACGTGATCTCTCACTGACAGTGTGGAGCCTGCTTGGGATTCTCCCCCTCCCCTCTTAACCACCCTTGCTCGCGTGCTCTCTCTCTCTCAAAATAAATAAACTTTTTTAAAAAGGCGAAAGTATAATAACAATCGATATTTACAGAAGTCAAGCTTTAGTCATTTGGAAAAAAATTAAAGCTTTTGATTTCTTCTGAATTCTTCTTTCTCTCTCCAGTGAAACTGAATATGGTATATGAAGCCTGAGATAAGTAACTGTACACAAAACATATCCTTAAATTTCCAAGTGTCAGTTAGTGTGTAAATCATAAAAATTTGCTAATTCTTGCATAGACACATCCTTCACTGTGTCTCCCCATCACTTCAGAGCTGGAATTCCTTAGCAAGGCATAGTGGTCCTGATAAATCTCCCTTCTATTCATCTTTCAAGACCAAGATCAAGAACTATTTGTGAAACATCTGCAGACTCTCTCAGGAAAATGGACTGTGCTTTCCTTTATATTCCACTGGAATCCACATAACTTATAAACATTAACTAGATACATCATGTGTACACATTGTTCTCCCTCACTGGATACGGGCAGGGACACCAGTTAGCCTTGGTTAGAAAAAGAGTAGCCCTCCTAGGGGGATGAACTAGGAAGAAGCATGCAGCAACCCCAGGCCCATTCCCAAAGCCCCAGCACCTTGTATGAGTAACTCTTGGTGTTAAGGCTGCCAGATGAAGCCCCGAGTATGCCCCAAACACCACATGAGATATACTGAAAAATCATATGATATCGTTCGGAAATTCAAATTCACCTGGATGTCCTTTACTCTTCTCTACTAAGTCCACCAACCCTACTCAGGGCAGATGCAGCCCCACACCAAGGTGGACGGCTTGGTGAGCACAATGTGGGCTGACTGTTAACCCTCGAGTGTCGCTCAACCTTGTACACAAAACTGCATGACTGAACGGTCCTGGATTATAAGCTCCTTGAGGGCAGGTTCAGTGGCTCACTCATCCTTGTATTTCTACAGGGTGGAGCAAGTGTTTATTAAATGCACATCCTAGTGAAAGCATACATTCTGTAAAGTAATACTTCAGACCTTGCATGTCGAAAGAAATACTTTTGGATAGAAAAAAACCTTCCCATCTCCCTTCCATGGAACATAATACAACTGTCACCATCTGTGTCTTAGTCAACCTCGGTCACACTGGCATTCCTGCATCATAAGCGCTGACTGGAAGCACAACACTGAGCGATATGCCAGGTGGGTGTCCGAGGTCAACTGTGAGAGCCATGAGGCACTGTCACACTTGTCCTCTCAGGGACACGGCGTCTTACACACCAGACCTTAGACCAGCCTTAAAAGAAAAAACAAGGTTAACAAAAAATTTACATGTAGACAAGCTTAGAGACAATGATACACTCATTAAGTGTTAAATGGCACGTCAGTTGGAAAGATTGGAATTAAAGAGTTGTGACAGTTACATGCTGCTAGTTAAAAATGAAAATGAGAATACATGTTAAGTTTTTCTTTTTTCCTGATTATAAAGTAATAAATGCGTAGTGTCAAAATTTTATAATATGGGAAATAAAGCAGAAAAATTTCACCTAAAATCCTATCATCTAAGATAGAGTGGGTGCCTTTAAGATGGAAAAATAACAGAACTTCCTTTATTTTTATTTTTGATTACACTGTTTTAAAAATTACTCTTTTGGTGTATGTTTTAAAATGAACATCATCTTACAGAATAAGAGATGTATTAAAATATTGGAAGGATGAACTCGAATGCTATTTTGGCGGGTAGGGGTATGCGTTCAGAAAGTTGAGGGGCCGTTGATACAAAGGCGATCACAATAACAATTCCGGCAGCCCGCCCCCAGTCCTTTCCCCTTTATGACTGAAATCACATTTGGAGAGTACTTGAGGATTAAGTAAAAGGTGATTTGATAGTTATGTAGGAAGTTTCTGACTATAAGCCCAGTTAATATAGATAATGGGTCACTAGCTGGGTGGCCAGAGTTTTCCATTTGACTGCTGTCACTTGGTGTTTCTCCCTGTCCTCCCTTCCCATCATTGCTCCTCTTATTCTGGAAACTGGCCCCCTTCTTCCGCTCGCTCCAGGGCTGGCTAAGTAGGGAGGGGCTACAGGAGCAAGATGGCGGGCAGCGAGGGGCCAAGAAAGCTGCTAAGCTCTTTCTTGCCGGCATTTCCAGGGATGGTTTCTTCGGCAGCAGCCACATGGAGTTGAGCTCCTTTGATAAGGGTTGGTTGCTTTGTTGGTTTTATGTATTTTTTGTATGAGGAAAGACAGGGTCAGAGTTTTCTTTGAGGTGAATAATAAACTAACAGTTGAGTTGTGCTTTTGCAGTTTACAGAGAATGACAATAAACATTTACCTTATTTCATTCTCACATTCTCATCTTCAGTATTATTATTGCTCCAATTCTAGAAAAGTGAAAATTGAGGCTCAGAAGTGACTGGGTTCTAATTCATGTTTTTGAATTCTAACTCCTGTGCCCTTATTTACACTGCCAATGCCAGGTGTGCGTGTAGTTAAGACCCACCACCTTCAAAATACCCATTCAGTAAATATTGTCATCCACATAGCCTAACTAGGTTAATGAACGGAAGGAAGGAAGGGAGGAAGGGAGGAAGGAAGGGAGGGAGGGGAAGAAAGCGAAGGCGGGTTGTCTGGGGCCTTTCCTGTGGGAGCACTCTCTCCATTCCCCAGTGTGAGGTGTACGGAGCGCTGTCAAGATGAAGTGGTTATAGACCAAGGAGTGATTTAAAAAGATCAAGACCTCGTTCCATCTACATCTCCATAACTATCAGGAATATTGATGGATTGTTCTGGACCTTTTGTAAGTTTCCTCTTAGTGGCTCTTCTCACCCAATAGTTGCTATGCCAGGCAGTAGAAAGCCCTAGGAAATCCCCAAAGACCTGTGTGCTTGTTTTAGCGACAAGAAGGTAGGAGAGACTCTATGAAACACTGTTCTGTTCCACCCTGAGTTGGGAGAAAAGGGAGCTTTAGTCACAAGCAACAGGAGGCTTCAGGGAAAGAGCCAGTATGTGGGCCAGTCCTTGGAGGCTAAGGATAAATGTAATAGGAAGTGTCTGCCGGGACCTCACAATGGCCAGAAGCCATAGTCCTCAGTCCACTCCTTTCCACTGAGCCCTGGCATTCTCGTCTCTATTTCATTCTTCCTTTTATAACAGGGATCTCTAATTCTCAGACCAGAGCACTTAGGAAGCTTCTAAACTCCAGCAAATGGGAGATAGGGAAGCAGGGTGTACTTGTTTTTTACCCAGTGTTGCACATGAGGCAAGCTGTGCCTGGACATTCCCAAGCTGAAACTCTGAACTCACCCTCCATGAAAATCTGCTACAGAGAACAGCTGCATTCTTTAGTTTTCCTGTCTTGCAAGCTAAAAAGATTCCATGGACTATCTAAAGGCACCTCTATTCTTAAAACAAAACAAAACAAAACAAGACCAAAAAAAAAAAACCCCGGAAGATCTATTTCTAGTTCCATATGACAGTCTTAATACTAGACACTCTAAGAACTTTGAAACAACAAAACAGGAACAAATAGTATCTGAGATGTCAACCCCTGAGCCCCAACTAGTGGGCATATTCAAAACAGACATCCATTCTCTTTTTGAAGATATTAGGATAAGACTCTGTAAGTCAATTCTTTATAAATGGCATGCTCTGCAGCCAACAATACATTCCTACTTTTCAGTAACTCTATTTTTATAATAAAGCATTAATATCTTCTCTCTGTGCAGTCCACAGGTTTACAGAGGACATCACTAGACATTATACTGTATATTAGCTGGCCCTCCCTAAAAAGCAGGGAGAATTACCTCCATTTTACAGATAAAGAAATAAACAAAGATATTAAGGGACTAGTTCAAAGTTGCCTGAGCTAAGACTCAAACTTAGGTTTTCTGACTCCAATACAAAGAGGAAGTTCTGCAAAGGGGATCGACGTAACAAGATTCATGGCACGGTGGAGTACTATAGTACTAAAATCAACACTTTCCTAACACCGACATCATGTCACTATACTATATTTAAGGCAACGGGGCTAGACGTGAAGACATTCTGGCAGTGAGAGGCTATTGTCTCAGCACCATTAGCTGATGACTTAACTTGAGATATTTTAGTTGAAAATGCCATATATATAATTCTTATAATTTTTGTATTCATTAATACCTATCATAGGTGTGCTCTACCAAAAACCAAACCAAAACAAAATCCCTATTTTGAAAAACATGCTTTTTAATGTGTCTGTTATAGTTTATTTATTACATTGATCTGACTTATTTTTAAGTAGGTTCCACACCCAATGTGGGGCTGAACCCATGACCCTGAGATCAAGACTCGAATGCTCTAGGGACTGAGACAGCCAGGTGTCCCTGAAAACATGTTTTTTTTCAGCAGGTATCTGTAATGATGCTTTATAAAATTACCAAATGTCTTTCACTATTATTTATGTATTTAAAATCAGGCTACATATATATGTGCTATATGTATCTTTGATTTACATAGAACCTTGTGAGACAAGCTACTATATTAAGCAAAGAATAGACAATTTTATAAAATACAGTAACCATCTAATATCACTGACTTAATAAATGGAAAAACTGGGCCACTAAATTGTCCACCATCATCCAGCTTTTCTTCAACGAAGAAGTCCAAAGCACAAGTTACCATGTCGGTGATTACAATTAATGTGGCTGGCAAAATGACTACACCTCTTTCCTAAAGTGGTTATACATCTTATTGAGTCATATTGTAGTCATTAGCCAGAGTTAATTTTGAACAGATAGATGGGGAGATACTCATGTTTAGGCCTGCACAATTTGGAGTCTCTTCCATTATCTGCTTATTTCGCTGAAGAAACCCAAAGCCTGAAGAGTTGCTTAATGTTACCAAGACTCCCTTATAACATCTCTGAAGTAAGACTACACTCAGATGCCGTGTAAGGATTACACGAAAAGCAATCGTGTCTAGAGACCGGTGATGTCAAAATGAAATCCCTGGGACACACAACTATGCCTGCTCGGATTCCCACCTGCAGCTCTCCACAGATTCTTACTGGTTTACACATGATGCCTATCCCGGCTCTAAATCCTCCTTCCTTCTTATTAGGTAATATCCCCAGGTGCCAGAGTAATGAGGCAGTTATTTTTTCCCTTCAACAACTTTATATTTTAACTAAAAGTCTAATAACAACCATTAGGTCTGAATTTTCCTTCGATGATATTGCTATGAATTTGAAGTGATCTTCCTTTATAGGAGTTCAGTTTCCAAAGAGTTTTCCACCGAACTGGTATGCTGCAAATGGGCTATAGGTGGACTAAGATACCAATTCTGGTCAGCCCTGGGGAAGGCTGGGTGGCCCCTGGGTGGCTGCGCCTCTGGCCAGCCGAGGGTGGCTGCATCCGCTGACCCGTGTACCACCACAGATGCTGCCGTATTTCTCTAGGCTGTTGCAAAGAAAAGGTCGGGAAGCACTGGAACTCAAGAAGGAATGGTTCTCCGTAAATTACTAGGCCATTGTGGCAGCCACAGATGCCGTCTTCCAAACCGATTCTCCCAAAGTGTCAAGTAAACTGAGTATTGAGGCGGTCAGGTTAATGGGCTTAACTACTCCCGCACTTGAGGAAACTGGGAAGTCCTGTCATTTTACGGCTGGAGGAGTTCCTCTGCAGGCACTTTATTTTGTCTCCCGAAAAGAAAAAAAGGTGCCAGAAGAGATCTGTGAGGGAAATAATAGAGCCGTCGGTGCTGCAGGCTGCGGGAAGATCTACCTGGCCTCACGGCTTTCCGACTGCTTCTTCCTCGACATTAAGACTCAGGCTTTTCATCCCCCTGATCTTGAAAAGCACATTCCCCTCCACTTCCATAAATCCGCCGGACCTGAAAAGAGCCCCAGTGTCACTGAGTAAAAGAGCCGGCTTTAGGAATCTCACTGGAAGGAGGGGTGTCTTCGAGCCTCTCACTGCTAAGCCGGACATTTCCTAACACTGGACAAATTGTACATCCAGCTCGGGGAGGGTGAACTGCAGTGGTCTTTTACCCTCCAAGCCAATTGTTAGCTTTTCACAGGAATCAGCAGGGAAGCACATGCGAGGCCTCTGTGCTGCGGGGAGCGCGCCCATGCCTGGTGTGACTCTGCATGTAGATGAAGCCGGCCCGGGCTTTCTGAGCCGCGGCCCCGGAGTTCTCAGAGCCGCGCTTTTCTCCGGCGTGGCTCCCCGCTGGGACAGCCCTTTTCAGCCTTCTACCCCCCCTCGATCTCTTCTCCTGCACAACACAGGGAAACTTGATTGAAATAAAGACCTAGGGAACATGTTTTATTTTCTCCTGTTCAATCCATTTTAGAAAAGCTTTTAATTGGTTTTAAAAAGATGCTAAACAAAATGTGATGATGTTTTTCAGTCTTCGTGAGCCACAGATACCACTTTTTTATACTTTCAAAGGGCTAATAAATCAATCATGAAATTAACTCTCCAGCTAAATTTAAAGCGAACCCACTGAATACCGGGTTCATTAAAAATCTATGCATTTTCCTAGAAAAATTTAAAATTCAAAGAATATTATCCTAGTAACTGAAATCTGACTTGAATTTTTAGTCCTGCACTGAAAATCCAAGACCAAAGCAATCACAAAGGGGAAAAAAGAAGGCTTGTGAACCAGTTTTAATAAGCCAATTTACAACGAGGAGGAGTGTGGGGGAGGGGAGGAGGAGAAAAGAGAATATCCTGATACATAACAACATAGTGCCCCCGAAGCGATTCTTTTATTTGAGCATGTGCACACATGCACACATAATTTTTCTACGTGAGAGCTGGAATCACAACAAATGCAATATTAAGAATTCGGTGGCTGATATGATTACTATATTGTATACATGTAAAGTTCCTCTTTTTAAAGAAAAAAGCCTTTGACTTTTCTGTTTTGATAGTGATACAAGAAAAGTTTTCTACCACCCTACACCCTCAGCAGCTCTGCAATCCTTAGATTCGTGCACTTTTAATATTTATTTGAAAACATCTGAAAAATCTACGTGGGTAACGGTCCGGTGAAGTGAATGCTTCCACTTTAGAAAGACAAATCTTCTCGACGCCAGATTAGCCTGAAAATTTCCCCTTATTCTCCTGAGAGACTAGACACTGATTTAAAAAGCAAGGTGGTACAGAGAAAGTATATTTTCATTTTGTCAAATATATGCCAACTAGACATACTGGAAACATGAACTTCTGCCGCTGGCTCACTTGTGCAGCAGGCCATCATTTAGCAGTGCAGGTTAGAGTCACCCAATTCCGATTCGTGACGGGTTGGTACTCCTTAGGAGAATCCCTGCCATCTCCAATCACGAAGGCAGCCAGATCTATCTTTGACTTCGTGCACATTCCTATCCCTCTCTTTTTTGGTCCTTAGAGACATGTGTTCTACATCCCTTTTTGATGATCCAATCCCTGTTTCCAAGGCTTCTCCCAAGCTGGACCATGTACCTTGGATGCTCACTTCTTGCTTCTAGCTCCCCCATAACCCTCCTTTCGTCAATTAAGTAGCTTCTGCAACCACTTTTTTTTAAGTGCCTGTTTTATTGAGATGTAAGTCACATAACACACAATTCACTGATGTAAAGTGTACAATTCAATGGTTTTTAGTTTTATCGCAGATGTGTGTAGCCAACACTGTGATCAATTTTAGAACATGTGAAACACCTAAGAAACCCCGTACCCATTGGCAGTCACCTCGCATTCTCCCTCTCCACCCCATTCAGTCCTAGGCAACTGTGAGTCTACTTTTTGAGTCTAGAGATTAGCCAATTCTGGACATTTCATACAGATGGAGTCAAACAATATGTGGTCTTTTGTGACTGATCTCTTTAGGTGAGCATGTTTCCAAGGTTCATCCACGGCATAGAATGTGTCAGGACGTCATTCCTTTTTACTGCTGAATGATATTCCATGGTATGCATGTACCATATACCACATTTTAGTTGTGAACATCTAGGTTGTGTCCATTTTTCGGCTATTATGAATAACGTTGCTATGAGCAAATCTACAAGCTTTTGTGTGGACATATAATTTCATTTCTTTGGGGTATGTATCTAAATTGTTGGGTTATATGGTAACTTTATCTCTAACCTTTTGAGGAACTGCTAGACCTAAAGGCTGCACAATTTTTATACTCCTCTCAGCAGTGTGTAAGGGTTCCAATTTCTCCAAATGCACAGCTACACTTGTTACCTGACTTTGTGGATGTAGCCATCCTGGTAGGTATGAGGCGGTATCTCACTGAGGCTTTGATTTGCTTTTCCCTGATGGCTAATGATATTGAGTATCTTTTCGTGTGCTTACTGGTCATTTGAAATTTATTTATTTTTGAATGTTTTCATTTTAATCATACCTTGACAATAAATTACAGTACAAAATACTTAAGCCCACCAAAATGAGGGTACACTCAAAAACTACCTTTAGCAGTTAAGTTATCTAGGGGCACAAGGGTAGCTCAGTCAGTTGAGCATACAACTCTTGATTTTGGCTTACGTCACGATCTCACAGTTCATGAGTTTGAGTCCTGCATTGGGCTCTGCGCTGACAGTGTGGAGTCTGCTTGGAATTCTCTCTCTCCCTATCTCTCTCCTTTGCTCTCTTTCTCTCTCTCAAAATAAATAAACTTTAAAAAAAGTTAAAAAGGAAAGAAGTTATCTATATTTTTTGTTGAATAAGTTATTCATGAAGTACATCTGTATAAACCTATGCCAGATGTTTTAAGATTTAAAAACATTAGATATTGTTCCTTTCCTCAAGAATTTTACAATTATTTTTACAAAATGGAAAGTTCTTCCTAAGTCTTTAATCAAAGTGCTGTCTTTTTTTTTTTTTGATATTCTATTTTATTTCTATTAGTATCTATTTTGGATTACAAACAAGAATTTATATTCTCAACTAGGGGATGTCTCTCTGTTTAAATGAAGGTATTTAACAGTGTAAAGGACAAGCAGTTTAAAAAATATCACTAAGAAATTATTCTTCTTTCTCCTAAATGAGTTTAGCATAACTTCTTCTTAGCTAAAGTAAGATACAAATTTAAATGCCTAGAGAGTCTCTCAATCCAATAAATTTTAAAACACTATTTCATAAGAAAGGATTCTTTTTGTAGATGATACATACAGGGATTTGGGGCTATATCCTTTGTCAGCAATTTTAGTTATATCTATTTATACACGTATTGAAGGAATCAGAGGAGGGAGAAATACACTCATTTCTCTAACTTTAGTATGAGCTAAAAGTGCAATTACTGGGAATGATAGTTTATAGAAAAATGCTTTAAAAATCCTTACAGTGCATGCATGCAGTAAATTTTCAAGGTCGTTGTACCTATGTTTCCTTTAACTATTATAGAAGTACAAAAAAAACCCCAAAAAATCTTAGAAAATCAAGACAAGTCCATCACTTTTAGTTCTAACACACACACACACACACACACACACACACACACACACACACACACTTTTAACTGTTAAATTAAAAAGCAGATTCACCAACTTAACATTAAATATTTTCCATATAGCTTAATTAATATCTCTAACTTCAAATACCAGATTCCCATACAGATATTAAGGTGTTTTTCAACTTTCTGCTTAACCCCTTTGTATCTGCCTTTGTCTGACATTTCTTCAAGGTTACAGTATACAGAATCAGTCAAGAGAATTTGTGTCTTGTGTCATAGCCAAACATGCTCTGGCAGCCTGTACATGATTAACATATTTAACCAACCCTCATAGGTTACTCTTAAATGTGTTAAGCTATCAAAACCACCAGTCTCCAATAGCCGCATCAGTAAACATGCAACCACATGAACAAAGATCCTGGCTACCAGCTCCCTGCTCAAAAGTGCCACATAACACAAGAGACACAATTCAAGCTTACCTGTGAAAATTTTTAAAAAGAAAAGAAAAAGAAATATCTGCTTACAGGAAATAAGTTTTCCCAAATACAAATTCTTAGGAAAACCTAGGAAATGATAAATGGAACAAATGGCAACATGTATTTAATCCCTCCTATGTGAATATCATGGTCTTTCACGGGAGAGAGAGGCGGGTGGGGATGTGTAACGTGGTGAGGAATTTATAGAACAACAAGAACAGAACACTAATCGAAACGAGGATTTTGAGATCTTCAGAAAAGGGCACTTCTCTGTTAAGAAAATCATTTACCTTAAAACAGAAGGCCAGACCTCACGACTTTGCAAAAGCCCCTCAACAGCAGAATTTTCTGTTTATGATCACTTGTTGATTTAGCAGCTCCTTTGCACCATTACATGCGGTTTACTGGAAAAATTCCGTGAAAATGCCCCTTATATTATTTTTACCTGAGGAGGTGCCTTTTTCAGCAACACAAGAAGAGCCTGTAATACCAGATTAGAAAACCGGGGGCCAATGGGGACATAATCTGGAAGAGAAATAGTGCTATATTTTAGGGATTTAATACATATATGCACATATTCCAAACACTCAGATTTTTCTGCATCAAGAATAAACATAGTCCTAAGTAACTGTCATAGAACTAATGACAAATAGGGGGAAAAAACCCTCCAATAACTTAAATGCTTAAAAACATTATATAAGAGCTCTCGTCTGTAAACTTTTTAAAAAGCTTCTAAAATATCCACTTTGAGTTCAGGCAGATTTTTTTTTAATAATATTCAGAGACTTTTTTTTAAGGGAGAAGAAAAAAACCCCAGATATATTTACAAAGCATTTCTAGGAAATTACTGCAAACCACAGCAGTGCAGTAAGCTCACAGGCAACAAATCATACCAGAATATGAGGGGGGGTGGGGATTGTGACTGAAATGATGGTAGAGCCACTAAGACTGGTCCTCAGAGGTGAAAGAAGAGCGAACTTTCTAAAACTTTCTGTTAAACCTCTACTAATCCTTCAAGCTTCAGCATGAATGCTACCTCCTCAGCTTTCTCGGCATTGGGCTTAGAACTACCTTCAGGCATCAGACCTCTGGAGTCAAAAGTGATCTTTCCCTTTTCTGAATATCCAGAACATATGGCACATTCTACTTTGCATTAGTTTTTCCCAATATATGGTATAACAACAGCATCTTATTTTTTGGACTCTACTAATTTTAGCCCAGTAGTAAGGGCTCAGCTTACTTGTCAAATAAATGAACAAACAAGTACAGATAATAACTATTCATACAAGTGAAAATATACTCAGAGGGTACACATTCCTGACATAGTAGTGTTGCTATGACCACACATCTCAATTGTGTTTAGATAAAGGAATTTACACAGAGCTATGAGTTTGTGCTTAAAAGCTTTTAAAGAAATAATCCTATAAACTGGGCTGAAATGTATCAGAAATAGCAGACCAAAACCCCAGGCCACTAGATGAAACTATCAAATTAAGAAAACTTCAGATACACCTTTATATATAAAGGTATGTCTTTGCTTTGTAACAAACATTGCCTTAAAAAACAAGAAAATAAGTAATGGAGGACTAAAGCAAGTCTGAAAATTGTGAGGAAAACGGGGTAAGTAGAGTTAAGCTGAATCATTACTACCCCATTTGGGACAGCTTAGAAGAGATTCCTCAGGTGCTGGTAGCACCTTCAGAAGTTTATGAAGTCAAGGTGTGGGTTCAATTTCAGTACGGTCATCACGGCATCTCGAGTGCTTGTTATAATGCACTTATTCCAGATTTATCTAATTTTTGCAATGAAATAAAATGTAAGTAACAACACTTTTCTGGCATTTACTGGGGGATTACACATTATGAACTATGTGCAGGGACTGTCTTATTCATTTTTGTATCCTGTAGCAGTGCGTTTAAGCAAAGGAGTTGTTTACTCAATATTTTTAACAATTAATGTATGGCATTTTTAACTTTCAGAATGTTTTCAACATATTTATCCCATTTTTGTCTTCATGATCACTCTGTGGGATGAGTGAGGAAGGGACCACTGTCTCTGTCTTATAAGAACAGAAACTGGGGTACCGGGCACTCACAGCTTCTCCCCAAGTGTTGTTTCACTCCATTCATATGCCCGTCTTCCCTTAGTTCTGTCAAAGTTCCTAAGGGGAAACTCTGGGGTACAGGCAACTCAGAGGCACTAAACAGCAAATATATCCATCAGTGAAAATTACTAATCACTTATTATGGGCAGGGAACTCTGTGGAAGAAACAAAATAATATGAGGTATGGGCCCTTATGGGAAAGCAGTTGACAATGGAGTTACGGTCACAGGGCATATTTAACATGAATACCATCACTGACTTCATATATAAGAACGGTTCCTTGTAAGACAAAGAAAAGTATTTCTATTGCCCTTTGGTTTACAAATACCCATTATTTTTCTCTTGTAATTTGTGAGACATTAGTGTAATGTGGCAAAGACAGTACAATGGCAGAAGTTATGCAACTCACCAAGCAGTCTCTCAATGTCATCTACAACCACACAACTAAGCTGGGATTTGTACGCATCATCAAAGATCTGGAAGAAAGCAAAACCAAATTATCTCACTGCTCTCCATAATTATGACAATTTCCAAGAAGATAAAATTTAGTTAATTCTTCTTTTTTTTTTTAAATATTTTTATTTATTTCTAAGAGAGAGAGAGAGAGAGAGACAGTGCGAGCAGGGGAGGGTCAGAGAGAGAGGGAGTCACAGACTGAAACAGGCTCCAGGCTCCGAGCTGGCAGTCAGCACAGAGCCCGACGCGGGGCTCGAACCCACGAACTGCGAGATCATGACCTAAGCGAAAGTCGGACGCCTAACTGACTAAGCCACCCAGGCGCCCCAAAATTTAGTTAATTCTTGAGCAATGCCTAAACAAAGCACAGTATAACACCAATATTTCAGACTCTACTACATTAGGATTTAACAGATAATAGGATTTTAGAACTAAGGGTTCTTGCCATTTAAAAATGAGGAAATTGAGGCCCAAAGCAGTTAAATGACTTGCTCAAGATGACACAACCGGATCACAGCTGAGCCAGGAGGAGGGTGATGCTGTTCTCAGCCCCACAGGCTGGATGTGTCACACCTGGGCATGCTAAGGACCGCAGGTCATTAGTCAACTGACAAAGCTCATCAAATCATCACAATGGCTCTCCTATGTCAGGAGCGTGACTTCAGTGTTGTGACTCAAGAGCTAGACGGAGCCACAAGGGATGTGTAGGATAAAGCTAGATGTCATTTTATTATCTATAAGTACCGTGGCCCTGGCTAAGCAAGAATAACACTGAAAGAATTCTGTTCACTCAAATCAGACCATAATGGTCAAAAGGTTTACAGAAGAGTTAAAGTTGGTTATAAAGGATCAGGTAGATGTAGCTTTAGAGCCAGACAAAAGATAATAGTACATGGTCTTAAGACAGTGAAAGAAATGCAAATTAAAGCAAGCAGTCAAGGAAGCTGTTATATCCTGACAAGGATGTAGCAATTTCAAGCCAGACAAAAGATTTAATTTATGCATAAGTTGAATGGAAGTGCCCAAGGTCTTGAGACCAGCCTTTTCGTAAATGTAGGGGTTCCTATCTAGTGACTATAATTGGGGTTCAGGGCATCTCATGGATGTCATCTGTAAGAATTAATTCCTGTATCCCAGCCCGCTCTTTCTGGTTGATAAGTAATCTCAGTGCACCAAGATGGTAACCACCCCTCCACCCATCTTGCTTGGGGTGGCATAATATTCCTTGGTGGTTATTTTTTTAACCATAGATAATTAAGTATTAGGTATAGAAATAAAGTAAATCAAAACCTTCAGTATTAATATTTTTCATATTAAGTTTAAAGACAACTTATGTATCCTTGGTCTCTAAGGTGTTTGTAACAGTTAAGGAAATTTACCGTATCAAGATTAATAGATGGGCCTTGCTAGTTCAATTTAAAATACGCAACTGGATAATTCATTTTGATAAACTTTACACTGCAGCTAAAGGATAACTTAAATAGCCTTATATATAGTAAAGATCATCTAAGGTTCACCATACTTTTTATCATTAAATAAATATAATTACAGTGACTTTGAAACTCAATGTTTTGTTAGACAAACAACTGACACACTTCAAAGAGAAAATAAAATACTTTAAAAGAGTATAGTTTAAAATATTTAAAGAAATTTAATTAAGTTGTAAAAGTCCCCTTTAAAGGAATTTCTAAATTTCATTAGGCTTACAAATAGAATAAAAGATGTAACTGGACTTTTTTTAAAGTTTGTTTTCAGGGAGACTGGGTGGCTCAGTCAGTTAAACATCCAACTCAGGTCATGATCTCATGGTCTGTGGGTTTGAGCCCCACATCAGACTCTGTGCTGACAACTTAGAGCCTGGAGCCTGCTTTGGACTGTGTCTCCCTCTCTCTTTGGTCCTTCCTGACTTGTGCTGGGTCTCTCTCTGTCTCTCAAAAATAAATAAACATTAAAAAAAAATGTTTTCTTTTGTGTTGAAAAACTAGGTTATAAATTACAAAATTTTAGTGTGTTGATTTTTCATTTTTTTAAAGTTAGTTAGTTTGTTTGTTTATTTAGAGAGTGAGCAGGAGAGGGACAGAGAGACAGGGAAGGAATCCTAAGCAGGCTCCGTGCTGCCAGCACAGAGCTCAACGTGGGGCTAGAACTCACAAACTGTGAGATCATGACCTGAGTCAAAATCAAGAGTTCGATGCTTAACCAACTAAGCCACCCAGGCAACCCCAACTTTTCATTCTTTAAACCTCAAATTAGCTATACATGGTCATTTTTATGCTCAAAAGTCACCCTGAAAGATGCAAAACAAAAACCGTAGCAAAAGAAATCAACTCATGTGGACAATCTAGATAGTAAGTTCCTGCCAACACACTATCTGTTCTTTAAGGGAGGAACTGTCTTCCTCAGTATTAGGTTTTCAATGTCTGACACCTCAGTGGTGCTTAATAAGTGTTTCCTGCTTGCACGTGTGAAAGAATGCCTCTATTGCTTGCTCTCCCTTGCACCATCCCCTTTTCCCCTCGCTCACTCTCCCACACTATGTTAAAATCCCATTTACTCTTGCATCCTCAGCTATCTATCTCCCCAGTGGATTGTGAGGTGGATAAAAACTGTAGTTGTCTCTAGGACCTGGCACAGAATGGTATTTATACTTGCCCAGTGGGTTCAGTGGTTCAAACAATGCAAGTTCTAATTCCATCTTGTCATAAGTCACTTGTCTCTGTTCTGCTCTGGCACAGCATTTTGTATATTGTGCAAATATTAAGGGTTCATTGTATTCTTCCTTGTATTATTCTAGATTATAAGCCCTTTGAAGACAAGTTGTGTCTTAATTACCTCTGTATCCTCACATCACTTAATATAATGGGTTACCAGGAAGTAATCAATAAATATTTACTATAAGAACAAATCTGCATTTTAAATTCAAGCAGAAATATCAACAAGTGGTTGGAGATGTATGATTGAAGTCAGGGTATGAGTTCATCCTCAGGACATTCAGTGATTGCTGAAACCATGGGAAGGGATGATATCTTCAAGGAGAAATGGCAGAGGTCAAAGAATAATGGGTTAAGTATCAACTCTTGGAGTGTTGGTCTATTCATTCATTCATTCAATAATTGAATTCAATGAATTCCTGTTATGTGTCAAGTATTAATGAAGGCAATGGAGAGAGTAATGAATAGGACAAATATGGTCCTACCTCCATAAAAACTGGAGCGGGGGAAGCAGGTCCACGTAACCACAATGAAGCATGACACGACTATGCTGGAGTAAATACAAGATGCGGTGGCGTGTAGAGAAAAAGTGTGGTGGCAGTCATTAGGGATACCCACACACATGCTGGCATGGGGTCGGATCATAGCTCCCCACCCCCTCTTGAGTCAGGGATGACTATGGAGCTTGTGTTGGTTAATGAAATGTGACTGGAAATATATCACTTTCTGAAAGGAGCTCGAAGAGCTATTGCAGGATTCACCATATTCCCTTTATGTGGCCTTGGCTATCATGATATCACATGTGAAATGGAGCCTCTATTTCATGTTGGTTTGAGTCTCTGAGAAACTTCCCCTCTGAGTTCCCCCTCTGAGCTCTGAGCCATGATGGGCATGTAGTATGAACAAGAAATAAACTGTGTTGGGGCGCCTGGGTGGCTTAGTCGGTTAAGCGTCCGACTTTCGCTTGGGTCATGATCTCGCGGTTCGTGGGTTCGAGCCCCGCGTCGGGCTCTGTGCTGACTGCCAGCTCAGAGCCTGGAGCCTGTTTCAGAGTCTGTGACTCCCTCTCTCTCTGACCTTCCCCTGCTCACGCTGTGTCTCTCTCTCTCTCCTAGAAATAAATAAAAAACATTAAAAAAAAAAATTAAAAAAAAAGAAATAAACTGTGTTATGTTAAGCCACAGAGATTTGAGGGTCGCTCAGTATTGCAGCATAACTTAGCCTATCCTAACCGACAAAGGATTATGGAGTCGATGATGGTGTCCTAAATTTAGGAAGTGACATTTAAGCTGAGGCCTGAAGGATAAACAACCAGTGGAAAATGGGAAAGAAACTGTTCCAAGAAGAGCGTACTGAGTATTAGGAGGCTCAGAGTGGGAAAATTCAGAAGCACTGCAGGAACCGACACACATTCAGTAAGAATTAAAATGAAGAGGGGCACCTGGGTGACTCAGTTAAGTGTCTGATTTCAGCCTAGGTCATGATCTTGTTCCCGAGTTCGAGCCCCACATCTGGCTCTCTGCTGACAGCTCAGAGCCTGGAGTCTGCTTCAGATTCTGTGTCTCACTCTCTGTCTCTCTGCCCCTCCCTCACCCATACTCTGTCTCTGTCTCTCTCTCAAAAATAAAATAAAAATATATTAAAAATAAAGAATTAAAATGAAGAGATGTTGGTGTGGTCGTGTGGGGAAATGGCTGGTGAGAGTTGAAGCAGAAGAGGTGCCGAAAGAACCTGGATGTAGAGTGCTTTACAAATCTCATATGAGTTGAAATTTTAATGCAAAGGCAAGAAAAAGCCACTAAAGGATTTTAAATAATGGACTAACATGTCAGGCTTATGATTAAGAAACATTTTTCTGCCTGATGTACAGAAAACATCAGAAGGGAGTAATCATTGTTTAGTACTGTAGAATTCCAGGTGAAAGGTAATGGTGGTCTGGAAGAGGGAGGGGGGTATTCTATAAGGGGATGGATTCTAGAGATATTTAGGAGGCAGAACTGAAAAGACTTGGTGATGAATGGGTGTGGTACTGAGGAAGAAACTGGAGTTGAGCGTTCTTTCTGGTTTGGCTACTAAAATTGAGAACAGAGGAGACGCTCATTTGGGGATGGATCATGAGTACATGTAAAGAGCAGGGAAAGAGGGGCACGTGGGTGGCTCAGTGGGTTAAGCATCGACTTTGGCTCGGGTCACAATCTCACAGTTTCTGAGTTCGAGCTCTGAGTCAGGCTTTGTGCTGGCAGCTCGGAGCCTGGAGCCTGCTTCAGATTCTATGCCTCCCTCTCTCTCTGCCCCTCCCCCATTCATGCTCTGTCTCTCTCTCTCTCCCTCTCTCTCAAAAATAAATAAACATTAAAAAAATTTTTTTTAAATAAAAAGAACAGGGCAAGAGAAGCCCCTCACCTCTCCCTGCACCCTCCCCAAAGGGAAGAGTAATAAGACATTTATTTCAGCCTCTTAATATATAATGATGGCTTCCTTTAGCTTTGAGTGGTGAATTCAAGACAGTAGAAAAGTTTAGAAGCAATTCCATAGTGGTTCTTTGCTATTTTTTTGAAGATCAGACCCAATATAGCAGTCAGTGTGGTGCCCTATAAACTCTGGTGATTTCAAGGAGTCCCTGAAAATAATGCTTGCTCTTCAAATCATTTTTCAGAATTCTACTAAAGGCTCTGAAGCCATCATATAATTCTGCCTGTCAGGCTGTAATATTGTGGATTAGAGCCACGGGGCCCGGGGACATGGTGGGCTGGCTATCTGCAGTACTATCTTTTTCCTGAATCAGCCCTTCTCCCTTCTCAACAACTGCAGAGAGCTTATACTGCTACAGAAATCTTATTCAGGACATTGCTGGGGTCAAAACTGATGATAAATTGGTATGCTGTCTCACCAATTTATCTCAGATACTGTGTTCACAAAGCATTACAAATCACTTCACAGTTGACTGCATGATTTACCTAGAAGATTTTAGAAGGAAAGTACCTACAGCAGTCATTTAATGTAGGGTTTTTTTTGTTTGTTTTTTTGTTTTTTGTTTTTTTTTACAGACAGCTCTTAATGTACTAATTACTATCATGAGGAGCGAGCTCACAGCTCTCTTAACAACCTGCTACCATGACAAAGGCTGTGCAATTCCAGTTGTAACTTGACCAGTTTCAGCTGACAGGTCAACTGAAACTCCCTTGGGTAGCAACTCTGCTCTAATTTAAATACACACACCCCTTTCACTTCTTACACACGTAATTCTTTACTAGTGTAATATAAGGTCACCACTCTTCCCCCAGATCCCTGTTTTTGGCCTAGTGTCCTCAGCCCCTTCCAGTCTAATCTCCCTGGCCCAGGCCTCAGCACAATGTTCACTAAGAAGACACTGAGATTTGAATGGCAAGTACAAGCAATTAGCTGCCAGATGAAAAACTAAGTGAGATATTTACAGAGTGAGCTGGGAAGTTCTACCACAACTTTAGGTAGATAAATCCAAAACGGAGGAGTGATACCAGAAAGAAAGATGCATTTAAAAAAATGTACAAACTGCCCCAGCTAGAGCACGACAAATGAAGTGCCAAACATACCATTACTAACGACACACAGCGGGCACACAGCAGGCACACAGCGGGCACACAGCAGGCATGCAGCGACAGTCCACATCAAATGATGCCAAACAACAGTGAGGCAGGTGGGCTGAAGCTGGGCTAGTAGTTATTCTCAAAGACTCCTTGTTTGCTTGTTTTAAAGATTTCTATTTTTAAGTAATCTCTACACCCAACATGGGACTTGAACTTACAACCCTGAGATCAAGAGTCACATGCTCTACCACCTGAGCCAGCCAGGGGCCCCTCCCAAAGTCTTTTTAAAAATTCACTTAAATCAGATCTTCTCTTTCAGTAAGATGAAAGTATGTATGATGCTCAAGCTACATTTTATTGGAGACATAAGATAGTTGGGGATCAGATTAGCAGTTATCATGCAAACCAGGACACCTGAAAGTAGGGGCTGTTAATAATCATGCTGGAATAATAGGTGAAAACCAGGATTGCTCAAAGCAAATTGGAATGTCTGGTCATCCTAGTTTTGTCAGGAAGTTTCCTATGGGAAACTTATCAGTATAAAATTATCAGCATATAGTATCAGCATATGCCAGCAGGTAACATTATCAGTATATATAGCATAAGAGTCTGATAAGTCTGAAAGAGAAGGCTAAAGAAAAAGAATCGGAAGGATTGTTGAAGAATGAAAAAGTGCGTAAAGAGTGGCACCAGTCAACACGGACATAATGACAGGTCTATTCTAGAAGATGTGCAGTTTCTCTAGAAAACTGAACCCCACAGTCTGTTTCTATTCTTTGGTACCACCTCTCTTGTGTGCCAGGTAGGCAGTGGGTCATGGGAGACACACTGAGGTAGGAAGAACCTGGGCTGAAGGCAAGAATATGCTGGATGTGCCGTGCAAGCACAGAGGAAAAGGAGGCGTGGGGCTCCTGCCACCAAGGGGATGGGGCAGGTCTGATTATGGTCCTCAAGGATACTGCCAGCTCTCCAGGCACAGAGCCCACTACTGGAACCCACAGACAAGCCGGGAGGCACCTGTGTGCAGGGCAGGGGCAGCAGCTGCAGACCCGGGAGTCTACATGAATACAAATGGGGACATGCCAGCATTAGCTCCACGTTAATCCCAGCCTTTCAGAATCACAAACCACAGCAAAGCGTGTTCTAAGTGGATTCCGTCCTCCATTTTCTATAACCTCATTAGTGCTCTGAGGTAAGTGAAGCCAAATTCTCTGGTTCTTCTGGGGCTAAAAGAGTTCATCTCAATTCTGAAGTGGCTGGCGTGAAGCACCTAGCTAGTAGGAATCTGATGACAGTAGGAATCTGATGACATAGAATCTTTAATGTAGTAAATCTGTCAGCAATTAGTTGAAAGCGTACCCTAATCATATTTGGTAGCATATAAAAACGTAAATGAGCAAATTCAAATCGGTGCTATCAGTAATAATCTCTAGTTTCTAAAAATAACCTGGGAGTAGACCAAGCAAACATTAGCTGTCTTCTAATGAAACTGCCTCAGGAAGTGGACCTAAACTTTTGGCAAAGCACTAAAGCTTCCTGGAATGACCTTAAAATCCCTCATTTGTTCTCCCTGCTTTTCAGGAAAAATTCTTACATTTTTCACATAACACAAACCACAGAGTGGGGTATTCTTAATAATGTAAAAAGTCACAAGGTCTGGAAGTTCTACTAAAGATCTGCACTGTCCTCCTTTGTGTGCCAAAGAGATACGAACGCCCACAGACAAAGTGTATTAAAACAACAATACGTGCCCGCCCCCAGCCGTCCAGGGACCAGCAGTCACTTCCGGAGTGCCCACTTCTCTCAGTTAATACGTGTACAAACTTCGGCAAATCAGCTACATGATATATTAGGATGTTAGCCAAAAACATCCAAATTCTGTTGCTTAGTAACTGCTGTCAAAAGATCCAATTTCCAGCTCTGCTCTTTGTATGGACTAAACCATGAAAAGAGGAGGATTAGGCACCATGATTCTGTTCTGTACGGACTACAATTTGCAGTGGGATTTATAGGAGGATATTCAAAGAAGATTATTTCCTTCTTGCCAAGCTAGGAAAGGAAAATTTCTTCCATTAATTTTCAGTTCTTTATAAACAAGACTATATCATGAATGGGTATAGTTTTATAAATCACTGATACCCCTACTTCATTTTGTTCAAACAATTTAGTCACACTGGAATGTTCTATTTCATCTCTGTACTGATTGTGTACTCGGAAAGCATCAAGATTAGGTAGATAGTTAAATCAAACTCGATTGTTTTGTTCTTTCATTCATTTAATGGCACTAATAGAAATAGTAAAATAGATTGTTTTAAAAATATAGATGCAAAATGGATAAAGGAACAGAAATTTAAAAACAGAATGGAGTTGGGACACAAACATAAAATGGGGGAGAAGATCTGTGAATCCTTCAAATACTTGATGGAACTTGTGTATCCTCGCCCCCGAATGTGGGGATAATGGCAGCGTTGAGGACTTTGTCCACAGAGAAAGGACAAATTAAGAAAATTAAGAGAAGTACAAGGTAAACTTTAAATTAACTGAGAATAAACTATCACGTATTTTTGCCCACTCCATAGGTGAACAAGAAGCAATAGCTTAATTACAATGAAATCTCTAAGATACTCATTAAAAAGAGCCTCTCTACTAACAAAAACTCTTAACTCTCGGTTTAAGCAATAAATGGTATATAACGATATTCTATGAATTAGCTAGTTCGATCAACTTTCTTTAACAAAAATTAACATGTTAAATTATATGAAGTTATATTTTTTAGTTACATAAACTACATTACAAAACATAAAAAATCTTAACTTGAGTACTTAAGTCATTAAAATATAGCTGAAGAAATCATTTTTTAAAATATTTATTTTTGAGAGAGTGTGTGCACACACATGTACATACACATGTGCAGGCACAGGTCGGGGAAGGGTGTAGAGAGAGGGATAGAAAGAATCCCAAACAGGCTCCGGGTTGTCAGGGCAGAGCCTGATGCGGGGGTTCAAGCTCAGGAACTGTAAGACTATGACCTGAGCTGAAATTAAGAATTGGATGCTCAACTGACTGAGTCAACCAGGTGCCCGTGAAGAAATAATTTTAAATAAAAATTTTAAATTTTACCTCTCAAATTGGCAAAAAAAAGTTTAATTTTTTTAAAGGTCTTATTTTTAAGTAATCTCTATACCCAATGTGGGGCTCGAACTCACAACTCCAAGATCAAGAGTTGCATGACCCACCAACTGAGCTAGGTAGGCGCCCCGGCAAAAAATATTTTAATATCAAGTGTAGGTAAGAGTCCAAGGAAACTGACATTCACATGATGGGGCTGACAATGTAAAATGGTACAACTTTTTGAAGAATCAGACTTTATAAATCAGCAGTAGTTTTACCTAAGAGTTTTGATACTCATATTTATCAAAAATCTCCAAAATATCAATGTTCTAAACTTAGCAATCCCAATTCTGAGAATGAATCCTTAGAAAATAACCAGAAATGTATATACAGTAATAATGATAAGTAAAAATAACCACTGCACTTTACTGAGCACATAGTATATCCCAAAGCACTGCATGATACTTTATATAGATTATCATCTCACTTAATTCTGAATATTATCTTCATTTCATAGATGAGAAAACAGAGGCTTATAAGTTAAGTGACTGTAAGACCTAGTAAGCGTGGTGGAGCTGGGATTTGAATCTAATCTAATCTAATTCTATTTGATGCTATTTGAAACCTAAGCCCAAGTTCTCAGCCAACAGAATATGATGCTACTCGAAGAAAAATCTAATAAGAAAACGGGATAGTGATTTCTCTGGTTTGGTGGTTGTACAGAGTATTATTTTTAATTGTGAAAAAACCTGGAGACAAACTAAATGTTCAGCAAAAGGTGAATGTTTAAATGAATATTATACAGGGGCACCTGGGTGGCTCAGTCACTTGAACGTCTGACTTTAGCTCAGGTCATGATCTTGTGGTTCCTGAGTCTGAGCCCCTTATTGGGCTTAATGTTGTCAGCACAGAGCCTGTTTCAGATCCTCTGTCCCCCTCTCTGTCCCTTCCCCACTCACATTCTCTCAAAAATAAATAAAAGCATTAAAAACAAATAAATGAACATTATACAGCTATTAACATAATGCTGAGATACATTTTAATGACACAGAAAAAGCCTGATAATATATTAAATGAAAAAAGCAGGTTAAAAAAGTATGTCCAGGGGCATCTGGTGGCTCAGAGTGTCTGACTCTTGGTTTTGTCTCAGGTCATGATCTTAGGGTTCACGGGATTGAGCTCCACACTGGGCTCTGTGCCATTAGCGTGGAGCTTGTTTGAGATTCTCTCTCTGCCCCTCCCCTGCTTGTGTTCTCTTTCTCTCAAATAATAAAATAAACTTAAAGACAAAACAACCACTATGTCTAATGTGATCCCCAATAAACAATGCACATGTGTGTGTGTCTAAGTACAGAAGAAAACTGAAGGAAAAATGTGATTCTTTTTTATTTTCTTCTGTGTTCCTTTCTGTATTTTCTAAATTATTTTTGTGATCAGCAAAAGCTCCGTCTTTGGGGAGGGGGCAGCACTTGAAAGAAACGCCCTCTCCACAATCAATTAAAAATTATAAATTATTTGTGCTCTGGAAAGAAAACATCTTCTTCCCATCCGTACACTAAAAATGGAGGGAAGAGAACAGCAGTGGGCGGTAGACCAGAAGCACTGAGGAATGGCATTTATATTTCATTTTCAAAAGGAGCCTGGAAGACTTAGCACCTTTAGACTGGTTTGAGCCCTCGGGCTTTTGTCAACCTATCATTAGGCAACAATGTGAAAACTATTTGCAGGGTAGGATTTTGCAATATTTCTAATATATTTCTAAGACTCCTATGCTTCATTCTTTGTTCTGTACTTTAGTTACACGGAAGGACTTTCTTCTTCTTCTTTTTTTTTTTTTTGTGTCAAGAAAACCCGAAAAGTCTAATATGAATTTATAATACTGATGACATGGAAATAATTTTTCTAACTTTAAAGGTGCATGGATGATCCAGACAGTGAATCATGAATTGAAACAATTTTGAATAAGCTTGTGTAGACACTTATTTTTATATTCCTTAGCCTTCCACTCATCTAAAACTCTACCTTGAAAGGCTTTAACAATTTAAAGATTAAATCATAAGTTATTAAGCCATTAATTTAACCATTTAAGCCTCTAAACCCTGCACATATTACCTATCCCCCTCAAGTCAATTTGCAAGAGATTAAAATAATAAAAATGATAATATCTCACACTTACAAAGGAGCTTTGATCTGTAGGAGCCTAAAGTGCTTTTTTAAAACTTTATAGAAAAACTAGGACCATCCACCCACATCTCAGAGTACATCTGAGGTAGAAACTGGCAGCTGGTGAAAAGCAATGGAGTAATTTACCATCTGCACGGAAGACTACTACTTTTGAACAAGTATAAGGAATAGATGGAGTTAGGGAAATACAAACAGAATTAGCTGTTCAATTAAGTGGTACATTCAATGGCCTATTGATTCCAAGGACTATTATTTAAAATTTCACCAGAGGAAGTTTTTTAAGGGTTCCCCTGAGAAGGAAAAAAAATAAAAAACAAAGAAAAGCAACCGCTATCTACATTAGGGAAGTTACTGGTTCTAGTGATTCTGTCTAGATTTTCCCTGGAGGACAGATACTACCGGTCTCATCTCTGACACAGAATCAACTACGAAATTTAGGTTCTCTTTGTGTTTGGCAACATTTCCCTCTCTTTCACACTCAGTTTCAAAGACCTTTATAAAAAAAATTGATCATGGGTGGGTCAAATGGGTGACAGGCATTAAGGAGAGTACTTTTCAGGATGAGCAATGGGTGTTCTATATAAGAGATAAATCGCTGGGTTCTACTCCTGAAGCCAAGACTATTTTGTATGAACTAACTTGAAAACAAATAAATAAAAAAAAAACAGAATATTATCTTGATGTTACAGTATGTAGGACAAGAACCTTGGTCCGAGCTCTGCCTCCTCCACCCATTTCAAGCACCTTACAATCTTCTGCCACTTGCACAAACAAGAAGCTGGCTTCTCAATTTATATATATTTTAAAATATATTTTCCTCTTCAGTCTCTTTCCTTAAAAAAAAAAACAACCCTAAAGTCACTGTAACCTGTATCTTTATAAAGCGGGGGCCTAGGAACAAGGTTAAAGAACTGCTGAGCTGTTTTTAACCAGGCAGCACTCCAATGCTCAAGGCTCTTTTCTCGGATTCTGATTTTCCCACATTTCTTTAACTTACAGTCAGTTCATAGCTATAAAAGTTCAAGCATGAAAAATGGATTTAAGTAAAAGAAATACTTCGACTAGATATAAAAAAGAATTTCTTCACTGTCTAGGAGTATATCAAACCAGAATATCGATGGGAACACTGGCTCCAGGTGCCATGAAACAGCCATTAAGTCTTATCATTGATTTTTGTTGTTGTTTTTTTTTTTTTAAAGAGCAGCCACTTGCTATCCTAGAGGCCTTCTATGGCATTTGCTCGAATGTGAGAGGGACCAGATGGTCTTAGAGTCCTTTCAACTCTGGGACTCTAGTCTAAGTTGCTCTTATTTTCACTGATGGTTCTAAGAAGCCATGTTAAGAAAGAGACAAAGGGCACTTGGAGAGAAAAAGGATGAGGCCTGCATCAGCTGCCAAGCAGATTCTGATTACTACCTACTCTATCACCATCCGTTTGTAGGGGATTTGAGAATGTCTTTCAAATGACATACCTCTGTTCTTTCCCAAACTACACAGTCAACCTAACTGATCCCCAAAAGTTTGAGTTTGTACACTGATTTAAAAAAAAATCCTAAATGAATTCGCTCCACTCTACTCAAATACTTTTAATTTGATCTTTCTTTCAATCAAGTCGATAACAAACTTAAGAGATGAAAATTAATAGTAATATGTATTAAACAAAACATAATTTAGAAGGTAAAGGAATGCTAATAAAAATGCATTACAAAGTTAAATCTACCTAGACAGTCCCTGTTTCCCCCCCAAATTCCGCTGATAATGTAGTTCCACTTGAGAAGAACATAGCTGCTATGGCTTTTACATATACATAGGTACAAAGATAGATAGATACGGACATGTGTACACACATGTATCTGAGAGATAGAAGATTCAAATGAAAGTAAAAATCTGGATACCTTCTTCATGGCCTGACACTTGGCTGTCTCAGAAAAGCCAATCATCTTATCAGGAGAGCAGATCTTGATGAAGGGGAAGTTGGATTCCTCTGCAATCTTTGCGGCTAAAGCAGTCTTCCCACTGTGAGGAGGGCCTGCGCAAAGATATGAGCAAGTCAGGGGAAAAAAGCCAACCCAAGCAAAGGGGAATAAAACAAGTTTAAACTTTTATCCACAGTGTACTGAGGTCTCAACTAGTTCCTCATTAACATTTCCTGACACAATTTCACAGCAGACATGTTTTCTCTTATTTATTAGCAACTAAACTTAATGAACTGATTAGCATTTCTCAAAGGTATGATGAAATACATTCCTTCTTTCTTTCTCATAGTCTTAATCTTTCAAACTTCTGGCTAAATATGTAATATGCAAGGGTTTCATTTCTTATAAAAAAAATAAAAGGAGAATGCCTTCAAATGCATTATCTGTACTCACGTTATTAGTTCTACCAAATCACTTGTCTAACAAAAAAATACGATCTTCTTAGGAGATAATATTGGGGACAGGGGAAAACTGCCTTATTAGAAGCAAATGTGACTTAAAAAGCTAAAATTTTAAAGGTTTAGGCCTTCTCACATAGGCAGCCAAATCTATAAATATAACTGCCTTTAGACATCTTCTCCTTCCCTTCTGTGAAATGGAAGATGTGTCCCTTTTCCATCCATAAACCAACTATTATTCCTTCCCATGAACCTGACGTTACTGATCATATCCTCTTCCCCATATGTTCCATCTCTTCATCTTCCCTACCGTCCTCCCAGCAGTATTTAAGCACGCCCTAGTCTACCTAACAGTTTCATAAACAAAGCAAAAACACCTTCTGGACTTCAGAGCGCTCAACACTAGTGCTGCTTCTCCCTTCAAAATGAAACGTCTCTAAGTAATTATCTACACTGGCCACCACTTGTCATTTCCCCTCTGTTCCCAAACACACCCTATAGCTTCCATTCCTATTACATGGAACAGTCTCCCATCTGGGTCATCAATGACCTCTACGTCACCAAATCCAACAGACACTGTGTCTGTTGGCCTCTTAGGAATGTTTGATACAATGGAGAACTCTTCTCTTTTTTAAAATACTTTTCCTGGCTTCTGTAGTAGCACCTTCTCTTTCTTTCCCTCTTACCTCTCTGGTTTCTCTTGCTCAGTCTTTGTCAACTCTTTCTGCTTTATTGGTTCTTAAATGTTGACAAACCTCAGAGATCAGTTTTCAGCCCCCTTTTCTTCTCAACCTACGCCTTTTCTGTAAGTAACCTCACCCGGCTGCCATGGACTCAACAACAGTCTATATACAGACAACTCATAAATATAATCGCCAGTCAGAACTCTCTTCCGAGCCCAAATATCCAATGGAATCCTCAACATTTCCAACTCAATTCTCCTGTAGGAACCTCAAACACAACATGTCCAAAACCGAACTCAAAATCTTTCTTCTTGAAATCTGCTTCTCTACTAGTGTTCCCAATCTTAGTACACAGCACCATTGACCAGGTCATGTATACTGGAAACTTGGCGATCATATCTGATATTGAATTGAATTGAGTACTATGTGGTATCATATAGTCTATTACATAACATAATACTTAGCATATATTTATTTAATTAAGGCAATTAGTACGTGGTATCACAGTCTATTAAGTAACAGAAGTTTCAATGCAATCCTACAAGAAAACTAGTTGCTATCATTCATTAGTAACATACCCCCCCAACATTTTAATTTGTGCACAATACTGGCACATAAACTGGATTACTATTTTAGATCATGAATAGGTTTAGAACTGAAAGTAATTCATTTTTTTGGAATGTGCTAAATAAATAACTTTGTAAAACGCTATTTTCTTTTAGCTTTTAATGCCATCTCCTCATTCTTTCTCACCTTCCAAAAGGACGCTAACCAGTGGTGTACGATCACTATTTTTAGTCTGCTGAACCAGAAGCTCCCCATCTTCTAGAACTCGAGTAACTGGATCGCCCCATTTGATAATACCATTCATAATGTAACTTGCATAATCCTCTTGGTTTGTGCCAAATGCCTATGGAGGAAAAGTATAATTTAAAGCATTTTGAGTATTAGTATAAAAACTAAAATACCTAAAAATATAAAAGATGAGTAATAGTTCCTACATATTTAAAGTATTGAGCAATATCTCACATTGATTTAAAAAGCAAATAAAAACAAACAGAAAACCATTATTTTATAATTTCTCATTTAAACTTTTACCCAATGGTGGGAGGAGCAGAAGCTGCTTCGGGTGACTTAATGGAATAAAACATAGATTCTAGGGTCAAATTCTATAAGAACCCGACCACTTGTAATCCCTGTAAAAAGGGTACATTCCAATGTGCTTGTTTCTGTAAGGAGTACACTTCTGTTAAGAACAAAGAGAGAAAGAGATTATGGACTTAAAACTTAGGAACAGGTGGCTCAGTAGATGAAGATACTATCCTAACACTGACTGTAAGTGTCACGGATTAAAATGGAAAACGCAGTGGTACTGAGATCTTGTCTACATCAGCTTGGTGGTAGGGGACAAAAGTTAAATGGCACTAATAAAAGTTTATGTGTGTAGATATAAGATTTTGAATGTAGAAACAAGCAACTATAATGAAAGACTAAAGTACTAGAAAAAGGAAATAAAAGCAATTACTATATATAATAATTTTGTGTGATATATAATAATTTTGTGTGTGTGTGTGCTACATATTAGAGCTTAAATCACATCCTTCTTCATTTTCAACTTCTAGGTTCAAACTGAAACTCCCACCAAATCAGCTGCCAAGGGTAGTCAGTAACTTTAGCACTTAGTGATTTAATTGAATTGTGTTTTTAAAAGGTTAACAAGTGAAGAAATGAGTAGGAAAACATAATTCAACGTAATCCAGAGGTCACGTACCTTGAGAACTTCAAATTTTAAAAATTTATCACAGCACTCAAAAAGTCAATTTTTCATTAGCCAACAGATGGAATGATTTTAACAGTTCTTTAGAACCTGCACCTCCCAGAAAGTCATTCTCTGTAATACTGTCTCAACAATATACAGCAGTCTCATTACTCTGTTACTTTGCCACCAAATAATTTTGCAGACCACCCTTTTGTCCTTGAATGCACTAGTCCTTTGATTCCTGCATACAGAAGAAAGTTATCCTTCTCTGTTTTGGATATGGGAAATGTGATGGCCCTGTAAAAAGTTATAACGGAGGAGCCTAGTAAGCACTGGCTGAATGGCTATTGAAGGAAATATATAGACTGGCTGGCTTTTTGTCTTTAATTATTCCAAGTATACACTGCAAGCTTCACAGCAGCAGCTTTAAGATACTGGAACCAGGAAACAGTGACCCTCCAGGATAATCATATATATGAGTCTTCCTTCCTTATTCTATCATTTTATTTTCTGTTTTATCCCCCGGACCCTTGGAATAAATAAAAGAAAGTTATTAATTACTTAACTAAATAAGTTATCTTAGCTTCCCCTTCCGGGTAGCCAAATTATTTGTCATGAAAAAAATCTTGGAATAGATCAGTTAGGCTGGGCTCGAATATTTTTGATAACTTTAGAAGCAATAACAGCAAAAGATTAAAACATTTCCAGTGCTCAGTAATTTTGGAAAGTAATTATTTTATATTTAAAAGTCACAATAGTCTTAAAAAAGTAGGCAGGGCTAAAACAAATTGATTTTTGTCTTTAAAGGACATATTTTCAACACATAATTATTAAGAATATATAAAGCACTTAGACCAAATAAAGAATAAATAATACAGCAGAAAAATAGGCAAAAGACGTGAATAGCATTTCACAGAAGACACTCATACAGCCAATAAACATATGGAGAGATACTTAAATTCATAAGCAATCAGGGAAATGTAAATCAAGGCCAAAATGATATCTCATTTTACATCCAACTGAATGGCAAATATTAAGTCTGACAATACCAAGTGTTCTGAGATGGTGATTTCCCTACCATGAGAAATAATTTCAGTATAAGTACGAATTACCCAGCTTTCAGCATTAATGTGCAAATATTTCTCCTACGGACACTTTCAATCCTGAGATTTCCTGATTTTTAAAAGTACATATCATATAACCTTACAGAATACTAGGTAAAATGGTGATTTTGATTATTTTTTTTTAAGCTTATCCATCACTCAATATTCAAACTCACTGGTTTGATATCATTCTCCAAAGATGCAAGAAAGTCTCCTCTTGTCACTTGCAGGCTCTCTGCTTTCTCCATGTCCACCTCTACTTTAGTGCTGGCCTAATCAGAAAGGAAAACAAAATTTAAGGACTTCCAAGATTTAACACTATTTTTAGTCTAAGAATGTAATACCTGGGGACTTAAAAGCATCTTTTCACAGACAAAAGACATCTCTCTCAAATTCACAAACAGATATAACCTTTGCCTGAACAACTCCCCTTCTAGGGATTTATCCCATGAATATATCCACAAATGTAGGCAAAGTTACACATATCAGGATATCTGCTAGAGTAATTTTTAATAGCAGAAGACTCGAAGCAAATTAAGTGTCTACTAAGAGGGTACCAGTTAAGTAAACTAGGACATATTTGTACCAAAGAATGCTTGATAGCTTTTTATTTTCCCCTTCAAAATAAGGCACAAGGAGGAGAAAATACACACAAAGGGTCTCCAAGAACAGTGGTTCTCCTCCTTGGCTACATATAGAATAACCTCTAGAGCCTTTAAAGATATACAGAAGCCCAGCCTCACTCCCTTCAGGATTTTGATTTGACAGGTTCAATAAAGGGTCCGTGCATTTATATTTTTTAAAGTGCCACAGGTGATTCTGATGCTCAGCTAGGTTTGTGAACCATTATTCTAGAAGACCAAGGTCCTACAACTTTGATTTGTACTCATACTTTGTGGTTGAGAATCCACGTGCCTGCTTCAAATATTCTGCTTGCTGCACCTGGAGCTAGCACTTAGAAGAGACATCTGGAGAAGCATCAAGGCCTTTATCAGCACTTGGAGCTGCCTGGACCTGATGAGTGATTGAGATACCAACGCATTTTTTTTAATGTGACTGGGCTCACTCCCAATAGCACAGGGCAAGTAAGTCTAATTTGTAAGTGGCACTGTGTTTTTTAAAAAAGGTATCTTCAAAAAAATCTGACTATAAAATGAAAGAATTATTAAGCAATATTAACCTTCCGTTGATTATTACAAAATATGAGTAATGTTCCTTTAGGAACAGATTGTTGAGACAAATGAAATGATGAACATTTTGTAAAACATCAGTCTTATGGGATGAAGACAGCAAACAGAATACATTTTTTTATCTCCCTTCCTGCCCCAAATCCCATGAAATGACAGAAAGTGAAAGAGAAAGGTTAGAAAGCATGGAAGTTATATCCAAAAATTTAACACTGATCTGAGAGGAATCTCAGAAGGAGAGAAGAGAAAGGATGATAGAGAAAAAACAATAAAAGACAGAAGAAAAAATATTTTCTGCAACTGAAAAAAGGAGGTCTTTGCAGTTTAAAAGATTCAATGAGAGCTAATTGGGATGAATGAAAAAATCCCCCATCTGTCTAGACACACTGCTATAAACCATCAGAAAGCCATAGGTCGAGAGGAAGTCCTAGAAACATTTTCAGAGACAAAACCAGGTCTCCTGCGAAGAAACCAGAGTAAAACCAGCATGTCTCTCACCAGCAACACTAGAAATGAGAAGAGAACATACATCCGGCCATCTCCTCTAGAAAATGATTCTCACGTGTATTTAGAGACACAGGCAAGCATTTTCACAACAGTTATGCGCTGTTTTGGACACTAGTGACATAATGATGTAAACCCGGGTTCCTGACCTCATAAATACTACTTTTTAAAAAAATTTTTTAATGCTTTATTTATTTCTGAGAGAGACAGAGACAGTGTGAGCAGGGGAGGGGCAGAGAGAGGGAGACACAGAATCCGAAGCAGGCTCCAGGCTCTGAGCTGTCAGCACAGAGCCCAATGCGGGGCTCGAACCCGTGAACCATGAGATCATGACCTGAGCCGAAGTCGGACGCTTAACCAACTAAGCCACCCAGACGCCCCATGGATCTTACTTTTTAAGTTATGTTATAATATTCTAGAATACTGTGCATGTGTCCAAAATAATGAATACTTACCCATATTGATGGAAAGTTATTCAATATATATTGTCAAGTAAAAAATATAAACTGCAGTATAATTTCATTAATGTTTTTTTTTTTTTAAAGCACATGTACATATGACTATAAATGTAAAGAAAAGACTATAAAGATACATCCCAATGCTGGCTACCTCTGGAGAGGGAAAGACAAGTGGTATTGGAGACAGCCTTTTTCACTTTTCCCTATATAATCTGGCATCCTATAATCTTCTGCAAAAAACTATTCTGCAAAAATTGTATTCATACATGACTTCAATTTACTTGTTTGTTTATGTTTATTTGCAGAGAAAGTGTGAGTGGAGGAGGGGTAGAGAGAGGGAGAGAGAGAAAATCCCAGGCAGGCTCCATGCTGTCAGCAAGGAGCTCGATGTGGGACTCGAAACTGTGAACTGTGAGATCAGGCCTGAGACGAAGTAAGATGCTTTAACTAACTGAGCCACCGAGGCCCTTTTTATTTTTAAAAAGAAAGTAACAAGTAACATTTAAATAGATACAATAAGAGATCTACCTAAAAACAGAGAACTATTAGCATTTAAATTATTAATAGGGTTTTCATTGGCACATATTAGGCACTTGATAAATGTTAATCACATTTATTTGATTTTTTAAAGTTTATTTATTTGAGAGGGGGGAGAAAACACAGAGAAGGGGGAAGGGGCAGAGAGCAAGGAGAGAGAGAAGGAATGTCAAGTAGGCTCTACACTGTTAGTGTGGAGCCCGATACAGGGCTCGAACTCACAAACCATGATATCATGACCTGAGCTGAAGTTGGATTCTTAACCGACTGAGCTGCCACCCAGATGCCCCTTTATTTGACATTTCTATGTTAAAGAAAGGAAATGGTATGATGAGAAACAGCACCTCTATGAAAAAATTATAATGCTCAGTTCATAATATAGAAATCTCTATAGTGCTTGATAGATTATAAAGCATGTTTGCATATACTTTCTCATTTCATCATACTCATCTCATTTTATCCTTATACAAGCCTGTACGTTTTCTTAAATTGAGGATAGGATAATTTAACTAAGGGATATAAGATTTCCTTCCTAGATAGTCTTACATAAAGGCTTTAGACTCTGATTAAAACTTTTTGACACATCTTAAAGGATTTGACAAGGTATAAACTCTCAGGTGAAAGTGAAGGAGCTCTGACAATAACATTAAAACCCCAGTGAAGCCACCAGGCTGTTCCGAATGTCCCCGCTCTATATAGCCCTGAGTTTTTATGATGATGTTTTATGTTTTCATTTCCTCTGCTGGAGGAAACTAAATTCAAATGATAGAAACATATAACAATATGAAGGGAAAATCTTATATTTCCACATTTGCCAAAAAAGCATGGCAGATTCAGGACTGAAACTGTGTGAAACTTGTCTTTTTACTATTAAGAAAGGACTTACTCAATGAATTAAAAGTGAATTAGACAGCTAGGGGAGAGCTATTTTAGAACAAATTGTTTTTAGGCACTCCAGAAAGTTCAGAAGTTACCTAACTGTAAACAACCAATATTCTAAATTATTCCTACCTATTCATTAAAATAAGTTCTCTAAGGACTTCTCTTAGCTAACTTTTACTATTTTATCAATATTAGTAAAATCTAATTTTAAAATATACTACACTTCTGAATTTTTACTCATTCAGAAAACCTTTTCTCATTTGTCTGAATTACTGTAATTTTTTTCTACATTTTATTTATAACAGTGGATCAATATAGATGAGGCAACATCTTTCAACTTATGCCTGCAGAAACTAATAAGCTTGTATTTCAACACGAGCAAATACCAAGTGGTCAACCTTAAATTTCATAACCTTTTAAATCTGACCTTTCAAAGTTCTTATCATTCCTCTGAAATTAAGGGTAGAATGACCTTAATCAATCAAAATTCTACAGAAAATAAGAAATAATATCACTGAAATTCTGCAAGCATAAATCAGAGCTTTGATTCAGGTGTAAAGTGTCTGGTGTCTTGTGTGAGTGTGTGTCGTCCATTTACTTCCTTACAACCGACTAGAGCAGAAGAAATCTGAGTTATGAATCTTTTCTACCTGAAGCAGAAATTCCTTTCAAGAGAAAAACAACCAAACGTCATGTGAATTTCAGTTGACCATAAACATGGGTTCAAGTACAAATGACATGAACGTCAGGTGTTTATGACTGGATTTTCCACTTGTTTCAGAAAACTTGAAAAAAAAAACAACAACAACAGTCTAACAGGGAAGACTCATTTAGTTGAGTCCACCTGAGTTTATTTAAGTATAAATCTTTTGAAAAGGAAGCAAAATATAACCAATACTGGCTTTTTACAATGCAGAGACAGGACATTAGAACAAATAGTTGAATGCTGTGGATGTTTTAAAGTTCTATATTAACTTTAGATCATAAGCTTCAAATTAAATACTTATTCGTCCGTCACTACTAGTAAAGCTATAAACATATACAGCGATGGAAATATTCCAACTGAATGCCTTTTGTTCAGCTGAGGAATCTTGTTGCGAAAACAGTGTTTTGATGACAGATTTTTTTAAATGTAGAAAAGGAAATAGATGTTTGCATTTTTTCTTTCTGGGGTTGAGGGTTAGTGTCCTATAAATCTCTTCTCTGAAGTGCCTAAATAGTCTCTTGAATTAGATACAGCGTAGACAGTGTACAAAATTAAAAGCTGTTCGGTACAGAAGACATTGATCACAAGTCAATACGTATTACCTTAAGTTTAAAAGTAACCACATGGGGAAAGTGAAGGAAAGAAAATCAACTATTTGCACTACTTCTTACTTGCAAATCTGAAGGCTGACATACTCTATACAGCGGTAATTAACACTGACAGTGGAAAAAATTGTAACTGTAAATAGTCAACAAATTCAGAAACTCAGACACTGGAAAGGATATATATCGTATGCTATCAAATCAGCCAATAAAAACAAAACTGGAAATAATTAATATTTATCTAGTTTGTAAGGCACTTCCACATATAGTATCTGATTTAATTTTCACAGAAACCTGATGAGGTAAGTAGTTATTTCCCCTCGAAAAAAATAAAAACGTATTAAGAACTGTAATGTACAGCCACACCTGCTGACTATAAAATCTGTGATCTTTCCAACATTCCTCATTGCCTCATGTGTAGATAAATCAACAACATGCTTGAAGAAAGTGTGTTTCTTAGTGAGACAATGGCTTAGAGTGACATTTTGGATTGGGACTATTGTGGTAAAAATGACAAGTGACTAAGAAAATAATCTGGTGGCCAGTGCATATGAAAACTTGAATAATACACCAGTCACTCTGGATTATACCAAGATGCACTGATGTGGTCTGAGATGAAAGATCAGTACAGTGGGGAACAATTTTCACATCATTCACACAGTTTTTCCTGAAGTCCCCATCACTTCTAACTTAGACATTTCTTACGGCAAGGAGAAAGGATGAAGGAATGGATGGATGGATGGATGGATAGATGGACTCATCCTATTAAGGACCCAAAACTGTATTTCTACACTATCCTGACCTTTGGCATTCTTGAGCTAGAACAAAGTCACTTATATGTAGGGAAATTATGACTTCTGGGTAGAGCTTAATTCAGAATACATACATGAGTTTACTGGTTTGAGTAAGTATTTACCAAACACCTGCTCTGTTCTCAGTATTTAGACCTATTTGGGGTACTGGGGGAGATTCAGACGTGAATAAGATATGGACTTAAAGTCTAGAACAGGGGTAAACAGACTTTTTCTGTAGAAAATGAGACAGTAACTATATTGGGCTTTGTAGGAGATGCAGTCCTTACTGCAGATACTCAGCTCTACCAATGTAGCATGAAGGCAGCTACAGATAACTCATAAATACATGGGTGTGTTCCCAGAAAACATTATATATAACAACTGGTAGTTAACTGGATATGGCCTACAGGTCATAGGCTGCTGATCCTCAGGTTGGAACGAGTGATAGGATGTTGCCAACTCCACTCTCCTCAATACTCCACTCGACACAGCTGTCAGAGCGAGCTTCTGTTTTAATACTATGTCACTGCTATTCTTAAAACTCTTCAATGGCTTAGCACTACTCACAGGAAAAAAGTCCATACTTCTTAGCACAGTATAAAAGGCTCTTTGTGCTCCACTCCCTGCTTTAGTCTCCTGACTTGTTCCTCACGTCTCTCTCTACCTCCCCTCCGCTACCTTTTATGCTGAAGCGATACTGAATTACCCTAACACACCATGCTATTTTGTGTCTCTGTCCCTTTGCCCTCTATCTAAAATGTCCTACACCACTAAGAGACACATCCACCTGGGAATTCCGTTGTGAAGCATCCTCTTACCCCACATATTGACCAGCTCTGACATGCTTTCACTTCCTTAACCCCCCTGTACTTTCTGTTCCTGAATGGGGGGATTAAACTGTAAGCTGCTCGGGGGCAGGTGGTTTACATCTTTAAAGTGTAGCTTTAAGACACACAGCAGCTGGCAGAGGGTAGGTGCTGAATAAATCTACAGTGAACCAAAGTCAATTGAAGGTACCGTAAAGCAATATGTTACTACTTCAAGAAGGAAGACAATACATACGTCTTGAAGGAGAAAAATCAGAAGAGGTTTGAAGAAAGTAGTGGTATGTGAACTAGGTATTAAAAAGGTAAGTAAACATACATGGCAAAGACTACTGCAAAGGCAAAAAAGTAAAAAAAATAAATTAATGTCTGATGATGAATGAGTACTTCAGTTTGGCTGAAGTAAGGAGCATAACTGGGAACACATTTGGAAAGGCCAGTGTCAGGGGTCAGATCTAGAGGACTTTAAAAATCGGGCTGAGAAGTCTGTACTTTGTGCTGAAAGCTTCTGTAGGGTAGAATAATATGAAACGGGAAGATGAATCCAACAGAAAGTGAGTAGAAACTGAAAGACACCCCAAGACAAAAGTGACATCTGGCAAATGACTTGGTGTAGGACACAGTGGAGTGACAGGAGTTAAAGATAATCCTGAAGTTTAAATCCTGGGAAACTGGGATGAACAAGAAAAATATGAACAAGAAAAGTAGTTTAAAAAAAAAAAAAGATAGTGTATCAGGTTTTGGAATATTAAATTTGAGACCTGATAAAACATCCAGGTAGAGGTATTTAGTATAAATCTGAAAGTGAGAGAAAGAAACTTTTAAGACGTGAGATGTAAACCTGGGAGGCATCCATCCATCCCTGAAGAGGAGAAGGAATGATAAAGATTCAAAAGCACTTTATCAGCATAAAAGTATCCTCGTATGTATTTCTATCATAATATCAATAACATACTAATTTGCAGACAGGTCCATCTGCTTGACTCTGAACTTGAGAGGAAAGGTCATGGTTTATCACATGATAAACATCTGATGCTGTGTCTCTAGCTTAATGGCAGGTATTCAGTGCATGTGCTGAATGAAGCAGCCCCCACAATTCCAGCGTTGTAGAGAACCTGTTTCCTATGACGTGCTACAACTTAACATAGCACAAAGATTTAAAAATAAAATCCTTCAAAATCTTCATCTTCACGTGTCTGTATCAGATGGCGTCAATTGAAGGCAAATGTGTCAGCGGTTACCATGGGGCAGATGCCACAATTCTATTTCTTCCTGCCACTCTGAAGATCTGGCACCTGACTATTCCTATTTTTACCATGTCTCTTCTCTATCAAAAGTCAGCATTACCATAGCCCTTGGCATGTTTGAAGGGAAAAAGAAAGAACACTGACATAGTACTTATAGAGCTGCAGGCTCCTAATTTCTTATTGATTTTACTGACCTTTTTTTTTTTTAATGTTTTATTTATTTATTTGGAGAAAGAGAGAGAGAGCACGTGGGAGTGGGAGAGGGGCAGAGAGAGAAGGAGAATCAGAATTCCAAGCAGGCTGTCAGCGCAGAGCCCGAAGCAGGGCTCAATCCCATGAACCTGTGAGATCATGATCTGAGTCAAAATCAAGAGCCGGATGCTCGACCGACTAAGCCCCCCGTTGATTTTACTGACCTTTATATGCCGGTTCATAGCAGTGGACTGTGCTGCCCGCACCAGGCCCTCCAGTTCAGCCCCACTGAAATTC
The DNA here is from genome assembly GCA_017311185.1 of Proteles cristata cristata. NCBI lineage: Eukaryota > Metazoa > Chordata > Mammalia > Carnivora > Hyaenidae > Proteles > Proteles cristata. The sequence continues at coordinate 295,820 of JAESUZ010004948.1, forward strand.
TTGGTCTCTACAGCCAGTTCTTTAATGTCTACATCAGCAGAGAGTAACTGATGCCCTCTCATCCTCGCTGTGTGGATGTGAAGGATCTGTAGTCGACCCTTCTCATCTGGTAAGCCTGATAAAATTGAAAATAAAATAGGAATTACTATAATCCCAATGTTTTTCTGATAGGTACTTAAGCAGGTAAACATGTGCTCCTCGTGATATACAACTTTTCTAACTAACGTGAAGTTGTATGACTTTGCTCTTACTCATGAACTCTAAATATACACCTTTCTCCCAATCGGTGACAGACCTACTTACCTATCTCCATTTTAACTTCCAGTCTTCCAGGTCGAAGGAGAGCCTCGTCTATCAGATCTGGTCTGTTGGTCATTCCTGAGCACAAATTTTAAAACAAAACGACAAAGTTGAAAAATAAGATAAAATGTCCCTTCGTATAGGTAAGACTAGTAATTTCTCTAATAAGCTAAGACATTCTATAAATACCAAATAGAAAGCCAATTACTTTCAAATAAAAATATTATTTGTTCTTGATCTGTTTTAACGAATAATACCTGAAGATTCTACTTCAGTATTTCACTACACTGCCAATGAAATATAAATATAATGAAAACTTCATATATTTAAAAAGAGAATGTACGGTTCAGAGAGGATAAGTAGCCTATCAAAGTGAGAGAAGAGCAATGTATGTGAATGTGGTTGGTCTAACCTCAAAGTCCCTCTCCTTTTCTGTAGGCCAATGGTTTTCAACCTTCCTAAGTAGCAGAAGTCTTGTTTAGTTTTAAAAGTCATCTTAAGAAGAATCTCAGTAAATGAAACAATTAAAAGAAGCAGTCACAACTGGGATGCATGATCGGAAGCTTGCTCACGGACCCTGAGGCACCCCTGGGCCCCTGGAGGCCTATAGGATGCAATTTGAAAACCGCTGTGTTACACTGTGCTGTCTTTTTCATCTCTGAGCTATGAGCATACACCCATGAGTCATTAAAACCCATCTTTTATTTGTCCTATTAAGGCTAGACATTAAAACAGTCAAATTCTCCAATATCACTTGATTCTAATTTGGAAACATGGCCAATACAATGTAACTACAACCTACTCAGATCTTAATTCAGAACCTGTAAGTCTCATGTTTTTGAAATCATAGAACTTTTGTTTTTTTAAAGCAAACATACCGATGACTAAGATGTTGTTCAGTTGCTCTACCCCATCGATTTTGGACAGCAGCTGGTTGACGACAGTGTCGTGAACACCGGTGCTACCGGCCATGCTCCCTCTCTGCTTGCAGATGGCATCGATTTCATCAAAGATGATTATATGCAAACCACTGTTAGCACCGAGCTACAAAGGGAAGAAATTTTATTAAAGCTCATAACTTGAATATACTATTAAACAAACTAATTTTAAAAAAATGAAACAAAGCTTTCACGGATTGATTTTGCTGCATTTTGACTAATAAATACAGCAAGTATAATCATGGCTGCTGCCCTCCCAAAGGCATTCTCAGAATTCTGCAAACTGAAAAGGCATTCCAGAACCTCATATTTAACAGTCATAAAACAAAAATACACCTTATTTACTAATGAATGTGAATAGTCCACCAGATAACATCCTGATCAATGACACACATTTCTATTTGAAGGAAGAATTCATAATTATCAAATACATGTCTTAAGTCAGTGAAAGGTAACTCTCTTCCATTTTCCCTGAGTTTTGGTGACAGAACTGTCCCAGTTGCAGCAGGTTTAATGTTTGTTTGTCATTATATGGCTGAACAGTTAACTCCACTCAGAGGCCAACTGGAAAGGGGGTAAATGAAGGAAAGAAGTGAGCATGATTCACATTCTGTTATGTCACATGAAAACAGATTACTTCTTCCTAACAGTAAAGTGAGAACAGAGACAGAGTTTATAGAAGGAATAGTCAAGGAGGTGCGGTTTCTTCTGCATTCTGAGTTTGTTGAGTACAGAGTCATCATTATAAGAAAATAGTTTTATGTACTGTGAACCTTTAATAGATGCAAATACTTTCAAATGCTAATAATTCATTAGGTTAAGTTAACATGGACTTTCTAACAATTTGTAGTCAAGTACTTAAGTCTCCTATTAGGAACCAAAGAAGGAAGTATATTCTACATTTTCTTTTCTTTTTTTAACAACAACAACAACAACAACAAACCTATCAGAGATTAAAAGAACATGTGAAAACCATTACATATGGTTAATATAAATGATGGGTACAATGTAATTCAGGATTAGATATGGTTGGTATTCATGAAACTATTTAAAAAAAAATTTTTTTTAATGTTTTATTTATTTCTAGGAGAGAGAGACAGTGTGAGCAGGGGAGGGTCAGAGAGAGAGGGAGATAACAGAATTTGAAACAGGCTCCAGGCTCTGAGCTGGCAGTCAGCACAGAGCCCGACGCGGGGCTCGAACCTACGAACCGCAAGATCATGACCTAAGCGAAAGTCGGACGCTTAACCGACTAAGCCACCCAGGCGCCCCTATTCATGAAACTTCTAATAAGGGTATTAATGTTTTTAATGCTTTTTTTTACTTCATTATAAAAACATTAGATATTAACTGAGCAGAAGTTGTAAAACAAATAGAAATAAATTAAAAATAAACTATGTGCTATCACACCTATGATATATGCCACATAATACCTAAAGATAAATGCTGTTAACACTCTGCAGATTTACTTTTATATTTTAAATTTATTTTAATTAAAAAATTGGGAACTCACTGCATCTTTTATTCTCTTTAACATAACTATTCTTTGAAAACTATTTAGGGCACCTGGGTGGCTCAGTCAGTTGAGCATCCGACTTTGGCTCAGGTCATGATCAGAGCCAGAGCCTGCTTCACATTCTGTGTCTGCCTCTCTTTCTCCCCTTCCCTTGCTCATGCTCTGTCTCTGTCTCTCTCTCAAAAATGAATAAACATTTATAATTTTTTAAAAACTATTTAAAATTGTTATTTTTGTTTCTATTTGCAAAATACATGATTACAGAAAATGTGGAAAAATATGTAAAAAAGTAATCATCCAAAATTCAACTAGCTGGAAATAGCTCATGTTATTAATTTGGTGCCATGTAAGTAGTTTGTAACCCTTTTTTTCTGTCCAGATATTATCTTCGGCCCTTTCACATAGTTATAAATACAACTATAAATATGCAGACAAACTGTAGAAGAGAAAGGTCAATTTTACTTAATAATAAGAAGACTGCAGATAGGTCAGTGAGAAACAATGGTACATAAATGAGGTAAATGGAATCTGTAAGTGAATTTTGGTCATGGAAGTGATGATGACTAAAAAAGCAAAGTCCTACTCTCTCCCTCTTTTTCTCTCTGTCCCTCATGGGATTCTCTCTCTCTCAATCTCTCTCTCTCTGCCCCTCGATCACATGCACCCTCTATCTCTAAGAAAAATAACAATAAAAATAAAATAAAAAAACGAAGTCCTAGATTTGATTATTGCCTGCATGTGGAAGGGGGAAGTGACAACAAAGATAAGAAATACCTTGTAATTAGGATAAGAAAGATGCAGAATGGAAAGATGTAAAAGAATTTTTTTTTAAGTTTCTACCACGATAATATTAAAGTGTCAACAGGATATCTAATTAGAAATGTCCTCCAGGGGCGCCTGGGTGGCTCAGTTGGTTGAGCATTCAACTTTGGATTTCAGCTCGGGTCATCATTTCACGGTTTGTGGGTTTGAGCCCAGCATTGTACTTTGCACTGACAACACAGAGCGTGCTTAGGATTCTCTCCCTCTCTTTCTGCCCCTCTCCCCCCCCAAAATAAATAAATAAACTTATTTGTAAAGTGTTTTTAAAAATCACAAATAGATAACACACTCTTATGATACAGAAATTCCACTCCTTGATATACAGCAGCTCTCCTCATAATTACCCCAGACTGGAAACCCAAATGCTCTTAAGTGGGTGAACGGATAAACAAACTATAGTACACCCATACAATGGAATATTACTCAATAATAAAAAGAGATGCTTGATACATGCAATAGCTTGGATGTATCTCAAAGGCAATATGCCAAGTGAAAGAAGCCAGTCTCAAAAGGTTACATACTATGATCTCACTTATATGACATTCTTGAAAGGACAAAACTTATAGGAATGGAGAACAGATTATTAGTATCCAAGAGTTATTAGCAAAGGGAGAGTGACCATAAAGGGACGGCATGAGGGAATCTGAGTGGGGCGGAGGGGAGGGGGTGTGGTGGTGATAAATGTTCTAGATCTAGATCTTGGTGATGATTACATGAAACTACACATGTTAAAAGTCATAAAACTGAACGCCAGAAGAGAAGGTCAATTTTACTTCATAATAATTAAAAAAAACAGATAAAATATCTTATAATACTTATACTCCACTATTCATACTTGGAATATTTCTCATTCTTTAATGCAATTCTATGCAAGATGACAGTTTTCTGTTCATCAAAGTTTCCAAAAATTTAACTAGGTTTTCCCCCCCTAAACACTACTTAAAGATTGTTCTCTTTCCACCAATGTTTTAAAAACTAAATTCAAGTATAAAAAAATGTAACTTATTTTCTCAATATAGTCATATTTACTGAACAGATGTCTGATGATAAATGACAGCTTGTAGCTTAAAAACAACAACAAAAAATCAACACCAAAAACGATTAGCTTTCTAACTGTAGAAAAGACTGAGAATGAGGAATTGGAACTATGCCCTCAGCTTTACCAAACACTTCTGGATGGGAGGGTATTCTTGCCGTATTCAGTGCAAAACAAGGACACTCCTGTTTGTCAATAAAAATCTGATCCTACACTATTTTATAAGACATTTTTATTCAAGGTTGTCTACAATTTAGCATGAAACAAAAAGCTGCTACAAAGTATGAAATTTTGCTGTTGATGTGCCTTATGTTGCCACTGGAATCATGACTTCCTTCTCAGTCCAACCTCAAAAATCGTCTGTGTGGATGGAAAAATCGTCTGTGTGGATGGGAAGCCAGAGACAATAGGAACACTGTAGGCCCATAGGACCAATCTGTCTTAAAAATAATTCAGTATTAATTCTGACCTTTTCAGAACCTTACTAATCTTGTGGCCTGTCATCAAGTGCCTTCCCCAACCTAGTCAGTACAACCACATCAATTTTTACAGGTGTGTCACTCAAATAAAGGTAAGTTCTTCTTGCAATAAATTAAGGAGTCAGGTAAGAAAGATGTCAAGATTAATGTTCACAGATTATAGCTGACTCATCAATAAACCTTTTACCAAAGAGTTTAAATCCTTTTTAGTTCACTGGCCTCTAGGTCTGTACCATCGGCAAAGTCCTCCCCCATAGAAAGAGAGCTGATGCTGTCGTGCCCCTGGCAACTGCCTTTGATGGCGGCTGTTCTATATTTAACTAGTTTGACCTATATGCAAGTGTTCTTCTCTGTGGGCCTGGACTGTCCAGAATCACATAGGTGATGCTTTTATTATGTAACACACCCCTACCCTCCATGGGGTCATTAGCTGAGTACACCAAGCCCTTGCTGGATGTTAAGAATTGAGAACAGATATAATTGAAAAAGCTGGCTAGATTAGTATCTACCTAGAAATCCTTTGTCAATTCATTAACAATTAAAGTTTTATCATTAATAGTGTCATATTTAAACTGTCTGCAAGTTTAAAAACAGCACCAAAAGTATCTATAGCCATGTGGAAACTATCACAACAGAGTTTATAAAATGCTTCTTTACAGGATATTTTGACTTCACCTGCACCTAGTGTTTAATCTTCAGTACAACATCAGGGTGCTTCAGATACAATTTTAGTTTCCAAGTTTTTTATTGAACAGTTTCAAATATTTATAAATATTGATATTTCATGACTTTTTATTGGAAGTCTTCCAAAGAAGAAAATGGAAAATATATTTTTAAAAATAGAATATATAGAATAAAATTCATTCTATCTTGCAATTACCAAATGAGTCCACTGGATCTTTTTATAAGTCTAAGATATATTATGCTAGTTCAACATTCTAGAAATTATATCATCATTACTCATTAATTATACCTAACTATCCTAAAAGAGATGAAAATAATAAGAAAATGAAAGAATGATGGAAGTGCTCAGAGGGATAATGAAATAGTGGAAATCAATACCACTAGGCATCACCCTTCAGTTTACCTACTGTGTTGTCCAAAGTACACGACATCTTTCAAGAAGGAATAAAAGAAATCTGGAGACACATCTTTGTTGCCTGGTTTTAGCTTTAACTGAACACTGTTGAGAATTCAGTTTTTTTTTTTTTTTTAATTCTTTGGCCATAACAGCAAAGAAAAGAAAATGGACAGAGGAAGATATTTCACACTTATTAGGTGAATCCAAAGATTAATGTAGAGTGATATAATGGCACCTGAGACTCTAATGAAGACGGTAAAATTCATCATTATAAAATCTCAGACTCTGTTACCTCAGATGATGTTATCTTGCACATATTTTCTCAAACTCAAGAATGAGTGAATAATATATTTCTAAGGACCCCCCCCCCACAAAACCTGGCATTTTCATCTAGTTACTTATTTAACAAAAATCTTCATTGTGCAATATTTTGTGATAAGAAACTAGATCATCTCATTTTTCTAAAAGGGCACATGACAGTATTCTTGATCATCTTTTATTTCATCTATGCATCACAATCTCCTTGATATGGTTTCAAACAGACGGTTGCTGAAGGCAGGTATTATAGAGAGAGAATGAGAAGAAACAAGTGATACAGACATTAAAAATCTGATTGGCCAATCTAAAAGGCGTGTACAGGTTTCAAAACAATAATGTTTTGTGACTGTGGACCACCTGGCGGCCATGCATTAAAAGGGTTGTTATGAAGGCAATGTTAACATTTTATTTTTACTGTCAATAAAAATAAGTAAAAGTAGGAAGTGACAGATTAGATTAGATTTAGTAAGGCTATATTCAATAAAACATTAGATGTTGTTATGTTTGAGTATTATTTATGTTGATCCATGAAAATCTATTATTATTCATTTTAGTGTTTATATGATATCCCATTTGCTACCAAGGAAGAATCGAGACTTTTACCCCCATTACAAACAGTGCAGTCATTAACCTCTTGGTACAAGTCATTTTGTGCTCAAACTAGAGTGTTTCTCTGGGTTAGTTTTGTAGGAAAACTCATGAGTCACAGGGTTGTGCATCCTCATGATGTTGCCAACTTCATCTTCAAGATATTACCCACTTGGTATCTTCCTCTAATTTATACTACAACTAATAATGTATATGAAGCCCTGTTTCTTCACAACTTCACCAACTTTTGGTGCAATTATTTTTTGTAAATTCTCCCAGGTTGTTTACAAAATTATCTCTTGTATTATGCATTTTCCTGAGCATCTTTTCATTTGCTTATCTTCAGTTGGGTTCCTTCTCTGAGAATTGCCTGTTCATATCCTTTGCCATTTTTTAAAAAAATTGTGATGTCTGCCTTTTTCGTACTTATACAGGAGTTACTACAGAGAAGTTATTATATAAAATGCCGATTCTTTGGGGATTATATGCATTGTAAATATCCTCTTCGGTTTGAGAGATCTGTATTTAGCGTAATGTGTCAGACAGAATTTTCTTCATATTATATTAATATAACCAAGTTAACATTTTTTTCTTTACTGGATTTGATTGTTGTATCTTAATAAAGAAATTCTTCTCTAGCCTCAGTTCTTAAAGCTTCTGGACTATTTCTTCCAAAAATATTTTTTCTGGCAAGTTTTAGTTTAATTTTTGCAAATCCATTCTGCAATTCTGTATGATGTGAGATAGGGATTGTATTTTATCTTTATCTAAACAGAAAGCCAATGATCTCGTCCTGATTCATGGAATATTCTTTCCCCTTTGATTTGTATTATTATTCTTCATATAGGAAGTTCTTCCTGTGTTCTGTTTCTTTGGTCGGTTTATACAATAACATATAACTGTCTCAATTATTACAGCTTTTTAGTAAGTTGTGATATCTTCTGAAATAAGCCTTCATAATTTTCCAAAAATTTCATGGCTCCTTGAGCTTCTATAAGTAAGTAAATAAATAAATAAAGTTGTCAAGTTAAAAAACTGCTGTTAGACTTGATTGGAAAAGCATGAATTTATAAATTAAATGACAGGGCAGACCTGTTATTTTTATGATATTGTCAGTATTCCCACATGTAAACATGTTTTATCTTATCATTTATTAGCTCTTAAAAAAAAGATTCTTGGGGCGCGTGGGTGGCTCAGTCGGTTAAGTGTCTGACTTCAACTCAGGTCATGATCTCACATTTTGTGGGTTCAAGCTGCGCGTCGGGCTCTGTGCTGTGGAGCCTGTTTCGGATTCTATGTCTCCCTCTCTCTTTGACCCTCCCCTGCTCACGTTTTCTCTCACTCTCTCAGAAATAAATAAAAACATTAAAAAAATTTTTTTTAAAGATTCTCAAAAATGTTTACACTTTTCTTCTTTAATTTTCCTGTAAAGATTCAATTCTAGGTACCTTATCATTATGACTGCTGATGTAAGTGGAAAAATTTTAAGTTACGTTTTCAATATCTTCAAATTTTCTTTGAGTCTTGCTTTCTGAAGTATTTGAGTTTTCTTTATTCCATTCCCAGCTCTTTCTCATGCTTTGGAAAAGCATGAAAGTTATACACAAATTTCACATATACATTTATGTTAATTAATAGTGCTATCCTCTTCCCAAATAATACAAAGATCTTATGTAGATTTAATCTACTTTCCATATGCTTTGTTCCATATTTTAGTTCTATCCTTAAAAAAACCCCATATGGATGATTATCATTGTTGTTTTATATGACTGCAAAAAGTGAAAGTTCACAAAATATAAATGTATTTTTCAAGGAGTCGCCACAAAGTAACATCTAGATAACATTACAACTAACAGAACAGTGCCAACATCCTGGGAACATGTCCTCACAGCCCTCTCCCAAAATCCCTCCCCTATTTTTCCCCATAGGCAACCCCAATTTGATTTTTATGGTAATTACTTCTTTATTTTCTTTGTACTTTACCACCTAACCATGCATCGTTAAACATTATATTTTCATTGAGCTTTATATAAATGGAATCATACAGTATGTATTCTTTCCTGTCTGGTTTCTTTTGCTCAACATTTACTTGTAAGATTCACAACTGTCCATAGCCATAGTCTATTTCTCATCACTGTGTAATACTTCATTGTATTCCTACATGACAATTTATCCATTTACTGGATATAAAGTTCTAAGTTAACAGTTATTATCTTTCAACTTTGCATTCAACTGATTTCTGGTTTCCATCATTTCTGTTGAGAAGACAGCCACCAACTAACTGTTGCTTATTTGAAGATAATCTTTTTTTCCTAAGTGCTTTTAAGATTTTTCTGTTTTTGTGTTTAGCAGTTTAACAAAGATTATCTATAGGAGTAAACTTTAGTATTTCTCTTGCTTGCGGTTCATATAACTCCTGAAATCTATGAATTAATGTTCATCAGTTTTAGAAAGTTCTAAGCCATTTTCTCTTCAAATACTGCTTTTGAGCCATCCTCTTTTTCTTGACTTGCTGGAACTTTGAATATACTCATTAGACCTCCTTGTGGTATTTTCTATCTCTCTTCATTCCTTCCATCCTTTGTTTCTGGTTGTCTAACATCTTTTAGTACACGAATTCTCTCTTCAGATGTGTCTAATCTGCTGTTTAAACCCATCTACTTGAGTTAATTTCAGCTGCTGAATTTCTCTTTCCCAGAATTTCCATTTGATTTTTTAAAATGTTTTTATTTCTTTTTGAGAGAGAGAGAGAGAAGGAGGAGGAGGAGGAGGAGGAGGAGGAGGAGGAGGAGGAGGAGGAGGAGGAGGAAGAATCCGAAGCAGGCTCCAGGCTCCGAGGTGTCAGCATTGAGCCCGACACTGGGCTCAAACTCACAAATTGTGAGATCATGACCTGAGCTGAAATCCGATGCTTAACCAACTGAGCTGCCCAGGTGGCTCTCCATTTGATTTTTTTAGTTTTGAGTGCTCTACCAAAATTCTCAATCTTGTTTCCCTTTGAACATGATGAGTGTAGTTATTGTAAATGTCTATATCTGAGAATTCTAATATCTGGAGGCCCAATTTCTATCACCTTTTGTTTCTCTTTCTTCAAGTGGTTTATGTCTTTGTATATCTTACTGCATTTGATTATAACCAAGCATTTCATTTGCAAGCTATAGAAATAGTTTGTGACCTTGCATGGTTATTACCTCCCTCAGGAAGGATCTATAATTTTGCCAGATGCTGGAGGGCATGAGTGATTTAGGAACACTCAATTTAATTTTAGAGAAGTTAGATGTGATTCAAAGCTGATCTGCACCTCTGACAGGAGGTCTGCTTCTGGTGAACTCTTGTTTCTGTGGTGTAGCCCTACAGATTCCCAACCCAAACTGAGGCATGCTCATCAAGTGTCCTCTCCTCATGAGCCATGGATTTTTTGTTAAAAAACTTTTATGTATGTCTTTGTTCTTTCAGATTTTTAAAAAGTAATTTCTATACCCAACATGGGGCTCGAATTCACAAGCCTGAGATCAAGGGTCACATGCTCTTCTGACTCAGCCAGCCAGGCACCCCCATGAGCCATGGATTTTAATCTCTACCCCCGTATTCCTACTGGCCTGTCAAAAGGGCTGCATCACTGTTTAGCAGCTCCCTCCAGAGATGGGTAATATCTCCAGAGGAATGGTAACCCTACATACCAGGGCCTTTTATTTTGGGCCTCCATTCACCCCCTGGATCTTAAAAGTTCTTCAATGCCCTTTAAGCAAAAACTTTTTCAATATTTGTTGAGTTCTGTTGGTCTTCATGGTAGGCATGATTCAAATTTCTTAATCTGCCACTATGAGGAGAAGTTCCAGAGTTTATCCATATTTGCAACCAATTTCATTGCTCAGCACTGAAACTTCCATCCTCTGTTTCCTTCTGGGTTCAATTTCCTTCAGTCTCACCTTCAGTCTCAAATACATCCTGCTTCACATTTGTCCAACAAGCCTCTGGAACTAGTTAATTCTATTAGCCTTTGTCTGAAAAAATATCTTCACTTCATCTTTATTCTTGAATGAGAATTGAGCTGGGTATAAAATTTTAAGTTGACAGATATTTTCACTTAACTGTGAAGATATTATTCCACTGTTGTCTGCCTTCTCTTGCTGCTGTTGAGAAGTTTGCTGTCAACATAATGTATATCTCTTTATAGGTCATGATCACTTCTTTTTTTCTTGACATTGAAAAGTTTCTCTTTTTCTTTGGCATTCTCTAATTTCATTACAATGGATCTAGAAATAAATTAATTTTTATTTATCCTATTTGGGTTCATGGTGCTACCAGAGTCTAAATATTTATTTATTTATTTGTTTGTTTATTTATTTATTTATTTTTATCGAGTCTAGAAGATTCTCAACCATTCTATCTTTGAATATTGCCTCTATACTATCCTTTCTATTGGGACTTCTCATCTTAACTCTATTATCTCTACATCTCTTTCATATTTTCCATCTCTCTGTGCTACATTCTGGGTGATTTCTTTAGATCTATTTTTCTGTTTATCACTTCCCTTTTCCCCTGAAACTACTGGATTTTGTTTAACCTGGCTGCTGAGTTTTGGATTTTCATGATGACATTTTCCATTTATTGATGTAGATTTCCCATGAGAATCTCTGATGGCCTGGGTGTTGGAGCGTCCCCAGGGGTTTGTTTATAACTAACAATGCTATGCTATCATTAGTCCAGAATTCTTTTTTTTTTTTCAAGTAGGCTTCACACTCAGCATGGAGCCCAGTGCAGAACTTGAACTCACAACCCTGAGATCAAGGCCTGAGCTGAGATGAAGAGTCGGATGCTTGACCAACTGAGCCACCCTGACACCCCTGGGATTCACTCTAAAATTAATTTCTCAGCTTGGGAGCCCCAGACCACATAGGTCAGCAGTGGTGGTGGTGGTGGTTTATGTGTGTGTATGTTTTTAAATCCTAAGCATGAGTTAAGAATCCATGCTTTAGAATTCCCATTGCAGATTCCTTAGTTCCCACTAGACAGACAGTTAAATATTTTTGTTATTTCGTTGTGCTGGTTGGCAAATAATTTCTAGCACATTCTTTTCATAGAGGGCACAACGCCTTTGAATGTTCAGGTCCTACTGCATACCTTAAACAGGTTCAAGGACTCATTCTCTGTCTCCTAGTGGGTGCTAAAACTCAAACTCCTACATTACCAAAACCAAAAGTTGCAATGAATACCTTTACCACTCTAATTTTCAGAGTTTTCATTTCTAGAAATCTCCTTTTCTTTCTTGAGAGATAAACTGTACATTCAAAATGATTTTAGTTATATTTTATCCAGCATTTGAAGGTGTTTATAGAAGAAAGGTTTTCAGGTTACCTAATCTACTGTATCACCGGAAGCAGAAATCCTATGGCACTGATTATAATTTAAAAACAATTTTTTAAGATTTTTATTTTTAAATAATCTCTACACCCAACATGGGGCTCAAACTCACAACTCCGAGATCAAGAGTCACATGCTCTAAAGACTGAGCCAGCCAGGTGCCCTTACGGCAATGTTTTAAACATCTGTCTATGAAATAAATATATGTATAAAGAGATCTATATAGATCTAAATATACATCTGTATCTATCTATCTACAGAAAGATGAATTATAAGGAATTGGGTAATCCAATTATGGGCGTTGGCCAGTTCCAAAATTTTCAGTTGGCAAGATGGAGACCTAGGAGGGCCAATGGTATAGTTCTAGTCCAAAGGCCTGAAAACTTGAGATTCAGGAAGGGCTGATGTTTCAGTGTGAGTCTAAAGGCAGGGAAAAACTGATGGCCCAGATAAAAGCAGTCAGGCAGTAGGAAATTCCCTCTTACTCAACAAAGGAGCAGCCCTTTGTGTTCTAGTCAGACCTTCCAACCGACTGAATGTGGCCCGCCCATATTAGAGAGGGCGATTGCTTTACTCCGTCTACCAATTCAAATAGTAATCTCACCCAGAAATATCCTCACAAATACACCCAGAATAATGTTTAACCAAATGTGTGGGAACCCTGAGGCCCAATCAAACTGACACATAAAATTAACCATAACAATTAGTAAACTCTGGTTTGACTTTTAATTAATTTTTTTCTAAGACCCACATCAAGCTTTCCTTTGAGGCCTAACAACTCTTTCCTGTCACTCTACAACTGAGGTGACTCAGTGGTAAGTAAAGTAGCTTTCTGCACATCGACCTTACATATACATAATTCTACAAGGCATATGAATTTAATGCTCCCCTTTTCCAAAGGATAAACGAGTTCAAGTCTCTGAAAGTAATTTGGAATAAAAGGGACACCTGAAAATAAATTCGTGATCTGTTTTTGCAAAACCTTTGGCTTATACAATCATCTATCTTTGTACTACATACATTTGGGTAATGACATCTGCTCCAATCATGTAAATCTCCCATAATCTCTGTGTCAGTGATATAATTCAGTACTAAATAAATTGTACCTATATGCTTTTCAATGTATAGATCACAGTAGCAAGTTTTCCACCATAGCTTTGGGTTTCATTCATCATAGTAAGTGATAACAAACTTTTACTAAATTATATTATTGTTAACATTATACTAAATTATTAAATTTAGTATAATAAATATATTGTTAAATTATACTGTTAACATTACCCTTCTTTGCTCCTCTTCGGCATCAGCAAAGAGTTTACGAATGTTAGCCTCTGATTCTCCCACATATTTGTTAAGGATTTCTGGCCCGTTGACCACTTTGGGCTCCCTTGCATTCAACATCTTGCCAATCTGTCGAGCCAAGAGAGTCTTACCACAACCTGGGGGCCCATATAAGAGGATGCCTTTAACATGTTTGCAACCTAAAAAAGAAAACAGTCTTATATTAACCAACAAAATCCACGTGAGACATGTTAAGGAGTTTTCTTTCTTCTTCATACGCATGTTAGGAAAACTACAGTTATGCCATTAACATACTAATATCCAGTGTCATGAGCAGAACAAGAATGAACTAAAGCTTTTTTTTTTTTTTTTTTTTAAAGTAGGCTCCACGCCCAGCATGGGGTTTGAACTCACAACCCAAAATCAAGAATCACATACTCTACTGACTGAGCCAGCCAGGCACCCCTAAAACTCTTTTTCTTTTTAAACAGAAAATCCAGAAACAATTCCTACACAGGTGCCAAAATTTGAGGGGGAAAGCTGCCAATTAAAAGTCTTCAGAAAAGTGTGTTTGAACTATCATTTAAAACAAATACTTTTAACTCTGAAAATGTCTCTTTGACCTAAATACCTAATTAGGAACTATTACTTATTTTCCTTTCTCCTTTAAAGTCAAGGAATAAAAGAGATCTGCTTTTAGGCAAAGTTAACCCAACACAAATCTATGATAATACAGTAGGCTATGGAAGCTGTATCTTAGTCATAGGAATTATAGGTGTACCTGCTGGTACAAGCCCTTGAAGAATGGGCAAACATGTTTGGAGTTGGACTGGCATAGGCAATCCATAGGATCCAGATGGATGTCACACACTTGGTGGGTAAAGTTCAATGTCCTACTTCATGTGACTAATGCCAAGGGAGGCACACACTTTTCTCAGAGCCACCGAGATGAAGACGAAGTTTCAAAAGAATAGTATTTAATTATTTTCTAAGCAAGCGTTGCTAAATGCCATAAAAGGTTATCAGTAACAACAGAGAAAGAACAAGACTGGTGATTTCAGCTCCCCAGGGTTTCTTTGGCCAACTCTTCTGAGCATTTATGCCACTTCTAAGATTGCAGTGCCCTGTGGTTTCAGTTTACTCGCTTTAGGAATTCCTACCTTTCCAGCAGTTTCACACCTAGGGCTTAGGACTTTTTTTTTTTTTTACAAGGTTTTTTTTTTTTAACAAGTTTTTTTTTTTTTTTTTTTTACAAGTTTTTTTCCTTATACTACACCAAAAAAGGCACTCTGTGAAATAATGATTTATTACATTTCGGTGTTACACTCAAAACTATAGGTGAAAAAAAAAACTTCTGGAAATAGAACATAAATAATGTTTGTCCTCACTTGGAATGAAAGATAATTTCATTTAAAATAATTTCTTTTAAAAAATATGATAATACAGGGGCGCCTGGGTGGCTTAGTCGGTTAAGCATCCGACTTTCGCTTAGGTCATGATCTCGCGGTTGGTGGGTTCGAGCCCCGCGTCAGGCTCTGTGCTGACTGCCAGCTCAGAGCCTGGAGCCTATTTCAGAGTCTGTATCTCCCTCTCTCTCTGACCCTCCCCTGCTCACACTGTCTCTCTCTCTCTCTCTCTCCTAGAAATAAATAAAAATTAAAAAAATTAAAAAAATATATAATACATTTAATAAGTCACATAAAAGATATCACAAAGTACAACCAACTCTACTAGAAATTTTAGTTTCTGAGTAGGAAGATCCTTTGGGTTACCAGTATGGTCACTGCTTCCATATGTCAAAAAAAAAAAAAAAAAGACACCCCCCTCCCCCTTTTAAATTCTTGACAGTAATGAGATCTGTACTTATGGCTAGAATTACAGAAACAAGGGAAACCTAGTGGAACCCTTGAAGGCTTACGTCTTAACCCTTCTCTCAACGAGTAAATTCCTGTTCTGAGAATCATGGTCCAATAAAATGTCTTTGTCCTTGACCCACCCTTGAGAACACAAGTAGTAGGGAGATAAGGGGATAAGACCTGAGCTTCTCCTAGAGGCAAAAATCATGGACGCAGTGCCAGCCTCCAAGCCACTGGGACACTTTTAATCAAGACTTTGGAACCCTGCTTGTCATCTTACCCTGTGAGCCAATTGCCATCATCATGATCTGAAACTATTCATGTAACCATAGCAGAGGGAGGTGGGCACCGTGGTGGTGAAAAAAGGAATAGAAAAGGGGAGCCACAAAGAACATGAAGACTTGATGGACCTACAAAGAGCCAGGCCTTATCCTCATCCTCCAATTTCTTAACTTTCTCTAAGTTTATCAACTTCCTTCTAACCATACTTCCTTCCAGATTAAGCTACAGTTTCTTTCAGGGGTTCTCCGCTCCTTGGCCTTTTTATACTTTTGTTCTCCTCATCCCACAGGCCCTGAACACAATATGGCTTTACTGCACCTATGCATGGGCCACAGGGCACAGCCAGAGGAAATGACACCACTATGCTGAGAGGACAGCCTCACAATTTCACGCTATCCAATTTTAGTGCCACGCTCATTGCTTCTCACTACTGCCGGCCACCTTTTACCTGTTCTTGTTAGTCCACCTCTCATTCTCTGCACTAATTATCCAGACCTTCACTGCCCTTCTTTTCTCAAGTGCTACCCCATGCCATTAATTCACAGAGAAGAGCTAGATTCCTACTTCACGTGTTTTGTTTTGTTTTGAAAGACGAACAGGTGTGGACTGCCTTCAGCTTATTGCTTTTCTATCCACAAATATATCTGCAGACATGTCCATTCTCAACCTCAGTATTGGTTCTCAAAAGAGGAGAAAGGCTCCTCTTCTCCAAGGTTGAAGTTGCAATTATTTGTTTCTATATGTCTTCTCTATCAGACCATGAACTATCTGGTGCCAGGGTGGCTCAGTTGGTTAAATGACCATGAACTATTCAAGGTACTCTCTTCTCCACCTGGAATTGCAAACATCCACCACAATGCCCAGCACAGAATATGTACTCAATAAATGGCTGAATAAGGAAATTGTTGACTCCTTTCCTACAAACCTCAAAGAAAATGAGGGAAAGAAGACCATTTTAGAAAATTGTTTGAAGCTGTTAATTTATGGAATAGTGTCTACGTTCATAGCTGGACTAATTTAAATACCCAGAACACATATTTGCAACGACTGGGATTTTGTAACTTTAGCAGAGTTACATAATTTACAAACACAGATATTCCTCAGCTTACGATGAGGTCACCTCCTGGTAAACCCACTGTAAGGTGAAAACAACCCAGCTGACGTCGTGGCCGACTGGGGATTGTAGGCTGCCACTGCTCAGAATCACGAGAGAATATCGTGCCATCCGTACCTAGTCCAGGAAAAGACCAAAATTCAAAATCTGAAGGACAGTTTCTACTGAATGAATCTCACTTTCACATCATCACAAAGTCAAAAAAAAATCATTAAGTCAAACCATCAGAAGTCGGAGACTGTACTAGGTCTTAACTCTGTTTTTGTACATGAAAAATGCTTGATTTGATGTGGTCTGAATTAAATGGACTCAGACTTTATAAAATAAACAATTCACAAAGTATTGCCATGAAGTTGAAGAAAAGGAGATAAAATTCATATCCATGGAACTTACTGTCTACCATACAGATCTCCAAAATGACAGAATCTATTCAATATGACACCAACAGGAATGCCATAGAAGCTCTAGCCCGATTAGAACTAAAACTCTTTCAGGATCTCAAGAAAGCGCACCAAAAATATACATTGACATGTGTAGATTTTCAAAATCGACCTCCACAAAGGAAGCAGTTTCTTGAATAAGCAGTGGAAGTGGGACTTTGTTATTACTACTATTATGATAGGCTATTCTTACTTATTAAATAAGCACTGGTCTCTAATTTTAAATGAGTCATAAAAACTCTTCGTAAGTAATTCCATTCAACAAAAGTGTATTAAGCTCCTGTTTGGACTAGGCATGAAACTAGGTGTCAGGGATACAAACATGAAAAAGGCAGTCCCTACCTCCAGGGCATTTCTGGTTTAGTAGGAAAGACAAATAAAAATAGGGTTATCTACAATATAATATGACATTATCAGAGATATGTATGAAATGTTTTTGGAACCTGGTCAGGACAGACAGATTCTGCCAGGGTGATGGCAGAAAATTAGGGATGGACAACAGGGGAAGACATAAAATTTAGTGTGGGATTTCAAGGACTGTAGGAGGTTCATGATTGGGCCAGGAGAAGAGGTGGCACCTAGTGAAGGAAAGCAGCACGATCAAAGGCCTAGAGGTCGGACACAGAAGCTGTCCTTTCAAAACAGCCAGTAGTAACCTGTTGTGGCTATAACCTTGGAGGGGAGGGGAGGGGAGGGCCTGGAGACGAGGCTAACAGGCTCCCAACTACAGAAGGCCTTGACACCACGCGCAGGAGTTTTTAATTTGTTTTGTAAAAACCTTGAGGATTTTAATCAGGGAAGGTGCACAATGAGATATATGTTTAAAAACTAACTCTGGTGGTCAAATGGAGGAAGGACTAGAGAACAAAGAGCACAGGGTAAAAGTGTAGTTGGAGGAATGATTTTAACCTTTTTCTGGGGACACTGCCTCACCGGCTGGCTCTGGATTTTTGCCAATTAAGCTTTCATTTCCCTCCAAGTCCTTTGGAAGCATAGGAACAAATGGGTCCAGAGGCCTTAGGAGGACACCTCCCTACTGCTGCCCCAGCTTTCTCTTGAGCTTCTGCAGGGCATGGGGCCCTGGCTCTGATGCTGGAAGGGCCTCTGATCTGTGGCTCCTGGACTGTCCTGACTGCCACGCTGAACTGAGCCAGTTTACTCATTCTTTCGTTAGGTCTTACATACCCTCTCACTACTTAGAGGTGACTGCCCTGGGCTGGTGAACTAAATAGCATAGGGCAGGCATGGAAAGAAGAGAAATCAGTGGAATGAACTCATTTAAATTGTCATTTTCTCTCATTCTCATACTTTCTTTTCCATAGAATAGTCTAATGGACCTCTCCAGAAAATGCACATTTACAAAAATTTGCATGCAATTTTGAGGGTATTCTTAGATCCTCTGAGATTTACTCAGACCCTCTGAAGCCAAATTTAAAAACTCTGAATGTACTATGAAACAGTCCAGACAAGACACCAGAAATGGAAAGAGGCAATAGTCACAAGAAACCAGAGTAGGAAAAGAAAGGAAGTTTGGGGCATACTCATCAGCACTCAGGGACCAAAGGAAAATAAGAAAAAGAGGAGGGGTCAATGTTGACCTTAAGGTATGTAGCCCGGGCACATGGTGAAATGGTGAAAGCCCCAGAACATAACTAAGAAGGAAGTTAGAGGAGAATAGAGGGAATCATAACTTTGTTTTTGCCTTTAAGGCACATGAGTTTCAGGCAGTTAATGCCCATTAAAAAAAAAAAACAGGTTGAAAGCTCAGAAAAGATATCAGAACTACTGGTTCCATGTTTCTAAATGCCTACTCTGGGCATATGAAAAGCCACAAGAAGTTTTTTTTTTTTTTTTTTTAATTTTTTAATGTTTTATTTATTTCTAGGATAGAGAGAGAGAGACAGCGTGAGCAGGGGAGGGTCAGAGAGGGAGGGAGTCACAGACTCTGAAACAGGCTCCAGGCTCTGAGCTGGCAGTCAGCACAGAGCCTGATGCGGGGCTCGAACCCACGAACCGCGAGATCATGACCTAAGTGAAAGTCGGATGCTTAACCGACTAAGCCACCCAGGCACGCCTAAAAAAGCCACAAGAAGTTTTAAGCAGAGGAGTGTGACCATAGGGACAAATGCTTCAGAGACAGAGGATGAGGCCTGGAAAGAAAAAACTAGATTTAAAAACCAGGGAGTTCATGCTGATCTGGGGCATAAGGCCTTGGGTCAGGGTCAGATCATTTCGGGTTGCGGCAGGAAAAGGAAGCTAAGTAATGTGAGCAGGAACAGACAGAGATCACAATTTGGGGAACTCTGACCATACAAAGGAGGGATTTTGAGAGATAACTTGAAAGATGAGTTAAGAAATGGAGGGCGGGGAGAAAAGAAATAAGCCAAGGTTATGCCTGTTGGGCTCTATTTACTATGTGAGGTAGATGCTAGGTCATCTACAAAGTGAGGAATGAGGAGAGGACACTGGGAAGCACGGTAAAGATTTGGAAAGAACGTGGGAAACTGGGAAAATGTGTGGGAAAGCGCCCCTGAGCTGATAGGTGCCATTAGGTACATGAACTCAGGACATGGAACTCAGGTCACGGAAGGACTCTCCTCTTTGTTGTGATTATATAAGTAACTTAACAGTGTTACATCAGGTGCAGTTTCTTATTCAATTCTACAGATACAAACTTCATTAAAGCTGGCATAAGAATCTTGGCTTTTTTGGGTTTTAACCACTTTATTTTTTTAACTGAATCTTAAAGTTGAGCAGCAGGAGGTAACTAACGGTATTAATTTAGACTCGACATATTATGGGCACCTGGTCGGTATCAGTCAGTTAGGTGAACTGCTCTTGATTTGGGCTCAGGGCATGATCTTGTGGTTCGTGAGATTGACCCCTGTACTGGGCTCCTCACTGAAAGCACCGAGCCTGCTCGGCATTCTCTCTCTCCGCTTCTCTTTCTCTCTCTCCCTCAAAATAAGTTAAAAAAAAAAAAGTCAATATATTTATAACTAAATTCTATTATTTAATTTTCCCAAAGTGTGAGGGTGAAACCATCACATGACTTGTTCTCAACATTCTCCCTCCACTTTCCACAAAGTTCAAGGCTTTGTGTTCATTTCTAAGTCATTCACATCTTTTCTCCTTCCTCTATAACTTATATAAGAACTATTTTGGGTTAACAGCATAATCAAATATAGTTCCAAAGGATTTATTCTCTTAATTTCCTGTGTTCAATTACTTTAAGTGCTTGTTTTATAAACTGTTCCTGTTAATAATCATCTTCTTAAAAATACCTAATTTTTTGGGGCACCTGGGTGGCTTAGTCGGTTAAGCCTCCGACATTCGCTTGGGTCATGATCTTGCAGTTCGTGGGTTCGAGCCCTGTGTCGGGCTCTGTGCTGACTGCCAGCTCAGAGCCTAGAGCCTGTTTCAGTCTGTGACTCCTTCTTTCTCTGACCCTCCCCTGCTCATGCTGTCTCTCTCTCTCCTAGAAATAAATAAAACATTAAAAAAATTTTTTTTTAAAAAAACCTAATTTTTATTTTGATAAGGCACAAACATATTAACAGCTTTTGGTTATAGTAATGTAAAGAATGGTGGTAATGAAAACCATAATATGACATAATCAAAAATTGATGGAGCGCCTGGGTGGCTTAGTCGGTTGAGCGTCTGACTTTCGCTCGGGTCATGATCTCGCGGTTCGTGGGTTCGGGCCCCGCGTCGGGCTCTGTGCTGACTGCCAGCTCAGAGCCTGGAGCCTGTTTCAGTCTGTGACTCCCTCTCTCTCTGACCCTTCCCTCCTCACGCTGTCTCTCTCTCTCATAGAAATAAATAAAAATATTTAAAAAAAAAATTGATACACGGTTTGGGAATTTAAGTTGCTAATTATATTTGAATATAGGAGTAAATCACGTTCTGGGATATCGTATTCTTTCACTCATTTAACAAACACTACATTTCGTGGTGGGGAAGATAAGGCTATTCTCTTCTGACTACTTCTATTTTCTCAGTGAAATCATGATTCCAGGTCATCAGCTGCTGGTGAGGATGTACTGGAAGAGATGGTGCTGGAGGTCTGAGGAGAAGGGAGAAGAGGAACTAGTCACCTTAAGAGCAGGAGAGTAAATTGGCTAAACTAAGGAAATACAGAAGGAATACCAGAAAATGCTGATCCTAAGGAATACCGATGGCCCACTTGAGATGTGCTTCTTAAATTTAAAGTAAGAGAGCTTTTCTTAAGCCATACTCAATAGTCTGGGTGCCGACAGAGTAGGCGGATAGCTGACACACACCCGGGGCCTTGACACACATAGAAGATGAGGAACAAGGCCCCTACGGTTGTATTTGAAGAGGATAAATCTAATAAGACCATGGAATCCAAGCTGGGTAAAGAGGGAACAGAGAACAAAAAGCAACAGAGTAAGTGAACTGGAGGGTCCTGTGGGATCAAAGCAGTTAGAGCAGGGGTGAGGGGATGCTAGAAGCATGACACAAATGCGAGGCGGCTTGAGTGCAGGATGCTTAACACTGAGATCTCTGACATGGTGGGTAGTAGTAAGAGCGAAGCCTTCGGTATGACCAAAGAGAAGGTGGTTGAGATGGAATGAAGGATAGTTAACTGGAAACAAGGAAGTCAAAGCACTGGGTAGATGGTCGAGTAAGTCACCAACAGGGACACTGCATACTTCATCCAAAAGCCTACTTGTCACACTAGATGACAATAGCCTGCCCTCTGAGGTAGATCAGCCTTCCCACCTCACTTCTTACTCTCTCACTTGAATTCTCCAGCAATGCATAAAACTTGCAATACTGTTTGAGCCCCAGGTGTTGGTAACAAGCAATCAAAATCCTATAAATTTTGGTGGGGACAACTTGAAGGGGCTTTAAGGTGTGTACTACAAATAGCCCGAAATGATTTCTGATCTGAAAGTCTAAGTTGAAGAGGGCCCTATCCACTCTAATAAGGCTTATCCAGCCCCTGATTAAAATGACGCATGAAAATATAAGATATCTAAAATACTGAAAACTCTCTTCTTAAAATAGCTCAATGAAAAATACATAGCCTTACTCTGCACTAAAGTGAATAAACAGTAGTAACGTTTGCTCTTTACAATCTTATAAAACATTACCCCCAAAAGTAACAAGTAATTTGCTAGGCTCTTTTATTTTAAAAAGTGGTGAATCTTCCTTGTGCTGCTGAGATGATATTAGAGGCAAGCAGCACTGAGGAAAAACCGTCAGTCAACTTTTAGATATCCGAAAGGCAAAAAAATATATATAAAAAAAAGAAAAACGCAACCCAGTGGTTTCACACAAAAGGGAACCGAATGATAATATATTAGAAGTGATCTCTGTCAAATTAGCATCAGGGTAAGGGGTGTTTAATTCATTTTGTGGGCAACATGATCTATAAAGAGCCAAAGTGTGAAGTGGGTTCTGCATGATAACTGATGTTTAAGGGGTTAGTCCCAGTAGCCTCCAGTTCAAATGCAGATTTGCCACGCTTGCCTGTGAGGGAGACTATCGGCAGACAAGTGGCAAGTCAGGACACATTCACAAGTCTTGCAAGCTTTTCTCTGCAGTTGTGCAAACCCAATTTGAATGCTTATTTTTAAACAGTGCATGCACTTGCAGAAATACAATCACAAATGGGTATCTGTTCTTTTGTTTTAAAGTTTATGTAATTCCAACTTCTCCTAGAATCATGAGTATTTTCTTAGTTCCATCCAACTCATCGTTTTAGTCATATGATATGATTATCGATTTTGAGAATGGTTTTGAATTTCCCAGCCATGCAGTGAGGACTTGGAGCATAACATCTGTCAACTCATACTACAGGAGGCCCTGTTTGTTTGTTTGTTTGCTTCAAAGACCGTTTGAGCTGTCTGAGCTCTGTTGTTAGACATCTGCTGAGCTGTGCACTTACCAAATATTTAAGGCCCTGACCCCATTTGTGCAGTCAGGTGTCTGTTCATCCACGGGTATGATCCTGTCTAGCAGAGACTTGCTGTGCCCCACCAACTTCAGAGCACTCTCAGAACTCTCTTTGAGTTCCGTTACGATAAGTGAAAAGGGCCTACGCCCAGAGCACCAAGTAGCTGTGTGATGTCTACCACCTGACTGGTCTAATATCCAAATTAGTCAACTGAGATTTAATATAGATCTTCTCATTAGATAGCCTAGAACTAAAGATGGGGTATGTGTAGCAACTCTCCAAACTAATCTCTGCCGACACCCCCACCCTTTTACACTCCCTCCTAGGGTGTGGCCTGGTATTTCGTGAATTCTTGATGACAAAGATCACGCTTCCATTATGGCAGGTCCTGCCTCGCTGCCAACTGCAGCATGTGTTCTCACTGCTCTCAGAATTTTACAACTTTCCCTCTCTTCTTTTTCCCTGTCCCTTGGCTTTCAACTTATTGTACTTGCTGCTCTATAAGGCGTCTGCTACAGACTAGCACATATCTTGTCTTCTGAAGCAGACAGCTTATTCTTTATTTTCCCACACTTGGAACTTCTACTCACTCGATCAAGTTCATGTTCTACTCCTCAGAAATCACCTCCTTAAGTAATGCCACTCAACCCCATCACATTTAACTGCATCAATGCCACCTCGCTTGCATCACATCCTTGATCCTATGCTCCAACACTCACAGTAGCTATAATCAAACTTTAACATGAACCAACATTCAATGGAGCTTATTAAACTGCAGATTTTCAGGGATTACTCCTAGAAATTTGAATTCATTCATTAAGTCTGGAGTGGAGCAGAGGAAGGTGACTAGTTAATAAGCTCCTGCCCTGAGATGAGGCTAATGCAGGCCAGAGGACACGGAGAACCAGCATTCATAGTTGCAACTGACACTATATTAAGCTGTTTTCTAAGAGTTCTCAGATTTTCATTTTATTTAGTGTATATTTTCTAGAGCCTTAATTAAATCGTAAGCTGAGAAGGACACATTTTTATTCCTTGACAAGTTGTAGCTGTAGAACAGCAAAGAACTATTCTAACAAGATAAAAAAGTTACCAAGAATAAATGATCTCTATAGTTAAGTATAGCTGGGGGAGGTATGGTTGTGTGAGAGATGACTTGGGGGATTTTACTCAATAGTAAATTCAACATGAGATAGAATCCAAGATAGAATGTGGATGACAAAAATGTTAATGCAGTTTCAGTGTGCATTAAAAGAAGACTAAGGTTTTGAACAGCGGGTGGATGGATAGCTCTGGTCTATTTCAGAACAGGAACGACACTTGCAGTCCACCATGATTTCTGGGTTTCACAACTTAAGGCAAATATAAACAAATGTTAAAGTTCAGAGAAATGTGAATAGGATGGTACAGGGCTGAAAATAAATGATAAAAGGACTGGCTGGAGGAACCGAGCAAGCTGGGGGATTTAGCTTAGAGAAAAGATGAATCTTGGGGGGCTTTAGGTCTGGATGGATGAGCTCTCTTCGTGTAACTTCAGGACTTTCACAGGGAACTAGAAGCACTCTTACTCTATATAGTCTTGAGGGGAGAACTAGAGCTTGTAGAAGCTACAAGGACACACATCTCATCCTAGCATAAGGAAGACTTCAACCTACAGTTGTTCAAAAAATGGAATACAACATTTGAAGGGAATGAGTCCCCTGTCACTGTAGGAATTCAAGCTTAGACTAAGGAACTTGACAGAAGTTACGTAGCAAAAATGGAGAGAAAATTCAAACAAAAGTGTATGAACTAAATGACTTTTAATATCCTTTGCAATGGTGAGATTCTATAATTCCCTTGATAGTCTTTGACAGAACCAGCTAGTTTTGCAAAGAAGATGAATTTTGAAATAAATATTCCAGGATGGGAAGGAAAAAAAAGACTGAAGGCTAAGAAGATAATAAGGAGGCTACACTATAGTTCAAGTGTAATTTACTGAAGGTATAAAAAAAGAAAAAAAGGAATGGTCCAAAAAACAAAGTGGAAAAAAATTAGGAGTATTGAATAATGGATTTGAAAAATGCATGTGCACATATATATAACCAACTGATTTTTAACAAAAGAGCAAAGGCAATACATTAATGTGACTGAAGCAAAGATCACCTTTTCAACAAATGGAGCTGGAAGAACTAGACATCCACATGCCAAAAATGAATAAATAAATAAAGAGTCTAGACACAGATCTCACACCCTTCACAAAAAACTAATGTAAAATGGACACAGACCCACCTGTAAAACACAAAACCATAAAACTCATAAAGATAACAGAGGGGGGAAAAACCCTAGACGACACTGGGAATGGCAATAGCTTTTTAGACACAACACCAAAGCCATGATCCATGAAAGACATAACTGATAAGCTAGACTTTGTTAAAATTAAAAATTGTTCTGTCAGTGAAAGGCAATCTCAAGAGAAGAAGACAAGCCACAGACTGGGAGAAAATATTTGCAAAAGACACATGTGATAAAGCACCAAAATATACCAAGAACTCTTAAAATTCAAAAATAAAAAAACAACCCAATTTAAAAATGGGCCAAAAGCTGAACAGGATATACAGACAGCAAGCATATGAAAACATGCCCTACATCATATGTCATCAGGGAAATGCAAATTAAAGCAACAAGATACCATTACACATCTATCAAAATGGCCCAAGTCCATTAGATTGACAAGACCAAATGCTGGTGAAGATACGGAATGGAACATGGGAACTCTCATTTGCTGCTAGTGGGAATGCAATATGCCACAGCCATTTTGGAAGACCACTTACAAAACGAAGCATTCTCCTTCCACAGGATCCAGCCATTGTATTCCTCAGTATTTAGCCAAAGGAGTTGAAAACTGTGTCCACATTAAAACCTGTACACAGATGTTTACAGAAGCTTTATTCAGAATTACTCTTAACTGGCCAAACCTGGAGGCAACTAAGATGCCCTTCAGTAGGCCAACGGATACATAAGCTGTGGTGCATCCAAACAACAGAATATAACTCAGCACTAAAAAGAAATGAGCTATCGAGCTGTGAAAAGACATGGAAGAACTTTAAATGCATACTGCTAGGTGAGAGAAACCAATCAGACAAGGCTACATACTGTATGATTCCAACAGTATAACATTCCAGAAAAGACAAAACTATGGAGACAGTAAAAAGATCAATGGCCGGGGCACCTGGGTGGCTTAGTCGGTTAAGCATCCGACTTTCGCTTAGGTCATGATCTCGCGGTTTGTGGGTTCGAGCCCCGCGTCGGGCTCTGTGCTGACTGCCAGATCAGAGCCTGGAGCCTGTTTCAGACTCTGTATCTCCCTCTCCCTCTGACCCTCCCCTGCTCACGCTGTCTGTCTCTCTCTCTCTAGAAATAAATAAAACATTAAAAAAAAAAAAAAAAAAAAAAAAAGATCAATGGCCAAGGATGGCGGGGAGGTCACAGAGGATTTTTGGAGCGGTGAAAACATTCTGTATGATACCACAATAATTGACACATGTCATTATACATTTGTCCAAACCCACAGAATGAACAATACCAAGAGTAAATAGTAACATATTTACTAGGTTTACTAGTAAATTTATTTAATTTTTAATTAAATAGATAAATTAATTAATTAAATAAATAGATTAATTAATTAATCTATTAATCTATTTAATAGATTAATCTATTAAATAATTAATCTATTTATTTAATAGGACCTTGGGGATTATGATGTGTCAATGTACGTTCAATTCTAACAAAGATGCCACTCTGGTAGGAGATACTAATGATGGGGAAGGCTATGCATTTATGGGGACAGGGTTATATGAGAAATCTCTGTATCTTCCCCTCTTTTTTGCTGTGGGCCTCAAACTGCACTTAAAAAGAAAAGTCTTGGGGCACCTGGGTGGCTTAGGCAGTTAAGCATCTGACTCTTGATTTCGGCTCAGGTCATGATCTCATGGTTGTGAGCTTAATGTCTGCTTCTTTTTCTCCCTCTCTCTCTGTCCCTTCCCCACTCCAGCTCGCACACTCTCTCACATGCACTTTCTCTTTCAAAAAAAAAAGTCTTCATTAAAAAAAAAAATGCATGCAGGGGCACCCGGGTGGCTCAGTCGGCTAAGTGTCCGACTTCGGCTCAGGTCATGATCTCATGGTTCGTGGGTTTGAGCCCTGCATCGGGCTCTGTGCTGACTGTCAGCTCAGTGCCTGGAACCTGTTTCAGATTCTGTATCTCCCTCTCTCTCTGACCCTCCCCCGCTCACACTGTCTCTCTCTCTCTCAGAAATAAATAAAACATTTTAAAAAATGCATGCAAAGCAAAGGAAAAAGGGAAGAAATATGACTCCAAAGACCTAGAAAATAAAGGTAACTGGGAAGAGATTACTATTTATAAGATAAAAAAATATTTAATAAATACAACAAACCTTTGAACATTTCAAGAATTCATTTCAGTAAGAATTCTAATGGGAGACAGTGAAAGTTTCTGGAGATATAGTCATGTGTTACATACAGTAAAAGTATTCTAAACATCAGCACTAAATGCTTGGACAAAAGGAATGAATACATTCACGTGAAATATTACTGCTCAGAAATGGAATTATTAAGCCCCCACTCTGAGCATATTCACTTCTAAGAGCTGGAGAAATATAACTGTTATTTGAAGAGGAAATAAATAAATAATTGATGCAGATAGAACCCAAGAAATGCAGACCCCGGTGAGAACTGCAGCTACGGGAAGCACGGTCCTAGGCGCTTTAACGTGTTCTCTCCTGTAACCGTTACAACAGCCCTGGGAGCCGGGTAATATTTTTACTCTTCTTTTGGCAGATGTGGCACTGAGACCTGTAGCAGTAAAATGGCTTTCCCCAGGGACACAGCTGGTCAACAAGAGAGCCGGAACCTGGACTCCAACCTGCCTGATGCCAAGAGGATCCCACAGGGATGGCCAGGCTGATGGCTCAGCTGCACCAGGCATCGGCTTCGCCGGAGACTCAGACTCAGTGGGACGGAAGGAGAATCTGGAAATCTATTTGGGGTTTTTTTTTTTTAAGCTCCCCAAATTCTGATAGACCCCAAAGATTGAGAACCATTGTGTTACTAAATAGAAGCAACATCAGAAGAGAGACATTTTGGAATAACTCCCAAAACTGAAGAAACCAGGTGAGCTCTTTAGAGTGGGAAAAGAAAACGCTCTTTGCTTTCATAGGCTGGAGACATAGGTATTACTCTCAACTCTATAGATATTTACTGAGTATCCATTATATGCCCCAAAATATGCTAAGCAGAGCTCTTTAAGGAGATGAGTAAGATGGCCCTTGTCATAAGAAGCTCAATATTAAAAACCAAAGACACAACTATATAGAAAGAAAATAGATGAAGGGCTATGAGAAGCCAAAGAGGAAAATAATTACTTCTACTGGGAAGATGAATGTGTGAGGGATCTTCCAGAGAAGGTAATCAAGTTACAACTTGAGGGATGAGCCCAAGTGAGCCAGAGTCTATGTACAGACCCCATATCTCACTAAAAGGAGGCATTCATATGGTAGCAGTTCTGGAAACCTTTCTATATCCAGTCCATCTTTCCCTTTTTACTAATGAGGAAATTAAAACTACACAGTCATACAACCAGTCAATGATATTTCTAAGACCAGGCTCCAAAACTCTTGACACCTTGCCCATCAGTTTCCCACTAAAGCATTACAGTTCATGCATTTCTCTCTCTCATCCAGAGCCTACTTAGTGATTGACTTGATCTATAGCACTTTTACCTTCTACAAGGGAAGTCTACATTTGGCAGTGCATGAAAAAAACTTGAGAATGCTCTTTAATTTGGCAATTCCATTTCTAGGAATTTATCCTAAATAAATATGGATGTGCAAAAATATTTAGCTTCAAGGGTCCTTGTCACAACATTGTGTATATAGGGAAAAGTAAATACAATTTATATGTCTAACTGCCATGGACTGATTAAATAAAGCATGGCATTATCATTCTATAAAATAAATTACAAAAGAATATTTAAGAAAGGCTGTTTATGTTACTGAGTGGAGAAAAAGTGGTAACAAAACCATAAAACACATTTTTGTCCCTCCATACATACATATATACATATATGAGTGTATGCCTGTGTACGTGTGTATACATATACAAAGCAAAAACTAGTAAAATGCACTCCAGA
The DNA here is from genome assembly GCA_017311185.1 of Proteles cristata cristata. Classification (NCBI taxonomy): domain Eukaryota; kingdom Metazoa; phylum Chordata; class Mammalia; order Carnivora; family Hyaenidae; genus Proteles; species Proteles cristata. The sequence goes on from JAESUZ010004948.1 coordinate 325,351, forward strand.
TATTAACAAGAAGTTTTCAAGTGTTTTGTTTTCTTTTATACTTAGAGATCATTTTCTTTTACTCATTTGTATTTTTTTTAAGTTTATTTCTTTAATTTAAGAGAGACAGAGAGAGTGTGAGCAGGGGAGGGGCAGAAAGAGAGAGGGAGAGAGAAAATCCTAAGCAGGCTTCATGCTCCGCACAGAGCCAGACACGGGGCATGATCTCACAGTGAGATCATGACCTGAGTTGAAATCAAGAGTTGGATGCTCAACCGACTGAGCTACTGAGTGCCCCACTCATTTGTATTTTTGAAATAACATACATGCATTTCTATAATTAAAAGAACTAATAAAAGTATTTTTATAAACAGAGATCTTCGATCTGGGATATCTAAAAGACCCTATAAAAGTTGGAGAGACGACCAGATTAGAAAAGAAAAGAAAAGAAAAGAAAAGAAAAGAAAAGAAAAGAAAAGAGAAGAGAAGGAAAGAAAAGAAAAGAAAAGGAAAGAAAAGAAGGCACTGCCTCTGAACCCTCCAGGCCTACCAGACAGCCTGAAGTGATCTAAAGGCAGGAAGGGACTTTCTGAATCAAATCAGACTCCAAAAAGTAGTGAAGCTTCTTCTAGAGAATAAAGTTTCACATCCAAGTTGTGAAATCTAGAATAATAAAACCAGTAATAAGTCAAATAATTTTAAGTGGCTGAATCAGGAAGCCTAAGGGTTACCAGACTGGGAGCAAGGCAACTTGGATTCTAGCCCCCACTCCTGTGACTTTAGTTTAAATAAGCTGTTTACTCTTCTCAGGCTCCAATGTTCTCATCTACAAAATAAGAATGACATGGACAGGGGCGTCTGGAAGGCTCAGGGGGTTAAGGCTCCCAGTTCGTCAGTTCAGGCCTAACAGGGCAGAGCCTGCTTGGGATTCTCTCTCTCTCTCTCTCTCTCTCTCTCCCTCTGTCCCTCCCCGACTTGTGTATGCATGTGCTCTCTCTCTCTCCCTCTGTCCCTCCACGACTTGTCTATGCACGTGCTCTCTCTCTCTCTCCCTCTGTCCCTCCCGACTTGTGTATGTACGTGCTCCCTCTGTCCCTCCCGACTTGTGTTTGCACGTGCTCTCTCTCCCTCCCTGACGTGTATGCACGTGCTCTCTCTCCCTCCCTGACTTGTGTATGCACGTGCTCTCTCTCTCTTCCCGACTTGTGTATGCACGTGCTCTCTCTCTCCCTTTGTCCCTCTCGACTTATGTATGTACGTGCTCTCTCTCCCTCCCTGACTTGTGTATGCACGTGCTCTCTCTGTGTCCCTCAAAAATAAATAAACTTAAAAAAAAAGAAAAGAAAGGAGCACCTGGGTGGCTTAGTTGGTTAAGCATCCAACTTCAGCTCAGGTTATGATCTTAAAGTTCGTGAGTTCGAGCCCCACATTGGGCTCTGTGCTGGCAGTGCAGACATAGCCTGCTTCGGATCTTCTGTCTCCCTCTCTCTTTGCCCCTCCCCTGCTCTTGCATACTCTATCTCTCTCTCAAAAATAAATAAACATTAAAAAAATAAACATAAAATTCTGAAAGGAAAAAAAAGGAACCCCCCCAGGAGCATCTTTTAGGGGGGAAAAGGGGGGAGAATGACGTGGACAAAATCAGTGTTTCTCAAACTGGTGTTTCCTTGGAATATTAATAGTTGTGCTTTTATGTACGTATGGTTAAGTAGGCTTAAGCAAATTTGGAAAAGGTTAGACTAGATAATTTCTAAGGTCTCCTTCTCTAACCTGGTCTAATTCTGATTCAAAACCATAGTTATCTTAATGTACTTAAATCTACTATATTTACAGATATACTGTCTATTTGTGGTTATGTCATAGAGAGGAATATTAGATAATGCAAAATGGGTGACAATCCTTTTGAGAAAATGTCATACTTTGACAGCAACCAATGAGTGCAGAAAGCAAAGGGGCTACAAGTTCAACCCATTCAAATTTTTAAAAATTAATCTTTAGATAAAAAATAGAGAAAAGGATTCAATCTTTTGACTGTGGTAATAAACTAGCATCTTTTTCTCCATGTGTTGATACAGTGTCCCACCTGGAGCCATTACTACTTTAAGACAAACCTAAATTTTGAACAGCTGAGTTCCGTCACTTAGGATCACATGCGGGTAGCCTTCTGCAGCCAGAGAAAGACCAGACACATAGAATCTGTAACTCAAGCAAAGTGCGTCTTCCCTATCTCCCTTTTTCTGAGCTCATCGCAGCCACAGCTGGCTGCCTAAATGAGGAGTTACAGAGGAAGCCAAAGTAATCAGGCAGCAGATAGAAAAGCAAGAAGAATCAATAAAGAGTTCTTTAGAAAAAGTCCAATAACACAAGAAAAGTGTCAGGCCAAAAAATAGTTGTGGATCACAATAGAAATGTCCCTGGAATGCACTAATAATGGGCAATTTGGATAAATTTTCCTATGTACATTTGAGATTTGACTGAATATATCAAATGTGTGGCTTAGTGTTCTAATTACAGGTTTACCCTATAGTAACCATTCATTATCAAAAGGCTCTTAAGTCTTGCTAAATTTCCTCCCTCGTGACAGGATTCTAGGCAGATTTTCAAAAATCAAAGCACTTCCAAAAAAATTATGTCATTGTGGATAAATTCGAGTAAATCCATGTATAAATGGTATAGAAGTTCAAGCTACAGATGTATATATATCAGTTTTCAGCCACTCTGGAATAAGAATATAACTCAAATTATTACTTGCGCAGAGAAAAGACACTGTGTTAAAGCTCAAGGTGTTAATGAAGAACTCAAAGCTACAAGTACAGTAAATCTTTTGAGTACTGGATACATCTACAATAACTTTCAATGTCAAATTTTACACTATTAGTAAAATGGTATATGGAAGGGATTTACTGTCGTCTACTCTAACTTCTTTGAAAAACCTGAAAGAACAACATGTTATTTAAAAAGCAAAAAGCAAAACCTAAGTTTTTTGCAGGTTATTTTTTTAAAATTATGAACACATTATCAAAGGATATTGCTCCAAGTAACAAAGCATATGGAACCCTACAAAAAGTCTCTTTAGAATCATGGTAGAAGTACTCTCCTAAATAATTCTGTATTTAGTTCTGGGCAGCTTTTGTTAACATTATTGTGAATTGTTTTTTCTACCTCCCTTCCTCCAACATCCTATCAAGGTAGTCTTTATTTTTCTAAATCAGTATTCACATTTAAGAAACTGACAAGACTTACAGAAGTGGTTGAACATTTATCACCTCCTCTCTGATGGAATGTGATAAAAAGTAAATATAAATCAGCCAAAGTATGAGTTCACAAATAAAGAGAAAATATCTCTAAGTGTCCCCTTGACTACCTTATCAACAAACACTGTTCAAAATGGGTAATTATCAAATGCTGTATGAGGAAATCTAATGTGTTAACTATTTTCAACATCAACAGTAGTTTAAGACAAGGAAATAAATCTATAAACATTCAATTAAAGGCAATGTGGTATAGATTTTTGCCTCTAAAGAGCTGTAAGAGTACCTCTAGCAATATAATCATCCCAACCAACTACCTCTATGGAATTTTTGATAGTGAGGATGAACAGAAGTTGGATAAAAAGCTGGCGAAAAACACCCTGGAGTACACAGGGTGTAGGCAGCATGACCCATCAGAGGAACTGAAATGGAACAGGTTGGCTGGAACCCAGAGCATGGGGGAGGGGTACAGGCTGAGGGAAGAGGGGAAGTTCGGCAGGGGCGAGACCACATAGGGCTTGTAAACCATGCAGGGACTTAAGGAGTGCTACAGAGAGTTTTAACCAGTGGAGTGACACGATCAGACTTGCCTTTTTATAAAAATTGCTCCAGTTACAGTGTGGAGAATGGAGTGGAGAAGGGCAAGGCTGAAGGCCCAGGGTGCAATGCAGGCAAGAGGTGATGGTGTCCTGAGGAAGGCAGGGGTGGGGGCAGCATAGGGGGCGGGTGGAGATGGAGAGACTGGACAGACCTGAGATGGTGAGGAGACGTCGGCACAGCCGGTCTAGTTCTGTGACTGGCTGAGAACCAGAGGGGGAGAGGGAGGAGTGTTAAAGAAGTGCCCAGATTTTTGGCTAGAGCTCTGCCCAAGACAGAAAACAGAAGTAGGAGCATGTTTAGGGAGAATGGGGGGGACGGGGGAGGCGAGGGGAGCAGCTGAATGAATTGAATTTTGAACTCACCTGTGTGAGCATGAGATAGACAACAGGTTATGCTGATAAAAACCCAGAGCTTTAAACAGAGATGGAGATAAAATATGCATACTTGGGAGTTAACAGCATAAAGATACTGACTGCAGCTATGGAAATGGATGTGATCAATTTCAGGGAGAACAATCACAGAGTGAGGAAAAGAGGAGGGCTAAGACAGACTCAACTCCAGCATTTTAAAGGACGGACACACACACACACACACACACACACACACACACACACACACACAATGGGACAGCCAGAGGTAGAAGGAAAATCAGAAATCCCTGGAGTGAAAGAAACCAAGTAAAAATGGTATTTCAAGAAAGGGTGGTCAACAGAGTGCTTCTCAAACATGGGTAAACTGACTGAAGCCAGCCCTCACAAAATACAAATACTAGTAATTCTTCCTATCTTCAATTCAAGTCCCAGATTCTCCTCATGGTAATGAAAATACACGCGACGACACTCTCCACTCCCCCCAGACTAGGCTGTCCTGGTCTTCTCGCTTCTAACATTTCCCCAGTGAGACCTGACTCCCACCTCCAATTCTGTCACCCGCAATACGTAATCACCATACTCTGCCAATTTCATCCTTGTAACCTTTTCTGTGTCTCTTCTTCCCTTTCCATATTCATCGCCACTGCTCCAATCCAGGTTCTAAGTACCACACAACTGGATAAGTAATCTACTGGTCTCCCAAGCATGCAGTCTTCCACCTCTTCTCTAGAGCAATCCTTTTCTCAGAGAATAACCATATTAACTATCCTAAAACATTATCTTTGTTTTATTCCACTGCTAAAACTCCACATTATAACCATTTGTTCAAAACTTTCATTCAGTCAGGGGCGCCCAGCTGGCTCAGTTGGTAGAGCCTGAGACTCTCAGGATGTAAGTCTGAGCCCCACATTGGGGGTAGAGATTACTTAAAAGTAAAATCTTTTTAAAAAAATGTCATTCAGCAAATATTTACCCAGGGCAATACTTCTCAAACTATATATGCTAAGGTCCAGTTTTCTTTTACAAGTGTCTAATCAATATTTTTATAAAATACAATAAACAACATGATATTAAATTGCTAAAACAAAAAAAGTTTCTAAATTCTCACTCTCAGTTTCAATATTTCTCTCATGGACTGGCAGCAACGGTTCATGGCCCAGTAACGGTCCATAGACCACACTGCAAACAGCCCTGATGCTGGGAACACATGGATAAAGAGACGTTACAATGGCATCCTCAACATCTCAGAGCAGTGGTTCTCAATTCAGGGCTATTCTGCCATTCAGGGGAAACAGCTTTGATCACTGCACAGGGGGACAGAGGGAGGGAACTACTGGCATTGAGTGGATGGAAGCCAGAGATGCTGCTAAACAGCCTACAACAAACAGAATCTAGCCTAAAATGTCAAAAATGCTGAGGTTGAGAAATTCCCCCTAATGCGTATAATGCAAATGAATAATTACACTATATTCAGAACAGAGCTCATTCTAAGTATGTACAAGGTACAGAGGAAGCGCAGGAGAAGCACCAAAGTCTGTCTGGAAGGTCAATCAGGTTCAGTAAACAAAGAAGTCCTCATCTCCTGATTCACAGCTCTCCACAACACAACCACAACCTACCTTTTAAATTTAACTTCTTGCTTCTTCCAAAAACAGCTCTGCTACACTGGTCTACATTATGGACTCTATTCCTTGCAGAGTCTGTCACTCTTCCCAGGGCATAGATGACCATCCTTTCCCTTCTTATCCCAAATCCCTCAGCATTCAAGGCCTCATTCAAGTTCCACCTCCTCCATGAAGTCTTCTGTGATTCTTTCTTTTAAAACTGCTATAGACCTTTTCATCGCGACCACTCATTTGGCACTTTATCATATACACTTTTGATATCATTGTTAGGTTATACTGCTTAACTTCTAAATGATTATTTAACTTTAACATTTATGTTCCATCCTTATGTTGACAATACACTTAAGACAGAGTTTCTGACATGCCCATACCAATCACTTCCTTCCTATATTAATGCTATAACTGATGCCAAAAAACACACGAAGAAAGTGGACTAGACTTATTAAATATCAGATGTTACACTCCTACAACCAACACTTTATGTCTTTGTGCTCATGACAATCTGAATACATCCAGTGACTAGTGGGGTAACTTATTTATAAAACCTTAGTGTCACAGAGAGTTCATTCACTCCCATACATTGGGCACTTACACTTCTTACTTGAGGCTAACAGAAGTCCACTGATTTTGGGGTGCCTGGGTGGCTTAGTCAGTTAAGCGTCCGACTTTCGCTTAGGTCATGATCTTGCGGTTCGTGGGTTCGAGCCTCGCGTCGGGCTCTGTGCTGACTGCCAGCTCAGAGCCTGGAGCCTATTTCAGAGTCTGTGTCTCCCTCTCTCTCTGACCCTCCCCTGCTCACGCTGTCTCTCTCTCTCTCTCTCCTAGAATAAAAATATTAAAAAAAAAAAAGAAGTCCACTGATTTCTGCCACATTTAACTTCCAGAAACTGCCAGAAATAAGAAAACTAAGAAATCTCAATTGGGGCAGTTTCTCCGCTCAAATTTTAAAACCCAAACAGATAAAGAGATCTTTATATTTTTGGCCAATACCCTCACTGCCGTGCCAAAACTCTGAAATTTTGGAAAATGCCTCTAATTTCCAAAAGAAGAAGAAATGGGGTGGGGGAGAAGCAGGAAGAGAAGCAGGAAAAGGAGGAGGAAGAAGAAAAGGATGACAAAGAGGAAAATTATGAAGCAGGAGGTGGTTTAACTCTTCAGCAGAGAGAGACAGGTTGGGAAAGATTAAACAGTTTAAAAAGCTGTCTGTTGGGGCGCCTGGGTGGCTTAGTCGGTTAAGCGTCCGACTTTCGCTTAGGTCATGATCTCGCGGTTCGTGGGTTCGAGCCCCGCGTCGGGCTCTGTGCTGACTGCCAGCTCAGAGCCTGGAGCCTGTTTCAGTCTGTGACTCCCTCTCTCTCTGACCCTCCCCTGCTCACGCTGTCTCTCCCTCTCTTAGAAATAAATAAAACATTAAAAAAAAAAATTAAAAAAAAAAAAAAGCTGTCTGTTATCTAAATACAAAGGTCAGATTTCTGTAGTCTAGTTTCTGAATGCCTATTTATAACTGCATATAGGCAATGGCGGCGGGTGAGACCCGACCTACAGATCTTCAGTGTTTCAATAACCCCTCTCTTCCTCTTCACCCTCCTCACCGATCATGTCTAAGTTCTCAGGACCTTTACAGATGGAAAACTTCGTCAGTTTCTGAGGGAATGAATTAAGGAAGAAAGGGATTAGTGGTACTTATTTACTCATCATAAAATATTCTTCGACATAAGAGTCAAAGCTTCCTTGACTGTCTGATTCTTGCTTCATCTCTCCAGCATCAGGAGAGGCAGCTGAGAATGCAGACTCTGGACGTCCTACTTACAACCCCAGCTCCGCCGCTTACTGGTTGTATAGACTGGATGTCACTTCCTTCTCCTCCTTTAAGAGATCCTGAATCAGGAGAACCAAGTTCTAGTCCTCGTTGTGCCTATGCCTTGCTTAGGGACCTTGGACCATAGTTTCTACATCTGTGGAGAGAAGAAGCCAGGGCACTAGATCACCACAGGTGATTGTGTTTCCTCCCCCCCTCCCCCCCGGGGAGCCATTCTGGCAATGTCTGGACATATTTTTGGTTGCCCTACTAGGGGTGGGTAGGGAGTGCCATTGGCATCTAGTAGGTAGAGGCCAGAGATGCCACTAGACATCCGACAATTCCCAGGGCCGCCAGCGCCCCACGCCAAATAACTCTCCAGCACAAGAATGTCTCTGATACCAAAGCTGAAGGAAAGCCCTTAGGCTCTAGCTCCCTCAAAGACCACCTCAGAGGTAACCAGGAAGTGAGGCTGAGAAGGCCTATATTAGCAGTTTTCTATGATTAGCAGTTTTCATGAGAGAAGAACAACGTAAATGTCAAGGGTATGGACTCTGAGGCCAGACTGCCTGGGTTCAAATCGCACTCTGCCACTTACCAGCAATCTGTCTTGGACTAGTTGCTTAACCTTTCCTTCTCCATAATACAGGGTCAATACAGAATCCACCTGAGAAGGTTGTTGTGAGAACGGAATAAGCTAATGTACATAAAACATCTAGAACAGCACATGGTGCTGGGCAAGTGATAGCTATCACTGTCATCACCCACTGTAAACATGTGGGTAAGACGTGATAAAACCCCTAGTGCTTCACTTCAGGAGTCACGTGAGCTGGATTCCTCAGTGGGAAGGGTGTGAAGACCGAGCAAATTTAAGCACAGGTCCTCCCACATCAGAAACTCTGCCCTTCCTTAAGTCATCATGTCCCATTGTCCCCTCTCTCAAGCTTCTGTGGTTACGTAAAGGCCCGGACGCAAATGTTCTCGCGGTCTGCAGGCAACACGGTACTGACACCCATTACCAGCATGCAAAACAGTAATGGGAGGAAGCAGTTCATGACCCATCAGCAACTTGGTTTTATCGTTCTGCCTCCCTTTGGCAGGGGCTGCCATCAAAGCCCTGGGGGCCGTTTCCCCCGCACTCTTCTCCTCCCCAGAGACTTCACGACAGACGGACGGACGAGGGACGAGGGACACACCCGCTCCCCTGTTCCCTTGGCCTACTGACCGTGAAGCCACCACAAGAGAGAAACAGCCCGTGATATTATCTTTTTGTTTGTTTTCTTAGCAACACAAGTGGAAATACCATCTCACACTAAAACATTCGGATGTGGAAGTACAGAGAATAAAAGAAGAGAAATCTCGCTGTATTTTTCATCCTCACTTCCCTTTCACAAAAGTAAACAATGTTTTTTCAATCTATTGTGTGTTCGTAAAGAGTTTTGTAATGCATTTACTTTCAGTTTTATATATATATATATATATATTTTTTTTTTTTTTTTTTAATTTATTTCTAGGAGAGAGACGGCGTGCACAGGGAAGGGTCAGAGAGAGAGGGAGACACAGACTCTGAAATAGGCTCCAGGCTCTGAGCTGGCAGTCAGCACAGAGACCGACGCGGCTCGAACCCACAAACCGCGAGATCATGACCTAAGTGAAAGCCGGATGCTCAACCGACTAAGCCACCCAGGCGCCCCCTTTTTTTTTTTTTTAATTAAAACATGTCTGTACATTTGGAACTGTATCATTCTAAGATCTGCTTTCCTGTATTCCATAATGAGGGTAAGAGGATATAGCATCGTTTATTAATTATTTCCTTACTGGTGGACCTTTAGGTTCACAGATGAATGACCCAATTCTTGATCTGTAACTCACCTGCAGTTGCCAGCCAATCTAATCCATTAGACTCTACAGACAGCTCTGCCTCCTCAAAGGATTTATTTCTAAAAGTCTATTGATAAAAAATGTCAACTGAATTTATATATGGTTTGACTCTGAGATATTAGCATAGCTACATTATTCCTGTTCAGATGTAAGTAAATTTTACTTAAAAAACCAAAACCAATGGAAGAGTTCATTCAAGGTTAAAAATGCCAACTTACAAAAAGTTACCTATAGTATTTTTCTTAGGGTGTGTGCTTAGGCTCTAAATACTGCTCCAGAGATTTTGGAAATCACATGGCCATAAGCCATTTCTTTTTCTAATTAAAAAAAAAAAAAAAAAGAACCTTATACATTTCCCAACAAGAAGTTAGAATTAGTAAATTGTTACTTCTTCATAGCCAAGTATCATCTACAAATACTCTGTGGAAAAGCAGAAGGGAGAAGTTTTGCATCTCTAACTAGTGAGCAATTGCTTTCTTTTCCTTTCCTAATAAATTACAGGCAGACTTGAACAGATGTCAGGTTGGCATTCAAAACCTAAAATATAGCCGAAAAGCAAGTTATGACTAATACAAGGAAAAAAGATGAATGTCAGAAAGCTTCATTTTTTTTTTCTTTTTTTCAAATTTCAGATAAGCTCTTTAGCCTTAGGGTTCCTTTTACAGAGCCCCGGAGTTCGGCTGGATGTCTTAACCCCCATTTAAATTGCAATCTCTCCTCATGAGTGGGGGTGTGAAAATGCATTTTAAGAGTGTCAGTGTTTATGTTAATCTGAGCAAGAACTCCCTCTCTCCCAAATATGGCGTACAAAACCTCAGTGCTTTCTCTTCCACAGTATTTTTGTTTGCACTGTTCTTAGCATGTGAAGGATGTCTGCATGTGATTGAGGGGCTCCTTATCTTCTCTGCGGCTCTACTCCACAGAGTAACTGCAGTTTCACTTAGGATATCAGAAAGGAGTTGCTTTTCTTTAGAATTAAAAAAAAAAAAAAAAACCAAAAAACCTTAAAAATACAGATTGAAAATGGGCTTAGGGAGGGAGACTTGGAGCAAGGGGACCAAAAAGAACAGTGTCAGTTTCCGGGGGGGGGTGGGGGGGGGCACAAAGACCCTAACAGAGTCTCTCCCCTCCTTCAGGGGGCCTGGATAGCTGCAAGATATAGTCACCCAAAGACGGTGAAGCTGCAGGCTCTTCAGTCTCCACGCCTTTTTCCTTCTAGCCCTAAAATGGGTAACTTCTGCCAAAGGCCCTTTCCTTGGATACACGTAAACCTAGTCATAAAACTACATTAAGAGTTGCTAAGTCTTTAACAACTACTCCACTGTTCTTTGAAGAGGATGTTTTGTTTTTGGTTTTGGTTTTGTTTTGCTCTGACACTTACAAGTTAGGGGCAATTGCCAGGGATGCTGAAAAATGAAATTTCTCTACAGAATCTCTATCTTTACCCAAAAGAGAGCTACAGTGAGAACCCAATCGATTATCTGGAACACTCTCCACAAAACTGCATGCAAGGGACTAAGTGTAGTAAATGTCTGAAGAGAGGATATAGTCAGCTGACACGTGAGTGTGCTCAAGGACAGCAATAGCTGTTGAGTTTATTCACTGACACTTGCAGATACCAGTCTGTGATGCCCACCTTTCTACCCTGGGACTCAGAAAGTGCTCCTAGGACATTTATTGCATGTGCGTGACCTCATCTGACCTTTAATGTCATAACTATGTGCTTCTGGTTAGCCCTTTCGTCTTCCTATACCTCATCATAGCAACATTCTGTATATATCTAAACTACATTTTCAATCTTGAAGGTAACATGAAGCTTTATAAGCAAAAGGGAAGAACTGTGTTACCTAAAAGCATAATTATTATTCACAAATACAATGAAGAGAAGAGAATTCTAAATTTATCACTCTGTGAGCTTACAACTTGGATATACAGGCAAAAAGATCCATTTAGTGAAGACTCCTGCTTACAAAGTACACATACTTCTAGACTCCATGGTAGACACAATGATTTGGTCTCAAGCCAAAAGTAAAAGAGTCCTCTGCTTAAAACAAAATAGAACAGCCCCATAACCTACATAAATTATTCCTTTCTAATCACTATTTTTTTCCATTTTAATCAATTTAAACAACCACATCCAGTGTCCAGCAGCATCCCAAAACCACAGAGGTTTATCTATTTAGTTAACAAAGAATGAGGGAAAAAAATTAGCCAATTTTGTTCCCTCACCTGACAGGGTAAAAGAACACAGGGTATATATATATATAAAAAGGACCTGTGTAGTGTTATTTTATATTCTATACGAAATGTAGCAATTTGTACTTTTATATACCTTTACCACCACCTATTGAGAATTTTATAATCATGCCACCACCACTGGAGTGCAATGAGGTATTCTACTATGTAATTCCCCCCAAATTCAAAGGAAAAAGAAGACTCTAATGGGAAACAGGGAATGACACACACACAGCAAGAGAATTATTTCCCAGCCTTTTTACCATAAAAATGTAGCTTTATGACATGGAGAAACTTCATTCATAATAAAAAATAATAATGTCTTTCAACTTAGTTCAAAAGTAAAGGTAGTTTTTCATACTTTTTGTCTTTTAAATCAAATTGATAACACATGCATCCTGATGGCCAGAAGCCATAAAGAGAAAAGAAAAATTTTTTAAAGAACAGAACTCACTTTTGTCTAATTAATGTAAAAATATCAGAAAATAAATCCACAAAAAAGGTTTTGGATAGTAGCACTCACAAACAAAATTTAAATCCATGGTTCTCAGTCAAAAACCATGTTGACAATAACAATAACCAAAGGCCAAGCATTGTAATTTAAATAATTTCAATATGGCCTGCAGAAACACAGATTAATAAATTCACTCCAAAATTCCAAATCTGTTTTGATTTAATTCCAACCTCTTCAACAGCTGGCAAAATCACAAATTGACCAATAGGAGTTTTGCTCCTTTACACATTATCTACCCAATTGCAGACAGAGGCCCTAGTGAGCAGGGTTTGGATAATGCACAAACTCGTACCTGAATAACTGAATCCTTGATAGCTTCCAAACGTGAGAAAATATTTATAATATAATGAAAAGATATAGCTTGTTATGGAAGCAGTTATTTTTCTACTTGGTAGCTAGATAACACAAATGTTCAAAGAAGAAAGAATCATTAGACTCTTTCTGCACTGGGCTGTCTTGAACACCAGTGGAAATATTCCACAAGAATAATTCCGAACATTTTAAATCATCCTTTTATCTCTCCTCAAACCCCAAAATATATCGAAACAGTATCTCTGTACCTTGACAATAAAGCTTCAAAATACACATGACCAAGATAGTGAATTACCCCATTTTTTACTCTGCTCCAAATTAAAATTCTGTTTTTTTATGGACGTGGCCTTTGTATCTTACAGATAAAAAAGGATGTTATTGCCATCTCAAGGTGTATAAAACTCAGGTGATGAGGGTCTCTGTCATTTTCTCTTAATCCAATTCCAAACTCGACCTTTACCCAGGGAACAGGTGTGTGCTGTGCCTGCAATTTATCAGAGTGAGCGGCCAGGCAGGAAGGCCACCACAGGAGGCTAGCCGACCCAAGCACTTAGTGCCCAGAGAGCAGTTCTCTTCCCCACCATACTTTTAACTCCCAGTAGCAATGTGAAGATAAAGAATGATGGAGGGGGAGGGGAGTGACATATTCGTATTCCTTCAGGTTTTTTTTTTTAGATACTGTTTTTATACTAATAGTCTGCCAGAAGGTGTTATAAATTCCTTTCTCAGATATTCTGTTGCTCACATTCCAATTCAACCTATATGATACAGATATGAAAGCAGTCACGACAGCATTGCCACTAGGTAAAATAAAGCCACTTCACACACGGATAAATTAAATAAACCTTCAAGAAGAAAATGATGAATGGATAGCACATTTCTTTGTATGCAATATGGAAACTTCCATGTATATCCTGCATTCATCTTTTGGATCAAACTTATCTAATTTCAAAACATGCCAAGAATCCATTTACTAGGTACGAAGATGTGCTAACTGGGTAACGCAGCAGCAGCTAACTAACCTATGAACAATGCCCACAGTCTAATAGATAATGATGATTCAGCAGGGTACATCTGACCGACAGTGGATCTTTAGAATCAGGTGAAATTTCTAAATATGCCCTAAAGGAAAATATTCATAAATAAATAAATAAAATGAAATTTCTAAATGTGTCCTATACACAGACATACTTAAATAAATAAATCAGTAAGATAAAGTAACCGCAAATACTTGTATTTTCCCTATAAAATGAAAATGTAATTTTACAAGTTCTAATACTTCAAAAAATTTTTAGGAAACATTTTTTTAAAAGAAAAAGTTAACACAAAAATACATTGGCAGGTTTGAAAAATAATTTCAAAACATTGTTGGAAAAAAAAAGTCATCACATTCATTCTTTTTTTTAACAATACAAGATTTGATCAAATTTTCCTCTTTAAACTCACCCATCTGCTCCACAATCTCTGGAGGGAATACTCGGGAAGCAAATGCTCGTCGAAAAATATCTGAAAACTCCTTGTCCAGACCTCCTATTCCCATTTTTTCAAAGTTCCAATCAGGATTGATGATAGACTGGCGATTTTCCTTGGTTTTAGCTTTGCCTATGTCAAATGAAGGTAATCAAATGCAGAACAAGAACTTCGTTAGTAGGTATAAAAAGACAGGACTCACTGGGCATCTTTAATGAATAAAGAGAAGCTATCCTCTACAAAGATGAACATGCTCCTAGCTGACTTTCTAATAAGAAGGATGAGTTGGGCTATGTTAACTACTTTGTCTGGACCCATTTAGGGCCAGGAAAACACTTCTGAAATGTCTAAGCTCCTGCAGTAGTCCATTTGTGATTGATCCATGGAGCCTGGTCTTATTAACCTCTAATCCTAATCAAGTCAACTAACTTGGCCGATTAGAAAAAACACGTGGGGCGCCTGGGTGGCTTAGTCGGTTAAGCGTCCGACTTTCACTCAGGTCATGATCTCGCCGTTCGTGGGTTCGAGCCCCGCGTCGGGCTCTGTGCTGACTGCCAGCTCAGAGCCTGGAGCCTGTTTCAGTCTGTGACTCCCTCTCTCTCTGACCCTCCCCTGCTCATACTGTCTCTCTCTCTCTCTCTCCTAGAAATAAATAAAACATTAAAAAAAAAAAAAGAAAAAAGAAAAAACAACATGTGTATACCTGATGAAGACAATACTGGTTGCTAGAGATGCAGCTGAAATCTAGCAATACCTCAAGGCTCCTGAGGCAAGTGTATTTAAAAATACATATATTTACCTAGATGAAGTTTACAAACTGTGTATATAACCCCTCAGCCTAAGAAGATGCACTGAATAAGCCTGATGTCTTATTTTTCTTTTCTCCCCATTTGCACACAAAGGTCTAAGATCATCCTAAAGTCTTCATGATTTCAACATTCATGTTTTCAAATTCTTTCACGAAGATAAAAATGATCTAACTTAAATGTCATAGTGCCACCTAAAGTACCTCAAGAGAACCACACTGGCTGTCTGAAAACAACAGAAGTGCCTTAGTACACTCTACTAACAAAAAGAAAGTGATACGGGTTTTTTTAATGAGAAAACAAAAGGTCACATTAGGAAAAGTTTATCCTAGACGGTGATTTTATGGTTAGAGTTTTGTGGACTCAACACTTCTTTTATGAAGAGATCAGAAAATACATTTCTTATACTCGACTGCCCTCTTGCGGCCAAATTTACTGCATGCCAAATCGGTCCATAATTCTACATATTCATGGGAAAAAACCCTATCAATCACACCTTTGCACGAATTACTTAGAAATACCCACACTGTATGAAACTCATGCAAAGCCTATAAGATAAGACACCTTGTAGAGCCCAGGTGACCCAGTCGGTTAAGCATCCAACTCTCAATTTCCACTCAGGACATGATCTCACAGTTTCTGAGATTGAGTCCCTCATCAGGCTCTGTACTGACAGCATGGAGCCTGCTTGGGATTCTGCCTCTTCCTCTCTCTCTTCCCCTCCCCTGCTTCCGTGCACGCACTCTCCCTCTCTATCTCTCAAATAATCATTAAAAAAAAGTAAGACATTTTAACAAAAGGTGTATGAAAGGTGTATAAAACACAAAGAAATCACTTCAGAAATGTATTGGATCAACAACTGGAGATTCTGATAAATCCTACATCCATAAAACAACATACATAGTCATTAAAAATTATGTTGTTGAGGCATATTTATCAAGAGGCTTGAAATATGTCAAGCAAAAGAACAAATTATAAAACATTATGTAAACAGAATCAAATTATAATTTTACAGTGTGTGAGCTATTTTTGAGTGAATGTCTATCCATATTTTATGAAACATTTATTTTACTTTAAAATTCAGGAAAAAAAAGTAAGGAGGGAATAACTTAAGGATTAAGAAAAAAGGTCACACATTTGAAGTTAAGTAACCTTGGAAACCATGGTGTGCAACCAATGAAAATCCTCTACTTTATTCTGGGGTGGACATCACCATAGTGAAAATCAACCCCCAAGTCAAGATTACGATACAGTTAATGGTGTCATTATTCTGGTGAGTTACTTTTCTTAGAGACCAATCTGCATTATTTTAATAATTAAAGCAGGGCCAACATACAGGAGCAGGACTGAGCTAGGAGTATGTTGGAAAGACTTTCTTTACCTGCACATTCACCATTTACCTCAGTCACTAACAGAAGTGATGCTAGTATCACATGTAACACAACATCATGTGAGAACCCTGAGCAGTTCTCAAGGTTATGAAAGACGGCGGAAGTCTGGGGAGCTGTCAGAGAGGAGGACTATAGAAACCAAATGACTAAATGCAATGTGAGATCCTCAATCAGATCCTAGAAAAGAAAGGCCATAATGAAAAAAGTAGTGAAATCCAAATAAAGTCTGAATATTATTTTTTAATTTTTTTAATGCTTAGTTTTTGAAAGAGAGAGAGTGTGAGTGGGGTAGGAGCAGAGAGACACACACACACAGAATCCGAAGCAGGCTCCAGGCTCTGAGCTGTCGGCACAGAACCCAACACAGGGCTTGAACCCACGAACCATGAGATCATGCCCTGAGCCGAAGTCAGACGCTCAACTGACTGAATCACCCAGGCGCTCCTAAAGTCTATACTTTAGTTAGTGGCCATGCAATCACGTTAACTGAGTTTGGGTAACTACTCTGGCTGAGATGGGACACCAAGGAAACTGCTGAAAGGTATATCAGACCTCTCTGCACTATTCTTGCAAATCTTCTGTAAGCCTGAACTTCCCTCAATATTAAAAGTTTAAAAATCAATTTTATCTGTATTTTCCCCCTGATTTTTAGTCTGGTTACTAGGAAATTAAAAATTACATATATGGTTCACATTATATTTCTTTTGGACAATGATGATCTAGTGAAGGTTTTAAACTTTTCATTTCTGTATCAGCATATCTGACAGTGATGAAATACTCCACATGATTTTGTGATAAACCTTCTCAATGGAGATGCCCTCCCAGACTTGAAAATCATAGTAGTTGTGTCACATATAATAACAGAGACAGCCTCACTTCATTCAGAGTTTTCTAAAATTGCAAATCTTACCAATAAGATTGAGGGATGAATTTTCTGCTTTTTCAAATGCAACTTGACTGTTTCCAACAACCAGTCCTACTTCAATCTGTATAGAAAGACAATAATTAGTAGTTAGTCTAATAGTGGACTTATGAACTTCTCAATACAAGGCCAAAAACAAAGGGGAAATAAGGTCTCTCTGAGAAAAGTAAATCTTCCAAACTATCATCTAAGTTAAATTAATTTTTCTCCTAACTACCTTCTACTATTTCTATTTAATTTCAACGCATTTGTCTTTTGATAATGCTTGTCTTTTTGTTATGATTTATGTACAATAAGTATCATCTGCATTTAACCAAGATTACAAGTACACTACAAATTTCAAATTACTATTAAGTTTGCAAATAAGTGTGTTTTCTGCTATATTTTAATAAGCGTTATTAGCTTATAAAAGCAATGTTTTCTTGCTACTACCTTAAAAGAAAGAGTACGCAACATAAAAGAAATCAGTGAGCAAGAGAATGGCTAGGAATGTTACATTAATCTGCACAATTCATATCACAACGATTACTAGAAATAAAACATACCTTCTGTCTTTTACCTGTCGCGGGCTCTCCCTTCAGGATGCTAGGATCCATGGCTTCGATATCCTTTACCAGCAAACCAAAAAGCTTTTCATTGAAGCTAAACACAAGCTATGTAGAAAAGAGACAGGGGAGAAAAACCACTTCATGATATAAGGGTTTGATTCTCACATCCTCACCAGGTGTCCAAATGCAGCTTTCTCTTGTACATCCCTCTCGAATCTGTTCCGCAGGCAAACTGCTCACACAAGTGATGAGAGGAAAAGGGAAGTAACATTTACTGAGTATATTCATGTGCCAAACATACACTATAGGAGGTCCTATACTTAATACTCACAAAATGTCTTGGAAACAGTCTTCCTCAGTTTTACTAGTAAGTGAGCTGAGATCCAGAGAGGGCCTAAGCAATGGAAGCCAGAGTCATAGTAAGCAACAGTGCCAGGATTCAGGCCTGGGTCCATGACTCTACAATTTATGCCTTTCCACCACCAATGCAAAATTCTTGCCATATGAGTTCACAGTTTATGAATGCTCATTCATTTACCAAGTATTTATTGAGTGCCTTCTGTAACCCTAGGCCCTCTTCTACATGCTGGAGTAAACAGTTCAGTAGAGCAAGCAAAGCTGACTGCCAATCCTGCCACTAGCGGCTACTACAGATGGTAATAAAAAGTAAGAACAGCGATTTGGGGTAAGATATTTATTTCTTCTCTGTGTCATTTCTTCCCTGCGTAATCATATATCTGCATGATAATGGGTTTTACATAATTACAGATACCAAAGCATTTGCTATTAAAGTAGTAACACTAAAGGAAAAGATAAAAACAATTGACATTTAGGTAGACAATCAGAGCACAGTTATTCATCAGGAAGTGTAGGAATCCAGAAGAAATACAGCACAGCTCAAAAAGCAATGGACATGTGGTCACCAAATAATCAGCTGACTGGTATGTAGGTGACTGTCACGTAGGTGACTGTCATCTGGCAAGTCTTCTGGGACCATCTAATCTCAAGTGTCACCACCCTGGTCCTCCAGTGCATCATCTCATTTTACTTACATCAAAATGCACTCGGCATTTCTTATTTTCTGTCTTCCCCAACCAGAAAATAAGCTCTGTAAGAGTAGGAATTGTGTGTACTTTGTTCACTGCTGATCTGCAGGACCTAAAATAGTAGCTGAAACATACTAGGTTATCCATTAAATATCTGTTGAATTAATTAACAGATAAATTAACTGATGGATCCTGGCCTCAGCTACAGCCCTGGTTGTGTAGCCATGGGCACACCATTTACCTTCTCTGAATGTAAAAATCACTCATTTGAATTCTAGTACTCTTAACAATAATAATAAATGCACTATAACCTTGTCCTGTCTAGCAATGATTCGGTTTCTACTTCTGAAAGCTTGATATCATAATGCATGGGTTATCCAGATTCCTAGTCTTGTGCTTCCAGATTTATGCCATTTCACTAAGGTGAGAGGATCAAAAGAAATGACATTCCTTTCATCCAACAGATGCTTCTTCCCACCATTTTTCTCCCCACCCGGGCCACATGCTTCACCAGATGAGAGCCTCCAAGGACAGTGTGGGTGAGTTGCTAGAGATCAGAATGCTATAAGCAGCGATTCACAAACTTCTGGTCTCAGGACCCCTTTATATGCCTAAAAGCATTTAAGAACTCTCAAAGAGCCTGTGTTTAAATGGATTATATCCACTGGTATTCACTACAGTAGAAATTAGAACAAGAAACTTAAAATGTATTTATTAATTTAAAAGTAACAATAAATTTATTATGTGTGAACATAAATGACATATTTTTAACTTATAAAAAACCCCACCAATTTCCAAAACAAAAACATAAGTGGAAACCACAGCACTGTCACAGGTTTGTAAACCTCTTTAATGTCTTGCTTAATGGAAGACAGCTGGACCCACACATCTGCTTTAACCACCGATGTGCTGAGCTAGCACACATCACGTAGTCTGCAGAACTCCACTGTTCAACTGTGAGAGGATAAGAGGAAAAAGAGACATGACACCTTGGTATTATTAGGAAAATAATTCTGACTTCACGAGCCCCCTGAAAGAGCCTCAGGGACCTCTGAGAGGTCTCTGGACCACACTTCAAAAACTGCTGCTATGGAGTTATGATAGGAGGAAGGAGTCATGAATAATTAAGAAATGTCATAAAGAAGGAGACAAATGCAATGGTAAGGTCAAAAGCACAATGATTATTTATGTGTTCAAGCAAGCAGCAATGCATGAGCTCACAAAGCTTTTTAAGTAACGCTTTAAAAGAACAGAATTTCTTCCTAGGAAATTAATAATATATTAACTGAAGTACTTTTGGAAGAAGGCAAGATCAACAATATCGTTTTTAAGGATAGAAAAATCTGGGCTTCAGAGGTTCCATGAAAAACCTGAAAATATATACACATAAGTTTCTTAAGATTCTCAAATTAGTTCATAACCCAAAAGTTAAGAATTACTTTTCTACAGAAATAGTATCAGGGAAAGAGAAAGCCATCCAGAGACAAAACAAGTGTCTCACAAAAAGAAAAGTAATAAATCTGAGACATGCTCAAGTTTGCACAGGGAAAAGCTGCTGTAATTAAATATGACATTGTAACCTAAAAGCTACTTTAGAATTTTGTATGGACTCAAGACGTTCAGCAAATGTAGCTCCCTCACTTTTAATCACTCAGTTGGATATATCTGTCCATACGCAAAGTCCCTCTCAAGTTTTAAAAAGTAGAATTAATTTGGACAACTGCAGTGACTGGAAGGCCTGTCACTGGAAGGAATGAAAGAAAATTCAAAACTACCTGCTGTCCCACTGAGAACGCCTGGTTGTTGAACTGCTGAATGAATTCCGCTGCCATCTTGTCAGTATCGTAAGGATTGGAGTCAATGCTTTTTTTCTGCAGGAAATCAATCTCGATGGTCATTGTGCCAATACATTGCTTGGCCTTGTCAAATGTGTATAAGGATACTGGGGAGGGAAAAGAAGCAGTTTTTAAAAAACACAAGGGCACCGATACTTGCTGTGTTTCGAGTAACTAAAAGTTTCACATAAATGAATGCTAACAGAACTTGACCAAAAGGGGGCTTTCCATGGCCTTTGTTGGAGGCACTCATAACCAGAGATTAAAGAAAATGATAATAACCACTAGAGATTCTATTCCCCTCTGAATTAATTAGGTCATGCTGAACAGCGCTCTCCAGCTACCTTTACCTCTCACCCAACTCTTACGGGAATCACAACCCTCCCCACACAGTCTATACATCTTCCTCCTTCTCATTTAACAGAGGACAAATGATAGGATGTGAAGTCCCAGTGGAGTTGGAATAGCATGCTGGTTTCAAACAAGATTTTTGTTTGACAGAAGCAAGAGCTAAGGTGAGAAATTTGACTCTTTTGTCCTAGCAAGTTACTATCCAGGACAAAAAAACAAAACAAAACAAAACTTGAGAAACAATAAATTGCTCCAGAGTAATCTGAAGTTTGACATTTATTTTTTAATACTACAAAAATATTTACTGGGACACCCAGGTGGCTGAGTTGGTTAAGCATCCCGCTCTTGGTTTTGGCTCAGGTCATGATCTCATGGCTTCGTGGGTTTGAACCCCACATCAGGCTCTGCACTGGCAGCTTGGAGACTGTTTGGGATTCTCTCTCTCTCTCTCTCTCTCTCTCTCTCCCTCTGCTCCTCCCCAACTCACACTGTCTCTGTCTCTCTCTCTCTCAAAATAAATAAATAAACTTTAGAAAAAAATATATTTATTAAACACCTGCCATAGCCAGGGAACTACAGTCAATACTACATGTATAACATGGAAAAGAAGCCAAGGACCATGTTTTTAACTCATCTTGTATAAACGGCACCTGACAGCAAAAAACCTAATCTCCATGTTAGTAACAAAGGAGGCAAGACAAAGGGACTCTGGAGTCTGCGTTTCAATAGATTCTGTTAGTAACTAGAGGAATCAGAGTAAATCATCTAGCTCTCTGTGCTCTGATTTGTCACATTTGTAAAACAAGAAGACAGAACTACATAAACCTTATGATTCTTTCATATCCTAAATTTTGTTCTAAACTTATTTCTTATAGTCTGGCCAGTCGAATTATATGTAAAGATTTTCTATATATTCTCTGAATATTACTTGTATAATCATATTTTTATATTCTGGTTTGCTGTTGTAAAGCAGGACACACATATTTTAAAGATAAACATTTTTGGGGCGCCTGGGTGGCTTAGTTGGTTAAGCGTCCGACTTTCGCTTAGGTCATGATCTCGCGGTTCATGGGTTCGAGCCCCGCGTCGGGCTCTGTGCTGACTGCCAGCTCAGAGCCTGGAGCCTGTTCAGTCTGTGACTCCCTCTCTCTCTGACCCTCCCCTGCTCACGCTGTCTCTCTCTCTCTCTCCTAGAAATAAATAAAACAAAAAGATAAACATTTTCAAAAGCAAAATAACTAAGAAAGCCAGAGTAAGGAATAGAAAATTCACTGAAGATCAAAGAGTAAGTCCAAATCTCAGCTGAAAGTTCCAGAATGCTTTCCTGCCTCCACTTCTCGGTGTTTTGTTATTTCTTAACATTTCCTAGGAATTCCAGGTTACACGTTAAGTAATTTTCATAAGCAAAACAGCCTAATTGTTCCCTCACATAGTGAAGATAAGAGTGGAAAGAAATAGTAATGTAAAAATGAGTAAGCTGATTCAGCAATTCCATTTCCAGGTGTGTGTCCTAAAAAGACTCTTGAACATTTGCCTACAAAGAGGTCTCCGGAGGGGTTCCTTGCAGCATAATTTGTAATTGTCAACACTGAAAAAACAGTGATCAGTAGGGGAATGATGAATAAAATGTGGCATATTCATAATGTGAATACCAGACAGCAATCAAAATAAAAACCTGATGTGTATTTAATAAAGATGGATGGACTATTAAAACATAATATTGAAAGGGCACTTAGATGGTTCAGTCAGTTAAGCATCTGACTCTTGGTTTCAGCTCAAGTCATGATCTCACGGTTCATGAGGTTGAGCTGTGCATCAGGCTCTGTGCTGATGTTGTGGAGCCTGCTTGGGACTATCTCTCCTTCTCTCTCTACCCTTCTCCCACTTGGGCTCTCTCTTTCTCTCTCTCTCAAAAATAAATAAATACATAAACTTAAAAAATCATCATATCAAATAAAAAACTATACTGTAGAAAGATTCATACAGTATGATACCATTCTATGCATTAAAGACTCAAAAACAGAGGCGCCTGGGTGGCTCAGTCAGTTAAGTCTATGACTTCAGCTCAGATCATGAGCTCATCATTCATGAGTTCGAGCCCCACGTCAGGCTCTGTGCTGACAGCTCAGAGCCTGGAGTCTGCTTCAGATTCTGTGTCTCCCTCTCTCTCCCTCTGTCCCTCCCTTGCTCGTGCTCTGTCTCTCTCAAAATAAATAAAGATTAAAATTTTTTTAATTAAAAATAAATAAAAAATGAAGACGCAAAACAATTCAATGTTACGATGCATATGTATGTGCATATACATATACACAAATATGTGTTTATATATGAGTGTTTATCATCTATATATCAAGAAACTTGAATAACTGTATTAAAGTATCACTATTACTACAATTTTTCAAATGTGCTTTAAAGTTTCCTAAATAGAAACGACCAAGCTGTTAGAATTTCAAACGCTGTGGGCAGTACCATGGACAGTGCCACAGACAGTACCACGGCCAGCACCATGGTCAGCACCACTGTCAGTCTCAAAGGGACAGGTGCCCTGAGGCACCCAGGAGCAAAGAAGGGTGTTAAGACTGAGAAGGTTTTCTTATTTTATGATTTATAGCTATTTAATGTCAAAGACTAATACAAATTCTTTTTATAAGCAAAGAACATATAGGCAGTGTTTGAATAAACTGACATTACAATGAAAGGTATGCTATGATGGTCATGTTGAACATCAAACTGTAATACTTAAAATATGGCATTTCCAGACGGAAAGAAGTCTGAATGATTTTTCTAGCAGATTCCATCACACTAAAATCACTGACTTGACTACAAAAAATTCTCACCCTACAGACAGAAACTCCTATTCCAGAATCTTTGAATTAGCACTCCCCTTCATACCACACATCCTACCTTATTTGCGCCCATATCGCTACTACAGTGAATCAGCTTTCTATCTTTATGGCCACAACATCCACATCACTCAAGCGTCCAAACTCTTCATTGTCCCAAGCTTAATCCACCATAGTCCCACTTGATTATTTAGATTTATAATTTTGACCATTACATCTGTTCGATTCACTTAAAAAAAAATGTTTATTTATTAAAAGAGAGAGAGAGAGAAGAAGAGAAAGAGACTCCCAAGCAGGCTCCATGCTGTCAGCACAATGCCTGATGCAGGGCTTGACCTTATGCACCATGAGACCATGACCTGAACTAAAATCAAGAGTGAGATACCCAACAGACTGAGCCACCCAGGTGCCCCTGTTTGATTCACCTTTTAAAGAATGGACTGTACACAGCTACCGCAGACCCTGGTTAGGATTCTTTCTCTCTCTTTCTATATGCTCCTCCTGTATACACATTCATGTACTCTCTCTCTCTCAAAAAAAAAAATAAACTTGAAAAAAAAAGAACAACTTTACAATCAAGACAACCATTTCTGGCAGCAGAATACTTTATAATTTAATTTACAAAACACATTTCTCAACTCATCAAGATTTTTTTTTTAATTTTAACTTTTTTTTTTTTTTAGTTCATTTCTGAGAGAGAGAGAGAGACAACATGAACAGGGGAGGGTAAGAGAGAGAGGGAGACACAGAATCTGAAGCAGCCTCCAGGCTCTGAGCTGTCAGCACAAACCCACAAGCCATGAGATCATGACCTGAGCCGAAGTCGGATGCTCAACTGACTGAGCCACCCAGGCGCCCCTCAACTCATCAAGATTTAGAACCTTGAATTTCCATACCTTTTCACAACAGAACTTATCTACATTAAAGGTTAAACTTGAGCACTCTCTTAACTATATTTAGAAAAATGTGTCTGAAGAAGTAAGAAACCTAAGCTACATACACACTCATTCTCTCACTAATACATTTGTATTTCTACTCATGTCTGTAAATAAGGAACCCTGGTTTCAAGCACTGATCTACTTCACTTTGGTGTTGAACTCTCACTATTTCAGCTTCTCACCATGCTTCAAGGGAGGGGTTATAATTAAGGGAATCACTTATGTCAGTGTTTCCCAAAATGTGTCTGAGGAACCACTTACCAGTGAGTGTTAAAAACACAGATTCACGAATCAGACTTCTCAAGGAAAGGGCCTGAGAATCTTTTTTATTTTTTCAACAAACTCTCCAGGTGTTTCTCCCAGGCAAGTTTGGAAATCACTAATAATGCAACTCTCTCCACCAGCTACCCATATCTAAAGTAATTTCCTTTATTTTTACCCCAATTAAAAATTTGTATCCTTCATCCTATTTCCACAAAGGGGGGAAGAAAAGCCACCTAAAGATAACCCCTATATTGGGGCACCTGGCTGGCGCAGTCAGTGGAGCATACAACTCTTGATCTCAGGGTTGTAAGTTAAAGCCCTTTTTGGGTGTAAAGATTACTTTTCAAAATAAAATCTTAGGGGTGTCTGGGTGGCTCAGTTGGTTAAGTGTCTGACTCTTGATTTCGGATAAGGTCATGATCTCATCGTCATGAGACTGAGCCCTACATCAGGCTCTGTGCTGTGTGTGGAGGAATTCTCTCTCCCTCTCTTTCTGCCCCTCCCCCACTCTCTCTCCCAAAATAAATAAATATTTTAAAAATAAAATAAAATCTAAAAACGAGATAACCCCAATATTTCAGTTCCCTCTGAAGAAAAAAAAAGTTCCCATGAAAAATAAAACAAAATAACTCCACAAGTCTACTATGAAAAGAAAACATAACTTAAAACAAAATACTGCATTTCAGCTGATGAAGTGTCTTCCCCCCAAAAAATCAACCATGAACTAGAAAAAAGTATATGTAACACTTTAAACTGAATCAAATATCCTCAAACAAGCACTTATAAAAAAAACAAAACAGCTAAAATCAGAAGATTAAAAAGTAAGAACACAAATAGACAAAAGAAATGCAATAAGAGTTTTTGGAACTCAGGAAAGAAACTTTAGAAAAAGATAAAACTATTTCAGAATGAATAATAAATTACAAAGTGCCCACAGGAGAGTAGATTCAATTTAATACTTAGTAAGAAGCAGTGAGAAAACAGTTAAACAACCAAGAAAATAAAAGTGAAAGAAAGAATATTAAAAGAACAAAGAGAAAGTAGTTGAAATGGAAGACAGGCAGACAAGGACTAACATACATACAATGAGAGCCCCTGGGAAGAAAATCAAAACAAGTGGACCAGAACTAATGTTCAAAACCCTAATCTAAGAAAATGTTTTCAAAATAAAACTTAAATCTGCATATTGAAATGACCCATTATATCCATTGTTCATTTCAAGAAATATCCCAATAAGACTATTACACTTCAAATATAGAAAAGTCCTCAGGGCTCCCAGGCAGAAAAACTGAATTACTTATAAAGGTAAGAAAATTCGACTGGCATGAGACCTCTTAAGAGCATCATACAAGGCAAGGCAACTGTGATGCAGCATTTTCAAGAAATTCAAGAAGACAAGCCAAGAATTTTATGTCTAGCCAAGCTGCACTTGAAAGAACAAAGACATAGAAAACCAGTTTGAATATGCAAGAACTTAACACTTATACACATATACACTTCCTAGAGGCATGCACTAGATCATAGGTTTTGTTCAACCAAATAGAAACTGGCAAAAAGACTATCATAATCATTTAAGAAACTTAATCATAGAGTTAAACTAAAATAACTATGGAGTCATGTGTAGAAGAATAGCACGTAAATATCATGCTCTGACAAGATAGAAAGTAACTAATATGTAAAGCATGGTGACTATAGTTCATAATACTAAACTGCATATTTGAATGTTGCTAAGAGAGTATATCTTAAAAGTTCCCATCACAGGAAAAAAACTGTTTTTTTAACTATATAAAATGATAGATGTTAACTAGACTTACTGTGGTGATCATTAGCAATGTATACAGCTATTGAATCACTATGTTATATACTTGAGACTAATATAATGTTATATGTCAGTTATATCTCAATTTTAGAAAATTTCCTTCTTCTACTTAAAATATTTAAAATTAAAAAAGAAAGAACAAACACAATAGGAGAAAGGTGGAGGCAGAAAATGATCATTAACTGCTATTATGTAGGCAACATAAGAGAGTCAAAGGGTATCACTTAGAACTGACAGAACAGAGGTTTTAAAAAGGTCAAGTAAGAAGAAAAGAAAGAAAGGAAGGGGACTAAGGGTACTATGAGAGGTATAAATGCAAAAGTAGTCACTAAAACAAAAAAAGAAATACTCCTAAATACCAAGATTTTAAAAATAGCAAAGATGACATTCCAAATAGAGAAATAGAACTAAGATGGAAGATAAAAGAACTGAGATTGAATATATCAGTCATATCAATAACTGTGAAAGGGTTTAATAAACTTTTAGAAAATTTTCAAATTAGCTCATAAACCAAAATCCAACTCTGTACTGTAACCCCACAGACAAACCTAAAACACAGGGATTCAGAAAAGCTAAAAGTAAAGAGATGGGCAAAGATATGCTTAGCAAATTAAAAACAATAAGAAAGCAGTGTTTGTGATCCCGACATCAAAGTATAAGTTACAACACATTGAACAAGATGAAGAAGGACATTTTATGATGCTAATAGCCACAATTCACATTAAAAGTAGAACAGTTATGAATATCTACATACCAAATAACCCAGAAACTACTATGTAAAGTAGAAACTACAGGATATGCAAGGGAAAGTAGAATAGAAAAACACTAAGATTTTAACAACCAGTCTCAGTGCCAGACAAGGCAAGTAATCACTGGGATGTAAGAATACAGAAGACCTGAACAGCATAATTAGTAAAGTAGAGCTTACAGACATACAGCAGACACTAAACCCTGATAACAGAATATACCCCCTTCTCAGGGCACATGAGCCATTTTCTTTCCCTGCGTGTGTGAGTGCACATGCACGTGTGAGGAGAATGCTTAAGATCTACCGTCTTAGCAAAGCATTGTTAACTACAGTCACGCTGCTATATATTAGATCTCAGAACTTCATCTTACAGAACTGAAACTTCAACAACCCATCCTATAAATGTATTCTTCAAAAATATCACCATCATAAAAGGAAAAAAATAAAAGCCAAAGATTAGAGAAATGACAACTAAGTCCAATACACGATCCTGAACTGGATCCTCCACTGAAGAGGGAAAACATACTGTAAAGGAACTCACTGGGACAATGAACAAACCTGAAATATGAACTAGAGATTAAAGTTCCAACATTTAATTACATTAACGTTTAATTTCCTGATTTGATTACTCTAAGAGCATATCATTGTCCTCAGGAAATACACACTAAAGTATCAGCTGTAAAGAGGAATGATTTCTGCAATTTAATCTCAAATGGTTCAGAACAGAAATGTGTGTGCGCACATGTGTGCGGAAATTTTTTAGGTTTTAAAAGCAAGCAGGAAAAAAGCTGACGTAAGCATCCTTGACTGCTTCTTTCCTTCTCCTGCTGTACCCATGAAGTGGACATGAAACTACCTGACGAGAAAATTCATAGTTCATTTTCCCAATTTTGCCACAGTGCCTAGGAGATGATGCCAACTTTTGCTTATTTGTCCCTTGGCTTATAATCCATAAGTAGCTTAGTCCTTTCTTCCTCCTGAAGTCATAACCTGCTTTCCATACCCTCCCCCAATAAGTATACCATTTGCTTAAATACTGCCACTCTTTCTTCTCCTTAACTTAAATCTGATTTGTCTTTCCAAACAAAGATAGAAGAAAACCAACCTCAGTATACAGTAAAAGAGAATCATCAAATAATACCAATTACTCCTCTTCAACATAACTTAGACTTTAAAAAATTTTTTTTCCACAGCCATAATTTCACAAAGGCCTATTCAACTTAATTCTAGGCAAGTCAAATAATCTCCAAGCTATTTTCCTTGATTCCTGAATTCTCCCTATTCCTCATTATATTCCACACTGATATCAGAATCTTTTCTACAATTAGGATTTTGACGGACTCATTCAGAAATCTTCAGGAGCTCTCTATTGTCTTTTTTTTTTTTACAAATAGTTTATTGTCAAATTAGTTTCCACATAACACTCTGTGCTCATCCCCACAGTGTCCTCCTCCAAGTCTCTATTGTCTTTGAATAAAATCCAAAAATTTTAGTATGTACTTTCAGGTACTCCACTGATTGCATATTTTCATCACTTACCAGAACTTACTCAGGCAAATCCTTTCAATCAGGCACACATACTTCCTGAGCGCTGCCTATGATTTGCTTGCTCCCATCTCAGTGTCTTTTATTGATATTATTTCTCATCTTAAGAGCCTTTCTTCCTTATCTCTATTATGTAATGCTTTTCCTCTACTTCATAAACATGCTCAAAACTCCAGTGCCTGAAAGGATTTCTCTGGCTGACTTTCCAGAGTCTCCAATCAATTCACCCACTCCTATTCTAACTTAGCACTTTCACAAAGGGCTCCCAGTGGTAATACTTGCGCACTTATTTACTCTGTACACATTCTGTGAGCTCTGAGTAAGTGGATATTCTTTCCCCCATTAGATTATACTTTTCAGGCAGAGGTAAGTACCATAACTATTTACTTTCCATTCTCATATATCTAACCAGTAATATAGGTAGGATGAATGTTTAATGGCCTGACAACCAGCATTAAAAATTTTACAGATTTCCACACCTGTGAGAAAATCATGAAGAAAATCCACATCAGGTAGCTAAAAAAACATACCTACCTTCTATTTCTTGCCCAATAGAAAGTCCAGCCCATTTTCGCTATAAAATAAAAGAAAAATAAAGACACTTAAAACCAAATCAGTCAAAAGTATAGAAATGAGGAAAAGAGGAATGTCTATGAATTTCAGTAATAGGAACACATTCAAAGATCAAAACGTAGTTTCATGTTGTGTGTTGACCTGTGATCCACAAAAAGATATGCTGGAGACTTAGCCTTGGGCACATGTGATCACAGCCATATCTGGAAAGAACATCTTTGTTGAGATACAGCCAAGCTGAGATGAGCCACCTGGGTGGCTCAGTCAGTTAAGCAATCGACTCTTGATTTTAGCTCAGGTCATGGTCTCATGGTTTGTGAGTTAGAGCCCTACACAGACAGTGTGGAACTTTCTTGGGATTCTCTGTTTCCCTCTCTCTACCTCTCTTCCCCCCACCCTCTTGCCCCATCTCTCTCTCAAAATAAATAAATAAACTTAAAAAAAAAAGATGAGATCATATAAAATTAGGGTAGGCCATAAGCCAATATGACCTGGTGTCCTTATAAGAGACAGGCAGATACATGGGGAGAAAGTCATGTGATGATGGAGGCAAAGACTGAAGTGATACATCTACTAGCCAAGGACTGTTGGCAACACCAGAAGTTAAGCATGGAACAGATTTTGCTCCAAGGCCTTTGGACAGAGCACAGCCCTGTGGACACCTTGGTTTCATTCTTCTAGACTCCCAAACTGCAAGAGAATAAATTTAAGCTGCTCACTCTGTGGTACTTTGTTACAGCAGCCCCAGGAAACATATTTATATGTTATACTTTATATCTGAGCATCTATCAGAAAACATACAAAGCTTGCCTTTGTACCATAAAACTGGCCTCATTGAGTAGGATGCTCCTTTGCACACTACAGTGCTCCTGAAGGCCTTCACAGTATCAGATAATATTTCAGTGTTTCTAAAGGTACTATGGTTCCTTATACCATTTGTTATGATATCTCAAAAAGACAGACATTCAGTTCATGAGAACTAAACTAAAACTGGTCAGCTAATCTCTCCTGAAACCCAAGCAGGGATTCCAATCATTAGATGGTCCTGACTATTCGTTACACTAGCCAGAGGATCTTCAGGCATTTGCAACTAGACTTTAGCCTCCCCCAGAAGGCAGGCCAGATTGCATTTAGGCAGGGATTTAGGACTGGTCTGGTATGGATTAAAAATTAATCACTACTAATAACACTTCAAAGAACAGCGAGAAAAATAATTTTTGGCTGAAAATCCCCATTTTGTCTACTCATCAAACAGCGTGGATTTGGGGGTAGACTGTGGAGAGGCTGCATTGTGAGTATGTGCAACACCTGCTTTCCCCTCCAGCTCCCTCATCGCAGGTTACTTCTCCCTCCTCTGCCCTTCATGCCCTCTTCTCTCATATCCCAACTCACTTTCAGCCAATGAGGAATTTAGCAGGATGCTGAGTAAGTCCAGACTGTGGGTCACAAAGCAGCCACAATTAGGTTCTGTACTTCAATCCCAAAGATAGACTCAAAGGATGACAGTAATAGTATCTATCATATGGGATTGTTTTGAGCATTAAATGAGCTAAAATACGCAATTATACATCAGTATAGTATGCATATAGTATGAGCTAAAATATGCAATTATGTACCTGGTCTATAGTAAATATTAGGGAATTTTTTTTTTTAAAGCAGAGAAACAAGAAGAAATAATCGAAATCGCATTTCTGACTACCAAAATCCCAGCTCTGCAAAACCTGGCAAACTCTAAAATATCCCAAACATCTTATGCATAGAAAAAAATGTGAAAAGTAGTCCTGATAATAAAGAGGCATCCAAATAGGGAAAAGGGGAATAGTGAGTGAAGATCTCCCCTAATTTTTCAGGGCTTCAAGAGATCTGAGTGTTTGATCTCTTACCCTCAACCTCCAGGGTAGTAAATCAATGCTTACTAATGCACTGAAAGGACGTCGGGGTTCCATTCTGTTGTTGAGGACTGTGGGGTCAGCAGCATGAGTAAGATGGTAAGGTAGAAAAGGACACAGCCTCGTCCCTGCAGTGCTTCTCAATTAGGTATTAGGTGCCTGTAGACAGTGCAAGGCGGTTTCCCGCCACAGAATCCACCAACAGTTATAAATGTAATCATAATCCTTCAACTCATTAAAAAGCCCAGCAAGTTAAATTGTAATGTGAGGGGTACCTGGGTGGCTAGGTCAAATAAGCATCTGGCTCTTGGTTTCGGCTCAGACCATGACCTCACAGTTTGTGAAATGGAGCCCCACACTGGGCTTGGTGCTGACAGCTCAGAGCCTGCTCAGGATTCTCTCTCTCCCTCTCTCTGCCCCTCCCCCACTCTCTTGCCCACACACTGTAACAAATAAATACAGTTAAAAAATAACACTGTAATTTGAGATAACTACTCATTTCATATTCATTAGTGTGACATCACTGCATTTTTTTAAATGTATATTTTTGAGAGAGAGACAGAGCACAAGCAGGAGAGGGCCAGAGAGAGAGAGAGACAGAATCTGAAGCAGGCTTGAGGCTCTGAGTTGTCAGCACAGCGTCTGATACAGAGCTGAAACCCACGAACCACAAGATCATGACCTCAGTCGAAACTGGACACTTAACTGACTGAGCCACCCAGGCGCCCCAACATCACTGCATTTTAAAATCACTATTATTAGATGTCAATTGTACAAGTATGTGTTATTTTAATATATTTTGTTACCCTGCAAGTTAACATTAAAATAACTTGAGACTTAATCTGATGGCTACCTGATATTACCACAGAATTTTTTAAAATTAGGGGAAAAAAAAATCAAGGCAATAAAAAGCAGGCATAGTAAAAATGGGCAATTAAGAATGTATCTTTAAATTCTTCACACCTAGATGTTTTTCTTCAATATGAATCAATACAGTTATAGAAAGATGCTTGCTTTAAATGAATTGATTCTTCCAGGGCCTTTAAGAATGGAAGAGAGTAAATCAGCATCTGAGTTACCTGAGGTAAGCTGAATGCAATGCTCCCGGGCACCACTGACGGATGGGTCCTCAATGTAAATGTATACCTGTGGTTGGGAGAGGTCCTCACAACCACATGCCTAAAAGACAGAAACACAGTTCATACTCCATGTCAAAGGAAATAAAAGCATCAACTCCTATGTATGCGTTCATTTCCAACAACTGATGCTTGATGGATACCAGGTGGAAACATGGCAGAGTGTCTGAGGTCCTGCAGGAAGAGAATCACAAATTTCATTTCTAAAAACTGTCAGCAACTCAAAATGTTTTCCAGGTCTAAGGGGTATCTTGGTACAAGCACACATCAAGCAGAATCAGGACCAAGCTCAGGAGCGTACATACCATTCAAAATACAATTTCCAATTTACATTTTTAAAACTGAAGACAGAGATTTTGAATCTTTGATATTAAGTAAAAATTAGATGTAGTTCCTCTCCTGAGAATTATTTCAGATCTGTTTGTTTGTTTCTTTAGGTTTATTCATTCTGAGGGAGGAAAAGGGCAGAGAGAGAGTGAGAGAATCCCAAGCAGGCTCCATAATGTCAGAGCCTGAAATGGGGCTCAAACCCACCAACCATGAGTTCATAACCTGAGCTGAAACCAAGAACCAGATATTTACCCAACTGAGCCACCCAGGTGCCTCTACTTCACATCTTAAATGGAATAAAAGGAAGAGAACCAGGATATAACAATCCAAAAAAAGTTAGTTTTAGGACTAATCATTAAATCTCTGCAGGCTCTCTCAACAGGTGAAACAGTAACAATCTAAAAAATTAAAAAGATGGTAAAAATAACAAATTGTCACAAAATACATCAGCTTTCATATAGACATCAGTGTGTACTATTTCAAAGCATTTTTTGCTAATTTACTCTGCTCAGGAGTTAGCCATAAACAGATAATGCAGTCAGCTCATGATAACCTCCTACACTGAGAAACTGCAAAGGACTGTGTGTGTAATAAAACCTTTAAACTCTATTTTGCAACAGCATTATCTTTTTTAAAATCATCTTTTAGAATACTATGACTTTTTAAATATAAATGGTTAGTATTTCTATACACTAAAACACAAGTTCTTTATAGCTGGTATATTTCAAGTAAACTCCATCACAAATACAGTGAACGTCCAATATATGTAAGAAAATTCTATAAACAAATTCTCACACTGATTATCTATACCCCAGTTTATACAGAGAGAGTTCTGTGCTCAACTCTGCATCATAAATTTTTAGGACAAGAAACACTATTACTGCAATCATTCAGCCCATTACTCTGAAGATGAAAACTACAGATAATTGGCAATTCTACCTTTGTATAACTCATGTATTTTACAGATAGCTTCAAAAAAAGGGCTCAGTTAAAATCCTGCCTTGTTGTTCCTTATTTCCCTCATCTGCCTCTGGTAGGGCCTCTTTATCTCCGTACCTCTAGCAGCCTCAGAAGCATACGGATGACACCGAACTCGGTAGCAGGGTTTTAGAAGTTCTGGCAATGGATGATGTGAATTAGTTAAAATAAAGGACAACCAAAAAATACTTATAAAAAAATACTTTGTTGTGCATCTTCCAATTTTCATCTCTTAGATTATCATAGTAATAGTTATCAAAACAGCTAATAGTTATGGAGGCTTATTAATGTGCCAGGCACTATTCTAAATGTTTTATTTGTATAAGTCAGTCTTCACAACTTCCCTGAGGAAGATATTATCATCATCTCCATTTCACAGATTGGGACACAGAGGCCCAGAGATGACAGATAAGTTACCCACGGTCACCCAGTTTGCAAGTGGCAGAGGCAGAATCCAAACTCAGAAAACCTGACTGCAGAGCCAAAAACCTAATGACTATGCTACATATGATGCATATAACCAGTACATCTAGTTCTGCTAAGAAAGTTAATAAAAATAAAAGTTATATATAAAAAGCTATGTATGATTTTAAAAACATATTAATCAAAGTTTAACACAGTAAAGACTAAAATACAGGGGGATCTAGGTGGCTCAGTTGGTTAAGCGGCTGACTTCAGCTCAGGTCACGATCTCATGGTTCACAAGTTTAAGTCCTGCACTGGGCTCTGTGTTGACAATTCGAGCCTGGAGCCCCCTTTGGATTGGGGGTGTGTGTCTCTCTCTCTGCCCCTCCCCCCATCGCTCTCTATCTTTCAAAAAAAAAAAAGAATGTTAAAAAAAAAAAGATTAAAATACCTAACTCTCATTTTTTCCATTTTCTGACAGAGCAAGAGGAATAAAAAAATTACCTTCAAGTTTCCTAAAACATAAGCGCTCTCTAAAAGTTTCTAAAATACCACTTGGCAGGTTAGAAAAAAACAAAGTTAGATACTCACTGGCCAGGCTGGAAATCCTTTTCGTTCACAACTGCACAGTTGGTTAAAGATAATTCATCTGTAGGACATCTTGCAGCTTGCATACTCTATAAAAAGCAATGATTCGGAAAATAAAATTAAGTCATCTTTAATAACCTTAAAGAATAGTTTATGCCTACTGTCCTCTATTCCTCATCACCTGTAGTAAATACCTATTGTTTTTGAATCCCTGCATTCCTTCTTCTGTGATCACAGCAAACGCTTCCCTTGGGAAACTGTTCCTCCCCTACCGTATGCCTTTGTGGGCCTGCCAATCACAGCACACGTTCAACCGCAAAGAGTCCTATTCCACTCATGGATTTACACCAACATGTGTCAGAAGGACACTCTCCCCTGCCTACCCAGTGCATGGAGGACAAGTTTTTGCTCTAAAAGACAGTAAAACAGAGAAAGCAAAGATAACAGAGGCAAAGAAATAGACACCTTAAAACAAAGATCTGACAACCAAGTTCAAGTCCTTGAGACCAGTACTGCATTGGTTATGAACCAATAAAAAAAAATTTTTTTTTTTTTTACTCAAGCTCTTTTGATTTGGTTTTCCACCTCTTCGGATGAAAAGAAGTTTTAGTGATTCAAATGCAATGAAGTAAATTCAGTAAGTTTAATAAAGCGTATAATGAAACAATACCTTTTTATAAGAGATCCCAAGTGGCAGGAACCACATCTCCTATGGATTAAGAAAAGCCATCTTCTAAATATCTCCCAACAAAGATAATTGAAAGGCATAGTTTATTGAAAACAGTAAGTAATCTTTTTTGATCAACAGCGACTGGCAGAACATTCCTTCATATAATGCACTAAACCAATACCTCCTCCACCATCCCCTTGGGTTTCCTAGGTAGTGAAACATGACCCTGTAGTCATGACACGTAGTTTATGACTCAAGTGCACATTCTTCAAATCTCAAGCCAAAGCTGAGTCTTCTTAAATTTGTCTCCCAAATAAAAATGTATACAGCAAAATAAATTACCTTTTGCTTTGCTTCTGTTGTAACTAAAAGGCTAGTTTCAATACCGTTATCCAAATTGTTTAGAGCAGTGGTCCCTGCAGTGGGCTACGTGCACCAAAAGGATCTACAGATAATTCAAGTATCAAATTCAACTGCATTTAGACGCAGAGCTCTGAACAAGTGTATCACAAGATATTAAGACAAGATTTTAGAGAACAATTAGGCAGCAATTTGTTTTCTATATTTTCTAATAAAATAAAAATAAGAACATATTTTTCACCTTTAGTTCCTCTTTTTTATCTTTTCATATATACTTTACTATATATATAAACTATGAATATATCATTTATAAATAAATATGTATATATATTGGAGATACATGACCAAAAGATGTTTTCCTTATGGGATTCATAAAATATCTGGAAATCACTATATTTAGAACATGGGATAAATAAAGCCTGGGTCATAGGTTTGCTTTATGAATGAGACAGTATTTTTGCCCATGGTCAGTGTGAACAGCCATCTGAGAAAAGTGTACCAAACCTTTGTTTCCCACCCATCCCAGAGTCTCTCTTACCTATAAGCTTCTTCCTTTTATATTCTTCTCTCTCCCCTAATGCTGGGCCTTTTGAGTAGCTAAACTCCTACTTGTTTCAACAGTTCTCAGCTCAGACATTACTTTTTCTATAAAACCTTCCTAGACACCTTCCCCTCCCCATTAAACTGATACAATAAACTTCAAATAAAAGCATCTGACTGTATTTTCATTGTCTGTTTACATGTTTGCATTGCATACAAGACAGTAAGCTGCTCAAGGTCTCAGATCAGATCCTGCTTACATCTGTGGTTCCCCAGAGCTAGCACTGGGCTTGGTAAAGTGAGTGCTCAGCAAACATCTGCCGAATAAATGAACTTAGAGATCAATACAAATCTATCTAAATGCAGAATAAACAGTTCAAAGGACATGCATTCAAAGGATATTTCAAGGTTATTTAGGAAGTGATCTAATTTCAAGATTATTTAGGAAGTGATCTAACTTAAAGGGTCTAATAGTTCAAAATTGCACAGAACTGATATAGCCAAAG
Source organism: Proteles cristata cristata (assembly GCA_017311185.1). NCBI lineage: Eukaryota > Metazoa > Chordata > Mammalia > Carnivora > Hyaenidae > Proteles > Proteles cristata. The sequence continues at coordinate 362,418 of JAESUZ010004948.1, forward strand.
TAATACAAAATTTACAAGATGTTAACCATAGCATTTGTAAATATATTTAGCTGTCAAAGAGGTGGTGTCCTTCAAAAAAAAAAGTAAAAAACTCTGTGGAAGTCATCTGGCTGGCCAACTATAACAGATGCTGTGAGCAAAAGGCCTCCCTACTGGAATCTAGAAGCATCTGTGTTTTTATGATAAGCCAAGCAGGGTATCTCATTTTTCATCAAAATATAAATTCCTATAAATAGTAGCTATTTACTCGTCACAGTAATGCCAAGGGAAAATTCCACATTTTTTCTAACATTGACCTTGCCTCTAGGAAACAAATAAAAACTCAGCCACTACAGCTGTGCAGCTCTTATGAAATCAAAATACTACATGGATAGGGAATTTTATAGAAATTCAGTTATCTGAGTTACTAGAACATTTAACCATCTAAAGGGCTGTAAAATGTTTTCACTAATAATTGAAATGTAAAAAATGATTAACTCATTGCTACTTAAAAGAACAAAAATCTCAAATCCTTAATGGAAACCTTAGAAGTAATTATATCATTGCTTGAAAGCCTTTAAAGTGCAGAAAGAGGGGCGCCTGGGTGGCTCAGTCGGTTAAGCGCCTGACTTTGGCTCAGGTCATGATCTCACGGTTCGTGGGTTCAAGCCCCACATCGGGCTCTGTGCTGACAGCTAGCTCAGAGCCTGGAGCCTGTTTGATTCTGTATCTTCCTCTCTCTCTGACTCTCCCCTGCTCATGGTGTCTCTCTCTCAGAAATAAATAAAACATGAAAAGAAAGAAAGAAAGAAAGAAAGAAAGAAAGAAAGAAAGAAAGAAAGAAAGAAAGAAAGAAAGAGCAGACAGAGAATTTGCTTCTCTTCATCAAAAAAAATTGGGGGGATTTAACGAGGACTCCTCTAAGCAACATTATATAGTTTTCAAATTTAAATAGCATACTTTTGTTCAAAGGTCACTTAAAAAATCAGATTATTTAAATATAGGCTTTATTGTTTACCAAAGAATTTAATAGGGTAAAATAAACAGAAAAAAACAGCGTGGTACCTAACGAGAAGAGCTAATTACCAAATAAGTACCCCTTCCCCAACTAACTGCAACTCTCCTGAATCCACTGGTTCTTCTTTTGTGGTACTAGGGGCCTTGGTTACATCTCTCTAGAGTCACACAAATCCCCCACTGGAAAGGGAAGTAGGACAGAAAACACGAACTTAGCCAGTGGACTCAGCTGACAAAGTCTCACTCAACTACTTTTTGTTGGACAACCTTTGCTGAAAGATAACATTTTACAAACTGCACTGTTTAATAAAGTAACCACTAGACAAATATGGCTATTAAAATTAAAATTAAAAATTCAGTTCTTCAGTTGCATTAGCCACATTTTAAGTGCCACATGTGGCTCATAACTATCACAACCGAAAGTTTCATTGGACACTTATAGTCTAGAATAATGTGAGCAAGGGCATCAGTAATACCTGTCTTCAGGCCTATGGATTCACTCTGTGCTATAAACTCCTATAATAATAATAATTTCTGTTAAAATCTTGGAGTCACATGGGCCTGAAAGTGATGGGGTAGAAATCAATTAAACTAGTACATCCTATAGTTATCTCTCAAAGAGCCTGGAGGGATACTTTTATCTTATCCATTTCAGACCAATAACTATTCATATAAATTAACCTCCTGGCATCCCTTATACTGAAAAAGGAAAAAAAAAAGCAAGTTTCTATTTTGGTCTTTTTGGGAAACACCAAAGAAAAATGTAAACAGCTGACAACATTAAATACTGACAAAGACGTAATATAGTTTCCTATAAAGTTAATGTGACTCAGCACATCCATGCCTAGATTTTAGTCAAGAAAAATGGAAACATGCAGCCACATTTATTCACAGATATTCACAGCTTTATTCACAATAGCCAAAAAGTGGAAATAACACAAATGACTATCAACACATGATGAACAAACTGTGGTATATCCATATAATGGAATACTACCTAGCAATTACAAAGTAACTACAGATACATATGCAATAACAAGAGTAAACTTCAAAAACAATGATGCGTGAAATCAGCCAATACAAAATAAGAGTTCATCTTATATTGTGTAAAATTCATCTCATATTTGGATGAAATTCCAGGAGAGGCAAAATTAATCCAGAGTAATAACAACAAAAAAAAGATCCGTCAAGGCCTCCTGGGTGGCTCAGTCAGTTAAGCGTCCAACTCTTGATTTCGGTACAGGTCACGATCTTACCAGTTTGTGAGATCAAGCCCTGCATCAGGCTCTATACAAACAATGAGAAGCCTGCTTGGGATTCTCTCTCTTCCTCTCTCTCTCTCTCTCTGCCCCTGCCCACATTGTCTGTCTCTCTCTTTATCAAAATAAATAAACTTAAAAAAAATTTTTTAATCAATGGTTGCCTGAGTGAAATGGACAGCAAAGAACCATAAAGTAATTTTTTGAGATGACAGAAGTGTTTTATATCTTAATTGTGTTTTACTGTACACAGGTTATACCTCAATAAAGTTGAGAAATTATGTTCTGACTTTTCAATGGCTAGACAATCTCTAATAACTCCTATTGCAAAGACAGTATAAATGACCTTTGATAGAAAGTCAAAATAGGGTTTCTAAATCTACATAACAAAGACCCAGACCTTGACATCTGGTAGAGAGAATACTTAGGTCTGCACAACAGCCTCCATTCACTCCCTAACCAGTCCTCATCCCAGAGGTGGGAATTACAGAGAACTATGAGAATGGTCAGATCTACCTCTAAGAGGCCAGTCTAACGGCGCTGCCAGTACTGGCCTGCTAGACCTGGGCATAGGAAGTGAAAGACGAAGGGTAAAACCTACACCTCCTTCTTGCACAAATGTCCCATACTGGTCATCAGGTGGGCAATTCTTCCTCCTGAGAAGAATTAAGGATATTTTTCCCCTGTAATAATTCTTCCCTTAAGAGGCAAGGAAGTTTGAGGGGCGCCTGGGTGGCTTAGTCGGTTAAGCGTCCGACTTTCGCTTAGGTCATGATCTCGCGGTTCGTGGGTTCAAGCCCCACGTCGGGCTCTGTGCTGACTGCCAGCTCAGAGCCTGGAGCCTGTTTCAGTCTGTGACTCCCTCTCTCTGACCCTCCTGCTCACGCTGTCTCTCTCTCTTGCCTAGAAATAAATAAAAATATTAAAAAAAAAAAAAAAAAAAAGAGGCAAGGAAGTTTGAGCTAAAGTTCCACCCTTCCTATGGGCTGGGATGGAAAAGTGACCCAACAGGAAGAATTGCACACCCACCCACACAAATGTAACAATGAGAATTAAATGAGATAATCCTCATTTACTGCATGGAGTAAATACTTAATGAATCTTAGCTATTATTATAACTATCCTAGAGATACTCAGAAATAGAAAAAAAAAATCGCAGACACCTAACCCTAAATAAGTTGGATTGTGAAGCCAGAAGCAGGAGTGTGGTTTAAAGAATCTCAAGTACACAGCAATTCAAAAGTTCAAGGTACTTCTGTGTGTACTAACAAGGGAAAATGTCCACAATATAGTGCTAATTTTTTTAAAAAGAATATGTAGGGTAAGCTTTTTTTTTTTTAATAAGGAAAATACACACTAAATTGTTAACAGTAGTTACCACTGAGGAGAAGCTGGAAGGAATAAGGGAAACACTTTCACTTTCTACAATTCTAAACTATTTACAATAAATAATCCTTGTTGTAGGGAAATAATTTTAAATTTAGAAAATTTTTATGTACGAAATTGTTCTCCACAGTGTTACTTTAACAGTGATGAATTAGGGGCACTTGGGTGGTTCAGTCGGTTAAACGACCGACTCGGTTTGGGCTCAAGACATGATCTCACAGTTTCATGCATCCCAGTCCCACATTGGCTCAGTGCAGAGCCCCCCTGGGATTCTCTGTCTCCCTCTCTCTCTGGCCTTCCCTAGCTCACACTATCTCTCAAAATAAATAAATAAACTTAAAAAAAAAAAAACACGATGAATTAGAAGCATTGTAAAAATACTATTTCTAAGTAAAGACTACACAAATTACAACATACCCACTTAATTAAATATCATATAACCATCAAAAGCCTCATAACATAGAGGGTTTTATATCACAAGAATATGAAAAAATGTGTTTTACTTTACAGCTTGATTTTTTTTTTAAGTTTATTTATTTATTTTTGAGAGAGACAAAGACAGCATGAACGCAGGAGGGGCGGAGAGAGAGACTACCAAGCAGGCTCTGTGCTGGCAGCTCAGAGCCTGGTGCAGGGCTCCAATCCATAAACCGTGACTTCAGGACCTGAGCGGAAACCAAGAGTGTGACGCTTAACCACCTGAGCCATGTAGGCGCCACTATAGCTTGATTTCTTTTAACTATAGCAAATCGACTGACTGTAAACACATCAAAATATAAAAAACAATTTTGAATGGATAATGGAACTATAGGTGATTTCATTTCTTTCTATCCTTTCCACATTTTCCAATGTTAAAATATAGGTATCACTTTACTAACCAAATTAAAATTTTTGTTTTAAAGTTAAATGATGGCATTTCATTTTTTTTAATTTTTTTAATTTTTTTTAAATGTTTTTATTTATTTCTAGGAGAGAGAGAGACAGCGTGAGCAGGGGAGGGTCAGAGAGAGAGGGAGACACAGATTGAAACAGGCTCCAGGATCTGAGCTGGCAGTCAGCACAGAGCCCGATGCGGGGCTCGAACCCACGAACCACGAGATCATGACCTAAGCGAAAGTCGGACGCTTAACCGACTAAGCCACCCAGGCGCCCCATGGCATTTCATTTTAGACCTCTGTTTGCTTCAGTACACACAATTATGACCATGCACATTAGGAAAATAACTCCAAGGGTATACCTAATAAAGAGCATTGTTATTATTCATGACATATAAGACATTGAAAATTAAATCATGTTGGTCAAAGCTAATTTTCTTTTTGATACTAGTAGGACAAAAATTTTTGCAAATAAAGAAAAAGTACTTTGGGCAAACTCAGTAAGATGCTATAAAATGTGGTCTGAAACTCAGAGCCAGCCATTTAATAAATATATAAAGAGTTAATGGCCTATTTCTATTGAGCCAGCCAAGTGTCCCCCTTATGATTTTCTTAACATTTTTTTCTCCAGCTTAGGGTGCCTGCCTGGAAGGCTCGGGTCATGATCTTGCAGTTCGTGGGTTTGAGCCCCGTGTTGGGCTCTGTGCTGACAGCGTGGAGCCTGGAGACTGCTTCAGTTTCTGTGTCTCCCTTTCTCTCTGCCCCTCTACCCCTCAAAAAGAAATAAACATTTAAAAAAAATTTTTAACATTTTTTTCTCTAGCTTAATTGTTAAGAATGCAGTATAGAATACATCTGGCACACAAAATACATGTTATTCAACTGTTTATCAATAAGAATTCTGGTCAAAAGTAGACTATTAGTAATTAAGACTTGGGGGAATCAAAAATTATAAGTGGAATTTCAACTGCATGGGGAGTCAATGCCCCAAACTCTCATGGATCTTCAAAGGTCAACTGCATTTGACTCACTCTAGTTACCACTTTGTTTCTCACAAGAAAATTACTTTTCTTTAAATGATTTTTAATATGGTTCATTCTGAGTATCACATAAAGAGAAAAAATTCTAATTTTAAGATGAATAACCTGAAGATTGCATACTTTCATCCTAGAGGCACCTCCAATTTAATTCATGCATGTAATATAGTGCCATTTCATCAGTTTCAAGGATCACAACATTCCACTGTAACCTCAACCATGCTGGCACCCTGATCTTAGACTTTCAGCCTCCACTACTATGAAAAATAAATTTCTGTTGTTAATAAGTTACCCAGTCTCTGGCATTTTATTACAGCAATCTAAATAGAGGAAGACAATCTCATAGAACATACAATTCATCATTCTAAAGCATACACTTCAGTTTTTTAGTATATTCACTACGCTGTGCAATCATCACCACTACCTCCAGAACATTTCTGGCAAACTGTATACCTATTAGTAGTTAGTTCTAATTCTCCCCCTCTTTACCCTCTGATAATCACCAATTTACTGTCTCTATGGATTTGCCTATTCTGGACATTTTATATAGATTAAATCATACAATCTGTCATCTCTGTGTGACTGGCTTCTTTCACTTAGTGTAATGTTTTCAAGATCATCTATGTTGCAGCATATGACTATATTATGTTCCATTGTATGAATATACCACATTTGTTTATTTATTCATCAGCGAATGGACACTGGGTTATTTCCACTCTTTGGCTATTATGAATAATACTATGAACATCCATGTAACAAGTTTGTGTATAAACTTGTATTTTCAACTCACTTGGTTATATACCTAGGAGTAGAATCACTGTGTCATTCTGTTTAACTTTTTGAAGAACTGCCAAACTATTTACCATATTGGCTATAGCATTTAACATTCCTACCAGCAGTGGATAAGGGTACCGACTTCTCTGCACAAGCATCCACACTTCTTTTTTTTTTTAATATAGCCAATCTATAGTGTGAACTAGTATCTCTTTGTGGTTTTAATTTGCATTTCCCTAATGACTATTGTGTAGAACATCTCTTAATGTACTTATTGGTCTCTTGCATATCTTTTTCAGAGAGATGCCTATTTAACCACTTTGCCCACGTTTATTTTTTTTCCCCTTTGCCCATTTTAAATTATCTTTTTATTGTTGAGTTGTAAGAGTTCTTTATATATTCTGGATACTAGACCTTAGTCAGATACATGACTTGCAAATATTCTCTCCCATTCCATGGGTTGTCTTTCACTTTCTTGACAGTGTTCTTTGATGCATAAGAGTTTTAAATTTTGATGAACTCCAATTTATATTTTATGCCTTTGTCATATCTAAAAAACTCGCTGTTTAACCCAAAGTCATGTAGACTTTTACCAATGTTTCCTTCTAAGAATTTTATAGATTTAGGGGCGCCTGTGTGGCTCAGTCGGTTAAGCGTCCAACTTCGGCTCAGGTCATGATCTCACGGTTCGTGGGTTCAAGCCCCGCGTCGAGCTCTGTGCTGACAGCCAGCTCAGAGCCTGGAGCCTGCTTCAGATTCTGTGTCTTCCTCTCTCTCTGATCCTCCCCTGCTCATGCTGTCTCTCTCAGAAATAAAATAAAAATATATAAAGAAAAAAGAATTTTATAGATTTAGATCTTTGATCCATATTGAGTTCATTTTTGCATGCAGTGTGAGGTAGGGATCCAAATTCATTCTTTTGCATGTAGGTAGCCAGTTGTCCCAGCAACATTTGCTGAAAAACTATTCTTTCCCCATTGAATGGTCTTGGCCCTTTTTGAAAATCAATTGACCATGAATTTTTGTGTTTATTTCTGGACTCTCAATTCTATTTCATTGGTTTATATAACTATCCTTATACCACTGTCATATCATCTTGATTACTGAAGCTTTGTAACAGGTTTTGAAAACAAGTGTATGTCCTCCAACTTTGTTCTTCATTTTCAAAACTGTTGTGGATAAAATGGCTTTGCAACTCCATAAGAATTTTAGGACCAGCTTATCCATTTCTGGAAAAAAAAAAAGGCAATTGGAATTTTGATAAAGATTGCGTTCAATTTATAGATAAATTTGGAGAGTATTTCTATATTAACAATATTAAGTCTTCTAATCCATGAACACAAGAGGTCTTTCCATTTATTTAGATTTTTAATTTCTTTCAACGTGTTTGAGTTTAGCATACAAGTCTTGTACTTATTTGATTAAAGTTACTCATAAGTACTATATTCTTTTTGATGCTATTGTAAATTGTTTTCTCATTTTCAGATTGTTCATTGCTAGTGTATAGAAATGCAAGTGATTTTGTATATTGATCTTGTATCCTGCTATGTTGCTGGATTTATTTTTTATAAATTCTTTAGGGTTTTCTATATATAAGAGTATGTCATTTTCAAATAGAGATAATTTTTCTTCTTCTTTTCCATTCTTTTTTTTTTCTTTTCCTTGCTTAACTGCCTACCTAGAACCTCCAATTTAGTGTTGACCGTATGTGGTAAGCACAGACATCCTTATCTTGTTCCCGATCCTAAAGGGAAAGCTCTCAGTGTTCACCAGTAAGTACAACGTTAGCTGTGAATTACTCTGTTAGTTGATTCTGGCTTGTTGAAGTGACTTACAGAGTGCCAACTCAAGGTTGTTCTGTGAATCTAACAAGATCTGTGAAGGTGTTTTCAAAACTGTAAAATACCATTTAGTTTAAGATACACTTACTCAGTAACTTAGTGCTCTTACTCTAAAAAGTTATCTCTAAATGTTAAAGAAATAAAAACAATGTTTGTGAAGCTCTTTTTAATTCCCAACATCCTGATGGAAGTTGAGCACCTATGTTCTTTTGAAGGGTGAAGAGGAAGAGAAGAAGCTAGAGAAGGAATCAGAACAAAACTAAGAGGCTGAAAGCCTCCCCCCAGTCCCAACCCCTAAATTTTGTACCCATGGACTCTTCACTTAGCACAACACAGGGCATTCAGGAAAGCAGGAGGTAGAGATGTAAGACAGGCAGGATGTAAGAGGCAGCATGGTACACAGAAAAGAACACAAGATTTAGTGGAAAAAATTGCTGTGATTCCAGTTGTTCAGAAAAAAAAGAAAAAAAAATATGACACCTAAAAGAAGTTTAGATATAATAAACTTCACATCTTCAAAGCTACACAATCTAGTGACTTACATCTATAAATCCACTCTATATTTATCTAAATTGCTGATGTTAATCTGAGTCACTATAATTAATAATGTTAGTAATTCATGATGTATGTGCTTATAATATTAAGAAGTTTCTCTTTTAAAAAAAAGCAGCTTGATAATAAATATAAGCACAATATATTGGTATTATTTATATTTTTACTATTTATAAATAATTGAGTAAAAACTTGGCTGTTGGAAAGCAAAAAGGGATTACAACCCTATTTCTGTTCAATGGAATGAATATTTAATGAATATCTATAACATCCCAGACACTGTGCTAATGAAGCCGCGACTAACTTTTATTTTTTTGAATGCTTAATAAGAAAAAAATATTGGTTATTATTTATTTTTGAGAGAGAGAGAGTGCAAGCTGGGGAGGGACAGAGAGAGGTGGACAGAGGATCAAAAGCAGGCTCTGTGCTGACAGCACCAAGCCTAATGCGGGACTTGAACTCCCGAATCAAGAGATTGTGACCTGGACAGAAGTCAGACACTCAACTGACTGAGCTACCCAGGTGCCTCAATAAGAAAAAAAAAATATTTATAAAATATACATATGACATAAACACCATGAAACAAACACCATGTACCCACCACCTAGTTTAAGAAAAAGAACATTAGCATTTTTTAAAATCAGCTTTTATTGAGGAAAAACATACCTACAGAAAAGTACATACATTAAAGGGTTTGGCTCTGTGAATTTCTAAAATGAAAACACAGTGAGGGTATTTACACCCAGTTCAAGAAAGAGAACATTCCCAGCTTCCCATATTACCGCACCACTAGCCCTTCACCTCCAACTACAGATAACCAATATCTTGTTTTTCTCACCAGAGATAATCAGTTTTGCCTATTTTTGAAACTTTAGATAAATGGAATCATACAGCACAATTTTGTGTCTGACTTCTATCCCTCAATATTATGATTGTGAGACTCATCTGTGCTCCTGTATGTAACACTAGTTCATTAATTTTCTTTGCTGTTTATGGTATACAATTACATGAATATGCCACCATTATGGATCCATTTGAGTTGTCTCCAGTTCTGAATCATTAATACTGCTGCTATTAACATGTTTATGCATGTCTTTTGAATAATATTATATACAAGTTTCTATTGGACATACACCCACACACAGTGTCCAGTAGAATTGCTGGGTCATAGCATATACATATACGTTCAACTTTAGGGAATTTTGCCTAATGTGTACAACACGGTGTTTTGATATAATTTTAATGACTAATCAAGCTAATTAACATATCCAGCACCTTACATAGTTACCATTTTCTGTGTGTGTGGTTAGGAACAGCTTAAGATCTATTCCCCTAATAAATTTCAGTATATCATTATTAACTAGAGTCACCATGCTAACTAGCATTTTAAATTGTTTCTATGGGAAGGTCACTCAGAATACCAAATTCACCATACTACAGGAAATAACTATGCTTTCTTAAATGTTTAAAAATTGGATACAGATGAAGGTATTAAAGGGAAGACAATAACCCTTGTTATTCAAAATAACAAAGTTGAATATAGATTTGGAAAGAAATATGGGAAAAATATCTTCAGCAATTTATTTAAGAAACTAAACTGAATAGCTCAAATGCCAGATCAATAGGGTTGGTGTTTTTTGTTTTTTGTTTTACATTTTATTCATTTTTGAGAGAGAGAGAACAGGGGAGAAAGGGCAGAGAAAGAGAAAAGGATTGGAAGCAGGCTCAATGTGTACAGCAGCGACCCCAAAGTGGGGCTCGAACTCCCAAACAGTGAGATCATGACCTGAGCTGAAGTAGGATGCTCAACCGACTGGAGTCACCCAGGCGCCCCCAAGTCCATGATTCTTCGGCATACACCAGAATCACCTGGAGAATGTATTAAAGGAGATTGCAGGGGCCCCACCAGCAGTTTCTAAATTTCGGCCTGGGGATGGGCCTGAGAATTTGCATTTCTGACAAGTTCTCAGGTGATACTGATTTGCTGCTCTGCAGATTCCACTTTGAGAATCATTGTATTAAATAAGGAGAAATGAACTTTGTAAAAACAGAAATACTGGCAGGTTCATATCTTCCTACAATAGAAGAGAAAATGCAAAAAAGAGGCCTCAATAACGCTCTTAGGCCATTTCATCACTTAACTTGATAAATAAAGCTAAGTTTATTTTGCTGCTCGATAAGTAGTAAACTGATTGGAAGGCTCAATATACAAAAAAACAGTAACCAGACTCAATATCAGCAACATGGAGAAAAAAGGCTAGCATGAAGTCCAGTAACTGTTTAAAGTTAGATCTATGCCGCAGTTTTAATGAGCTGATAGCCTGGCAGAGAATCTAAAATTAGAATTCAAACTACACTGTCCAAAATGACAACTTATTAAAGTATTCAGAAACAAATGTTCATTCATTCACTCAACAATCATTGACGGAGTAATACCTCTGCATGAAGCTCTGCTCCAAACGTTGGGTACCAAGTCTCCTATCATCTCACAAAATGTTGTCAATATTATTCTCTAGGAGAAAAGTAATCAGAATAACTAAATTTTTTTAATTCTCCCACACTGATGTTCTTTGGAAGACCCAGAAGTAGTGATAATTGCTATTTTCCTCGCTTGTCAACCAAGAAAATATTTGTTCATATGCGTATAACACTAAAACACGTCACAATATTTAAAAATCCACCAGCAAAATACTCTTTATTATTTAAGGATTTTAAAAATAAGTGAACGTTGGATTTAAAAAATGACAGCTTTTTTCTTACTTTAATAATTTTCCCATTTTCTCCATTACCAAAGATCTATATGACTAGTGCAAAACACGTAACAACTTTAGCACTTCGTTCTGAATTTAGCAAAGGACCAAAATACCCTGCATTACTCATAAACAGCTGATGCTAATTCATTTGGTATTAAATCTATAGAGCACAATGTGTTAGCACTTTTTGGTTTCATGTCAAAAAAAAGAAAGAAAGAAAGAAAGATGGGAAAATCAGCTTCCTTGAGCAATTCAGCTGAATTTTCTTTAAACAGTCTTTGTACCTGCCCTTGTAAAATATAAGAAAAAACTGTAAGTCAAAATCAATAGCAATAGACAAAAATAAATTTAAATTTAAAGATATTTTTTAAAAGAGGAAAGATTACTTTCATATGGAAAAGGGCCAACAAATGTCAAATAAAGAAAATGAGGGGGCAAGAATAATTTTAGCATATAGAAAGAATAATTTTAAAGCTATCATATAATATATAATATTAAATAATAGATTTATAATAAAACATATAATCTGACGTATTTAATATAATATTAAAGCTATTTTCATTAACATGCTGAAACTATGTACATATACGCAAACAGAATATAAACCAAAATATAGAGTCCAGACTTAGAGTGGGCATAAAACACAGCACTAGAAGTCAGTGAAAAAAAAGGGTGGATTCAATAAATGATATTAAGACAAGTGACTATACATACGGAAAAGATAAAATTAGCTTCCCAATTCACAGTAAACACAAAAACAAATTCCAGATGAATTAAATACCAAAACGTAAAGCACAAAAACGTAAACCTTTTAGAAGAAAATATTCAAGGTAGGTAAAGATTTCTTTTAAAACACACAAACGTAACAATCATAAAGGTAAAAAAAAGTAGGTATTTATAGCTAGCTACAATGAAGTTTATTTTTGAGAGACAGAGAGAGTGAGCTGGGTAGGGGCGGAGAGAGAGGGAGACAGAGAATCTGAGCAGGCTCCACTCTGACAGCTGAGAGCCCAATGTCAGGGCAGAGCCCAAAAACCATGAGATCATGACCTGAGGTGAAGTCGGACACTTAACCAACTGAGCCATTCAGGTGTCTTAGCTGGCTATAATGAAAATTTAAATCTAAAACTTTATGGGGCGCCTGAGTGGCTCGGTTGGTAAAGCGACTGACTCTAGATACCAGCTCAGGTCGTGATCTCGTGGTTGTGAAATCAATACCATGTCAGGCTCTGAGCTGAGCTTGGAGCAACTGTTTGGGATTCTCTCTCCACACCTCCCCTCCTCGTGCTCACTTGTGCACATGTGTGCACATACTCTCTCAAAATAAACACACATACATACATACATAAAAAGTAAATAAATACATAAATAAAACTATAAACATGAAAAGATTATCACTGTCTGGGAGAAGCTATTTCCAACTAAATACATTCAAGGGGCATCTGAGTGACTCAGTTAAGCTTCTGACTTTGGCCAAGGTCATGATCTCGGGGTTCCTGGGTTAGAGCCCACCCATCAGGCTCTCTACTGTCAGCCCAAAGCTTGCTTGGGATCCTGTCTCCCTCTTTCCCTGCCCCTCCCCCACTCATGCAAGCTTGCATGCTCTCTCTCTCAAAAATAAATGTTTAAAAAAAATAAAGAGGAGTGTCTGGGTGGCTCAGTCGGTTAAGCCTCCAACTTTGGCCCAGGTCACGATGCCATAGTGTGTGAGTTCGAGCACCACGACGGGCTCTGTGCTGATAGCCCAGGGCCCGGAGCCTGCTTCAGATTCTGTGTCTCCCTCTCTCTCTCTGCCTCTTCCTCTCTCTCTCTCTCAAAAATAAACAAACATTTAAGAAAATTAGATCCCAAAGCATAACTTACTCCCTACAAAAGGAAAACTCTACAAGTCATTTTTTTTTTAAATGCTAATAGCCCAACAGTAAAAAGGGGCAAAGGATATATACAAAGGATATTCACAAAAGAGGAAATCCCAATGACCAATATGAAAGTGCTCAATCTCACTAGTCATTAGGGGAAAAAATGCAAATAAGATTGCTTACAGCCATCATACGGTAAAAACTAAGATGTATGCAATGTTAAGCGCTGGACAGGACGTGACTGGCAGGCGCTCGCAGACCGCTGGCAAGGCTGCGAGCTGGTATAATTAGGTAAAGACCAAGGTAACTCATCACCCCGCAATCCTCCACAGCAATGTCCCTGTCTGCAGACAAATATCCTAAGGAAGCTCTCATATATGTATGTAAGGAGACATATAAAAGAATGTGCACTGCAGAAAAAATAAAATTAGAAGCCACTTAAATTATCCTCAGATAAGAAAACAGATAATTGTGGTATATTCACAAAATAGAATGCTACACCGGAAACAGAATATATGTTGGCTCTCTATATACCAACATGACTAAATTTCAAATGCCATTTAAAATTTTTAAAATGCAGGTTGCAGAAGGATACAGTATGACACCATTATATATATATTTTAAAACACACAAAACAACACATTACTTATGGGCATGAGCATACATAAATGTGAACAGAAAGGATCTATACCAACTTTAGGATAGTGGTTATTTCTGGGAAAGGTTAGTGGAATCATAAGGAGATACAAAAGGGATTCAATTCAATCTGCAATGTTTTATTTCTAAAAATCCAAGCCCTGGAACAAATATGTTAGCACTTAAAGCTGGATGGTGAGCATATGGATATATATGTTATTTGCTGTTTTTTTTCAGCAGGCTTGAAATCTCTTAAAGTGTATATAACTTATACTCATTTAAGTCCACAGAACTTCTAGAAATAGTTATAGCCATGCAAAGAATATTTAGTTTCCATCATAAAAATAGTTGGAAATTATAAGATTAAATCACTAGGAAACTGAAGGTAGTATAATGTAGACCTCAGAACCCATTCAAGGGTATTAATATTGAAGTATGAAAAAGGATCTCATTAAGATATTTTTACTGATATGCCTGGCTGGCTCAATCAGTAGAACAAATCACTATTGATCTCAGGGTTGTGAGTTCAAGCCTCACACTGGGTGTAGAGATTACTTAAATAAATAAATCTTTAAAAAAAATAAAAAGTCGCTTGAGAGACAGAGAGAGATTTTTGCCTAAGATATCATACCCAGAGTATGGATCCTTAAGAACTGCATTGTAGTAAGTGTCTAGTGCATTGTCAATGCAGAGGTTTGCAAGGGTTCACTGTTCTGCCAATTCAAGAATTTCCAACAGTACAATAATACACTTTCACCTTATACCTCTGCACCTTCATTTAAATACTTGAAAACATACAACCATTTTAGGCATAAATTCCCCTGGTTTTAAAAAGTTATTTTATGGCAAAAAGAGTTCATTTTTATTTTCTAAAATCTATGGCATTTGAAGATCCTTTCAAAAATATCCAGGAAAGTAACAAAAAACAATAACTACTGCATATAAGGTTGCAGAAAGTTGATACGCTTTGGATAGCAAGACTTGGATTTAGGAAAAGACTACAAAGCATTCCGCATTATTTGTTTTGAAGTGTGGTATTGCATATAAGCTATCCCCAACTTACAGCACGTAGTCCAAAACTACCTGAAGGTTATTTGGTAAAGATGTCGTTTACTCACAAAATGTTATAAATGGCTACATTTCCAGACTCGGCTACAAAAATTTCATCAATATAATAACTGATATGAAACACATTAGCTTGCCCTCATCAAAACCTGGTATTAGGTAAATTTTACCTCTAACATCTTTCTACACCTCTTTCAATTCCTAAGACAGCTCTCTCCCTTAGATTCCTATTTAACATCACCTTACTCCTATTTCTTCACAACAAATTACCTCAACTAGGTGTAAGAATTTATGAAGTGATCCATTGGTTTTCTTTGCATGAATGCATGGATATTTCTAGAATGGGACTACGGAATCTCCAGCAAGTGACATTTCTGGCAATTTTAAAAGGCAGAGTACAAAAAGTTCAGGCAATGTGGTAAGCCTTTCTTCTTTTCTTTTCAGTAAGTAGGTGGTGGTGACAGTGTAAGAGGCCCAGAAGGTAACACCATTTGAGTAACTTTACTGAGGAGCCTCTCCCGACTCAGAGTCAGCTCTCCTAAGCGATTAAGGCTGAATTTCAGATCCTTCTTTTCCTCTACTTCTGATTCCATGATTCCAAACAAGCTGTAGTGTAAAGGTTCTGACAGGCAGTGTGGGCCTGAGGCAGTGGTAGCCATCTGTATGCGGTCATTTATAAATAGAACTCTGTATTTAATGTCAGTAATAAGAATTAGAACTGTAGAATCTGCTTCATTACTAGCAAACATTTAATACTTATTGCCTAATTGAATCTTTTGGAAGAGCCAAAGGTAACCAAGTTTAAATCAATTCATCATTATAAAATGTATCCAACTTACAATACCATATTTTTTCATATAGTAAATAAACTAAAAGTCAAAAATTTTCTTCTAAGTTCTTTGTCTTTCAAAACTTTCATTATTATTATTATTATTATTATTATTATTATTTTAGCAATCTCTACACCCAACCTGGGGTTTGAATTTACAGTCCCGAGATCAAGAGTCACACACTCCACCGACTGAGTCAGCCAGGCGCCCCAATGTTCTTTGCTTTTCAGATTAGCAGCTTCAAGATATTTTAGGATTAATCAAGTTCTAATGACCTAGATGCTGCATACTGAATAACATCACACATTTCATTCTTCAGCCAATTTCCAAACTAAACATGATGCTGCCCTTTTCTGACCAAAAAAGCCAAGGACAAGATACACAAGTTACTAATGCTACCAACAGCAACAATCAGTGATACAACAACACAGCAACAAAAACCACCTTCAATTACAAAGTGAATATAAATGCCATTTACAAAATGTCAGAATGCCAAAATTACACTAACCAAAAGCAATAATTCAAAATAGGTTTTCACCCCTAAAATAGAAATTCAGAACCCATTTTAAAAGTATTACAACAAGGCTAACTCTATTTGCTCAACATCAATACAGTTACTAGGAAATTATGATTATCACAGGATAGACAACAGAGATAGGCCAAAGATAGATAGGCCAATCAGATTTTCCAAAAGATAGAAGGTAGTTTTTGAAAATGAAACTTTGGCAGCAACCTCCAGAAGTTCTAGCTAAGGTAAATCTACCTGGTGAAGCAGGGAATAGTAACAGGGCTGAATTTATACCTTGAACCTACTTGTTGTGAGCCTGGAAAATTACTGAGCCTCTCTCTCTGAGTAACACAATATTAATAGTACCTAGCTTGCAGGGTGATTTTGTCAGAATTAAATGAGATACGTTTGTAATCAAGTGATGGTACCCAAAGTATAAAGATCTGTATCAGCCTAAAGGAAAGTCTCTAACAGCATGCTCAATGCTATTTCTGACTCATCTTAATTCTCCTTTTTAATAATGGCTTGAATGTAGACACAGAAGTCATGATTTTAAACCTACAGGAGAAAACAAAACTGACAGACAGAGCTGGGTTATGTAACATAAAAGAATCAAGAATCAAGAAGACTTGAACAAGAAGTAGGTAGGCCCTGACCTTTAAAAAAAAAAGAGAATTGTAAAGGGGATACATATGAGGTTTTATACTTGGGTTCAATAAACCAATTGCATGATTTGTACCTAGAATGTACCTAGAATGTACCTAGAATGGGGTGGGGAGCCAATTTTAAAATAACACAAGAGTTTTAACCAACTGCAAGCTCATTATGAGCCAAGAGTGTGATTTACTGCAGAAAAAAAGCAAATACAGGGTGCTTGGGTGGCTCAGTTGGTTAAGCGTCCGACTTTGGCTTAGGTCATGATCTCGCGGTACGTGAGTTTGAGCTCCACATCAGCTCTGTGCAGACAGCGCAAAGCCTGGAACCTGCTTCGAATTCTGTGTCTCCCTCTCTCTCTACCCCTCGCCTGCTCACACTCTGTCTCTCTCTCTCTCTCTCCTTCAAAAATAAATAAACATTTTTTAAAAAGCGAATACAATTTTACCCTATATTAATAACACTAGTGTCCAGCTCAGGAGAGTAATAAGAGTTCAGCATATAGTGAAGAATAATCACTGTGTTACATTTTAGAAGAAACACTGGTAAAACATGTCCAGAGGAATGTAACCTAAATGATGAAAGGTTTGGAATACAGAATGTTTGAGAAATTGGGGATGTTTAATTTGAAAAAGAGAAAATCTGAGATAATATGTAACATGTTTTCAAATATCTGAGGAGCTGTCACATGGAAAATGAATTATTTTCTTTAGCTCTATGTAGCTCTAAAAAGCAGAAATCATATCTACCTAAAAATTACATGGAACTCCATACAAAAAAGACCTCTAACATGACACTAAAATGGGCTGGCTTTAATGGTGATGCACCCTCTATTGCTAGAATATTCAAACAGAGATTAGATTAGAATCATTATTTGTTTATTTATTTATTTTGCAGAGAGAGAGAGAGAGAGAGAGAGAGAGCGTGCACATGCGTGCAAAGGGGTGGCAGGAAGGGCCAGAGAGAGAAAGGGAGAGAGAGAATCCCACGCAGGATCCCTGCTGTAAGTCTGGAGCTCCAAATGGGGCTCAAACTCACAAAGCCTGAGATCCTGACCTGAGCCAAAACCAAGAGTTCAGACACCAGACTGAGCCATCCAGGCTAGATGAGATTCGTTTTAAAATTTTTTAACATTTATTTATTTATGAGTCAGAGAGTGAACAGGGGAAGGGCAGAAAGAGGGAGACACAGAATCTGAAGCAGGCTCTAGGCTCTGAGCTGTCAGTACAGAGCCCGATGCAGGGCTCAAACACACGAACCGTGAGATTATGACCTGAGCTGAAGTCATAGGCTTAACCAACTGAGCCACCCAGGTGCCCCTAGTTTCTACCGTAAACAAAAATGTATTGAGCATCTAGGTGCCAGTGTGCAAAGCACAGATGATTCTAATGCGTAAAAAACTAACATGGTCTCTTCTTTCATGGAAGATAAACAGTAAAGGCAAATAATCACATCAATAAATTTAAAATGACAAACCGCTGAGGTGACTGGGTGGCTCAGTAGGTTAAGCGTCCAACTTCGGCTAAGGCATAATCTCATGGTTCTCAGGTCTGAGCCCTGCATCTGCCTCTGTGCTGACAGCCTGGAGCCTGGAGCCTGCTTCAGATTCTGTGTCTCCCTCTCTCTGCCCCTCCCCCGCTTATTCTCTCCCTCCCTCTCTCTTTCTCTCTCTCTCAAAAAATAAACACTAAAAAAATTTTTAAATCACAGTAAAATCTCTAAAGAAACTAATACAGTTTTCAAGAGCATGGAACAGAGGATCCTGACTTCTGTGGGACCAGAACACGCTTCTCTTGAGTAGATGCGTGATCTATGAGTAGGAGGTAAATGATTGGGAACAGAACATTACAAAGGAAACAGCACATGCAAAGACCTTGTGGTATGAAAAACTACTAAAGTTCAAGGAATTGAATGGCTTATATAACCTGAACATAGAGAGTAAGAGAATGAGTAGAGAGAGGCAGGAGTGGAACCATAAAGGGCCTTAAAGGCCCAGTTCGGATTTGATGTTCTCCCAAAAGTAGCTCGATGCTAATGACGTAGGGGTTTAAGCAGCAACAGGCATGAGAGGAAACAATCAATGCGGAAAATGCTGTAAAGAGACCTCTAGCGAGCTTCCCAAAGTAGTCCAGACCACAAATGATGGTAGTTAGGGAAAATGAGGTAGAAATGACGATGCAGAGAGGACAGATTGAAGAGATTTTTAGGATGTTAAAATGACGAAACCCACATGACCATTCCAGTGGGTTATTTGGCTACAGTTTAAAGCAGCAATGCCCAAGCCAAATTCTTTGGCCCTAATAATACCCTTTTTTGTAAGGAGCAGGAGGGAGGGGGCGTCGTTGGGGAACAGAACTCTGATGAATTTTATAGGGGGGCAAAGGACGTGGGGAGAGAGAAGAGGTATGAAGGATGACCGCGACCACCACCACCCCCCCCCCCCCACCCCACGCTGGTTTCCAGCCTATATGCACATGGACAGTAGTGCCATTCACTGAAATAGAAAACAGAGAAAGTACTAATTAGGCGGGTTTAGATTTGAACAGTAGACTTTGAGGTGCCTCGGTTTTAAATACACAGTCTGACATATTGATCTGGAACTTCAAGGATAAGTCTGGACTGGGAGTAAATACTGAGAATCCTGGGCAGATAGATGGTACTTGAGGCTGTAGGCTTCAAGAGGATGCCTGAAGAGAAAACAGAGTGACAAGAAAGCCCTGAGTAATGTCTGCATTGGCTAACAGGGTAGAGGAGGGTGAGTCTGCAAAAGAGAGGGGTAAAAACAGGCGCAAAGGCTGTAGAGAAGCCCCGGAAGAGTGTTTTCCATGAAGGAGCAATGGTCAATGACGCAAACGCTGTGGAGACATCCAGTCGGACAAAGAATGGAACATGTCAATTAAGTGTAGGGTCACGTTTCTGTAGAATGATAGGCCAGAAATCAGACTGCAGTGGGCGGGGTTGAGGGGTAAGGGGGGTAAACAAATGGGAGACAATAAATGTACACAACTCTATCAAAATTTCTGACTGAAAAGTGGGAAGAGAAAATGGGACAGCTGTGCGGGTGGAGGGTTTGTCTTGGCGGGAGAAGCTTCCACACGTGAAGAGGAAACAGGTGAATACACAGGAGTGGGGTTCCTTCCGTGGGAAAAGAGCATCTGAAGCATGGGTGGAGGTAACCATAGATAAAAGAAGAGGCTCCGTCGGGAGGGGGTCGGGGAGGGAAGGAAGAGAAAGAGGTCAACTTAAATGACCTTTAAGGTCTCTTCTCCTCCATAATCTCATGACTGACAATTTCTTTCAGATAGGACATTTGCATGCATGCATAGATATATGCAAACTTGTTCAAATATTCCAATATTCCAGTATAAATCAATGCCCAAGCACATCCTTATCCCCAATGACGCATTGTCCCCAGGTTTATGACCAGTGTAATCTCTGGGCAGGATCCATCCTCAAAGGGTTTTTAGCTCGACGCACACTGCAGTGTAGACTGTACCAGCCCGATCTCCCTTTGCCAAACCTATACTACACCGCGATCCTCAGAAGCTAAAGGAGGAAGTAAAATTTAAAACCCTGAAACTACCACATATGCGGCTGCATTCAGAGCGACTGTCATTCATAAACACAAAACGCGACTCCCCAAATGCATCTCCATTCCAAGCTGAAGACATTCCTGTCTGACCCGACAGTGACAGGTCCCCTAGAGAGCTGGGGTTTCACTAAAAGTCACTTGAGTCCCCACCTTTCCCAAGACAAGTCACTCTGAAGAAGCAGAAACGGGGTCCCTAATGATCCTTCCCAAAGCCCTCGCCCCAATGCAGCAGACGGATCCCCCGCAGTTATTTCAGCGGCTGCATCTACTAAGCCCTCGAGTGTGGAGAACCCTAGAGCCGGTCCGGACGGGGCTGGGACCACAATCCCGGCTGCCTTGGGGAGGCGGTAACAAGCCCCAAGGGATGGAAAGGGGGATCAAGGGAGACCCAGGAGGCGCGGGTGGGTGGTGAGGGGTCACCTCCCTAGAGCTTCCTCAGGGGGATGGAGTTCAGGAGGGCTTAATCCCTGCCACCGCTCCCCTTCTCACCCTCATTCTCCGGCTTGCCGCCCCTCCGACTCCCCCATTCGCTCGGACTCACTCCCCACCCTGGAGCCATCTGGACTTCGGAGTGCCCGCGAGCCCGGCACCCCTGCCTCGAGCCGTGGCCCGGGCCGGCACTTACCCGGCCGCCATCTTCGCGGACGTCGGCTCGGCGGCTGCGGCTGGCTGCTTAGTAAAGCCCGCCCCGCCGCGCGCGCGCGCGCCGCCGCCCGCCTCGCGCAGGCCCGCAGCCGTCTTACGACCGCGCGCGCACCCGGCCACGTCCCTGGCGCCCCGCCCCGCAGGGCGCGCGCGGGCTCGACGGCCGCCTAGCGAGGGCGGGGAGGTGACGCCATCTTAGGCGGCAGCCGTGGGTGCAGTGACTCCGTGTTTCTTTCGAGGACCTGTCGCTCTCCGATGTCTCAACGGCTTCTTTTGCGAATCTTGTCCCATCTGGCCGTTTGTGCCGCAAGGCCTTTGATGCTTTAATGAGTTAGCCTTGTTTCTCTTTGCCCGCTGCCGCTTGCGCAGTAATGGCCTGTCTGCGTCCAGATCCCCTGAAATGGGTAAATGTGCCTGAGAGCTCTCGGCGCGGGTACAGTTGGTTCTGAATTCAAGTTCTGTGTTAATTCAAGCTTTTCTCTGTAGGCGAGCTCGTTTACCTAGTGCCTGGAAATTATCAGCGTTGGACTTTATACTTAGCTGATGTGTCGCCTGGAAAACAGTAATTTCATCAAATTAGAAAGTGAATTGTGATTATTTCTATAACTTTATGGTCTTTTTAATTTAACGATTAAGTATATTTATCTATAAAGGTAAGGTTTTAACAATTTTTGTCATTCCCCAGGGTTGTTTCATTTTACACTGTAGGTAGATTTTGAATGAAGTGTGCCCTAAATTCTTAATTTTTTTCACCTCAATATACCTACTATAGCATTTCCTCGCTGGAATCTCAGAATAGAGGATAATAGGGGCTCCTGGTCGGCTTTGCTGGTAGAGTGACTCTTGATCTCAAAGTTGTGAGTTCGGGCCCCACATTGAGCATGGAACCTACTCAAAAAGAATTCTTTAAAAAAGAATGGAGAATAAAAAGAGAATAAATGATAGTAACAGCAGCAGCACCCCGCAAGGTTGAGATTCTGCCTAACGGTTTCCTTGATGCTTTTATTGCCCCTGCCCTACTAGCTTAAATTTTCTCTATATTTACACAAGACACAGAAAAACAACAGGATTTGTTATCTTTCATTTCTCACAGATGATTAAGAAAAAAAATAGTTTTTCCAACATGAGCAAAGGAAAAGAATTTGAAGAGCTGGGCATGCTTAGTGGTTTAGAATTGAGAATAAAAATCTTTTTAAGTGGCCTGAAGGCAGGACAGGGACAGAAGTAAAAAAATCGGGGCGGTTTTATAAACTCTCACACTGTAGGTGAGAATCATACTGCATTATTGAACAAATCAGATGTTAATTAAATCATCAGTCGGTCAGAGTTTATCTGGGAAGACAGAACTAGTTAAATTCTCATCTATTAACTTGCAAAAACTACAAAAATTTTAGAATGAACTGGGGAGCCTGGAGGCATAGGTTCTTAGCCCTGTTCTTTGCCAACTCACTTGACAAATCCCTTAACCTCTCTGAGCCCGTTTCCTTATTCTCTCACAAAGTAAGGGGTACAATTAGATGAGCTTAATGGCTGCATCTTAACATTTTTTTGATACTTTGAATTTGTCTCTCTGAATCAAAAAGATTTACCAAACGGATCCAGAAGATGACATTGGTTCTCAGTCCAATGACCTCATGTTATTTTCAAGGCCAGAGAGTAATGCAAATGTATTTATACCACTGGTTTGTTACTAAGTAAAATAGATTTGCAAGGGAAAATATCTTTAATCTGTCCAACAAGGAGGAATACTTTCCACTTAGGAAAGATAAGCCTCCTGGTTGAGTTCCAGTGTGTCTGCTTAGAGCATGTATACCCATGATAAGCAGTTCTATGTAGCATCTCACAAGTGGCATATACTCAGCAGAATCATGTACACAGTCCTGCAGGTAGGTGTACCAAAGAAGCTATAGATAGCCATGAACTCTTGCCCTTAAGGTGCTTAGTATCCAGCTGGAACAGAAGGATTCTGAGACATTGCTTCAGGCTGTCACAGTGTCTGTGCAGATTCCTGTCTGTGCCTTGCACAGATATTCAAGGTTATCTTATAGTGGAGCTGATTCTGCATCACCGTTGAGCAATTCTTACAGAGATAGTCAATAGACAACGAATATTTTGCTGCCCCAAATCCATGTCTCTCTTTCCTGGTCACGGTTGCTCCAGCTCATGCAGCTTGGAACCAATGTCAGACAAAGTGCCCTGCCATCCCCTGGCCCAGGAGGGAGCATAGAACTCAAGCTGGATCAAGCAGATGCTCTCTCTCTCCTCAGTGACTATCCTGAAGAAGAAAGAAAACTGAGCGGATTTACTGCAATGGTGTCACCTTGAAAAGACCATTTATGAATTATCTAGACCCCTGGAGTTTATCTGGCTTCTGTCTTAGGCAAAATCTGGCTGTCCTTCTTTGTTTTCATTTGTTTGTCACTTTCCTTCTTTCCCTTCCTCAAAAAAATACCTCCCTCAGCTCTTCATTGATCCTGCAATCCTTTTTTGTTTTTTGTTTTTATTTATTTCTGAGAGAGAGAGAGACAGCGTGAGCAGGGGAGGGTCAGAGAGAGGAGACACAGACTCTGAAGTAAGCTCCAGGTTCTGAGCTAGCTGTCAGCACAGAGCCCGACACGGGGCTCGAACCCACAAACCGCAAGATCATGACCTGAGCCAAAGTTGAATGCTTAACCTACTGAGCCAACCAGGCACCCCAATCCTGAAATCCTTTTAACATGATTTCCTTTTACAATGAGAAAATAGGTAAGACAGCAAACAATGATTTAAATTTATCCCTTTTTTAAAAAAATGCCCAACATGGGGCTTGAACTCACAACCCTGAGATCAAGAGTCACACGCCCTAGTGACTGAGCCAGGCTGGTGTCCCTAAATTTATCCTAAAGTGTCATCATTGTCTAGGGCTGGAGGGTGTTTTAGGGGGACCACGAGGTGGATGAGGGGAGACTAGGAATAGAGCCAGAGAGGAAAGGGGTGTTAGATACCTCAAATGAGAGCACAAAATATAATGACGTGGTAAGGAATTGGATATAGCAGTATCTAGGACAAATAACAGTGAGTAGTGGGGAGTAAGAGTTTGATCAAGATCAGTTCTTGTTAAACATGGCTACTCTGTGATCCAATGTGATGGCCAATTTTATGTATCGATTTGGCTGAGTCACAGTGCCCAGATAATTGGTCAGACATGCTGGATGTTTTTCCACCAGGATATTTTTAGATGAGATTTACATTTAAACCCATGGATTTTGAAAAACATAAATAAATAAACCCATGGATTTTGAGTAAAGTAGATTGCTCTCCATGATGTGGATGGGCCTCATCTAATCAGTCAAAGGCCTGAATTGACTAAAATGCTAATTCTCTCTGGAGCAACAAGAAATTTTCCAGCAGACTGCCTTCTAAATTCATCTGCAATATCACATCTTCCTGGTTTCCTGGCACACTGCCTTTGGACTTGAAGTGCAACCCTTCCCTGAATCTCTAACTTGCCAGCCTCCCTTATCAAATTTTTGGACTCCCTGAGCCTCCACAACCACACAAGCAAGCCAATAAATCTTTTTATTTTATATGGATATGTATATATATCTCAATATATATCCATTGGGTCTCTCTGGGGAACCCTGTCCAGTACACTCCATGACCTGTTGGTGACAATGAAGTGATAGTAAAATTCAATATCACCTGTTCTATCCTGATGGGTAATCAACATCTATAGGTGGAGGCCTGATTCAAAGACTTGAAGACTGCATGGATATAATTCTATGTTCAGATTACTGACCCTTAAACATCATTCCTTTGGAATGGGGCTGAGTAACTTTCGGGTTACATAGACATTTTGGTTTAACAGTTGTAACAATTTAACTGGGGGAAAATTTTCTTTTCATGTTTTGAAGAATAAGGGCAATAGTAAACAAGGTAGAAATGAACTGATTCAGTGTCATCTAGTTTATATAATTAACCAGTGCAGGTTTTTGGTGCTTGCCATGTCCCCCAGAACAAAACAACCTTTTGTCTGCGGAAACCGTAGGGTTAAATGAATGGTGGTGAGGGGGGGAACACAAAGGTGTTTTAGTCACTTTGAGGCGTGGGTTTCAAAGATCTTCCAACAAGACTGCATGCAGGTGTTTCAGAAAACAGTGCTGTGTAGGGAATTCGCCACTGCATTGTAAATGTCAGAAAGCATCCTCCAGTGGCCGTGTGTATGTGAGTGACAAGGACCTGCACCCACCCGTCCTATAGGAGCTATCAATGTGAAGCAAATAAAAGTGGGCTCCAGGGCCCCTTTTATACCCTTCCCTCTGCACCACCTCATCTCTTTCCCAAGTTTTTTCCTCATTAGTAACCTAATATATCACTCCTCCCAGAAGTATATGCAATTGCAATTTAAGAGAATATTGCTGGGGAGAGCAGTGCCTTACCTAAGGAAACAACTTGCTACAGGCGAAATTTCAAAAATTGTGACATCTCTCTATATGTGGATAATGATCCTTATTCTTGCCCCTCCAATCATAACCCACAGGCCAGCCACCCATGGCCCAAGCTTAAGGGAGCCTTGTTGAAAATTTCATTTTACAGCCCCATCATAGCCAGTTTTAGGAAAATGGAGTTGCCATCCGTTTGTTTTCTGTCAGAGAAACCTGTTTTCCAAAATGATGGCTAAGGCTAGGCAACGGAGCAAAATGAAGAAAGGATATGGAATTTTTAAAGAAAGGAAGACTAGCTGATGCAATGCAGCATTCTAGCTGCAGTCAGATTTTGTTATTGGGCTTTTGGGGGGTTTTTTTGGCTTTCTGTGTTTTTTTGTTTTGTTTTTTTGGATGAACAGGTCTTTTTCTCTTTGGAGGATCAAGGACAAACACCTATAGTCACTAAAATCAATTTATTCTGGAAAGTCTGAGTGGGCAGGAGAGATGATAGAATCCTTCATGGAAAGGAATGAATGTTGCTATGGAAACCAGATGATCCTTTAGTGCAAGCCCCAAAGCACTTGCCAGGCTGCCTAACCCTGCATATTAATATTGTGGGTCTGGAGAGCTGCTTGCATCTCTTTGAAAAAGGATGATTCAGATATCGGACTTTTTTTTTTTAAGTTTTATTTAATTTTTTGAGAGATAGCCTGGGTGGGCGCACAAGCAGGGGAGGGGCAGAGAGAAAGAGAGACAGAATCCCAAGCAGGCTCCTCACCATAGGGCTCAAACTCGCAGACTGTGAGATCATGACCCAAGCGGAGATCAAGAGTCTGAGGCTTAACCGGCTTGGCACCCAGGCACCCCCCAGGTATTGATTGGTCTTATGAGCTTTGACGCATTTTGAGAAAAAGGAAGTCAGAGTCTCCTGGGAAGGGCTGCGATGCCTGGAATCTTAAGACACTAGAGGCCCACAGCCCACAGTTCCCTGGGCATGACAATACTGTGTATCTGGTGGTTCTCAGGAGGGCTTTAGAGAAAAAGTAAAGGTATGTCTTAAGGTTTCTTCTAAGGGTTAATTTACTGGAGGGCTGTTTCTGGGGCAAGGAACATGTGCAACGGGGTTTTTCAAGACAGGGAGAAGACATCTCTTGAGTAGAAGTGTGACCAGAATAGAGGGATAAGGGGTCCCTGGCTGGCTCAGGAGGTGAAGCATGTAACACTTGGTCTTAAGGTCATGAGTTCAAGTCCCATGTTGGGGCATAGAGATTACTTAAATAAATAATAATAATAATAATAATAGTAATAGAGGGATACAGTTAGTGTTACTTGGGGGACGGTGGTATGTGTGTACTATGACATTTAGATTCTTTAAACTTAAATGTTTTCACATGAGAATTAGATCAGATCATTATCATACAGTATCTAACACATTCAGTACCAGATCCAGCAGTTACACAGCAGATACTAACTACCACTACCAAGAGTACTAGTTAGTAATGCTCTTAACTAATCTTAAAGTCTAACTCAGAAAAGGAAAGCAGTCTCCAGATAAGATATTTTTCAGGGTGAAATGATCTTTGTTTCTCCCAAGAGCACTCTGTACTTTCCATCCTGTACAAATAACATTCTATTGACGAGTGATATTTTCTATTTAAAAAAACACTCCTCTCAGCCAACATCACCACAAGCAATTTATTTATTGGATCACCACAATTGAGCTTGATAAACCCCCCTGACAATTACCATGATCTCAATTAAAACATCTTCCTGATTGTCAGTTTTATATTTAAAAAAAAAAGTTTTGCCCTATGAAATTAATATTTTCTCTCAATCACTTAAAATCACAACCTTGTCTCCTAAACACACTTACTAGTAAATTAGAGCTGCTTTCTTTTAGCCCCTCTCCCATACATTCTCCAGTATATTATAGTAAAAAATATATGAAACATATATGTATATATAAAACATGTATATAAACACATAAAACATAAATATGTTTATATTTATATAACATGTCTCTGTGTTAATGTGTGACCTTTAATAATTGAGTGCCATGTGGGCAGGGACTTTGTTTTATTCACAGTCCTAGTGTAGATCTTGGGAAAACAATGCATATTTTCAGGTCATTGGGGGTGGAGGGATAAAGTCCCATTATTATCAGCTCCAACATTCCATTGTATAAACAATGGTAGGTAAAAAACTTTTTGCCATTTCGTCTTTCATGTTATGAGGAATCCATTTAAGCAACCTTCATAATTGCTGGCAAAACAGTTTTGCATCTTTGACTTAAAAGTCAGAAGAAACACATGAATAGATGTAGTAGATGAAATAAAAATATTAGTAAACGCTTAGGAAAAAACAAGTAAATGAAAATGAAACCAACATGAGATCTTTTATTAACAAACAAAACACATTAAAATGAGCTTACCAAATGATGAAGTAAGCACTGTTTTCAGTTGGTTGATGGGAATGTACGTTTGTACAGTCTACTCAGAATATAATTTGGCAGTGTAATTATTGAGACTTAAACAACTTCATGTTTTGACCCAGCAATTCCACTTTTGGAATTCTTTCCTGAAAAAAATAGCAAGGAATGCTGGGGAAAAAGTTCACCGCAACATTATTCATATAGAAAACTTAAAAACAGTCTGAACATTGAACCTCCTAGAAAATGATTAAATAAATCAGGGTGTATCTATGTGATGCAATATCCCACAGCTATCAGAAATGTTAAAAATATTGAGGCGCCTGGGTGATCAGTGGGTTGAGCGTCTGACTTCAGCTCAGGTCATGTTCTCACTGTTCATCAGTTTGAACCCCATGTTGGGCTCTGTGCTGACCTCTCAGAGCCTGGAGCCTGCTTTAGATTTTGTGTCTCCCTCTCTGCCTCTCCCTTGCTCATGCTCTTTCTCTCTCTCTCTCAAAAATGGATAAACATTAACAATTTTTTAAAGAAATGTTAAAATGTTAAGTAATGTGGAAAATGCTCAGATTAAAATGGTAACTGGGAAAAAACCCAAGTTTTATGTATTCATAATCTGAACTATGTAAAAATTGCTCAGAAGAATGACTGGAAAGAAATCATCCAAAATGTAACAGTGGTTCCCTCTAGGTGATAGAATGATGGGTGATTTTTTTCCTTTTCTCTAACCTTTCTTCTCTTCCTCTCTCTGGTGAGAAATGCCATTTTTAATGTATTTTTAAAAATGACTTTGTATGAGTTTTAATAGTAAGAAAAAGTATTTTAAGGAGTTATGTAGAAAAACCTCCTATATGTTTACTTTCATATGTACAATCACTGTGACCGGGACAGAAAGTATCTCATTGGCAAGATTAAGACCTATGCTTTTTATCTGTGATCAGCTACTTAATTTTCCTCTGTAAAATGGAAATGATAGTTTCTAATTCACGAGGCATTATGGTCATGCAGGGAAAGTCCTTAACTTTCATTGCAAACGGTATGTGTTCAATAGGTGTTCATTTTTTATTATTTTTGTTAGGTATCATTTACAGGAGTTGGTTACCTTGTTAGGTAACCAAGTTGACATTGAGGGCGGCTGAGTTATTAAGTGGAAGTGAAGACTGGTACTGTGACATCTGAACTGTGCAGGTGGCTAATATTTTACCCAACTGTTGAAAATCTGTTTGTTTAGAGACAAGGCTTCAGTCTAGCTTCAGACTGAGTGGGAAACTTTCCTTAAGCCTAAATTCGGTGTCAGCGTCTGGGTATTTCCTACACCGGACACCGCCCCAAACTAGTTTCTACTTTTAGCTCAACCGCGGTCAATTTCCTTAAATATCACAATGAATTTGGCCCCGCCCACATGCCCCCACCCGGTTGGTTCGAATGCTCCCGGGTTGAGTTCAATCCCGGGGATATTTCTGAGTTGATTGGCGCAGCAAATCGGAATCCTTTTACCTTTCTGATTGGTCGCGCGCGGCATTGGGGCGGGGCATGTGGGCGTGTCTTGCCTGGAAGCCGGGAGCTGTCATTGGACGATGAACCCGGCATTTCCAGAGCTTCGTGCCGTCGCCTAGGTCGCGAGGGGCGGGCCTCCTGCCGCCCAGGCTCGTATTGTCCTTAGCATTGGTCAAACGTGTCGTCACTCACAGAACTTCGAGCTCATTGGTAAGAAGTCTCCAAGAGGCGGTGAATGATTGGTTGGTTGTCGTTCCCGCCCCCCGCGCCTGTCGCCATTTTGCAGAGAGGAGCCGAAATCCGAAAGGCAGCGGTGTGGGTAAACGTGCCCAGTGCGGCGGCAGGTGAGTGCGGCTGGGCACCAGGGGCGGCGGTACTCAAGGCCTGGCTGGATTTTCGCACCGTCAGCTGCCAGGAAACCAGAGAACAGCGGTCGGTCTGCGGAAAGGGTTTGGGGTCCCTACCCCTTCTCCCCCTATGTAGCGTCGGCGCTGCGGGTACCCGGGTGAAGCTTGGAGCGTCCACCCGTGGGCCCCAGCTCTCCTGAGAGCAGGCAGGTTGAGAGGGAGTGGCCTGGTGGGCGGGCAGAGAAGGCATTCTGGGCCCTTCCCGGGGACCCGGCGCCGGTGCCTGCCCGCCGCGCACGCCCACTTGGGGGTCCCCCAGTCATTCGTGGACTGGGTGTCTCGCCACCGTTCCTCCCTGATGGATAGTCGGTGCTTGTGGCAGGGAAGGGTGAGCCTGCCGAAAAGGTGCCGGGATCGGGGGCATTTTTCCCCAGAGGGTGTTCAGAGACGCAGCGGGATTTGGGAGCCTCTGGGAGATGAGGAGTAAGAGGAAAAGAGAAGCAGGAGGGAAAACCTAGGTGGTGTCCTGTGTGTGGCTGGGAGGGGGAGTGGAGCATGAGTATTTGCCTCAAAGGACATTTGGTGGCAAGTATCTCTCCCCTCCACCCCCAGCACGTTCCTTATAATTTTTCTCGTCTATGCGATTTGTGTTTTTTCGGAAACAAAGGCAAGGCATCTAGTATTGTCGCCCAACAAGATTTTGACTGCTGCAGTGCCCTGGATGTTTGTATTACTTTACATGTAGACCATCTATGAATGATAAAAGCATTCATCATTCTTTGGTTGTAGCAGTTCATCTTTACTTCATTTATGTACGGGATACATGCTCTGCTTCTCTTCTCTGATGGTCGAACGGAATGGTGTGTGCTCGGACATCATACGTGTTAAGTAAGCTACTGTGGCAAACCGGGCCTATGGAATTTGATGATCTTCCCTCTGAGGTCACTAGGGTCCAGATGAATGAGAGATTGGCCGTCCTTGTTGCATTTTCTGTCTGCTCTGCCAAGGAGTAAAGTTTTTTTCTCTGGTTAGCAGTTTAACAGAAAAATCATAGTCTTTAGAACAAAGTTTTTTGTTGTTGTTGTTTTTGTGGAAGAATCTTTGCACACTTTGAGGAGCTTGCTTAGAGATGCAGACACAGTACTACTTTTAAGTCTTTAGAATGTCAAGCTCACACTTCATAGGCTGATGTGTTAAAAGACTGTAAATTCCTGCAAGCTAGTCTGTCTTTACTGTTGCCTTTCTTTATAGAATCTATTATACACTTTACTAAAAAATAAAATATTGAACACTTGGGCTGTTAGATGTCAATACAGTGATTACCTTTTGGGAGGCAAGGACTGGGATTGAGGGACAAGGAGATCTGGGTTGCTGATAATCATCTTTTTTGGTTTGGTTCATGACGTTTGGTTAAACTGTATGGTTATCATGTATTTTTATCTGTATGTAAATTACATTTCGACATAAAGCAAAAAAAAAAGTTGGCTGAGAGGCAGGTGATGTCAACAGTGGATGCTATGGGATCGCCTCACCTCTGCCCTGTTTCTGTGTTAACAGTGCAGTGTCCCAATGCTGTATTTCCTCCCCTATGAAAATCTTTTAGGTTCTTTTCTGGGTATTGATACTGTTTGCTAGCCAAGGGCAACTACAAAATTTCTAAGAGAAACCGATGCTTAACTCGCCTTAAGGACTTTGCTTCACATCCTGTAAAATATACTGGTTCTCTCCTTTAGTTCTTATTTCAAGAGAGCGTAGATGTGTCTGTTGTGAGATTGCTTCCATACTTAGGGCGACCAAAGCCTGCTGCTATAGTGGTAGCATGGAGACTGTGTTCCCACTTATCCCACTTGGACGCTGCAATGGAAAAAGAGAATTTTCTGGCAAGACTTCAAAAAGCTTAGTTGAATTTCCCCTTGAAAACTAGACACACTACTCTTTATTGGCCAAATTAAACATAAGGTTGTTTAAATCTTACCAGGAGCCGCCTCTAATAGAGACTTGTATTTTCTGTATGATGTTTCTGTATCTCTGCAAAGACCAGTCACTTACCATGCTTTTCTTTTCATTCAGGTAACGGAATTCAGTCACAATGGGGAACGTTTTTGAAAAACTGTTCAAAAGTCTATTTGGGAAAAAAGAGATGCGGATTCTTATGGTGGGTTTGGATGCGGCTGGAAAAACCACCATCTTGTATAAATTGAAACTGGGAGAGATTGTGACTACCATCCCTACAATAGGTATGTTCAGGGCCTGTAACAAGAACAATTTACGATGTAGTATGTTATACTCTGCATGTTTTTTTTTTTTTTTTTAAAGATTTTTTTATTTATTTCTAGGAGAGAAAGACAGCGTGAGCAGGGGTAGGTCAGAGAGAGAGGGAGTCACAGACTGAAACAGGCTCCAGGCTCTAAGCTGGCAGTCAGCACAGAGCCCGACGCGGGGCTCGAACCCACCAACCGCGAGATCATGACCCAAGCGAAAGTCGGACGCTTAACCGACTAAGCCACCCAGGCGCCCCAATACTCTGCATGCTTTTTATGTTATTGATTACCTTTTTTTTTTTTTTTAAGTTTATTCATTTTGAACAAGTATGAATGGGGGAGGGACAGAGAGCAGGAGAGAGAGAATTCCAAGCAGGCTCCACACTGTCAGTACAGAGCCCGATGTGGGGGTCGAACTCACAAACCATGAGATCATGACCCAAGCTGACTGACAACAGGAGCTGGAGATGCTTAACCAACTGAGCCACCCAGCCACCCCTGAATACTTCTTTTTATTTATTTTTTTAAGTTTATTTATTTTTGAGAGAAGGAAGGCATGATTTGGGGAGAGGCAGAGAGAGAGAGGGAAAGAGAGAGAATCCCAAGCAAGCTTCCACACTGTTGGGGCAGAGCCCAGTGTGGGGCTTGAGCACACGAACTGTGAGACCACGACCTGAGCTGAAGTCAGGTGCTTAACCTACTGAGCCACCCAGGCGTCCCTATTAAATACTTCTTTTTGAAAGTCTTGTCTGCCCCAAGAGTGCAAACTTTTTGAGGCCAAAACTAGGTAATGTAGAATTTCTCAGGTGCGCCCTGGCATCTCTAAGGACATTGCTGGGTTTACAGGGCAATCAGATGAACACATTTGGGTTTAGGACACTTAACCCTATGTGCTTGGTAGAAAAAGAAAAAGGATATGATGAAACAGGGAGGGCAGGGACACCTGGCTGGCTTGGTCGGTAGAGCTTGGGACTCTTGATCTTGGGTGTTGTGAGTTCGAGCCTCATGTTGGATGTGGAGATCACTTAAAGATAAAATCTTGAAACAGGGAGGGCAGTTATGCCCTGTATTCCACTCAGGGATCCCAGCCTCTGCCCCAGCTGGAAGCTAGGAATTAGTTGCCTCTTCAGTCAGGCTTCCTTCCAGCTGGGCTTTCTAAGTAGAAGCATGTCCGCAGGAAGTATGTTCCTAGGCTTTAGAGATGCAGTGTGATTTTCTTCACTTGGGCTCAAGCCAATTGCTTGAGTTGGTGTCCAGCTGAAGAATCTGGTTTGTTCCAGTGCTGGAGGACCACCTGGCAGTGTAGTTACACACGTGCACCAGCACTGTGTTTTGTGGACCATTTAAGGATTGCAAAGGCAGGTTTCACCGGACTCGCTCTTTGCCTTATGAGCTGCCTCTGGATCCAAACTCCTGCATGAGAATAGGCGCCCCCAGGATGGCATGTGAAATCAGTGGTATTCTGAATGTTGGATTAGTCACAGGAATCAAAGGATCAGCTTCCCACCTTGGCAACAGTTTCAGAGATTTTGCAACATTTGGAGAAGGAGGAAACCAGATGGACAGAATGCTCATACCCACAATTTAAAAACATGTTATCAATCCCAATAGCCTAATTGCATGAGTTTCTCCAATTATAAAAATAATTCATGCTTCTATAATGTCAGACCTACAGCAACATAGAAATAAGTGTTAAAAACACTGTACCATTAAGATTTTGGTGAAGGGGCATGGGGTGGCTCAGTCGTCGGTTGAGCGTCCGACTCTTGATTTTGGCTTAGGTCATGAGCTCTCGGTTTGTGAGGATTCTGGAGATCGAGCCCTCCATTGGGCTTTGCACTGACAGCATGAAGCCTGCTTGAGATTCTTCTCGCCCTCTCTCTCTCTGCCCCTTCCTTGTTCTCTCCCTCAAAATAAATAAGCCTTAAGAAAAAAGATTTTGGTGAATATTTTTGTAAAATCATAGGTATGCTGTTTTCCAACTTCCTTTGCATTAGACAGTATATTTGGACCTCTCTTGTTATTCCCTCTCTGGGGAATGCTTTCCGCCTTCTTCCTTACCCTCCTCCCCCTTGACGTAGCTAATGCCAGCTCATTCTTTTGGTCTTAGTTTAAACATTATTTCTCAGGGGCACCTTTCCTGATACCCTTGACTGGTTTTCCCCTGGTAAGTTTCCATAGTAACTTGAACTTCTGAGTAACTGTCAACACATTTGTCATTGCTTGCTCACGTCTCTTCCTTCCAGCAGTGGGAGTAAAATGAGGGCACGAACCCTGTCTGCCTCTTTCACCACTGTTCTCAAGCTCCTGGCAAAAGGCCTGACCCAAAGTCGTTGTCCAGAAACTATATATTTTTAAGTTTATTTATTTCTTTTTTAAAATAATTTTTAAAGTTTATTTTATTTGTTTTGAGAGAGAGAGAGGATACATGGGAGGGGAGAGAGAATCCCAAGCAGGCTCAAATTCACGAGCCATCCAGGCATCCCCAGGTTTATTTATTTATTTTGAGAAAGAGAGAGCAACAGAGTGTGATTGGGGAGGGGCAGAGAGAGAGGGAGAGAGAATCCCAAGCTGGTGCATAGCCAGATGCCGGCTCCATCTCACGAACTGTGGGATCATGAGCTGAGCCAAAATCAAGAGTCGGACACTTAATGACTAAGCCACCCAGGCACCCCATAAATATATATATCTTTAAGTTTATTTATTTTGAGAGAGAGCACATGCGTATGTACATTTAAGTGAGTGGCGGAAGGCCAGAGAGAGAGAGAGAGAAAGAGAGAATCCACTTAGTGTGGAACCCGTTGCAGGGCTCGAACTCAGGAACCATGAGATCATGGCCCGAGCCAAAATCAAGAGTGGGGCAGTAAATGTTTGATGAGTGAACTGGATACTGACCTTGGTTAAACTGGTGGCCTCCAATGCATCGTTCCCCTCAGTATCCACCCCCATATGCAGTCCCCTTCTACTGTGATGCCCAGCGTGGAGCTTGGCCATAGGCTTACTTTGGCGAAGATAAGTTAGTGTTTGTGCCCTGGGGCTTGCACTTTGGGAACCCTGCCACCATCCTTGAGAATGAAAAGACCACCTGGAGAGAGAGAAGCCTGGTCTGAGTCCTTGGCTAAAATGTACTACAGGGGGACACCGAGGCAACCCACAGAATTGGTGGCTGTGGAGGAGGGAATCATTATTCTAAGTCACTAAATTTTGGGGCTTACCTAACAACTAATACAGATTAACGTCAAATTTTAATGACAAGATAGTATTCCATTGTAGCTATACTTTGATGAATTTCCATTGATGGTTGACTCAGTTATTTGCAGTTGTTCTTGTTTTCTGTTTTTTAAAGAAGTTTCTCCTTTTTTAAAAAAAATTTTTTAATGTTTTATTTATTTCTGAGAGAGAGAGAGAGAACGTGAGCAGGGGAGGGTCAGAGAGAAAGGGAGGTACAGAATCTGAAGCAGGCTCCAGGCTCTAAGCTGTCAGCACAGAGCCCAATGCGGGGCTCAAACCCACAAACCGTAGATCATGATCTGAGTTGAAGTTGGACGTTTAACTGACTGAGCCACCCAGGTGCCCCTTTGGTATCATTTTTAGAAAGGTCTTCCTCACTCCAGGGCCAGAAAAGTATTCACCAATATTTTCTGCTGCTTATTTTATTCATTCTTTTTATTTCATTTTTTAAAACATTGCAATATTTTATTTACTTGAAGTTTACTTTTCTGCTATAAGTAAGGTTGGGATTTAGTTAAACTTTTCAAATGAGGAGGCCAGTGCTGGCCAGTAGAACATTCTGCAGTGATGGAAGTATCCGTGACCACACTGTCCAGGCTGGTAGCCAGAGCCACAAGCGTCTGTTGAGCACTTGAAACGTGGCTAGTTTGATGGAGGAGCTCACCTTTTAATTGTAGTTCATTTTAATTAAACCAGATAGTCATATATGTATGGGACATGTGCAGGGGTAGACAGCTCTCCACCATTTATTGGATAGTTTTCCCACACTGATTTTATTTTATTTTTTTTAATTTTTTTTTTAAATGTTTTATTTATTTCTAGGAGAGAGAGAGAGAGAGAGAGACAGCGTGAACAGGGGAGGGTCAGAGAGAGAGGGAGTCACAGACTGAAACAGGCTCCAGGCTCCGAGCTGGCAGTCACACAGAGCCCGACGCGGAGCTCGAACCCACGAACTGCGAGATCATGACCTAAGTGAAAGTCAGACGCTTAACCGACTAAGCCACCCAGGCGCCCCTTCCCACACTGATTTTAAATGCCTTCTTTATCATAATACTAAGTTTTCATTGGGTATGTGTGTCTTTCCGGACAACTCCCTGTTGTAGTCATTTGAACTTAATTATTTCAAGTATTACTAAGGTTTAATACTATCTTCAGGAAAAAAATTTTTAAGTTTGTTTATTTTGAGAGAGAGAGACAGACAGATAGACAGGCAGTGTGAGCAGGGGAGAGGTAGAGACAGAGGGAGAGAGCGAGAGAATCCCAGGCAGGCTCCGCACCATTAGTGCAGACTCCCATGCAGGATTGAACTCAGGAAACTGTAAAATCATGATCTGAGCTGAAACTGAGTCAGCTGTTTAACCAACGTAGCCACTCAGGCCCCCCTAATATCTTAAAAGTAATTTGTTACCTGTTTTCAGAGTTCCTGGTTATTTGCTTATTTTTCCAGATTATATTTAAGATCATTTTGCTACATTTCCACCCCCCTTTCTTTCCAGCTCTTTACTTTAGGATTAGAATGGCATTGAAACTACACATTTATTTAGCAAGAATTGAGATTGCTGCAGTGAGTGCCCCTCACTAAAACCAGGCTTGACCCAAAGTGAGATTTGGAAAGTGAGCAGTCCCAGGTTGTGGTAGGCCTCGACAGTCATGTTGGGGACTTGGGTGTGGGAAGCCAAGGAGAGATTTTGTTCCCCTTATTTCAAATATTTCAATCAAGCAGGAGTGTGTAGGGAAGTGATATGATCGCATGTGTTTTGAGAGTTTTGATTAGAAAATAGTGAGTGGACCGAGAGAGGAAGAGTGGCTGTGGGTAGATTAGTTAGGTTGCTTCAATAATTGAGACTTGAAACAACAGTTTCGTGGGTTAGGGTGTCCCTTAGATATTTAGGAGGCTGAACAGATAAGATTTGATAATGAGAATTTTAGGGGTGAGAGAGTTGGAAGTGTCAGTGATGCCTCCCAAATTTCCGTCTTGTGGGATGAAGGGGTGCAGGGTAGCTAGGAGAAGAGCAAGATAGGGGGTGGAGGGGTGTCTAGTTCAGGTTTGACATGCTGCCTTATTGGAGACTTCGAGACATTTTAACCAAAGATGTTGGATAGAAGGTTGGATTATGAGCCCTAAATTCAGGAGATCTGGGTTGGGATCATGTAAATTTGAGTCATTAGCACAAAAATGGTGATAAAACCCCAGGAGGGAATGAGATCACCTCTGGAGATGTGGAAAGAAGAGCCTGGATGGGGCAGTACTGAGTCACAGGAACTCTATCCTCTAAGGATCAATTAAACATGGTTGAGCTCACCAAGTAGACCAAGAAGGGCCAGCCATTGAAATAGAAGGAAAATGGGAAAGCAGGAAAGAGTTTCAAGGAGGGAGTGAGCAGTAGTGTCAAATTCCGTAAGACCCGAAGAGCATCTGTTGGATTTATGGACATGGTGGTCATTGGTCGGTTTGGCAGGATCAGCTCTGTAACATGATGGAGCAGAACCAAGGTGCTCTAGGGAACAAGGTGCCACGGTAGGTGCAGTGAATGTAACTGAACTTCTTAAGGAAGTTTGGCTTTATTAGGGAAAATAGAGGGTGGTAATGGTTGAAGATGTGGAGTCAAGGAAGGCCTTTTTTGAAAGATGATAAAGACTTAAGCATGCTGAGATGAACAGGATGGAGATTTTGGAGAGCGGGGGAGAACAGCAAAAGGTCTGGCGGTATGAGTGGATGGAATTGACATTGGATAGTAGCCCCCTTCTGTTGTTCCAAGAGGGAGGGAAAAACATGTGGGTGAAGATGTAGGTAGGTTTCTACATTGTGTGGTGGGAGGTGAAAGTCTGCTTCGTTAATGGCTTCTGTTTGCTCTGAAGTGCGCTGTATGATCTGCTGAGAGAAAAGGGGACATGTGAGGTTTGAGTTTGGAGAGAGTAGAGAAGGTTTGAGACCCCTATCATGATGAAGGAGAGAGCAAGCTAACATACTCTGTTTTGTAAGCCCTAGATTTTTTTTTCTTTTTTAAGTAAGCTCTAGTCTCAGAGTGGGATTTGAACTCACTACCCTGAGATTGAGTGTTGCATGCTGTATCGACTGAGCCAGCCCAGCGCCCCGCTGCAAGCTACAGATCTTGGACGAGCAAGTTGCTTTGTAAATTAAAAGTACTGTCCAAATGTTAGCTGAAATTCATTGGAATTGTTCAACCAACAAAAGTCTTCATTAACAATTTTCTCCATCTTCCCAATTTAGGTTTCAATGTAGAAACGGTAGAATATAAAAACATCAGCTTCACAGTCTGGGATGTTGGCGGCCAGGACAAAATCAGACCTTTGTGGCGACATTATTTCCAGAACACCCAAGGTAAAGATTATCCAGTCTATGGCCTCGGAGCCATTAGTATGAAATGCATCTAAAGATGGATGCTCATGGCAGAACCTGGTGCTCTGCTGTATTTGGACTGTCAGTCATTCCTTCTCTTCTGA
Source organism: Proteles cristata cristata (assembly GCA_017311185.1). Lineage (NCBI taxonomy): Eukaryota > Metazoa > Chordata > Mammalia > Carnivora > Hyaenidae > Proteles > Proteles cristata. The sequence goes on from JAESUZ010004948.1 coordinate 401,312, forward strand.
TGACCCACTTACACCTCCTGGGGAGGTGTCTTTTTGGAAAATGGTCCCTCTTTTCTAGAAAAGGTGCTTGGGCATTAGTGCCCTACATAGAGAACTCCTCTTAATCCAGACTAGTTACAAAAGGGTTGTCCTCCTGAATTTTGTCTTTTGGTTTATTGAGAACTGTGTACCTTAGATGAAGTACCAATTTTTGAAGAATTTGAATTCAGTAAGCTCTTTTAAACCTATTGAGAATATCTAAGAATCATGCCTCTGGAGAGAAAGCGATGAACAGGCGTGACTGGAACCCCAAATGCCAGCATCTCGTGTGGCCACGGTGGCTCCCTGTTGCCCTGTGATTCTAGAGGGGTCTGAGCTGACACGTATCCTAGATTGGTGCCTCCTCTCCTTATCACTGGTTTCTTAAAAGTTGGGGGTTTAATGGGTCCACACCCCCTCATCGATCTCCTTGATGTTTTTTTCCCCATGGATTTTGTGTTGGATAAATGCTGCCTTTTAGAATATTGCCTGTGAAGATATCCGTAAACTGTTCACATAGCTTTTACACCCTGATTCTCATGTAGCTTCATAACCATATGGTGTCTCCATGCTCACTTTAGAACATATCTGAGTCTTTTAATTTTGAAGATTCTGTTACTGGTGGTGTTTTCATTGCACACGGTTCATAGTAAAGGCTTGTATTGGTGGGTCTTGTCATACCCAGTGCCCAAGCCGGCTGGCCCTTTATGCTTTAGATCATTGTTGTGGCACTTCACTTCATTTGCAGCTATTTTCTCAGCCTTTAAATTAAATTAAATTTCTCTTTCTCAAAATGCTGTATAAATGAGTATATATGTATTTACACGCATACACACACATACATATTTTATTTTTGTTAGGGGAAAATTCAAAAGCTATAAGGAGAGAGGATACAGAACAAACCCCCTCGTGACCTTGCCCCGCTTCAACAGTTATTAGCATTATGTCCAGAGTATGTTTAGCAAATCCAAGACATTGTACCTTCTGCTCGTATGTCCTTCATTTTTCATTTCAAACTGATAAAGCCTTTTTTTCTGAACATAAACTCCATGCCATTATCATACCCCCAAAATTAGTATTCATCTTTAATGACAAGTACCCAGTCCTTATTCAAGTTTCTCCTTTCTACAAGATATGTAGAAAGGACGTATTCAAGATTTTGATTGGTTTGCCTTGGAAGCCATGGTGCACACGTTGCATTTCATTGTCATGTCCCTTTAGGCTGTTACTCTTAAACAGATCCTCTCCCACCTCTTTTTTTTCTTTTTTCCTGTGCCATTTTTGTTAGATGTTCATCTCTCATTTTGGATTTGGCTGAGTATTGTAGTGTCATGTAATTTGTCAATGGATATCTCGGAAAATGGTAGTTTGTTCTAGAGGCTTGGTTACATTCTGGTTCATTTTGGCGGCAAGAATACTTCAGACGTGGTGCTGAGTACTTCCTGTCGTATCACATCTGAACACAGGAGTTTGATTGTCCCACTTTTAGTGACACTAAGTGGATTCAGATGGTATCAGCATAATTCTCCCGAAATAAAGTTCCCTCCCACTTTATTGAGAAATTGGGAAAGTGGAAGACTCTTTCCTAGATCTGTTATTTCACTAGAGTGACAGAATGATGAATTTTTTCTAGATCTTGTCATTTCATTTATATTTGTTAGCTGAAATCCTTCTAAACAGAGAACTCCTTCATCAAATGTTTCGTTTCTCTGAAACATATGTTATATAAGAAAGTCAGAGAAAGTGCATGATTCTTTGCTTTTATTGATCTTCAGAGAGATGACTTGATACCCTAGCAATTTCCATGATGACTCTTAGATTTTTGTATCTGTGTTTCAATCCACTGTAGACAATATAACTTCTGATGGTCAGAGTGTTCATTTATCTTGGGTTGGTACTTGCCGTAAAGGCCAAACGGTTGCAATCCCTCATTAGTTAATAAATCTAGAAAGCGGGGGTTTGAACCACAGCTCTGCTCTGCAACCTTGATAAGGTTAAGTAATCTTTTGTCCGTTTCCTTATCTGTAAAATGGAGGTACTACCTACTGTGTTGGTTCATTTGGCTTAAATGAGATTGATTTTGTAAAATGCTTTGTTCGGTCGTTGGAAGATAGTAGGCTAGGAGAAGTCCAGCTTCTCCAGAGGTAACAGAACCAGTGGGAAGGATGGAATTTATTATAAGGAATTGGCTCGCATAGTCACAAAGGCTGAGCAGTCCCAGGATCTGCATTTGGCGAGCAGGAGAGCCAGGGTGGCCGATGCCGGAAGTTCCAGTCCAGAGGCAGAAGAGCAGCTCCAGGATGGCCAGGCAGAGACTTCTGTCACTCTTTTGTTCTCTTCCGGCCTTCAATGGACCGGAGAGGCCCACCCCCGCTGAGAAAGGCAGCCTGCTGTACTCAGTCTGCTGATTCAGATGTCATTAACCTCGTCCAGAAACACCCTCCCGGACACACCCAGAGTAATGTTTGACCGAATGTGTGGGCACCCCGTGGCCCAGTCAAGTTCACTCGTAAATTACCCCCATCACAGAGCCCAAATAGTGAGAGGTTTCACTTCCTCATTCGCTGGCAGGATTCCTTTTGCCTCCCGATTCAATGCTATCACATTCGGTCACCAAGTTGAAATGCCTTTTTGTTTTCAATCTTCTGTTCCTAACAAGTCCAATTCTATTGAACTTTGGTGCCCATTGCTTCAATGGCAGGCACCTGGCTATGTTCCAGGACCTTGCGGTGGGTAATTTAGACTCCTCATGAAACTAGCAAATGGGGAGTGCTTGAAGAATGGACTTGCTGTCTGTAGTGGGCACAGGCATCTCAGCTACGAGTGGCCTTGGATGCTGCCCCTTTTCCTTCTGCTGGCGTGTCAAAGGTCAAGCTGTCTTTTTTATTAAACTTTCTTCATCAGGATATTGAGTATGACAGACTAAATGATAGCCCTTAGCTCTCCCATGAAGACATTTGACTGTGCCTTCACTAGGCTTCACTTGTATAGATTGGAATGTGAATAGTTTGTGAGTTCTTAGTTGATTATATTACATAGGGTGCCTAAAATGGTCTATTAGTTCTCATGTGGAAAGATTTTTCTCCTTTTCTTCTTTTTAAGATTTTTCTCTTTGATTGTAGGTGCAGTTATTTTAATTTGTTAAATGGCCCTACATTTATATGGTTCAAATTTCCAAAAGAAATAAAAGTGTATGATGAAATGCCACTGTCTCCTTCCTGTCTCCTAACTACCCAGCTCTCCCTCCATAGACCAGCACTTCTGTTTCTTGCATATCTGTCCAAAGATATTTTCTACATCTGCACGCAGCTCTAAATCTATACCCTTCCCCGCCCTTAACAATTTTTTTCCAATGTTCATTTATTTTTGAGAGACAGAGAGGGACAGAGGTGAGCAGGGGAGGGGCAGAGAGACAGGGAGTTTAAGAATGAAAGCAGGCTCCAGGCTCTGAGCTGTCCACGCAGAGCCCAATGTGGGGCTCGAACTCATGGACTGTGAGATCATGACCTGAGCCAAAGTCGGACGCTCAACTGACTGAGCCACCCAGGCGCTCCAGCCTCCCTGCCTTTTAAAACAAATTGTAGTCTTGGGGAGCCTGGGTGGCTCAGTCGGTTGGGCGGCCGACTTCGGCTCAGGTCATGATCTCACGGTCTGTGGGTTCGAGCCCTGTGTCGGGCTCTGGGCTATCTGCTCGGAGCCTGGAGCCTGCTTCGGATTCTGTGATTCCCTCTCTCTCTGCCCGTTCCCCACTCAAGCTCTGTCTCAAAAAAAGTAAAATAAACCTTAAAAAAAATTGTAGTCTACTATTCATGTGTAAAATTATCTTTTCTAGGTTCTCCCTGTTCAAAAGTAGAGTCCGTCTGATGCCAGATTCTTTTGTTTCTCAGTTAAGGATTTATGTAAAAGCCGTAGAAAGTGTAAAGACTCATATTTATAAGCCTTTCTATTAGGAGTGGTGAAGGGACTGTACGTCAGCTCCCACCCTGTCCGTTTTACATGTTTCGTCACATGGTCTCTAGTCCCTTTGCCATCCTAGTCATGCTTTGAGTCCTTCCAGGGCTCCTGCGTTCTAGAGCGTGGGGTCCTGCAGCGGCCACTCCTCTCCGCAGGATGTTCCGACTGAGATACAACAGAGAAGGCTCTTTATCGTGCGCACCCTAGAAACCGAGAGGACAGCACTGCTCTCCATACGGCCTGAGAGCAGGTTAGTTGTGGCAGCCCTTCACAGTTTTGTCACATCGAGGGCGTGTTGTCAGCTAGCCACCAGGTCCTTACTATCGTTATGTACTGTGCATGGACCGCTGCTGGGAAGGTCTTCCCCGTTCACTATTTGGGTGTGAGTAGGATTCCCCAGAGAATCGTCTTGGCCCAGCGTTTCCTCCAGCCGACGTTGGGGCAGAACCAGGTCTGTGCCGGTTTCTACCACCTTTGCTTAGACACAGGGTGGTGGTATCTTTCTTCGACTCGCCTCTTGCTTCCTGGGGCTTCTCTGATGCTGTCTAGTGTGGGATCCTGTAAGGACTTCCCAACACCAACTACCTGGAGTTGGGCCAAACTTCACGGGGTAGGGGCACAAAACTCCCTCGCTTCCAACACCAGTCGTAAATGGGGTCCGCAGACCACCCTACCCTCACATCTGATTGACTGGCTGCAAATTTGGCAGTTCCCGGGACCCCCTTAGGTTCCGTACTTCATCAGAATGATTCCTAGGACTCAGGAAAGTGAAATAGTGAGAATTACAGTTTTGTTATAGCACGGAGGTACAGTTGAACCAGCCAGAGGGGGAGAGACGGAGGGCGAGGTCTAGGAGGTACCAGACACAGAGCTCCCCTTGTCCTTTCTGCACGGAGTCCGGACGCATTACCCCCGGCACGCCGATGTGTGACATCTGCAGAGTATTGCCAACCAGCAAGGCTAATCTGAACTGTCATGTTTTTGTTGGGACTTCTGTATGTAGACATGATGTAGAAGTGAAGTGATAAAGCAGGAACCTTAACTTTTTCTCTGTCTATTCTTGTCCCTGTTAATGTGATGAAGGTCTGTGCTGTTTCCGAAAAGGTCGGCGGGCTGAGTGTGCAGCAGGCTGCCTGCCTCTGGACGTTAGATGTCCTTCCTTACCGGTTGCTGTCGGTGAAACCATGCACATAAGTAGGGAGAAGCTGGAGGATGTATAAACAGTTGCCCTTTTCCAGGTTCAGATTACCAACATGTTTGTGATTTTTTTTCCAGGGCTGATTTTTGTGGTCGACAGTAATGACAGAGAGCGGGTCAATGAGGCCCGAGAAGAACTAACCAGAATGTTAGCAGAAGATGAACTCCGAGATGCAGTTTTATTGGTGTTTGTAAATAAACAGGTATGTTATTTAGCTTTCTGAATACGGGGACTGAAATTTCTGCCAGACGTTTACTTAAAAGTAAAGATAAGTTAAATTAGATACCTGCCTTCCTCTCTCTGGTCACTACCATGACCTTACCACGTTAGCCTCCACCTCCTTTTTTTCTTTTTTGTAAAGTAAGCTCTAGGCCCAACGTGGGGCTTGAACTCATGACCTTGAGATAGCCAGGTACCCTTTCTGCACCTCCTTTTTAGCTTGTGTCTTCTATTCATTCACACAGCAAATATTAATTAAGCATCTCCTAAGATCCAGACATTGTTTTAGGTATCGGTGTTGTAGCAGTGAGCAGCAAGACAGACAGAAATCCCTGTGTTCATGGAGGTTACGTTCTAGTGCAAGGAGAGGCAGTCGGTAAATAACACGTAATGTGTCTGCTGGAAGTGTTATGGAGGGAGGTAAAACGGAGGACAGGGACAGGATGGATGTGGGGAAGGGCCAGATTCCTCCCTCATAAGATGACATTTGAGAAGAAGACCCGAAGGCCAGCAGGAAGGGAGCCATGTGGGGCTAGAAATAGCAAGGCAGCCAGTACAGCTAGAACAAAGGGGGCAGGGCAGTGAGGCAGGAGATGGTTGCATCATACGAGGCCTACCTTCCTGGAGGAGAAGGGTCTTCTACATAAATGTAATGGAAAGCAGTAAAGGAAGAGGGGGAGGAGGGCCGAGGGTAGAGCCGTCCCACCTCGGGACTCAAAGCCGAACTGAGCGTGGAAAGGAAGGTGGGGTTGTGGAATGTACCAGCCTGAGATAACCTCCGTGGATTGTGGTGTGTTTCCTTCCACCTTCTCCCCCACGAGTACATTCATTACAGACTGAGCTCATGCTCTTCTGACTGGGTTGCATCCTGTTTGTCATTTCAGATTTATCGAAAGCATCTTCTCTTGCCATCCAGCTTTTTGTCAACATGATCTTAAATGGTGGCTGGGTCATCAGTCAGTCATTACCCTCCTGTTGGGTTCAAAGCCAGTCCAGAATTTCACTAGTGATCGTAATGGACTTTCAAAAAGAAATGGCACTTGTTCCTTTTAATTATAAAAGCAGAACATTATGCCAGCAGTTTAGAATACCAACTGAAATGTCCTGGCCTCACTCTTCAGGGTAAAGCGCTGTTGAATTTCTTCTTTTCCCAGAGCTACAGCTTTCTAAGCCTATATAAACAGTTATATGATTGTATTCTTACTTACGTTCTGGAGATCAGCATTTTTACTTAGCGTATCTTTGATGGTATTCCATATCAGTATATCTAGATGTACATTAACTAGATGGCAGGCACAGCTGTAGGAACTTGGAATATAACTGAGAACAAGATAGAAATTCCTGCCCTTGTAAACAAGCTTGGGTTCTAGTTAGAGGAGATGGGTAATAAGTAATCCACATACCACATACCTAAGTTTTATAATGTAGCGACATGGTGAGTGCGGCATTTGAGAAGATTAAGCAGGACAATTAGGGAGGGGTCCTGGGGGTTCAGGTCATGAAGGTCTTGCAGACCACAGCAAGGACTCTGGCTCTCCCCCCCCAGAGAGATGGAGCTGCTGTTGGGTTTTGAAAGAAGAATGACTCGCTGTTTCACTGACCACTGGGTTGAGAAGAGACTTGAGGGAACAAGCGCAGAAGCAAAGGGACTGATCAAGGAAAGTTCTCGCAGTGCCCCAGGGTAGAGCTGGTGGTGCCGGCCTCGGGAGGGTGGCTGCATCTGTTTTGATGTTACAACCAGTAGTGTTAACCGGTGTGGAGTTGAGAGGTCAGAAAGAGAGAGAGACTGAGGATCAGCTGAGCTCAGACTGTGGGCTGGGGTAGGTACGGGGAGAAGAACATAGTATTTCGTTATATAAACGCGTCAGTATAAACTGACTTTCGGATTTTCTTTCTCAAGGATCTTCCGAATGCTATGAACGCAGCGGAAATAACAGACAAGCTCGGCTTACATTCCCTCCGCCAGAGAAACTGGTACATTCAGGCCACTTGTGCTACCAGTGGAGATGGGCTTTACGAAGGCCTGGACTGGCTCTCGAACCAGCTCAAGAACCAGAAGTGATCAGAAGCGATCCGTTCCCCGTGCGTTGCGGCAAAGTCAGCTGGCCTCTTCTGTGTGCATGTGTGCGTGTGAGGAGCCGAGTGTGGGTGTGTGGCTGGGGGCGGGAGCAGCTTTCTCACACCGTGCCTTATACCTGCTCTAAGAAAACCAGTCTTACGTTTGAAGAAAACCCAGTATTACACGTGAAATGCTACCTTCCATTTCAGTAGCTCCAATGGTCAGTCTGGTAGCGGATGGAGGGATCCCGGGGCCTGTGTGGCACATGCTTGCCGGAGCGGTCCCCACGTTGGGCAGGAGGCCGGGAGCTGGCACGGGGCTCAGTCGAGCTGGGCCTGGCGCCCCCGCACAGAAGGGCCCGTCCCCCTTTCCCATCACTGCCGGAGCCAGCAGCTCCCTTCTCAGTGCTTTAAGTCAAAAGATCCTCAAGAGGAAAAGGCACTTGCTTCCTGCGGGTTTGAAGTTCAGATCTGAACCTTTCCCTTAAGTTATTTTCTTCCTGGCGTAATGTGCTTTATTTGAAGGAACTCAAGATCTTTTTCATTCGAGTATCAGGTCTCCATAACACTAGAAAATTGTCCAGTCCTTCCTTCGTGCTGCCTGCCTCCCTCGTTTGCCTCTTATTTGCCCAATGGAGACCATTTGGGGTAAATAACCCAGTGGGAGGCCGAGCTTCTTGGCCACAGGGTCCTGTGGAGGGGCAGGTGCTTGTCCCTGCATCTGTCTCCCCTGCTCAGGTTTCAGGCTCCCGAGGCGGCTGCTCCCACTTCTTTGCCCTGTGCTGAATGTTCTGTGCTCTAAGCGGGAGGTTCGCTCCTGCGATGGACTCGTCGCCAAGTTCACGAGCTCCATTCAACTTTGCGGTTTCGGTTAGTTTCTGTTCCCAGAACCACACACCTATGAGTTCTGCGAGTGAGAGAGGGTCGAGATGAAATTGCCAGCCACCCCTGTGATTGCCCCTGAGTTGGTGCTCAATTTTGGTATGAAAATGTCTCCTCTGGACCGCTCTCTGCAGCACCCGCCCCCTTCCCAGATGGCAGTAACGTCCTGCGTGGAAACGTGCTTTGTGTGGTCCTCAGAATGTTTGTAAAAATGGCCTGGACATGAGCTCAGTTTCACATGGTTGTCTAGAGTGCGTTTGCCCAGACAGCTGTTGGCCAGATGTGTACCTGACGACTTCTACTACTTTACTCTTGAAAAGCCCTTTTTCAAAAAAAATTTCTATTCAAATCACAGAGGAGGGGAATGTAAGGTGAACTTGAACAAAAGTAACCCTTGTTTATTGATAATAACGAAGTCGCTACTACTAGGAAGAGATTTCCTGCCACAATCAACATGGGGTGTGATGTTTTCCTTTAAAATGTTGACCCTAAAGACTGTTTGTTGCAATGTTGGCATCCAAGTCCCGATTTGAGTTTTAACCGTGGAGTAATTCCCGAGAGAGATTTAGGTTGTGCGCCTCAAATGGGCAGGGACTGTGTCCCGTACTTTTGTATTTGTGCTTAGTACAGTGTACTTGGACAGTACTAGGCCTCGTTAAACAATTGTTGGTTGGACAATAAAGAGCTTGCTTTGGAAGGAGGAGAGAACAGCCATGTGCTTCTGTATGTGTTGAACTACTTTAAAATCCCCTTTCCCCTCCATCTAAGTAGACTTCTGAAGACTCCCAGGGGACTTGTGCAATAGACGCCCCCGAGGTGCTCTCCTGGGCCTTGTGCCTTTAGCAATATCCTTACCGATCGCTTTTGTGACACTTTGAAACTACGGTCTTTCCCTGTGATTTGGAGCCAGTGAGTTGGGCGGGAGTGGGGCCTCGTCAGTGTAGTAACTTTGAACAAAGACTTGGGTCCCTGAAAGCTATGTTGATCTCCCAGCTATGTCCCTTGCTGGCTGTTGGCCTCAGGCCATTTACTCTTAGCTTCTGCATCTCTTGAGCCTCCATTTGCTTCACTGTTAAATGGGGATCGTAATACCTATCTAGGAGGGTTGTGCAGGTTAAACGTCTCAGACCTTTGTAGACCTTGCTCTGGTGTTTCCTCGGGACTATCTTGATGTCTGAGTGTGAACAACAGTGCTGGCCACAAGCCGAGGGGCGTTCTTTGTAGGAGAAGGGAAGTGGGATCATGTGGGGCTGTGTGAAGCTCTCTCTTGCTCTCTTCACCTTCTGTTCCTGCTGGATGCTCGGTCCTTTTCTAAGACAAAAATAGCTGGGGTCCTTGTCGACCAAGCATGTTGCTGCATCCCATCCTCACCTGTTTCCCTTCCTTTTTTTTTTTTTTTTTGGTTAAGTTCTGTGGTTTTTAGTATATGCAACCACAGCTACTGATTTTAGACAACACCCAAAAGAAACCCTGGATCCATTAGCATCCATTCCCCATTCCTCCCTCCCCCCAGGCCTGTGGCAGCCACTAATCTACGTTCTGTTTCTTTGGATTTGCCTGTTCTGGGCAGTTGAGTGGCCTGTGGCTAGTGGGGCGTTAGGAACTGCTGAGGGCGGCCTGGCCACAGCATCCGTCCAGAGACGTCCACCTGAGTCACAGACGCAGAAAGAACCCCAGGGAAGGACTGCCCCATAGGAACCATGGACTTTATTATCTTGAGAGGGAATGGGATGCTACCAATAATTACGCGGGACCCAGCGCAACAAGTGGGTTGTGTGGTCACCCTATGGGATGGTAAGGGCTCTGGATCTTGAATCCAAGTCTGAGGCTAAAATTAAAGCTCTGCCCATTCACTGGCTGGATTTGGTTGGGCTACTCAACCAATGACCCTCCATTTCCTTACCTGGAAATGGAAGTTCCCAGCCTGACCTGGGGTACAGCTCTGTGTGGATACCAAGAATAAGGGGTAATGTGGGGGTTCTGTGAGTCCTCTCTGTCGTGTGTCATGTAATTAGATCTAATTCAAATAATGCCTTAACAGAACTGGGAGTGTTTCCATGTGAGTTGCTCAGCACAGGAGTGTTTATACTCCTGTTGAGGTAGGTTTCAGGTGAAGTAGGATACTGCAAAGTGACCTGAGTCCTGTGTCCAGAGGTCTGATGAAATTTGTCGAATAGTTCACACAAAATCCGATGATATGCTGTGGAGATGAAATTTTTTTTCCTTTGAAAGTTTCAGTATTCTCACCTTTTTTTGGTAGCAGCTTTATTGAGACATAATTCACATACACTACAGTTCACGCATTTAAAAGTATACAGTTAGTGCTTTTCAGTATATTCAGATCTGTGTGACCATCACCACAACTTTAGGACATCTTCGTCATTCTGAAAAGAAACCCTATACCCTTTAACATTTGCTTCCCATCTCTTTCATCCCCTCCCCCCTCCCTGCTCCTAGGCAACCGCTAACCACTGATCTTTCTGTGTCTAGATTTGGTGGGGATGCTTTTTCAACTGCCTGGTCACAACTTGTGGTCTCTCGGATTACCATGCTAAGAAATTTTCTTCTATTTTTTAATTTTTTAAAATCCTCTTTTATTCTCACGTATGGCAGGGGAAGGGTGCACACAGCACCCACACACGAGCATTGGAGGGACCAGTGACCTTCAAGGCTCCAAAGTGTCCAGTCAGACCAGCTACTAATTTGACCAACAAATAACTTGCTGCTGCTCATCGCCACTAGGTGGTGCTGCAGCCTTACCCCTGACCTACACGCAGCTCTGGTGAAGGTGCGCCTTGAGGGTTCCGAGTGTCAGGGGCATCCATCTTGCCCGAACATCAGGAGAAACCTAGGAAATGGGGACCACAGTTAGGGATGTGCCTGGAAGAGAGAGGCATATGGGCACCCAGAGCAGAAGACTTGTGAGTGCCAATAATAGTAATAAAGGTGAGTGCCAATAATAGTAATAATAGTAATAATAATAGGATTAGTAGCAGTAATCATAATTGCAAAGCAGTAATCACTGCCATTTATTGAGTATAATGGATGCCGTTCTAGGCACTTTACACGCATCATCTCTGCCATGCACAGCCAGCAAGGCACATGTGTTACATCTACTTTGCTAAGGGAGAAGTCAACGTTCAAGAGGCTAAAGTGACTTTCTGAGGCCACGTGGCTGGCCATGATTCGTATGCACATCTGGGGCACCAGGGTTCATATCCTTCCAGAACACGCTGCCATCTCAGATTCTGTGCCGAAGACCAGACACTGGCTTGCAGAGCTTGGCACGTGGGGAGAGAAGGAAGCAAAAGCACACAGTGGAGACAGCTGGGGAAGGTCCAGGCCCCGGGCTCACTGCAGCAGGTACAGCACCAGGTCAGCTGACAGAAAAGAATGAGTGGTGGGTGGAGGGGAAGAGCCAGGGCGTGGGGTTCGAGCTGCGTTATTAGGCCAATGGAGACTGCAGCCAGGGGACTCCTCGACCTACCTTGGATGCTTATGTTCTTTGGGAATCAAAAACTGCAAGCCTTGTTCTGAAACCGGCTTGTGCCGATGGCTGCACGGCTGTATACATTTGCTAGGAACCTTCATAGTGCTTTCTCACAATGGGTGAACTGTGTAGTAGGCAAATTACCTCAAGAAAGCTGTGTGGAATTTATAATCATGAAACCAATTGCAACAGGGGTGCCGAGTTAGTGTGTCTTGGCAGTGCTATAGGCACCTTGAGAAGAGGGAGAGTATACTCTCAGCGGGAAGCCTGGCTGATAGCTGTCCAGCCTCTGCTTGAATGCTTTCAGTACAAGGGAGCTCAGTACCTCGTAAAGCAGCTGATTCCAGTCTGGGATAACTCTCTAATCCTCAGAAAATTGAAATCTATCACTTGCCCTTATCCTTCTGTGCCCAATAAACCTCTTTGCTTTGGCATGTGACCTTTCTTTGAGTGCTTGAGGGCAGATGTTGCATTTCTCCACAAGTCATTTTTTTTTCTTCCTTTTTTTTTTTGTAGAGTGCGTAAGCCAGGGAGAGGGGCAGAGGGAGAGAGAGGATCTTAAGCAGGCTTCATCCTCAGCACAGAGTCTGACACAGGGCTTGATCCCACAACCCTGGGACCATGACTTGAGCTGAAATCAAGAGTTGGATGCTCAACTGACTGAGCTACTCAGGCTCCCCACCCCACCCGAAGTCATTTTTTATCCTGTACAGAAATCCCCGAATTTTCCTATGTAAGATTTCTAGCCTCTCCTATCTGGTAGCTCTCTGCCACCCTTGCCTTGGTCTGTCAGCATCTTAAAATGTGAGGGCCAGTGGTGAGCCCGATAATCTGTAGACACCAGCTCCGGTGATAATGGCTAACAGTTTATATCCTGAAGTTAAGCTCTCTGACTTCAAATCCTCGCTCTACTAAAAGTCAGCTGTGTGACAATGGTTAAAAATACCAACCTTTCTGTGCCTTATATTTAAACCTATTAAACCTTAATTCTTTATCTTGCTCACCACAGATCCTCAAAGATTCCATCAGGTGCTTTGCCAAGAATATATATATACAGCGTATATAGTGTCTTCATGAACCAATCCATCAAGAGTGGAAATGAGGTTCATTTGACCCTTTACCCTTACTGAGTACATTGGCCACAGTAACACCTACTGTCTTCTATAAGGGCCCAAAACAGAGGTGACTGCACGTCAGTATCACACATGCCAATCTGTAATTTCGGGAATCCACTTTCAAGTGTGGGCAACATTTTCCTATTCCAATTTCCTCCCATCCCTTGCAGCTTCCTGATTTCTCAGTATTTATGCGGGGGAGGAGGGTGTCTGCAGTCAAACCAGAAAGTTCTCAGATACATTTAGTTAGAATCAGGAAAGCTGAGCCCATGTAAAGCAGCAGCGCTCTCCTTAAGCACCGCATCACCTGTCTTGGGTCTCAGTTACTCCATAATCATGTTTGCTAACCTTCCCAGCTTGAGGAGTATTCCCTTTAACAAAGGAAATGTAAGAAAATAGGGAGAAAGGAGGCTTCAGCTCTTTCCCAGTCTTTTGTTAATATCGCATCATCTGCCTTGAACGTCTCCTCCCTGTTCTGAGGGAAAAAAAAACATTAGCTTTTAAAGGCTGCCTTTGTTACATTTTATCACAAGCCATTATCATTCTGGTATTCAAGGATGATGAAAAGAATACCACCTAATATTTCTTGGATACTTACCATGTTCTAGTCACTGTGCTGTCTTACACATACATGTTTCATTTGTAAACATTTCCATAACCATCCAGTCTTACAATTTGTCCTTCAGTGTTGCTCATTCATTGTCCTCTAAGATTGGAGTTTAGCCCTGAGCTCCCAGTGTTGCCACCACATGCATTTCCTTAAAAGCTGGGGCTCTTCCCTTCCTCCTGATTGCATGGGTCCTGCCTCTGAGGAAGTCCTGCCTTCCCAGACCTGCGGCAGGGTGGGGGAGGGGATTCCCTGGGGCTGCGTGAATGATGCAAAGTCCTGACTCAGCATAACTGATGGCTACATACATAGGGAGAAGCTCAGATTTAAGGAAGGAAGGATGCAGAAGGCAGAGAAGTGGGCTGACCCTAGGAGTGCAGTGGGAAGGAGTCCAAAGGTTAAAGTCTAGGATACGTGGGCGTGGCAGGAAGTGGAGAGAAGAAAATCATTCTAGGTGGAGGCTGTAACTGCAAACCCATCTAGGAGGGTTCTTTGTATGGGCTGACTTAACTGGGCTAAGGGATGGTCAGATAGCTGGCAAGACAGTATTTCTGGGTATATTTCTGGGTGAGCATTTGAAGAGGTTAGCATTTGACTCCGTAGACTGAGCAAAAAAGGCCGCTCCTCACCAACGTGGGCTGGCATCACGCAATCCACTGAGGGCCAGAATAGAACAAAAAGGTAGAGGAAGGGCAAATTCTTTCTTTTCCTTCTTGAGCCTCGACATTCATCTCTCTTGCCCCTTAGACTTGGGAATTGGAACTCATGGTTCTTGGTCTTTGAACTCTGGCACTTACGTAGGCCTGACTTTGGCCTCAGAATGAATTATGCCTCAAGCTTTTCTGTTCTCCCATCTTGCAACAGCACATCACAGCATATCTTAGCCTCCATGTAAGCCAGCCCCTGGAACACATCTCCCCCAGGTATCACTAGATACTCTATGGGTTCTGTGCCTCTGGAGAACCCCAATACACCATTTCTTTTTTCAACCATGAGGGTCAGAAATGAGTCCAGAGGAGTGGCTCTCTCCCCTCCTTCCTCAGCCTACTGAGGACGAAGACTGGGCACAACCAGCAGTAAGACTTTTCAGGATGGTCTACTTTTAGCAGAACCAGCCTTTCTGTCTGTCTTCCCCCGCAGAGCCAAATTTCCTCACCACTCCTGGATTTTGCCTCTGTTCTATTCTGTGATTTGCATTAAGAAAGAAAAAAGATAGAGCCTTCCCACTGTGCCATCAACTTTGAGATAAAGGACTGAATTTTTGTGAAATTCCCTCCTAGGGCCTAGCACTGGGTAGGTGTTCCACAAATATTTGGTGAGTTAATGAATGAAATCGGAGTACTCTCCTATTCTGGCTGGGTGGGTAGCATATGGAAGAATCCCAGAACACCATCATTCATACTTCTTTCTCCTTTAACTGACCCTAGGAATTCTCTACAATGTGTTTGTTGTCAGATGCATGGATTTCCATGCAAGCATTTTGCACACAAAGATAGTTCAATATATATTACTTGTTCATCTGACTTAAGACCCCAGAAGAGACTAGCACCCCAAAGGAGCAAATGTTTCTCTTTTAAGGCTCCCCAACCCCAAGCAAACATCTTAGGGATAAGCATGCAGTAAGCAGTTAATAAGTACTCTAGGTTACTAATCAGGGAAGCATAAATACGCAAGACTGGTAAATTAAAAAGCTGTGTTACAGATAACCAAATAACAAGTTATCTAGAGCAATCGAATCATCTGTGCTCTGTGTTTAGGGAGAGGAAGCCTCCACCAGCTAGAGAGGTCTCTCTTCTAATTAGGCTTCCATCAGGATAACATTGCAAGTAGCTAGGGATATTATTGCATTTATCTGCTACTCTTTGAATTAACTCGTGGGAGATTGAAGTTGGGCAGTAGAAGGAGGTTGTCCCAGGAATAAATAAATAACACTGGAGCCACTCCTGAGTGAATCGTCCACAGGTAGCTAATGAGACCTTAACCGTCCATATAGACCTGATTGGGCTGCTGTGTTTTGCATCAATGACGCTTAAATAAAAGCTCAAGAATTTAGAAGGCCGGGAGCACCTCTGCTTGCTAGTGGGGTGCTGTGAGAGTCACGAATCATTTATTAAAGCCAATTAGATCTTTTTTTTTTTTTTAAGTTTGTTTATTGAGGGTGCAAGTAGGGCAGGGGCAAGGAAAGAGAGAGAGAATCCCAAGCAGGTTCTGCCTTGTCAGGGCAGAGCCCAATGCAGGGCTCAAACTCCTGAACAGTGAGATCATGACCTGAGCCAAAATCAAGAGTCAGTCGCTCAACCAACGGAGCCACCCATGTGCCCCAGATATATATATATATATATATATATATATATATATATATATTTTTTTTTTTTTTTTTTAAGAAGAATTTGGGTGGGCGATTAACAGGGTGTGGCTCAGGAAATTACAGGTTTCAAAGTTTGGAAAAATAGGCACATTTAGGTAACTTGAGTATCTTCTCATTAGGGTAGACCATCTCAGCCTCCAAGCCCTGGCTGACAAGGCTTGTCGCTGAGATGGGCACCGAGAGGAGAAAATAGAATGTTCTCCATTATCTTAACAGTTACTGAGCTGTGTAACAAATGCGCTTTATCCCCTCAACAATCCTCTTTAATAAAACAGCTCAGTTCTCTGTGTATTAATCTGCTGACCACCCAGGATGATTGGCCGGCTGGGGGCATTTGCTCCCCCTGGCATTGATGGGTTAAGGGTGTGGCTGGCAGATGGTTGGTGGGACAGAACCAAGCCACAAATCCAGCCTCTCTGACCCCTCCAATCATCAGATTTCCCTTTATCTTCCACCCTCCATGCTTCTTCTCCTTCTGAAAGACAGCAGTAGAGCACAGAGACTGTTGTCAAAGGGCCTGGGCTGCAGTCCGGCCTGGCTCCACTGCCAACTGCTTAGGTGATTCTGGCTTTCCAAGGCTCGGTTTCTCCATATATAGAACGGTACGATGATATCCTCCAGAATCATTCAGAAGGTTGCTGACAAGGGCTGGTGCCTCAATGGCTACATGCATGGGCACTGGTTTTGTCACCCGTAGTCATTACTGAGCCAGCCCTAGCAGCCTCCGCATTGACGCAGGGCTGTCCTGCAGATGGCGCTGTGGCCCGGGGAATGCTCCTAGCGAGGACTCTGGCAGGTGGAAAACACCTGTGAGGGCTGGACAAGGGGTGGATCCAATCTGGGGTCCTACTTACTGTAGGTACTGGGTGTGTGTCCCACCGAGATTCCCCATGGTGACACTGGACACTGGACTTCTCATAGGGCCAGTTCCCTGCTAAGCCAGTGACCCTCTATTTCTCCTCTTCTGCCTTCTCGGGATGGAGTGGTGGGTCTTGCCTCCCTGGCCATGCTCTTTGCCCCTGCCAAGCACCGCAGCAGGTGGTGTGTCTTTTAATTCAATCCCACTGGGGCATTTTAGCACTTAGATAGCCCCCCGGGGCTCCATCTATCTGTGATGGTGGCCACCAGCTCTGCTCTTGGAAACATCCTTATCCTATCTCCCATCCAAGGCAGTCTGGCAGAGGATCTAAGCCAGTAAAAGAAGGCACCAGGACCCCCAAGTGGTGCTCAGAAAACAAAGGGCCAGGCTTACTGGCGGGTTTGACTCCAGCCAGGTGGGGATTCCTGGCCCACCACCCAGCATTTCTGTGCCCAGAGCCTCCTTATGGGGGATGCCCGGAGCCTCCTTCCCTGCCTGCAAAGAGAAGAGAATTGTCCCCACCCTCTAAGACCCAGTAGCAAAGCCTAAGTGAGATGAGTCATCTCGAAGACTTGGCAGAGTGGTACACAACAAGGTTCAAATGACGGTGATTACTATTCAGTGAGGAGCAGAGGTGATGAGGTGGAGGGATCGGACCAGGGAGAAGGCAGGGATGGCTTGTGAGGGAGGAAAAGTGGAGTGGAGAGGAAGATTCCTTGGTGGCCCTGGAAAGCTACTGAGGGGAGCCACCCTCCTGCTGCTGACCCCTGGGGCAGCCAGGCTGGTGGCAGGGGGTGGGGGTGGGGCGGGGCAGGCGCCGGGCAGAACGAGCCAACCATCTGGCCAGCTGTTTTTTAGAACACAAATAGATGGCGCAGGGGCTTGGAGAGGCGCACCCCACTGACCACAACTGGCAGCGGAGGCCAAGGCTTCTGGAGACCCCCAGCCCCGATCGGTAGCGTGGATCTAGCCTCCAGGAAGCCAGCGGAGGCCGTAGGCCAGAGCCTTCGCTGAGAGATCGGCAAATCCTGAGAGGACTGGGATCGTCCCTCCCTCCCGGTCAGTGATCCCGACCCCCAGGCGTACAACCTCCTCTGTGTCCCGTGAAGGTGCCTCCCTGTCACCACTGCGGTGCTTATTACACCGCAGTTAGAAGTGCGGCTCTGAGGCCAGAAGGCCTGGGTTCACATCCTGCTCCCACCCACATGAGCTGTGTGACCTTGGTGAGTTGCGTAGCCCCACTGTGCCTCAGTTTCCTCAGCTGCAACATGAGTTGTCAGGAGCGTTCATCGAGTTGGTGTAAGTTCATCGAGTTGGTGTAAGGACACAGCAGGGCCTGGCCTGTAACAAGTGCCCCAGGCCCCCAACACCTCATCCCTTTCTCTCCTTTTAAACCCCATCAGTCTCTGTCTCGCGCCTCTCTCTCTCTCCCATTCTCTCTTTCTCATCCATTCAGCAAACATACCAGGCCGAGGGGAGGGGAGCTGTGGGGCACACAGCGATGGGACACACTGAGCCCTGCACAGGACCCTCCAAGGCCCACCCCTTGTTGGGGCTGCGACCTGCCCCACAGCTGATGGCTTTGCCTTTGCTGCAATGGGGCCCGTCTCCCAGGCCCTGGAGACTGATCCAGCCCAGCCCCCACAGGAGACAGGGCTGCCTCACCCGCAGCCTCCAGGGAGAGCTTGTTCTGGGGGAGGGAATCTTCCTTCTGGAGACGAGAGCAGCCCCGCTAAGAGTCTGGCTGGGAGTGAGTGCGGCTGCTGGGTGACAGCGCGGCTGTCAAATCCGGGAGCTCCTTGTGTGGGGACAGTGTGCTTCTGACCTGCTGATGACAGAGCCATCACTCACAGGACCCCACGGCATCGTGCAGGACCAGACACTGCTACCTCTCCCGACAGGGTGACACATGTCATGGGGCCTGGGAGTGTTCTGAGGGGGGGGAGTTGAGATGCCCTCCTCACCAAGTCCTGTCACATCTGCCAAAGTCACACAGAAACGTTCTTCCATACCTCAGTGCCTTTGCACAGCCCCCCTCTACCCAGCCTTCCCTCCCCTACCTCAGGCCTCCTCCATCTGACAATGTCTGGAGCATCCTTCAAGACTCGGTTCCTGGGGCACCTCTGGGAAGCCTTGTTCAGTCCTCCAGGACAGAAGGAACCCCGTCCTCCTCGGTGCTGCTCTGACGCCTTGTACATACTTTTCCTAACACAGTTAGGAATAACAGTTATTTGTTGAGGTGTTTGTTTCCCCTGCCACAGACAGTGAGGTTTTTTGGTTTTTTTTTTTTTACATTTATTTATTTTTGAGAGAGAGTAAGACAGTGTGAGCGGGGTAGGGGCAGAGAGAGAAGGAGACACAGAATCTGAAACAGGCTCTAGGCTCTGAGCTGTCAGCACAGAGCCTGACACGGGGCTCGAACCCACGAACCATGATATCATGACCTGAGCCGAAGTTGGATGCTCAACCGACTGAGCCACTCAAGTGCCCCAGACAGTGAGTTTTTGAGACCAAAGGCCAGGGCTCAGCCTTCTCTGCATCCTAGGGCCCGCACGTAGTTGGCACCTCACAAATGTAGGCTGAGGAGTGGGTTGTTGTTGGTGTCACCATCCACCTCTACACAGATCTCAATGCCGAGGGATCCAGTCCCTGCTTGATGTCTGGCCTAGAGCAACATCCTGCTTTAGTGAGAGGTTTAGAAAGCCAGCTGGCTAGAAGGATCTAGAATGAGGAGGGCTTTTCCTATTGAAGACCAAATCTAAGCTCCTTTTTTCCTAAAGAACTAGGGGACACCAGTTTGGAATTGCCTTTAAATGTTTATTTTTGAGAGAGAGTACGAGTGGGGATGGGGCGGAGAGAGGGAGACAGAGGATCCAAAGCAGACTCTGTGCTGACAGCAGAGAGCCCAATGCATGGCTCAAAATCATGAACCAAGAGATCATGACCCAAGCCAAAGTCAGACGCTCAACCGTCTGAGCCACCCAGACACCCCTGGAATTGTCTTTAAATGTACATGAAGAGTTTGAGCTCAGAACTCGTTAAGCCTCTTATTCCCATCTGAGGCAACCCACAAACCGTGAACGGCGCTCATGGGAGGCAGAAATGAGGCAGGGCTCCCCGGGCAGAAGCCCAGGGAGATGCCACACAGACCACAGAGGGGAAAAACAAAAAAGCAATTTCATCCCAGTTTTGTAATGCAGATGCATAAAGTGTTCCTCATGGTTGCTTTTAAAACAGAGGAGAGAGAACATAAAATGACTTAACAAATGAAGAAGTAGTTAGAAAAAAGTTTCTGCCATCCTATGTGAAGAGAGACAGCAGGGCAGAGAGAAGAGGAAGGGGAAGTGCAAAGAAGTGGGGGAAGATGCAGAAATAATAGCATGGAAGCAAAGAGAGAGAGAGAGAGAGAGAGAGGAAATCGAGAAAGAGATGGTGGAAACACACACACACAGGAGGCCCTCCAACACTTGCTTTCTAATTGTTTTTTCTTTGTGTTTTGTTATTGCTTGTACCAGTTTAAGGGATGCAATTTTGAACACATTTCTCTATTTTCTGACTTCTGGAATGAAAAGTTCCCCAATGAGATGCCTGATGCCACTCTTCGTGTTGATCTGTTTTTTTCTTTTATAACCTGTTCTTGTTTTTTTCCCTTCTGAAAACTTTTAAGTTCTTCTTTTATCTTCATACACACCACCACAAAATTAGCATGCACCTTTATTCATTCATTGCATTCGGTGCTTGTGTTTTTATAATTTGTTTTCAGTGGTTTTATTTTTAATGTTTGTTTATTTTGAGAGAGAGAGAGACAGAAAGTGAGCAGGGGAGGGAGAGAGAGAGAGGGAAAATCCCAGGCAGGCTCCGCAGTGTCATCATGGAGCCCGATTGGGGGCTCAATCCCATGAACCACAAGATCATGACCTGAGCTGAAACTGAGAGTCACACACTTAACCAACTAAACCACCCAGGCGCCCCTCAATGGGCTTTTAAAATCTGAAAATGTAAGTCCTTCTTATTCCTTTGACAGTGAATTCCCTTCCATTTTCTCTGTCCTGTATTTCTTCTTTAAAAAAATTTTTTTTAAAATGTTGTATTTATTTCTGAGAGAGAGACAGCGTGAGCAGGAGAGGGGCAGAGAGAGAGAGGGATACACAGAATCTGGAACAGGCTCCAGGCTCTGAGCTAACTGTCAGCACAGAGCCTGACGTGGGGCTCGAACCCACAAACCGTGAGATCATGACCTGAGCTGAAGTCGGACACTCAACCGACTGAGCCACCTAGGCACCCCTGTCCTGTATTTCTTCTGTTGGGCCTCGTAGGTGGATCTTTTACTTTCCTTATTTTTTTCTTTCTCCTCTTTTCCATATCTTTATTTTTTCCTACTTTCTGAAAGTTTTCCTTGGCTCTATCTTTCAAACTTTGTTTATTTGTTGCCTATTTTTTTCTGTTGGCAATTTTTTTTCTGCTATCATGTTTTCTTTCCCTTTTCTTTCTTTTTTTCTTTCTCTTTCTTTCTTTCTTTCTTTCTTTCTTTCTTGATTTTAAATATATTTATTTAAATTCAAGTCAGTTAATATACAGTGTAGTATTGGTTTCAGGGAATAGAACCCAGTGATTCATCACTTACATGTAACATACATTGTTAAATACATGATCTGATTATTTTTAGTAAAATTACAGACAGTGTGCTTCTGCCCTGCTAATGACAGAGCCACCACTCACAGGACACACAGATGTGCAACCATTACCATAATCCAGTTTGGATTATTCCTTCTTGTATGGTCTTTTATTCTAGTTTCATGGGTGACATATCTTCTCTTGTCTCTCCCAAGATACTAATGCCTGTTTCTTTAATGTTCTCAAGTTCTTCCCTTTTGTCGTTGATCAGCTGGTTTCAGTATCCGCCTTTCATCCTGTTGGAGATGTTCCTGGAGTTCTTGGTTATTCTTTGCAGTCCACCAATATTTAAGAGCAAAGTATTAAAAAAACCACGTGGACACTGTGTGTGCATGAACATCATTTGTCAATTGATGATCCTTCACTATAGGAGTTACATGAAGGCCATTTCTTTGAGGTTCCCCAAATGTCATTATCGGTGAGTCTTTTCCAGGAGCCATTCAGTTTCTCCAGAAAAGAGTCTACCTACCTCTCTGGGCTTGGGGTGGGTGACTGTGGTGGGCTAGTGCCGATATGGTTGCCAATGTCCTTGGAGAGGCACAGCGCAGGGGACTGGGGGTACACCCATTTGCAGATAGACTTTCATGTAATCCTCCTGTTTCCCCCCCGGCACGCCCCCTCTTCTGCTGTTCTTGCTGATCTGGGCTTAGACCCTCAATTTCACCAAAGAATAAACCCCCTGCTGGAGGAGGGGGGAGGAGGGGAGAGGTGGTCACTTGGCGGTACTGAGTGGGAACGGGAACTTGGGGCTTCTTCCTACTGACCCTTCCATTTCCAGTTGGCCAGAACCTGCCAAGTTTCCAGTTCTACAGCTCATCTTGTCTTCTGCAGTCCCTGGTGCCCGCCGTACCTGTGTCTTGCCAAGAATCCACAGCTTGAATTGGCTCTGTTTTCGCCAGCGTCCCCCTCTGTAGGCACACGGTATTCAGATTCCTCAGCTCTGCTCATTCTTCCACCTGCTTTCCATCTTCCGAAAATCTGTTGACATCTTTTGTCTTCTGCTCGCTTTTTCTTTCCCCCTCTCATTCTTTTCATTCCTGTGGGCTCATGTGTTTTTTAATTCCTTAGCTCACATTTTAGTGGTGTTTCGGGAAGAACAATGGTAAATCCATGTGCTCAATTTGCCAGGCTTTCCCTGAAATGTGGGATTAATGGCCTCTCAGACTTTGTTTTTTTTTTTTTTTGTTTGTTTTTTAGATGTTTTTTTGCAACTGTGGACATAAAGAGAAGCAAGGGGAGGTCTCCTGTATTCTACACTAAATACGCTATGGATTCTTTTCTTATCCGAGTGATCTTTCTAATCTGGGTCACTGATTCTTTTTTTTTTTTTAATGTTTTATTTATTTTTGAGAGAGAGACAGACAGACAGACAGCATGAGGAGGAGAGGGTCAGAGAGAGGGAGACAGAGAATCTGAAACAGGCTCCAGGCTCTGAGCTGGCTGTCAGCACAGAGCCTGATGCGGGGCTCGAACCCACGAACCATGAGATCATGACCTGAGCCGAAGTCAGACGCTTAACCAACTGAGCCACCCAGGCACCCCACTGATTCTTAAAAAAAAAAAGAAAAGTTGAAAATGGAAGGAAATCTTGAGAAAAGATGATCAAAGGGATGGGATGGACATTGAATCCAGGGAGGGTGTGAAGGTGTTGGCACTGTTTAAATGAGGCTTGGGGATGGTTTAGTTATTCATTGGAATTCATTTTCTTTTAAGTGGTTTTTGTCCTGATTCATCATGCCACACTGTCCACTTTTGTGTTGGTTTGAACTTCAATGTTACCATAGAAGAGGCATCTAAAACTTGAGAGAGAGGAGGAGGAGGTGGGAGACTGAGACCATATTATCAGGATAGACTAGGCAATGCTACTATAATGGATAAACATGGAAATGTCAGAGTCTTAACACAGTGAAATTCCATTCCTCCCTCACTTCGCCATCATCGCTGCTAGGAAACTTCCTCCAAGCTACTCAGGCTACCTCTATGTCTTAAGCTATGCTATATGGAACACCTGGCTTTCCAGGGTTCTGCGGAAGGGGAGAGAGAATTGGAAGATCATGCAAGATGCTTTTAAGGGCCAAGACCAGAAGTGGTTTATACCTTCTACCTTCATCCATTGGCCAGAACTCTGTCCCTTGGTCCCAAATTATCTGCAAGAGAGGATGGGAAGTGTGGTCTTCCTGTGTGATCTGGGAGTAAGAGTTGCATTGTCTCTGTCATCTTGTCTACCAGGCTTTCTGAGGGGGATGCCAATATTCTTAAAGGGAGGGGAGATATGGTCTCCGCATCCATAATGCCTGGTCAAGAGGAAATAATGCTCAATTAAAGTAGGAGACAGCTGTGAGATATAAAGAGAAATTTCTTGACTTTAAGGGAGTTGAATGTTAGAATGGGCAATTGAGAAGTGACATTTACCCTTATAGATCCTTAGGAAAAGTGTTCCTAGGAATTGATGGATCTACCTGCTTAAGCGATTAAACGGATAATCTTTTGAGATCCCACCTAATTCTGAGATTCTATTCTCAAATACACAGGCGTCAGGAGGTTGCAAAGCCGAACGGCCAGGACCAGAGGTGGATCCAGGTTTTGTGAAGCCTGAAGCTTATACTCCTTGGGGTACCTTCTGTAAGAAAAATTCTGTAATTCAGAATTATGAACAGGGCTTGGAAGGGCCCTTGCAAGTGGAGGGCCTCAGGCATAAGCTTATTAGTTTCCCAGTAAACTCCTCCAGCCAGGAGAAGCCTAGAACCATAGATTCTGAAGCATCTTGCCCAACAGACTGGCTCTTCCAGATTCTAGATAGCCCTCATGATTTTTTCCCAACTCTTTAACTCAGCAAAAATTGTTGAATGCTCACCATATGCCAGGCACTGGTTGGACCCTTCATCACCTACCTCTGTTGTAGGGCTGAGCTAGGCACCAGCCCAAAGGACGTCAGTCCTGATCCAAGGAGCTCCTAGGTCCATGCAGGCAGCGACAGTGCAAAGGGGGGAGGAGGAGAAAGAGCACAGAAAGCCAGGCGGGAGAGCAGGGCCATGTGTGACCTGAGGACACAGAAAGTCATCTGTGGACATCAGGCCACTGTGCTCAGAAGAGAAACCCATGCTGCTCTTTGTCTTGCTTTTAAACGGAAACGTTCCCTATAGAAACTGCAGAGACCTCAGGCTTGCTGTGGAGCAAGGGCTCAGCTGTGTCCCACGCCCTTCTGTCAGACACATCACTCCTCTGGAGGAGCTGGAGTCGAGTGTCACCACGAGGAGTCAGCAGTCTGGACTGGGACACTTGGTCTGGAGCCCAGCTGTCAGCTCTGTCCCCACGATTGTCCCTGGCACTGTCTGGGTCTTTCTGAGCTGATCGAACTGTGGTGTCTGGAAAACTTCAGACCAAAGCTAAGTCCTGCATGCAGCCTCTCTTCTCTTAGAATTTTCAAACAGCAGAGAATCAAGCGGGTGGTGACTTCTGAGGCCCTGTCAGAAGACCTGGCCACAGATTCGCCGGGTGACCTTGCACGATACCTTTGTCTCCCTGGATCTCTTTTTCCTCTTCTGCAAATGGAGAAAATAACCCCTGTGAAGGACAATTCTTGTCACGGTGGTCAAGGTCAGCACGGATCTGGGGGGTGGGGAAGGGACACTGACACCTCAGAGTCTGTCCTCTGGGCCAGCTGCACAGGTGCTGGACAGGGGCCCCAGTCAGTTAGGCAAAACCGAGATGATCAAGGAGCTCCAGGCCCTCGGTGGCCCCAAATCTGCCTTGTGGTTTATGATGTCCCTGCATGGTTTGCACTGAGCTGAGGCCCGGCAAGCCTAGGGGGAGAGAATAAAAACAACCAACCTGCTCACCGTGATTCGTCTGAAAAATTTTGACATAAGGCACACTGTACAGAACACAGAAATGAAAATGCATTTTAAAAGGCTTCCTAATGAAGGAGATGCAAAACGGCTCCCGTTGGAGAGAGCTCTGTCTCAGCGCCGGGGGTGGAGAAGGCATCGAGGTGGAGAAAGTCTGGGAGGACTAGTTTGGGCTCCTCTCCTGGGTTCACTGTGATCCTGGTTTGAACCCAGAAACCCCAGTGCCCTGCTCTCTGCTGTTGCTTCCCAAACTTGGGCCGTCCTCTAACTTCAGGTCTAAATAAGTGCCTTTAGGGGCTCTCTTGGTGGACTTGAGGAGACGCCAAACCACTGATGCACAAAATTTCCTCTGTGTGAAAAAATTTCATAGGGCTTGGCTTGGAGTTTTTTCTGGGAAGAGGGGCCTGAGCTTTTCTCCGATGTCCAATGGGTTCGGGACCCAGGACAGAAATCTTTACTCTAGAGTATGCTGGGGACGGGGGAAGCTGAGGCAGCACGATTCAGGCAGGATCACTGGGAGAGTGGGGCGTCCAGGCTACTCCCAGCTGGAGGGTGAGCTCGTTACCCAAAGGAACACGGAACCTTGAACCTCTGAATGCATTTTCCTTGATGAGGTCTGCCCATGTGGAGGTGGTGCTCCCTGACAAGTAGCCAGAGTTTTCTGCAGACAGACCCATTCAAGGACCCTGTCTGGCACCTGAGGTGAGCCTGGCACTGTGCTGGGTGGGGGGGGACATGAGGAAGATTAGACATGGTTCCTGTGTACCCGTGTGGGACTCCCCAGTCCAGGGGATGAGGTGCCCAGAGAAATGTAAATAGGAGGGTTGCCTGCCTAGCTCAGTCAGTAAGAGCATGCGACTCTCTTTTTTTAAAATTTTTAAATGTTTATTTAATTTTGAGAGAGAGAGAGACAGAGAAAGAGCATGGGCAGGCGAGGGGCAGAGAGAGGGAGACAGAATCCAAAGCAGGCTCCAGGCTCTGACCTGTCAGCACAGAGCCCGATGCGGGGCTTGAACTCATGAACTGTGAGATCATGACCTGAGCTGAAGTTGGACGCTTAACTGACTAAGCCACCCAGGTGCCCCAAGCATGTGGCTCTTGATCTTGGGGTTGCGAACTTGAGCCCCACGTTGAGTGTAGAGATTACTTAAAAATAAAATCTTAAAAGTTTTTAAAAAATGTTTATTTAATTTTGAAAGAGAGAGAGAGTGTATGCTAGTGGGAGAGGGACAGAGAGAGAGAGAGAGACACAGACAGAGACAGAGATGGAGCAGGCTCAGCACTATCAGTGCAAATCCTGATGTGGGGCTCGAATTCATGAACCGTGAAGTCATGACCTGAACCAAAGTTGGATGCTCAACTGCCTGAGCCACCCAAACACCCCAAAATAAAATCCTAAAAAAAAAAAAAGAAATGACAATATGAGGTGGTATGTGCTATAAGGGAAGGTAAAAGAAAAAAGGTCTGGGTGGCACCGAGGGAGAAAAGGTTAGCTCAGTCTAGAAGCTGGAAGGCCACCCAGAAGGTGAGTGGCATGGGCCAGAGGGTCAAATACACGGGGGTGTGAGTCCAGGCTGTACGACCTCTGAGAACCTCAGTTTCTTTTTTTAAAATACAATGATAATTATTCACAGAATTGTTGAGAGTCCGATGAAATCATGTTCATACAACACATCCATAGATTGGACCTCAGAGTGCGATTTGCCCTTTTGGAAAGATCTAGGATCAGCAGGAGCCGCACAGGTAGAGGCATGGCCTCGGAGGGTACTTTGTGCTGACTCAGCAATGCTACTGTGCTGTGACCTGAAGAGAGTCACTGTGATGGTCCAGGAATATGTGGAGTCAATGACTCAGCAATTCTGGAGTCAATAGTTTATTTTTTTTTAAGTTTATTTATTTATTTACTTTGAGAGAGAGAGAGAGAGCTGTGTGTGAGTGGGGGTGGGGGATAGGAGGGGAAGAGAGAGAGAGAAAGAGAGGGAGAGAGAGAAAGAACCCCAAGCAGGCTCCACACTGTCAGTGCAGAGCCTGACTCAGGGCTCAATCTCATTAACTGTGAGAGACGATACAGTAATTTACACGTGTGTGGGTACCAGTGAGGAAGTGAGCAGACTGCTTCTCTTTCGGGGCTGCTGACAGTAATGGTAGCAATGGTTGCTAATGATGGCTGAGCGTTTCCTCTGTGCCAGGCCCCACCTGGTGCTAGTAGACAAACACTGGATCATTTGATCATGCTCATGGAGGTGAGCTCACACTCCTCACTGTGGGGCTCCTGATACCTTCAGTCCCGGTTCATTTCTGCTCTGTCCCCGCTCTCACTCAAGTCTTCCCACCCTTACCCCCTCTAAGCCATGACCCTGTCCTAAACATCCTATGTCAGAGCCAGGAGAGACCTTGGAGACCCCCAGTTCAATTCCTTTTTATGGGGGAGGAAACTATAGCCCCTAAAACGAAGGAGCTTGCTTTTCTAGACCATAGAAAAGGCCCCTGGGCACCCTAGTAGGTTCCAGAGGAATGTAGTCAGGAGGCCCGGGTTAGCATGTTGTCCACATGATCCCAGGTGGGGGTCCTCAGGGTAAGGGTCAGACCGGTGATAGGCTGAGTGTGTCCACATGCTCCCCAGGATTCACATCCCAGCCATTCTTCTCTGGGCACTCATTTTCTTCAGTGACCCAGGCCTCCTGGTTTCCCCTCAGGTCAAGCAGCTGAGATGTGGGGGGTGGGGGAGACCCTGGGAGGTGCAGCAGCCATGGCCAGGCAGCCATGTTGATGGAGATGTGTCACTGCGGCGCTGTGAGGGCCCAAGCTTTCACCCACCTGCGGTCCTCCTCACTTCCTTGGTGCGCACACCCGGGTGTGGAATTGCTAGATCAAGTGGTAATTCTGTGTTCCGCTTTTTGAGCAATTGTCAAAACTGTTTTCCACAGAGGCTGCACCATTTTACATTCCCACCAGCAAAGCGCAAGGGTTCCAATTTCTCCGCATCCTGGCCAACGTTTGTTATTCTGGAAACAAGATTCTTTCTCCTCTCTGACAGCGGTCCCCGTGGGGTCACCCCCCACTCCAGCTGTCCCCTTTAGGATTTGATATCCCATGCCTCGCTCACACTCTCGTCTTCTCAGGCCAAATGCTGCTGTAGCAATCAGGCACAGGTGCGCAGACAGTGGTGCACACCAGGGCCCTGGAGGGGGGGCATGGAAAGCAAAGAGGGCTGAGCCCCAACCCCAGAGTTTCTGTTCCGTTGGGTCTGGGATGGGGCTCTGGAATTGGCATTTCTAGTAAATTCCTAGCTGGTGCTCATGCTGTCTTCTGGGAAACCCATGAGAACCACAGCTTTAAGGTACCGCTTCCCACATTTTGTCCTAGGAAATCCCTGCTTTGTTCCTTCCCTTCCTCATTCGCATAAAACCAGTAGCACCCTGAGCCTCAATTATGCTTCAAACTTCCCTTTCCCCAGATCTTATTAGATGGGCAGCGGGATGGGCAGGGGAGGGAGGGAATTGATGGCTCTGCTTCCTCAGTTCCTAGACCCTCGGCCCCTCTGTCCAGCCCCATCTGGAACTTGAGTGTCCCCTGTTCTGACTCTGGGAACGAGATGGGGCTTTGGCTGGGGTCCATGGCTCATCACAAGAAGTGCGGCCGCAGTGTAGCTTGGGATCAACTTTAATCAGCTTTCCACTTGGAAACTGCTTGGTGAGGGATTGATATTTTATTCAGTGTGTTAAATGTCTGACTGGAGCTGAGGGTGGTGAAGAATTGCCCTGGGAATCCTTCCCCGAGGCCCGGTGTCGGGGGAGCAAGAACGAAAGGCCTCCCCCCTGGGGTGGAGGGCCTCTCCTCCCAGCCCCAGAGCGGCCCACTGAAGCTCTGCCCAAGGTAATCAGGCGCTTGCACGACCCTCTCAGCTCCCACGACCCCTCCTCCCATCTCCTCCCCGGCTCCCCTCCCCCCAGGCTCTAGCGCGGAGACCTTGCTCATCCCTTGGCCTCTGGATTTGGCGAACATTTTCTGGCGTCTCAGCTCCAGCTTGGCTCCCCATTTTGCATGACGAATCACTTCCTTTATTTGGGCCTCAATTTCCCCATTGGTAAAGTTAAAGACTAGGCTATAACAATGGTTTTCAAACTGTGCGCCATAGATCCCAGGGTTCTGCTGAGGGTCAAGGTATACACCAAGTCTACCACGTCTGCTTAATTAGAGCGGCTTCACTTACATTTACTTTATATCTTGAGATTCAACGTAAACCACTGATTTGGAAGACAGAAGTTCTGCTGCTAAAAATCACTGGCCTAGATGATCTTGAAGATTTTTCCTGCTCTGGTTTTATGGTCTAGATTCTGTGGTTCTTTCGCCTCTACATCATCTTTTTCAAGTCTCAGTCCATGTGAGGTAACACATGGTCACACACTGAGTTTTTCCCTGAGCTTCCAAAACTCAGTGTTTGGGAATACGTGTTTCTTCCAGGAAAGAGGTCGGGGGTGGCAGGCAAGGCAGTTGGCCACTGTTCCAGTCACTGACCTGTGTAGGAGGGTGTCTCTGGGTCAAGCAGACAGGCCAGCAAACTCCCAGGCCCAATGGAGGGTGGAAGCAGAGATCAAGTGTGAGCCCCACCCCCACTCCAGTGAGGATATTTTCTGGATAGCAAGTTGACCTCCCATGACTGAAGTTGGTATGGGGCAAACAGCGGGCATAACTGGTTGGCACACTGGAACATCTGGACAGAAAATGGACGTCCCTGGATGCTTCTTTGAGAGCCAGAAAGGAGCGAGCAAGACAGTAAAACTTGCTGAATTGGAGCTGAGGCCATTCCTCTTGGGGAGAATTAGTCAGGGGGCTGGGGTGGGTAGATGGGGGCTGTCTATCACCAGGTTCAGGTACACATATCCTTGTTTCGATAATGTGACGCACTGGCTTTTGGATTTATGGTGAGAAAGGTAGGTCTCTAAATCATTTTACTGACCCTGAAGGGATGACTGGCTCTCAGGCTGGAATATATCATGGGGAGGGGAGCACCCCCTGTGATGTGCCATAAATTGTGGAACTATGGCAACTCCAGAGCCACTGGAAATACTCAAAAGCAAGGGGTGGGGAGCAGTGTGACAGGACTGCGTGTGTGAAGAGCATGTCCGGGCAGGGGAGAAGCAGACAGCCTGCAGTGAGCAGAAAGCTGCCAGCCAGGAGACTCAGGTCGTAGCCCTGCTCTGGCACTTGTCAGTTGCATAAATTTGATCACGGGCCCTTTACAATGGAGTAGATTTACAATGTAGTTTGCAGCCAGGCAGAGCTGGACTTGAGTCTTAGCTCTACCAGTTCTTGGCTGGATGACCCCAGCAGCTTATTTGAATACCTAAGCCTCCGTTTCATTATCTGTAAAGTGGAACTAAGAACAGCTGTGGATGCCATTGCTTGTTGTTCATGGAAAAGCTAATCTCTCCTTTCTCCTTAGAGTTTGTGTGGATGAAACATGCTCAGGGAAGAAGGGCCCTTCTAGCAAACTTGGTGGCCGAACTACAATTGGTGTAATCTAAGCATGGTCATGTCATTTCCTTTTTGTTGTCGCTCGGTTTAAGGGTGGACATACAGCGCAGTTTTAACCATTGAGATATAAGAGGAAGGCTGCTGGACTTTCGGGAAGGATTTTCTTCCTCATGTGCCAGGAAGTCCTGCTGTCATCTTCCTGCTGTGGTTGAGGTTGGGTGAGGATGTGCTGCTTGGAGCTGTGGCAGCCATCTTGCAACCATAAGGTGCTAAGCCCGAGATAGAAAGGCTACCACAACAAGCATGGTGGAGCAGAAAAAGAGAAAGAGGACTGGATCCTAGATGACTTTACTGAGCTGCTTCATCAACCCTGGATTGCTTATACCTCCAGACTTCTTATCTGAGGCAGTGATGGATCTTTATCCCATAAAACATTAGCATGTACACTGTTACCTGCAGCTGCAATATTCCTCTGTATAACACAGCGGTCCCATGGGGTTGCTGTGAGGATCAGCAAAATATTAATACATGGGAAAATTCCAAGCCCAGGATTTGGCTCAGAGTAGGTGTTCGATACGCACTCGTTTCCACCCTCTTCCCTGTTTTCATCTCTTAATTGTAGATTTTTCCTTCTCTACCAACCTCACAGGATTGTGGTAAAAAAAAAAACAAATGAGATCATTGTTATTTATTGCCACAATAATGCTCTAGTAACAACCACAAAACCTCAGTAGCGTATCACAATAAGCATTTCTTTAGCTCACAAATTTGGTTCTCTGTGATGTAGGCTGGTTGCTCCACAGGACTGGCAGTGGGTGATGG
Source organism: Proteles cristata cristata (assembly GCA_017311185.1). Lineage (NCBI taxonomy): Eukaryota > Metazoa > Chordata > Mammalia > Carnivora > Hyaenidae > Proteles > Proteles cristata. The sequence continues at coordinate 432,902 of JAESUZ010004948.1, forward strand.
AGCAGCTGGGCCATGGACTTCCTTCTCCACAAGGCAGACTGGGTACATTCTCAGGTGCAAGAGAGGAAATAGACACACACAGCATTTGTCCCGGCCTCTGCTGGCATCCCATTGGTTGAAGCAAGCAGCATGGCAGAGGCCAGGATCAGGGGGTATGGTAGGATGAGACACCACTCCCACACACAGGGAGGGCACCACCAAGTTCCATAACAAAAGGAGTGAGGAAGAATTGGGCCAGTTTTTTCTTTTTCTTTTTTACACTCAACCTATCACAATAATATACAGTAAAAGCTTAGATTGCGAGTAACTTGTTCTACAAGTGTTCCGCAAGACGAGCAAACATTTCTGATAAATTTTAACTTGATAAATGAGCAATGTCTTGCAATATGAGTCATACATGATGCCGAACATCACATGATCAAACTGAGCCAGTGGTTCTTCTCTCTCTCTGTCTTTCTGTCTCTCTGTCTCTCTGTCTCGGATGATTGTCTCCGATGCTTGGATACTCAGTCTCAGGCCAGGGTTGGCAGAAATCAGTGATTTTTCAGAACATTGGAAGGTGCCCACAACTGGTACTGGTGTATTTGTTGTCACTTCCAAGTACCTATGGACAGCCCTTTGCTTTTCCATCCAAGAGTAAGCTTAGGAATGCTTTGCTTCATTCTAGGTCAGGCTGCCTGTAGATACAGACCCTTTCCTCTGCTGCCTTATTGCCAGTTACATTAAATACCGTTTATGACAAGAGTTTATTAATACTGTACTGCAGTCAACATCCATGCGAGGATGGCTGCCATGCAGAAAAAGGTTGAAAAGAAAAGTGATAAGACCAAAGAGATGATTACGGTGGAAACTGAGAAGGAAATCATTGAGAAGTATGAATGAGGTATGCGAGTGGCCGAAATTGCAACCACCCATCCATCCACCCACTCACCCATCCATCCAACCATCCACCTAGCAACCTATATCCCCACCCATCCATCCACCCACTCACCCATCCATCCAACCATCCACCTAGCAACCTATATCCCCACCCATCCATCCACCCATCCACCCACCCATTCCCCTATCCACCCACACATCCAATCATCCACCCATCCATCTACCCATCCACCCATCCACTCATCATCCACCCACCCATCCAACCATCCAACCATCCCACCCACCTCCATTCAACTATCTACTCAGTCCATTCACCCACCGACCCACCCATCCACCCACTCACTTACCCATCCATTCACCTACCCACCCATCCACCCATCCATCCACCTATCCCCCATCCACTCACCCATCCAATCATCCACCCATCCATCTACCCATTCATCCACTCATCATCCACCCACCCATCCAACCATGGCACCCACCCACCCCCTCCATCTAACCATCTACCCAGTCCATCCAACCCACTCGCCCACCCATCCATTCACCCAATGGATACTTTGTGAGTCTACTGTGTGCCAGACACTGTTCTAGGCACTGAGGAAACAACAGTGAAAAATACCTGGTTGTTATGGAAATCAGATCCTGGGCCTTCCTGCTCCCTCCTATCCCTGATGAGAAGTGAGAACTATCAGCAGTGTAGTAGCTGTAAAGGGCCAGATAGTAAATATTTTAAGCTTGAGGGCCCAAAGGGGTCTAGAGTAGCCACTTGTCTCTCTGCCCATGTAGCTTGAAAGCAGCCACAGACAACATGGGTGTGGCTGTGTTCTTTATTATTATTATTATTAAATATTTTATTTTTAAGCCATATCTACACCCAGTGTGGGGCTCATACTCACAACTCTGAGATCAAGAGTCTCATGCTCCACCAACTGAGCCAGCCAGGTGCCCCATGGCTGTGTTCCATAATTAAATTTTAGTTACAAAAACAGGCCAGCTGGGAGTAACCCCTGGAGAAGCACAGAACTGGGAAGAGCCTGAGAGACCAGTGGTTTTCAACCATGGCTGCGTATTAAAATCAGCCAGGAAGCTTTATTTTTATTTATTTATTTATTTATTTATTTATTTATTTATTTATTCATTCATTCATTCATTTATTTATTTAAAGGTGACCTGTTTTTTTTTAATTAAAAAAAATTTTTTTAATTTGAATAGGATGAATGTAATTTTTTTTTTTTACAAATAGTTTATTGTCAAGTTGGTTTCCATATAACACCCAGTGCTCATCCCCACAAGAGCCCTCCTCCATGCCCATCTCCTCTCTCCCCCTCACATCCATCAGTCCTCAGTTGACCTGTTTTTTTTAAAGTTTATTTATTTACTTTGAGAGAGACAGGGTGAGGGGTGGGGGTGGTGAGGGGTAGAAAGAGAGAGGGAGACAGAGAATCCCAAGCAGGCTCCGTGTTGTCACAGGGCCTGACACAGGGCTCTATCTCACAAACTGAGATCATGACTTGAGCTGAAATCAAGAGTCGGGCATTTCATCATCTGAGTCACCCAGGTGCCCCTCAGTCAGGAAGCTTTCAAACAATACCCATGTCTGGGCTCTGCTCCAGACCAAATTCACCAGAACTTTTTGGGGGCAGGGCCAGAGCCTGGGTGTTTATTCAAATTTTCCAGGTGGTTCTAATGTGCTATCTGGATTGAGAACAACTGGCCCAATCCAATAGCATCATTTTATATACCTGGGAGAATAAACAAGTTGTCCAAGTTCACACAGTCTTAATTGGAGGACTTATCCAAGGTGGCAAAGTGGCCTTAGGATCTGATTAAAATTTTTTTGATAATTTTTTTATTATTTTGAGAGAGAGAGAGCACATGGAAGTGGGGGGAGGGCCAGAGAGAGAGGGTGAGAGAGAGAATCCTAAGCAGGGATGTGGGGTTTGCACTCACAAACTGCGAGATCATGACCTGAGCCAAAGCTGGATGCTTAACTGACTGAGCCACCCAGGCGCCCCTTAATTTTTTTTTAATGTTTATTTATCTTTGATAGAGAGACAGAGAGAAAGAGAGAGAGACAGAACATGAGCAGGGGAGGGGCAGAGAGAGAGGGAGACCCAGAAAGAGGAAAGAGGGAATTGCTGTCTATCCTTCTTTTCTGTAGCAGCTCTCTCCTGACAGGTAGATTTCCCCAGGTAAGCTATAGATGGCCTGATCTGTGATCTAAGTTGAAGGTGTGATGTTGAGGGCACCCTGAGGGCTCTCTGGAGAAGTGGAGTTTTGAGCTCATCCATTTGGGGAGGCACCACAGAGGGCAGTTATAAATGCAGGCTTTGGAGGGAAACAGAACTCCATTGGTAGCTGTGTGACTTTGAGCAAGTTATTTAACCTCTCTGAGACTCAGTGTCACCATTTATAGAATAGGGATGATAATACCTGCCTTTGTGAGAGTGTTGTAAGGATTAGAAGGGATTATGCACACAAATGTTTAGGATCATTCCTGGCACCCAACTCATGCTAATAAACAAAAGCTATTACAGTATTTTTATTTCTTGGTATTAGGTCCACCTCTGTGCCTTCCACAGCATTCTGTGTGGTATGCTTAGCAAAGTGAAAGGCAGGAACCCTGCTGGAAGACAGAGGGCATTCCAGGCTTGGGGAATGGTTGAGGGAAGGCCCTGAGAGGGGAATGATTGAGTTGTGATGAGATTCAGCTCTGAGGAGACACTCAAATGTCACCAGCCCCTTCGGTCTCTGCCTCTGCCTCCCAGGACCCATGCCCCTCCCAGCTCCTGAGCTCCGTCTCTTAGGGAGTAGAGAGTTCTTACTGTTACCTGTTGGTTTAGGGAGACGGTCTTGGTGTGAGAGCAGGCATGCTGTTTATGTTGGACTCTAGGACCCTGCGTGGCATACAGTCAGGCTGTGAGGAGGGTGACTTCCTAATAATGTGGTAGAGACACAGGGCAGGCAGGAAGGGTTGTGGCTGGGAAGCTAAGGAGCTTCCATTCGGTGCAGTGGGAAACAAGAAGCCGCAGTTGGCTGAGCTGGGACTTGTAAACAGGAGGCTTCTGGGGGTTCCTGGGGACCCCTGCTGCCCTGCCCCAAAGGCCATGTGCTCTGGGAGGACAGGTGCATCAGCCCCAAGCAAGGAGGGGAGTACGCCCCTGCCCGTTGCTGCTGCATCTTTCCAAGTGCATGTTGGATGCGGCTGCTCCTCCCGGAGCTTGCAGTCCATCGCCTTGGTCACTGCCAAGGCTGGGCCTAAGGTGTCTGAGCCCCAGGTAACCACTCTGCCTGACGGCGCTGGGCAGCATGGCCCAGGGAAGGGGTGAGGAGGAGGGGACAGGTAGGGAGAGGCAAGAGCTTCTCTGGGTCCTCACAAGGCTGGCCTCGGTGATAGGAAAGTCACTGGTCCTGGAAGGGGACCACGTGCAGTTGGTTTGGGTTCAGCCATCTGGGACACAGGTGATAACTGCATCCTGATGTCGCTTTTTGCATCTGGAATAATACAGCATTACCTTGACAAAGTGCTTTACTGTGACTTCTATGAGGCTTTTCCAAGCCTCTCTGGTCACTTTCTCAGGGCTCAGAGGTCTTTTCCCAGGTGGGCCACTTGTGGAAAAGGTGTTGGCTTTATAGCTGGTACTGATGTACCCTAATCTACCCATGCCTGACCTTCTCTAAGATAAAGTGGCAGAAGGGCCCCTGTCCCCTGGTCTTTCTGTGGCTCCCCCTGGGATCTGGGTGTCATGAGGAGGTGACTCAGGAAGCACACTGTGTGATCTCCCTCCAGAGCTACAAACCCGGCCTGGGGTGCCACACATCCTCTGAGCCTTGAGGTTCATCCTCCCCTAAGAATCCCCTCCCAGGCTGCTGTCCGCTCCATCCACAGTCCCCCTTCGGTGGAGAGGCTGCAGAATAACCCATCTGGATACAGAGCGTGGGATTGATGCGCTGTTTTTAGTCCTGTGGGAGAAGTCACAACAAGGGGTTGTAATTTCTCTGCAATTTCTCTCCTCCATCAGGCATCTGTTGGTGTGTTGTGAGGGGGTTCTCATCTGAGCACAAAGCTTGTATCTGGATCTAGCCTCATGGGTGTGACGTGGCCTCATGGAGGCACTTGACTTTGCTCTGAATGAGGGGAACTGTTTAGGAGCCTCTCATCCTTTTCTCCACAACCCCCCAACCCCCACCCCCGCCGCCCCTGCTCTGGCTGACTCACATGGCCTCCAGCCCTCACTGCCTTGAGTGACACCGAGCTCATGCCTCAGTTACCTCTTATTTTTTTAAAAACATGGTTTTTTATGTTTATTTTTGAGAGAGAGAGAGAAGAGAGAGACAGAGCACAAGCAGGGGAGGGACAGAGAGAGAGACACACACAGAATCCAAAGCAGGTTCCAGGCTCTGAGCTGTTGACCCAGAACCCAATGTGGGGCTGGAACTCACAAGCTGTGAGATCATGACCTGAGCTGAAGTCGGATGCTTAACCTGCTGAGCCACCCAGGTGCTCCAAGTTACCTCTTATTTCATGCTCCATCTAAGCTGGTGCTTTCCTTGATGCTACCCCTGACCCCCAGCACATCTGGTCAGCTCAGTCACCAGTCCAACCGTGCGCCAGGCCCCGTGCTCTGTCCCAGAGATCTAGAAGTGAACAGGGGCTCCCTCTGCCCTGGGGAAGCTGGCTGCCTGGGTGGGAGGGGAGGTTCAGACACTAGCACGGGCTGCTTGTGCTAAGGCAGAATGTGCGGGGGGTCTTGGAGCTCACAGAGGGAACCTCTCATCTTCTGCAGGGGAGTAACTGGCAGCGCCGGAACTCGGAAGACCAGGGTTTTCCTCCAGACCAGCCAAATACAGAGGGTCTGACATTTGGGGGGGAAATGATTTTAGATTCTGTAACTAAAAAAATGTTGCTACATTTACCTGATGACAGGACATTCCTTCTATGCAGGAAGATGCCTGATAAGAACAATGATTTATTTATTTATTTTTTTTTTTTTTAAATGTTTTATTTATTTCTAGGATAGAGAGACAGCGTGAACAGGGGAGGGTCAGAGAGAGAGGGAGTCACAGAATCTGAAACAGGCTCCAGGCTCTGGCATTCAGCACAGAGCCCGACGCGGGGCTCGAACCCACGAACCGCGAGATCATGACCTAAGCGAAAGTCGGACGCTTAACCGACTAAGCCACCCAGGCGCCCCAAGAACAATGATTTAAAATAGGAAGCTTCCAGATACATGTTTAATAATATCCTCCTCCCCATTTCCTCCCTATCAGGAACAACCAAGTCGATCATTGTCCTTGGCCTGGGCATTAGGTTTGCCAGTGACAGTTCTGGTGATTAAGAGTGAACCTGGGAACAGATGCTGCTTGAGCTGAGTCTTGATGGGTGAGTGGGACTTTGCCAGGAGGAGGGGTTGTGGGAGGTAGAGGGAGTTCCGGGTGAGGGATGGAGGTGTGAAGGTACACACCATTCCCAGAAGAATAAACGTGGTTTGGTTGGGAAAAGTCTTAAGGGAGAAAAAATAAGAGGTGGTCCTCAAATGGTAGGTGGGGCCAGATCCTGGGGGCTTTGATGCCACCCCAAGGGGGTCATGGCTTCCCACCTTCAGGCCTTTGCTCATCACAGACTACAAGCCCCTCAGAAGCAAGGCCGGGACTGAGGTAAGCAAGTGATGTGCCAAGGAACAAAATTGAAGGAGGCACTCACTCTCAGACGTGTGCCAGTGCGGGGACCGGCCCCCTGAGGGTGAGTGTATCCTTTGTGCCTTCTCGGTGCCCTCCTTGCCTCCGCCTAGACACAGCCCTGCTGAGGAGAGAGGTCACATTGTGTAAATCTTTGTATCCCTAGGACTTAAAACAATGCTTGACCGTAGTAGCAGACTAATGAATGCTTGTTGAATGAATGAATGAATGAATGAATGAGGGGTTTTTTTTTCCATCTGGAATGTGTTTGCCTTCCTCACGGCCAGTCAAGGTGTGTCATTTCTTTTATGGCTTACTTCTTCCCTGCAGCCCCTCTAGATAACCTTCCCCTGAGTCCTCAGCTCTTACATGGTATGAACGGCCCATCTCTCAATGAGATTGTGTTGTGTCTTGGAAGAAGAGGTAGATACAGTAGGTGCTTACACTGGAGGAATGATCAAATCTCAGAATCTTCCCTGGGCAGGCTCAGTAGTTCTAGAATATCCTGGCCCCTTGGATGGGAAGGACCAGCCACCACTGTGACTGTTGCCGCCGCTGCCACTGTTGTTTAAGGGTTTTCCTCCTTTCCTTCTCCTTCCCTACTCTTTTTTTTTTTTAATTTTTAATGTTTTATTTATTTCTAGGAGAGAGAGACAGCATGAGCAGAGGAGGGTCAGAGAGAGAGGGAGTCACAGACTGAAACAGGCTCCAGGCTCTGAGCTGGCAGTCAGCACAGAGCCCGACGCGGGGCTCGAACCCACGAACCGTGAGATCATGACCTAAGCGAAAGTCGGACACTTAACCGACTAAGCCACCCAGGCGCCCCTCTCCTTCCCTACTCTTGATGGGGCCAGACGCAGAAAAGCTTCTGGAGGTGTTGTCTCCAAACTGCTCCTCTGCAGTGCTACCCACTTCCCCGGCCTGCTTCCTTCGCTCAGGCCCCGTGGACCACTGCCAGCTGATCACTGCTCATGCAGTTAGAAAGGCTCCAGGGGTCTTCTGAGGCACCCACCCCTCCCTGCCCTTCTGACTGATGGGACTCCTCACCAGGTGTGGAACCCATTGGTTCTTGGCTGAGAAATGAGGTTAAACTTGAACATCACTGGGATGTGGAAGCTGGGGGATGATTAATGATACTACTCAGGAAGGGCTGAGACGCTCGCATTTCTGTCCAGTGGAGGATCTATTTCAATCAGGAAGTTACTCTTGCTGCCCAAAGAAGCAGAATAGTCCCCTCCCACGCTCACTTACTGCTGAGGGAGGATGGTCACGCAGCATTGTGTGGGCAGTGCAGTCACAGAGCGCCCCGGCAGTAGAGCTGAGCTGCACCAGTGTGCCCAGAAGGGGGCCACTGCTCCTCATCCGTGAGAGCTGGCATTCTGTGGACTGTAGCCCCAGTGCACCGACCTCTTAGAAACATTATTGCAAAAGAATCAGTGCTCAGGTGAACTCTGAGAAGCTATAGAGAATGGGGCAATCTCCAAAAAGCAACAAAGAACCGGAGACACTGCCAAATTTTTTGTATGGTGAAAACAGCAAGAGGGACCCCAGAGAAGGTCCAGTGTCTGCAAAAGACAGAACGGATTCCACTTGAATCAGGGAAAGACTCGGAATATCTTCTTAGCCAATCCTGACCATAAGTTTCTTATCAGCAGCTATGGTTGTTAATTACACAGGAGAGGCAATGTAGGGCACTGGCAATGAGCTCTGCCATATTCTAGCTGTGCTCTCTCAGGCAAGTCTCTTAGCCTTGCTGGAACTTAGTTTCCTCATTTATAAAAGGGAGATAATAATTGTTTTCTATCCCGTAAAATTGTAACAATTACAGAAGCCCTTAGAAGAGGGCCTGACACAGAGTGGGTGTTGTGTAAGTATTAGCCAGTGATGACAATAAAAATATTTTCTGCATAATTAATTATATTGACCTTTCATTTTAAGCCTGGAAGTGTTCCATCATTTAAAACATCAATTCTTTGTTCTTTTCATGAAGTTCGAGTTCAGGAACATTTCCCCGTGTTATGGATACCGGGGCCAGGTGGGCCTTCTCTGACGTAGAAAACCAAGATTCTGGAGCCCAGAAAGGCAGGCCAGGTAAGTAGCACCCCCTCCTTCCTAGATCCCATCCTTTTAAGATCCATGCCTATATGCTTGGGCTCAGGTCATACAGACACAGTGCACCCTGGCCTTTTGGACGAGGCTGAAGGCAGCCACGGACTCTACTTCACATTCTGAGTGTCTGCTTCTCTTAGCAATGGAGGAAACTTTCTCTTCCCTGGTAGGAGGCACTGGCAAAGTAGAAGGAAGAAAGATTCAATATTTGGTTGGGATATGTCCCCACCTTCCCCCCCACCCTCCATTCCCCTGTGCAGGACTGGGAAGAGCAGGCCCAGGATGGATTTTCTATTGTCACTGCTCAGGGTCTAGAGGCTGGGGGAGTGTGAAGGTGAAGACTGACAGCTTCACAGCTGACTGGCAGCTGAAGGTGAGACTATAATGAACAGGCAGCTGCTGGAGGGAAGGTGACAGAAAGGGCAGCTGGGGATTGGGTGCTTTGAACCTGTTCGGGGTCCCACTGACCCTGGCCTGGGCAGCAGCTCTGTGGAAGCAATCTGTGAGTCCTCATGACCCAGGCAGGGCTCCTTTCCTGGGCACCTTGCCTTACCATCTTATTTGCCTTATTGTAACTGTTGGTGGAGAGGTGCGCTAGGTTGTTGGGGCTGCTGATTGGGTCTGGTCCCAAAGCCTTCCCACTCCCTTCTTCACCGATCAGACTACTCTCCTGGTTACAGGAGCAGATGCCCTGCGTCTCCCATCTCACCCCCTTGGACCACTTCCAATTCAGACGCAGTGGTGTTGGACAGTTCCGTTCCACCCCAAGCAACTGCCACCTGGCCTTGAAGTCCTGGGAGCTGGTTCAGCCCTTGCACAGGGGCAGCCTCGAAGGGCAGAGGAACGGTAGGGGCAGTGCCTAACTGCTGGGGAACAAGGATAGGTGGAGAGGTGTTTCAGCCTCCAGCCCTCCAGGGCTCAGTCCTGCAGTGCACTCCACATGGTGTCTGGTGCTAAGCAGCTCAGTAACTCACCCTTCGCTGGCTTTCATCCTCCCCCACCCCCCCACCCCCCACCCATTTTACTCTCTTCATGCTAACTTCCTGCATCCTGAAGGAATTACCTGCGTCCAGGTTGTCTCCGGCTCTGCTTTCTGGGGAAGGCGAGCTCAGATAGCACGTCGCTTCCCGACTTGGCAAAGGTGATTGGTCTAAAAGACAGGGATGGGTGTCAGCCAAGCAGGCCAATCAGAATCCTTCCCTGGGAGAAGAGGCTCTCTTTTGCGGAGGTGGGGGGGGGCTGCTCAGCTTGCCAGGGCCAAGTGCTTGGGCGATGGAGAGGGCTACGGCTGTGTGAGAGAGAGCCAGGCTGCCATGAAAAGAGGAGAGACGAGCAGGGACAAGAGAAGGCTGTGGAGAGTCTTGGTACTTTGAGCCCCTCGTGTGAGCTCCAGAGGTTCCCATTCCTGTTGCTTTTCCCCAGCACTGGGAGCCGGGAGCCTTCCCAGCAATAGAGGCAGCAGATGTCCTGAAGGTGGTGTGAACTGGGATTCTGTTCCTGGCATCTGGGAGAGGCTGAGCGAGGAGCCTGCTTCTGCATCCACCAAGGGAATGACCCCTTCAGCTCCTGGAGTCTCCGCCTTTGCTTAGATCCTAGGAGAGTCCCTGACAGCATCAGGTTCTCAGGAAACTGGTCTAAACAGGTGAATGAATGGATGCAAGTGGCCCATCATATATGCCTTTGCCATTTTTTTCTCCCTGCCATTAGTCACCCTATCCATGACAGCCTGTTTTCCTGTGAAATGGGACAACATAATTAAGTTTTAGATTGTGTAGAAATTAAGAGTCAAAAATGGAGTAGATGATTCAGATTCCTTGTTTGAAGAGAAAAGAGAGGGCAATGGAAGGGAACTATGTGTACTTAGTATTTACTTGCAAACCAGACTAGATACATTATTTCATAAATTTTTTACAACCCCACAGAGTGGGTATTATGCCTATCTTAAAACTATGTAAACTAAGTCATGGGGTGGTCAAGCACTTTGCCAGAACTTTAACAAACAGTAACCACTACACCCAGTATTTGATTGAAGCCATCCTAATGGATGTCTGGGGGTATCTTGCTGTGGTTTTAATTTGCATTTCTTAATGTCAAGGGTCTTCTCATGCACTCATTTGCCCTTTGTATCTCTTGTGTGGTGTATGTTTGTAAATTGTTTTATCCATTTAAAAAATTGTTTATATTGGTTTTTACTGGCTTGTTGAGTTTTGAGAGTTCTTTTTATATTCTGGATACCAATCCTTTTTTTTTTTTTTTTAATGTTTATTTACTTTTAAGAGAGAGAGAGAGCACGCAAGATTCAGGGTGGGCAGAGAGACGGGGGACAGGATCCAAAGCGGGCTCTGCGCTGACAGCAGCAAGCCCAATGTGGGGCTCAAACTCACAAACTGTGAGATCACAACTTGAGCTGAAGTTGGACACTTAACCAACTGAGCCACCCAGGTGCCCTTGGATACCAGTCCTTTATTAGATATGATATATGCTTTGCAGATATTTTCTCTCAGCCCTTTGATTGAAGCTGCATTTTCACGATAATATCTCTTGAACAGCAGAAGGTTTTGATCTTGATATGGTTTAATTGATCGATTGTTTTTCTTTTATGCTTGGTCTTTCTTGTGCCCTGGATCCAGAATTTGAACCCAGATCTATGGGCCCCAAAGTCCTTCCTCTTATTATACTTAGGTAGTGTTTCTTCAAGATCTATCCTCAGACCAGTGCCAGATGGGTACCACCTGAATCATTCAAGGAGGTTGCTAAAAATACCGGGTCCTGGGTCCTCACCCTGAGGAATCTGCTTCTGTGGTCCCACTTGACTCAGGAATCTGTATATTTAACAATTTCCATGACTGGGTGATCAGCTAGGTGTGGAATGGGCTTAATGCAGGGTACTTGGCACCCCTGAGCCTTTACACTTGTTTCTTTCTTGGCTTCTAGCTGGGTCCTGCAAAGTGCTGCTGAGGGTGGCATTTCTTGGTCTGTTTCTCATTGTGTCCCCTCTCCTTTCCTTACGCCACTCCACCCCCACCCCCCGGGCCTCGCCATCTCCTGAGCACAGTTAATGTTCAGCAGTCAATCAAGACATGCTTTGAACTAACCGACCCACCCTCCACCAGTAGTGAGGAGAAGCAGCCCCACTCCACAGCTGGCACTAAGTGGAACCAAGTAGAAACTATAATTACTGACCTTACGATGACGTGCTCATGTGCACCCCCCTCAAGCTGTGGGCAGCCACTTAAGCCTCTTTCCTCAACCTTCAGCCCAGCCAGAGGGTTTCCCACCTGGAGAGACTGTTATTTTAAAGTACCTCCAAGATCAGCTCATTGGACTCAAGAAGGACACTTCTGCAAGTGAACAGCTGTGCCAGCCTCCAAATAAAAGAAAACCATATTCATTTGCATTAGTTGGGGATGGAGAGATGGAGTGCGTTTTAGGTTAAGAGCAAAACAAGTGTCTAGAGTGTTTAGCAACTTTCTCTGGTATGTCAGATCGTGTGACCTGCTTTCCCTGAGCAGATGGAGTTCTTAGGGGGTGGAAATGAAGTTCACCATCATACCATGGACACCAAAAAGGGTAGCAGGTCAGCGAACTAAGATCTGTTAAGCCCCTAGCCTGAGCCAGGTTTTTGTGTTTTATCCAATCCTTTCAATAACTCATTAGGTCGATATTATTATTCATGTTTTACAGATGGGAAAAACTGATGCTCAGAGAGGTTCTAGAATTGCCAGGAAGTGCTGGATCTAGGATATGGAACATTAGCCAAAGCTGAGCTATGGTAAGAAAGAGGCCTCTACATACAGTAGCTTGAAGAATGTTATTGCTCATTTCTTTCTCATCTCACAGTCCCAGGTCGGTAGGAAAGCCCTGTTCCAGGTAGTCACTCAGGGACCCGGGATCTGACCCACCATCTGTCGATTCACAGGTTCCTATGACTAGAGTTGGCAAACTTTTTCTCTAAAGAACCAGAGAGGGAGCATTTTAGGCTATGCCAGATGTATGGTCTCCATCCTTGCCATGAAACTCTGGTGTATCATGAGAGCTGCCATAGACAGTATGTAAGTGAATGGATGTCGCTGTGTTTCAATAAAACTTTATTCACAAAACAGTCCGCGGACTGGATTTGGCCCAGAGGCCATGGTTTGCTGACGCCTACCCTAGAACAGTGGTTCTCAAAGTGTAGTCCTAGGGAACGAGCAGCAGCAGCAGCAACTGAAACTTGTCAGAAAGGCAACTTCTTTTTTTTTATGTTTATTTATTTATTTTGAAAGAACGAGAGAGAGAGAGAAAGCACGTGTGCATGCGCGCGCACACACACACATGAGTGTGAGGGGCAAAGAGAGAGGAACAGAGAGAATCCCAAGCAGGCTCTGTGCTATTAGTTCAGAGCCCGACACAGGGCTTGAACCCACAAACCAAGAGATCATGATCTGAACTGAAATCAAGAGTCAGACGCTTAACCCACTGAGCCACCCAGGCTCCCCCAGAAATGCAACTTCTGAAGCCAATCCCCCAGACCTATTGAATTAGACACTTTGTGTGTGGGGCGCCTGGGTGGCTCAGTGGGTTAAGCGTCTGACTTCGGCTCAGGTCATGATCTTGCAGTTTGTGGGTTCGAGCCCCATGTCGGACTCTGTGCTGACAGCTCAGATTCTGTGTCTTCTTCTCTCTGACCCTCCCCTGCTCATGCTCATGCTCTGTCTCTGTCTCTCTCTCAAAAAATAAACAAAACATTAAAAAATTATTAAAAAAGAGACTTTGGGGGTGGATCCCAGACATCTGTCTTTTTAACAAGCCCTCCAGGTGATTCTTAATGCATGTTGAAATTTAAGAACCTCTGTTCTAGAGACCTCTCAGGCCTGGCTTCACATGACCACCACCTAGGGGGCTTTCGAAGCTCTCAGCGCCCAGGCAATTGCACTGGACTCTCTGGGATGGGGTGCAGGCATAGGCATTATGAAAGCTCCCTGGCTGGGTCGCTGTGGAGAAGTACCGCCCTGAGCACTGTTACCCTCTGCGTGGTCAGAGATGGTTTGCAACTTGACCTACCACACAGCTGCCTCCCTGACAGGCATCGCCTGTGCTCCCCAAGGTCTGGGGTCTGGTTTCTCCTGTTTTCTTACCTCTCAACCCCTCTACTCCCTGGCCCCTTCCTGGGGACCCTGTGTGGGGCTTCATGATAGGGAGGATCTTGGTTCCAGTTTGTCAGGCCAGCCCTTCTCTGGCAGGGGCGGGGCAGGAAGAAGGGATGACTTGGTGGCAGGTGAGAGGGTGTGGAATGGAAAGAAAGCAGGAGGGAGAGAACCGGGAGAGGGAGGGAGGAGGTGACAGAGCAGAGGAGAACTTAGGTACAGAGGAAACTAGCACAGTGGGCTGTCACTGGGGCCCAGCTCAGTGAAGGCCAGTTCCCTTCCCTGCCTCTGCTATGGGTGACAAAGAGCAGTCTCCTGGTATCCCCAAGTCTTCCCTTATAAACACTTACATGGCACTTACTGTTTTCCTGGAATTAACTCATTGTATCCTTACAGCAACCCTCTGGGGCAGGGACTATCATCACTCCCATTTTATAGATGGTGAGACCGAGGCATTGAGAGCTTGAGGTGGTTTACATGAGGTTACAGAGGGAGTAAGCACCAGAGGTGGGATTCAACTCAGGGACTCTGGCTCCAGACCTGAGCTGTTGGCCACCGTGCTACCTCTCTTTGTAACAGACACATGGTATTATTGTTCCCATTTCACAGATGGAAGCACTCCTGTGCAATATGCTCACGATCAGAGCCAGGCGGCGGCAGAGGCAGGATTTGAACCCAGGTCTCTCTACCACCAAAGCCCTTGGATTTGCCAGTTTGCCCCACAGCCTGCTTTCAGTTCCCCTCCCAACTCCCTTCCATCTGTCCATCGGCGTATTCTGGATCTGCACGTGTGTGGCTGACTCACAGGGGAGCCTGTCCTCTGGAGTGGGAAGGCAGACTTTATTTCTGTGCAGAGCCATCTTGGAGTGGTGTCAGGAGAGTTGAGAAACCCAGCTGACACATTTTCCCCTCCCAAGGCTGCTGAGTGGGTGGGCAGCCCCGGGGGGGCCCGGGGGCCACGTGACACCAGCTCCTCAGATGAGTCCCAGCACCCAGGGGAAAGCAGACCTGCCGCTTCATCCGTCTTAGCTACAATCCCTCTCCCTCAGGGGATTTACTGGTTCCAGTAGCTACACTCTCTTTCTCACTTCCTCTTTGCTCTGGTCCGAAGCCACAAGAAACCACAAGAAGCCATTTGTTCTAGGCTTGCCTTTAGGCAACTGAGGTAAGCCTAGTTATTCCCATTTTACAGGTGCAGTAAGTGAAGCTAGCTGTGTCTCCTCCAGTTTCCCAAATGTCCCTGATGATGAGTCACCTGGGGGCACTTGTCAACTATCTAGATCCCTAGCCTTCTGCTCTGACAATTCCAATGCAGTAGATTAGAGCTGGGGTCCAGGAATCTGCCTGTCAACAGGGTGATTCTCATCATCAGGGACCCCTGTTGGGTGTGGGGATTCTCCCCCACTTCAGGTCCAAGGCCTTGGCTGGCTCTGTCTCACCTATGCCCAAAATTGTAGTAATTGCCCCCTGAAACTCGGATGAGTCTTGCGGGTTGAGATGCTCACTTAGCAACATTTCCTTCCCCACCCGCCCAACTTCAGGAAATCAGGAAGGGGCTGGTCGGACAGTGTGGCGCCTCCATCCTCTCTGGCCAGTTCCATCCCAGAGGATATTTGCTAGGGTCCTCAGAGATCTCCCAAGTGTCCTCAGATAGAGGATATTTTATCAGCCAAACCTTCCTGATCCCGAGGACTCCCTACTTGCTAGGCGTCCCTAGCCTATTTGTTTCTGGTCTGTGCAGGAAAAGCCAAAAGGCATTGGAGCGGGGGAGTTTGTTCTAAGGTGTGATGGTTTTTTTTTTCTTAAATTTTAAAAATGTTTTATTTATTTCTGAGAGAGAGAGAGAGAGAGAGTGATCAGGGGAGGGTCAGAGAGAGAGGGAGACACAGAATTGGAAACAGGCTCCAGGTTCTGAGCTAGCTGTCAGCACAGAGCCTGATGCGGGGCTCAAACCCCTGAACCGTGAAATCATGACCTGAGCAGAAGTTGGACACTTAATCTACTGAGCCACCCAGGTGCCTCTAAGGCATTATGGTTTTAAAATGTGAATGGGGCGGCGCCTGGGTGGCTTAGTCGATTAAGCGTCCGACTTTCACTTAGGTCATGATCTCGTGGTTCGTGGGTTTGAGCTCCGCGTCGGCCTCTGTGCTGACTGCCAGCTCAGAGCCTGGAGCCTGTTTCAGTCTGTGACCCCCTCTCTCTCTGACCCTCCTCTGCTCACGCTGTCTCTCTCTCTCTCTCTCCTAGAAATAAATAAAAACATTAAAAAATTTTTTTAAAAAATGTGAATGGGAATTCTTTGATACTTCATCCTATAGAGATGAAGGCTGATTCCCCTCCCCTTGAGTGTGGATGGACTTAGTGACTTCTTTCTAATGCATAAAGTGGAAAAGGAGATATTCAACTTCTGAGACTAGGTCCTGAAAAGGATGGTGTCTGCCTTCTCTTTCTTGGATTTCTGTGCGGAGGAAAGTTGGCCGTAAGGCTGTGAGGACACTCAAGAAGCCCAGTGGAGGGGCACCTGGGTGGCTCCGTCGGTTAAGCGTCCGACCTCGGCTCAGGTCATGATCTCATGGTTTGTGAGTTTGAGCCCCACATTGGGCTCGGGGCTGACAGCTTGGAGCCTGGAGCCTGGCCTGCTTTGGATTCTGTGTCTCCCTCTCTCTCTAACCCCCCTCCACTCGCGCTCTCTCTCTCAAAAATAAAAAAATAAACACTAAAAAAAAGGAACCCACTGGAGAGATATATCCATTTCCTGGTACAGAGTTCCTTAAACCCTTGTTTTTTTGTTTTTTTGTTTTTGTTTTTTTGTATTTGAGGCAGAGAGGAGGCAGAGAGAGAGGGAAAGAATCTTAAGCAGTCTCCACACCTAGCATGGAGCCTTACACAGGGCTTGATCTCATGACCATGAGATCATGACTTGAGCTGAAATCAAGAGTTGAACACTTAACTGAGCCACCTAAGTGCTCCTAACCCTTGTAATTTCTTTTAAAAATTATTTCTTTTGAGAGAGAGAGATGAGTGAGGGAGGGGCAGAGAGAGAGAGGGAGAGAGAAAATCCCAAGGAGGCTTTTTGCATTGTCAGTGCAGAGCCCAATTTAGGGCTCGCCCCCACAACTGTGAGATCATGATCTGAGCCGAAGTCAAAGGTTGGTGGCTTAACCGACTGAGCCACCCAGGAGCTTCAACCCTTGTAGTTTTTTAAGTGATAAGAGCACTAAGAGCATCTTTTGTTCTAATAATTGGTCTTTGTCCCTGGTTCCTGACACAGAGCTCCTAAATCTCTTGGAATTTCCTGGGTGACAGGAGTGTCTTTTATCTTAATGAAGTGACTCTTGGTAGGGTTCCTGGTTGCTTTTAGGATGGGAGCTGGTCACCAGAAAGACCAAGCCATGATTAGGAGCTTGGAACTTTCAGCTCAACCCCAATCCTTTAGGAAGGGAGCACACTGACTCAATGATTGGTCATGCCTCCATGATGGGTGCTCCATAAAATCCCCAAAGTATGGGGTTCAGAGAGCCTCCATGTTGGTGCACACAATCCATGTGCCAGGAGGGTGGTGTACCCCACCTCCACGGGCACAGAATCTCCTGTCTCCAGATCCTTCTGGACCTCCCCCTACATATCTCTGCCTCCACCTGTCCGTCTGTATCCTTTATATTATCCTTTATTATATAACACATGGGTAAACCTAAGTGTTTTCCTGAGTTCTGTGAGCCATTGTAGCAAATTATTGAACCGAAGAAGGAGATCATGAGAACACCGATTTGTGGCCAGTTGATCAGAAGTATAATGTAACCTGGGACTTACAGTTGGCATCTGGAGTGGTGGGGGGGACATTCTTGTGGGACTGAGCCCTCAACCTGTGGGACCTGAGGCTACCTCCAGGCAGATAGTGTCAGAACTGAGTTAAAGTGTAGGACACTCACTGATGTTGGAGAATTGATTGATTGGAATTGGAAAATATTCTCATCCATTTAGCGACTAGGAGTGAAGTGTGGTCATGTGAGCACAAAGGAGCAACTCAGGAGTGTTTCCCATACAGTTGTTTTGAGCTACTACGTTTTGTGTGATTTTTTTAAAACAGCAATAGTTAACTAATCCACAGAGCAAGAGCGGAAAACTTCCTCCCCCAGATGAGGGTAGATGAGAGAAACAAAGGCGTTTGTAGGGATGGAGACCAGCGCTTTGCGATGAGCCCTTACAGCCGCTGTCAGCCCCGTTATTCTCCCTGTTTTGCCGGTGAGGAAATGGGGGGCTCAGGGAGGTCGGATCATGTGACCAAGGCTGCTGTGCCTGCTGGTGGGGGAGCCCGGGCTTGAGGCCGGTCTGTCTGCCCTTGCCCGCGACTTCCCACTCTTGCATGCTGCCTCAGTGATCTTGGTGACCTTGGGCTTCCAAGGACTTTGCACAGAACTTGTCCATGAGCAGGCAGAGTTGGTGACCTGGGGCTCCCCGGCACGGGCTGTTGTGATATAAGGCTTGTGGGCACCCCAACAGCCCTTGCTGTTGAGCAAATGAGCAAGGATGAGGATTTGGCTGACCTGTTGCGAACTTGCAGCAGCCCTTGGCAACACCACCCACCCCGCCCCTGCCTCCCCCTGTAGACGCACAGACGCTGGGACCAGGCCTAGCTGCGGTCAGGCTGTCTACATGCCCCGCCCTTGCCCTAGCTTCTCTCACATTCACCCCGCACAGGTCACTTACAGGGACCTGATGGGGGAAGCGTTGGCCAAGGGGCGAACCCAGCCCTCAGGGGGTAGGGCTGCTTTCCTGCAGGGTCAGGTCAGGAGCACAGGGCTGGGAGCAAGGGTCTTGGAAGGTTGGCTGCTTAGCAGTTTCCAGAATGTCCTTCCATCTCCTGGAGCCTTGGGCATTACTCTTGGCACCTGAATTCTTTCTTCTATGTGTCCTTCCACAGGCACACACGATGGTGCTCTGGGACCCTCCCCCAGAGCTCCATGCAGGCCTTCAGTGGGACATCCTCTGCCGCGCCTCTCAGATCCAAAGCTTCCATCCCAGCCTGGACCCCAGTCCCCACCTCAGAGGCCTCTCCACAGCCCACACTCGCTGCCTCGGGGCCAGCCTCTGGTAGCTCCACACCCTCTCTGTTTCCGGGGCTTCCTGCAGCCCCACCCTCTCCCTGAAGAACCTGGTGGGCTCCTTGGTACTTGTGAGGAGGCTGCTATTCTAAGCCGTCAAATCCTACGGCACCCTCCCCATCAGCCTCTCTCTGAGTGGTTTGAGTCTAGGTTTCCCACGCCTCCTCGGGATGAAACCCCTTCTGTAGACACCCTCTCTCCCCGGCACCCATCTCCCACAGTACGAGTACCGGAAAGGCAGATGGATGGGGTGTCTGCACAGCTTGAGGGGCAAGGTGTGGGGACAGGCAGATAAGACAGGCCCCAGGAAGGACAGATGGACAAGGCATCCAGCTCTCCCCTTTCCTGAATGGCCACGGGAGGAATGAGGTCGCCGCCCCATGCCTCTCGCAGAGATGCTGAGAGTGTGAATGAGAACAGCTTGTGAGGGGCTCTAACGAAGTGGCCTGGTGAGGAGACCTTTTGTAACCTTCCGGACCTGGCATTGAACCAGAGGACAAATCACGTGACCCATGTTACTGTGCCCTTTTAGCTTCTTGGCTCACACCCCAAGTGTTCTTACGCTCTGCAGGGACTCTTTAATCTGGTGAGGGGACATGGATGTGTCTGGGGAGGGTGTGAAGGTTCTGAGATGCAGCGTGTATGTTAAATTTTACGGGTGTGAAGCACAGGTACTGTTTTTTCCCTAGAATGTCTACAGCTTCTTAAAGGGGTCTGGGACCCAGAAAAGGGTCTAACTTGGTACCAGGCTATCCAGACTAGACCCACACTGATGTTTACTCCCAGCAAATCGGGTTCCGTGTTTAAGGGCGGTCAGCATTTACCCAGAAGAAGCACTCCCCTCTTCCCTTTGAGACCCTAATACTGAACCTGCTTTGGGAGGTTTGAGATCAAATCCTCCAAGCAGGTGCATGCTCGATCCTTCTCCTCCTCCCAGGCAGACCTCGGTTTCCTTGCACCTAAAAGTGGACCAGCGTTAGGTGACATCCCAGGCTGCAGGTAATGTTCCCAGCAACAGGGAAATCCTCTGCCCCATGCAGATACCCTGCATCTCAGCAGCCCCTTCTCAAAGATTTTCTTTACATTTTAATTTAACTGCATGGGCTTCTGCTCATATAGGAGTTTTCATATTTCTGGAACCCAAACACGATTTCCCAACGTGACCTACAAACAGGGTTGTTCCCCAGCTAATGGCAGTGATCGCGGCAAAATAGCTTCTGTTTTGCTCTTATCTACATTCCTCCTCAACCCTTGTAATCCCGGAAGCTGACCTCAGTACGCTCATGAAAACCAAGTGCAGCGAAGTGGGAGGTTTCCTCAAGGGTTCCCCTGTCCCACAAGAACTTTCCCTTGTTTTGTTTTGTTTTACATGTAATAAGTTCCTGAAAGTGTCTGTGAATACCAAATGTATCAAAGTTGGGTGATGGCCTTGTGTTATACAAGAGGAAGTGCCCTACTGGTTAAGAACATAGCCATAGATCTTGGTGGCTTGGCATAGATCTGCCACTTGCCTGGTGTTTGGCTAAGAGGATTCTCTGCACTTCAGTTTTCTGATAACTGGAATGTTTATAGTAACTACCTTGCAGGATTCTTGTGCAATTTAAGTGATTTAATATATTGAAAGCACTAGAACAGGGTCTTATCCATTGTATGTGTTAGCAATTATTGTTGTATATCTTAAGGTGGGTTCCATACTCAGCTGAAAAAAAAGATTGACTCCCTAATTTTATTTTGCCCCTGATCTATTCCTTTTATATTAGAGAGAGAGAGACAGAGTGTGAGCAGGGGAGGGGCAGAGAGAGGAAGAAACAGAATACGAAGCAGTCTCCAGGCTCTGAGCTGTCAGCATAGAGCCCAATGTGGGGCTCAAACTTGTGAACTGTGAGATTGTGACCTGAGATGAAGTTGGATGCTTAACTGAGTGAGCCACCCAGGTGCCCCTAATCCTTCTTCTTTAAAGTTTATTTATTTATTTATTTTGGAGAGAGAGAGAAAGAGAGCGAGCACAAGTTGGGGAGGGGCAGAGAGAGAGAGAGAGAGAGAGAGAGAGAGAGAGAGAATCTCAAGCAGATTCCATGCTCTCAGCGCAAAGCCTGCTGTGGGGCTCAATCTCATGAACCATGAGATCATGACCTGAGCTGAAATCAAGAGTCAGATGCTTAGTTGACTGAGCAACCCAGGTGCTCCACTGATGGTCTATTTCTAAGACTTTATTTTGTATCCAACTGAATCCGATCAGCCAGCTCAAGACCGATGCACACTCAGCTAAAACTAAAGGTTTTGCTGCTTTCAGCAACCTGATGACTTTCATTTTAGTTCCAATTGTAATAAGTTTGTGAAACTTCTGTTTGTTACTGCTAATAACTTGCACTTTTATTCTCTTGTTTTTGTTCATTTTTTGTACCAACAAACGCAACAACATATTCAAACAATTATGCCAACGCGGTGTATGGCATGGGCCAAATGGGAATGGCTGTGCTTCAAAAAGGGGACTGTTGGCTGATGGTTTGTGTCACCTTATGACATCTCAGCATGTTTGCTGGTGGATGTGTGAAAGCTGGAATTTGGTGATGGAAAACCAATTTAGGAATGTTGAAGTCCAAACTATGATGGTGACAGTGGTTCAGAAACCAAAGGCCACTGAGGCCAGGACATATCCCTGGATTCGGGTCATGATCTGCTTGTTGAAAGGACAGTTGTGACCATGAGGTTGGAGACAATCATCCTTCACTTTCAAAGCAGACCCATTCCAAGGGAGCTGGCTATAAAGCAACTGTTCATAATGTGAATCATTTTTGAAAAATTTCATTGTAAAGTAAGCTTTTCTTCTGTAGGCAAATGGATGGCTTTGACAAATTTGGTGATGGGCTATGTTATGCTGGGATTGTGGTCAGAGAGTTTTGAGAATACTTTTTAATAATGATCTCTTCCTTCCTGTAGCAGAAGCTTAATAGGGGGAGATTGTTAAATGGAATCGTGAGTTCTGCTGTGTACCTGGCTTAAGAAGTTGTGGGGAGCAGCGGACACTCAAGGCTGCCTCCCCAGTGTGGCCTGGGTCCTTTCCCCCTTCTGTTCTCCTGGAGAACGTCTTGCATTATAGCTGAGAACTCACTAACATCTCCGTTTCTTTACCCCACATTTCTTTGTTTTGTTTTGTGGTTGGGGTGAGTGGGACAGCATTGGAATTCTTCGCTCCCCTTACCACGAGGGTTTGCGTAATCTTGGCATTCTCCTTACTTTGGTGGCTAGGTTCCTAGATGGCGGAGAGGACACATGTGACGCTGAGCAGTATGTCTGGTAGGTGTGGCATCAAGAGAGGCCTGACGCCCATGGAGGACTTCACATGTTTTGGGATGGCCCTGTGCAGAGAAGCAACCGAGGGCCCCAGCGGGGGGGACACCATCACCAGACAGCACTTCATAAAGGACAAAACGCTGAATTTCTTCCTTGCCCTCTCATGGTAAGGCCCTCGACTTTTTAATCCTGGGACGTGAGTTGCTTTAGTGCCGTGGACTTGCTAAGTGGACAAGAGATGGTGGCCACTATGATGTCAGGTGGATTTGGAATCGTATAAACATTTGTGAACGTTTGTTCTCTTTCTGTCCCTTCTGCCTGTCACATGCGAGCTCAGCAATGCCTTCCAAGCTGCGACAGGTCAGCCTGGCTGCCATTGTCCCTATATCATTCCGGACACTTCAAGAGGTTCCAGAGACCGAGGAGAGTCTAGGCTTGTGGTTCTGGCTGGGTCACGGTTTCACCATTGACCTGTCATCACCATGCTTCCTCAGTCTCTCTGGGCTTCCCCGGCTCAGAGGACCTCAGAGTCTCATCCAGTCTTCAGGTTAGGTGATTCTAGGAGCTCATGCCTACCTCCTCTCCCCTGGCCTTGGATACAGTTGTCATCATTAATAGAGCAGGACATCATGTCACAGTCCACCGGGGTGGGTGATAGGCACCTAATATGTGCTGTGCTTCCCTTTGAAAGCATCTTAACTTGGAGTGCCTGGGTGGCTCAGTCGGTTAGGCGGCCGACTTCAGCTCAGGTCATGATCTCACAGTTTGTGGGTTCAAGTCCTGTCTTGGGCTCTGTGCTGACAGCTAGCTTGGAGCCTGGAGCCTGTTTCAGATTCTGTGTCTCCCTCTCTCTCTGACCCTCCCCTGCTCAAGCTGTCTCTTCCTTTCTCAGAAATAAATTTTTAAAAAATGAAAAAAAAAAAAAACAGTAAGAAATTAAAAAAAAAAGAAATCATCTTAACTCAAGAGTTCTAGAAAACAAACCATTGCCTGCCTTTATCCATCCTGGAAGCTTCTATTTTAGTTACATTAATTTACTTCAAAGAAGGTGTGATAAAATTGTTCAGACCCACTCGGAAGTCCATTACAAGGGGGTCTGGCATCTAAGAAAAAAATTTTTTTTCCTGATGATAAGAGCAATACATGCTCATTACAAAGAATTAAGAAAATACAGCAAGATACATAGGGAGAAAGAAAATCTCCCAGACTCTTCTCTCTCAGAAATAACTACTATTAGCATTTAATGTGCCACCTTTTTTTCTGCGCACAGCTATTTATAAAATTCGGCGGTATTTCATACACAGTTTTGCATTTTGCTCCTTTTCACTTCATACAGGCTGTGCATTTCCCCATGTCATTATCTATGCTTTGAAAATGCCGTTTTAATGACTGCATAATATTTCATTGTCTGGTTGCCACGGAATTTAGTCAGCCAATTCTCTGTAGGCACCCAGGCAGTTTCCTATTTTTCATGATTATAAATGATGCTCTGGTGAATCTTCTTGTCCGGGAAATCTCTATCTGGGTTTCTGATCATTTCCTGGGAAGACAGTCCCAGAAAGGGAATCACAGAGCCTCAGCTCTGCTGTGCAGTACCTCTGTCCTCACTTAAAGATCCGCCGGGAGGTGAGTGGCTCCCGTCACCGCAGGAGGTGGACTTTGCCGCCTTTGAGGCCCGGCCTGGAGCATCTCTGTGCGGCTGGGGGGGGGAAGAGGCAGAAGGGCCCCGTGGCCCCCCCAGGCCATCACCTGAATCCACTCCACGCAAAGCAGAACATCTCCCTGCAGGAATCACTTCGTAATTGACTTAGAGACGAAAGCATATTTAATTAACCATGGAAACCCTCCCAGCCATCTGCCTCTGTTTTTATTTGGAGGAAGAAGGCTGAGCATATTTCCTTCAGCTCCCTCTTTTTGGGGATGGAGCTCATTTCCAGTATCTTGGTTCCCTTGTGGAGCAAGGCTCTGCTCCTGTGCTGGTGCCCCACGGTGGCAGAACCATGGGCTTCGCTTGAGGGTGCAGGCCGGGTCAGAGGTCATGTGGGCCCCCGCCTGGAGGCAAGGCCAAGGCAGCACCTGCTGTGGCAGAGAGCTGGCCATTTGCGGGTCCCAGCCTCCGCCTCTTGGCTGCTGGCCTAACATCACAGGCGTTCATACGGAAGGTGCCTTAGAGGAAGAGGTCATAGCCCTCGTTTCTCAGGTGAGGAAACTGAGGCCTGGAGAAGCTCAGGGCATGCTTGCGGACATGGAGTCTGAGGCTCTGCTCCTTTGCCGCACCCTCAAGGGAGGGGGTATGGCTTTGATCTCAGCTACACGCCATGGGCAGAAGATTCAAATGGGATCCTAAGGGCTGTAACGACCCATGCGGTCCAAGTAGTTTAAAATGTGCAAAGTGCATTCCCACAGCACGTCCCTCTGGACACCCCCCTGAGCCCCTCGGGGCAAGGGAAACTGGGGAGGTGATGTGACTTGCCTGCAGTCACATCGCTGATGAGCCAGCATGGAGGCTGAGGTGGAAACGCTGAGTGCTTTGATCTGAATTGCTAATATGTCCGAATGCCTTTTATTTCCGCGGTATTCCTCAGAGGGTCCTGACGGGGAGCTCACTGGGGAAGGGTCTGACGGAACATTAGTCTACTTGTTACTCACGACATCACCTCCTCCAGGAAACCTTCTTAGGGCCTCTCCCACTCTGCCCCGCCCCCCCCCATCCTGGGTGAGTTGGGAGGCAGGACTGGTTCTCCGCCCCTTTGTCACCCCACACATACCTCAATACTCCCTAAGGCTCTAAACTTCACGCTGCACCCCCAGTGCTGGCAAAGGGCCTGGCTGACGCTGATTTGTCAATAAATGATACTGAGTTTCATGAGACTGAATACAGACCCAGGCGTGTTTACTCCAGTAGCTTCCCTTCCTCCTTCCCGTTCACTTTGGCAGGAGGTCATCTGCGATCTCTCCGGGGGTGAGTATTATGTGTGCCTTGAGATGGTTCCCGAGGGCCGCCATATGGACACACACGTGCTGCCAGGCTGGCTGTGTGCCCCCGATCCTGAGCTGTCGGTGCAGATAGGGGTCGAGCTCACAGACCCCAGCCAGGTAAAAACTACTTTTGGTAGATGTGCAGCCAGGCTGGGGGCGGACTGGGGAACGTCGGCCGCTAGGGGGCCTTGTGCTTTCTGGGCAAATCATTTCCACCCTCTGATCCTCATTTTCTCCTCTAACAATAAGGCCATTTGACTGGACTCTTCTTCCATCTCTGATGTTGCACGCCCCGTGACTCTATAATGACCCCTGTCAGAAGCCATCCTGGTGGTCAGGGACCAGGGTAGAAAGATAGAGAGTCAAGTCCAACCAGAGGTCAGGACGCCGGACTTGCTGACCAAGCTGAAATACTTCCTGTCACACCCAGGGCTCAAGTGGGACAGAAAAGCCCAAAGCTCCTGGATCTACTTTAACATCCCTGCCAGGCTGGAAACCTCTCTCCTTTTAAGCTGTAAAAGATGTGTTCCCCGAGACAGATTCCCTCATCTTTAATCATTTTCCACTGTCTCTGGCCACGAGCCGCATCAAAGGTGATAAATTAGACTCTGTAGATAAGTTTTCCTCCAGAGCCACATGTTAAACCCAAAGCAGGCCCCAGCTCCGCTGAAATCAGAGTAACCAAGAAAAGCCCTCGGTGGCAGAGCACTGGGGTCACCCAACCCAGAAGCGTGCGGCTGCCTCCCCCATCACCACCCGCCTCGGCGCCTGCGCACCACCTGGGCCCGCTCTTCTCTGAATTACAGTAAAATGAAGGTGGAGAACTCATTGTTTTCTATCAAGGGCATGGCCCACAGACTGGAAAGATAAATCACTGGAGGAAGATGAAAGTAAAATGCAGCTTCATTCAGGGAGCCAGGGGGAGAGAGAAAGAGAAAAGGTTACAGTCTCTTGCAAATCAGTCCCATTTACAAATCAGGAATGGGGAGCATGTAACCCTCTCTCCAGCAAACACAACCCCTCATCAAAACACACCTCAGGGACATACTGTGGCCAGTTACTGAGAGAGGATGAAGGGAAGGGGGACAGAGGTTCAAGGAATGGGGGAAGGGGAGAGCAGCTGAGTCAGACACATATGAGGAGAAATAAGGCAAATATCAAAATCAGGGAGAGAGAGAGAGACAGAGAGAGACCACGAGCAGCAGACCCCACATTCAAAGAAACAACATGCAGACAAAAACAGGGAGACATGGACACAACAGACATTTGTTGTGACGAGAGACAGAGATGGAGAAGCCAGAGTGAGAGCAAGGGGCACGTGAGGGGGGTGGAGGGAGGCCGAGACTGAGCTCATCCAGGAAAATAGCTATTTGAAGTAAACAACAAGGCCATCAAGGGCTGTTGTTTTTGTTGTTTCCTAAAGAGACAAATATTTCCAGAATTCTTTTTTTTTTTTTCTTTCAGAATTACTTTGGAATGCATTTTCATTTCTGCCTAAACTTTGAGAAGCACAGACATTCTTCAAAATCTGTCTTCTTCATTTGCCGGAGCAGACACTGCTCGTTTATGGTCCTGGGAAGGAAGACGTGACACCTCAGGTACTAGCCTTTTATGATCAAGCCACCGAAATCTTTGAAGCACCTTGTGTTTTCATAGCTCTCACCTCTTGAGCTAACTGGCCACATTCAGCTCAACCTGTCCCATCCTTGAAGTGAAACCTCATTTGTTCAGAGATAACTGATTTGGAATCAGGAATGGTTCAGGGCCAGAGCTGACCACTCCATTCTGCTGGGGACAGAGTTTGCTGATGAGTTTGCAAATGGGTAATGAAAATAAGATGGCACGCGACAGTGCGGAATGAATGAATGAGAGGAGCGAGTGCCAGGCGCTCTGGTCACATCATACCCAGCAGTAGCTTCCCAAACGTGCCAAATACTCTCACGTTTTGCTGCCAAGAACGCTGCCTCTTTCCTCCTCTGCTTCTGTCTGGTAAAACCCTCCCCATCCATTGTTCAGCAATCGATGTGTATGGATTAAGCACCTCTGCTGCGAATCCCTTTCCATCCGCCTCTTACTCCCTTGCAGGCTACTGGCTCCTTCCTTCAGGTCCCTGACACCTGTAGTTGCTCTGCTGTAGGGCTTAGCATTTCCCAGTAGAGCAGGCTTTCTCAGCGTTGGCAGTATTCTTTGGGGGCTGGGTACTGCTTTGCTGTGGGGGGTCTGTCCTATATACTGTAGGATATTTAACAGCATCCCTCGCCTCTGCCCTCTAGAATACAGCAGCCATGTCACCCCCAGTTATAACAAATGAAAACATCACTGGTCATTGCTGAATGGCCCCTGGGGGGTAAAATTGGACTCAAGGACGCTGTACTAGAATGAGAGTTGTGTTTGGGTATGTCGGCCGTCAGAGAGGGTGCATCCTCTGGACCCTAAGTGGTGGAATGGCACCTTGTATAGAGAAAGCGCCTGGATTCTGTAGAGGAAGAAGCCAGACAGTTGGACCAAGTCCATTGAACTGGCCAGTTGAGCATATGACATGTTGGCCATTGAAATAAGAATGTGTTGGCACCTGAGATCTGTAACCAAATCTATAGGTCTCTATTGAGTGCTGACCTACTGTGAGCTGTGGGGGACATGTGTGAGGAATATAAAAGAAGATGTTTTACATTTAAGACACTTGTGATGATCTAGTTCATCAGGAAGTCCTGCAACCCTGGACACTGATGTAGAAATAGCAAGCAGTTTACAATGAGGTGCTGAAGCAGGACCCTCCATAAGGGGCTGGGGGAGGGGTTAGAGCAGGGAAAACCAGAGTGGGCTGCTATTCCTGTGGAGGGCTTGGGACTTGAATGAGGACAATGACATTGGGTAAGTGTGGTGTGGCCCAAGATCCAGTTGGCCAGGCCCAAAGTTGGGTCTTGATTCAGAGAAGCCGAGTGTTTCCAAGTATGTCCTGAATAGCCTTTATTGGGGTCACCGGGTAGAGTGGTCACAAATGCAGATTCCTGGGCCATCCAGCCTTAGTGAATCCCTTTTGCTGGGGTGGGCCCAGGACTCTGTATTTTTCACAGGCCCCAGATGATTCTGATGCTTGATGAAGTTTGAGACCTCCTTCTGGCAGGGGGGCGGGGGGCATTGACCGGTCTTAGTAATAACCTTGATCTTCCATTGTGTGCAGCCTGTAGCGTTTATACGGTCTAACAGAAGGGATCAGTACATAGAGAGTGGCACCGGAGTGCCAGGGTTCAAGTCCTGCCCCTGCTATCTCTAGCCGTGCCACTTTGATCAGTTTCCTTGAAACCTCTGTGCTTTCATCTTCTCATCTATACAGTGGGATTCACAATGTCCCTGCCTCGTAGGATCTTTGTGAAGGTTAAAGAAGTCAATACATGTAAATGCACAGCGTGGTACCTGACAGGTAGCAAATGCTCATTTGCTAAATATTAGTCATCATCATAATTACTATTATGTTAGCATTTGATGTTTGCGGGAGGTTTGAATTATGGTCATTAGAATATGGTCTGCACTGCTCTCCTCAGCTTGCTTTCAGTTCCTCCAAACCTGAGGTTTAGCTGGCTCCTTGCTGCTCCAGTAGGAAGCGGGGCCTGATGCTCTCTGAGTGAGGGGAGAGACAGCAGTGGACACAAAGGAGCGTTCTGGCAGGGTCAGGTCCCTCCTCGTCTGCGGCTCTGACAGGAGATACTTCTTGCCTCCCTGGTTCTGGGGCAGACATATTGGAGGCCCAGACCTCTTCCTGGCCTTGCCAGATGGCAGTGTCACTCCTCAGCAACTCTCTCCCTGAGGGGTCCTGAGCCAGAGCAGGGAAGAAGGGAGGGCAGGAAATGGCTCCATCTGTATGAAGGCCTATGGCCTTGGCCCTCCTATTTATAATAGGGTGACTCTGCGTCCCGAGCCCTGGAGCACGATCCATCTTCCTCTGAGCCTCAGGATGACCCTGTAAAGTGGGTGGGGTGGCCTTACCCATCACATTTTATAAAAATGGTTATTTATTTTTGAGAGGGTGGGGAGGGGCAGAGAGAGAGGGAGACACAGAATCCGGAGCAGGCTCCAGGCTCTGAGCTGTCAGCACAGAGCCTGATGCAGGGCTCCAACTCATGAACTGCAAGATCATGACTTGAACCAAAGTTGGATGTTTAACCGACTGATCCACCCAGGTGCCCCACCCATCACATTTTATTAAGTTTACTTATTTATTGTGTGTGTGTGTGAGAGAGAGCAGCAAAAGGGGAGAGAGAAGGAGAGACAGAGAGAATCCCAAGCATGCTCTGCCTAGTCATCCCAGAGCCTGACATGGGGCTCAGACTCATAAACCATGAGATCATGTCCTGAGCTAAAATCAAGAGTCCAAACCTTAACTGACTAAACCACCCGGGCACTCCTACCCATCACATTTTATTTTATTTTATTTTATTTTATTTATTTTATTTTATTTTGTTAGGAGTATTTATTTATTTTTGAGAGAGACAGAGACAGCATAAAGTGGGGAGGGGCAGAGAGAAAGAGAGAGAGAATCCCAAACAGCCTCTGCCCTCTCAGTGCAGAG
The DNA here is from genome assembly GCA_017311185.1 of Proteles cristata cristata. Classification (NCBI taxonomy): domain Eukaryota; kingdom Metazoa; phylum Chordata; class Mammalia; order Carnivora; family Hyaenidae; genus Proteles; species Proteles cristata. The sequence continues at coordinate 462,637 of JAESUZ010004948.1, forward strand.
CCCTACACGGGCCTCAAACCCACGAACCTGTGAGATCATGACCTGAGCCGAAACCAAGAGTCGGATGCTTAACCAACTGAGCCACCCGGGCGCCCCTACCTATCACTTTCTCGAAATAACAGCTTTCTTGAGCTAAAACCCACATACCTTACAATTCACCCTGTTGAAGAGTGCAATTCAGTGGTTCATAGTGTGTCCACAGAGTGGCGCATCCATCCCCACTGGCTAATCTTAGAACATCTCCTCGCCCCCAAAAGAACATTTTCATCACGCTCTTTCCCCCTCCTCCCAGCCCCTGGCAACCACTCATCTACTCTCCGTCTCTAAGCATTTGCCTATTCTGGACGTCTCGTATAAATAGGTTCCTACAATATGCAATATTTTGTGTCTGCTTTTCCCACTTTGCATTGTGTTTTTGAGGCCCACCCATGTTGTAGCAGGTCAGTGTTCTCTTTCGTATAAGGGGCCAAATAATATTCCATCGCACGAGGGTACCACATTCTGCTTGTCCATTCATCAGGTGATGGACACTTGGGTTGTCTATTTTGTCTATTATGAATAATACAGCTATGAACCTTTGTGTCCAAATTCTTGTACAGACGTATGTTTTCCTTTCTTTGGGGATACACCTGGGGATAGAATTGCTGGGTCATGTGGTTGCTCTACGTGTCAACTCCTGAGCAATTGCCAGATTATTTTCCAAAGTGGCTGCACCATTTCTCATTCTCCCTGAAGTGCGTCAGGGTTGCAATCTCTCTGCATCCTCGCCAACACTTGTTATTATCCGTCTTTTTTATTATAGCCATCCTAGTGAGTGTGAATTGTATCTCATTATAGGCTCATCTCACTTTATAAATAAGGAAATTAAGTCTCAAAGAAGTGAAGCAGCTTGCCCAAGCACACTCAGAGAGCCCGAGAGGAAGCCGAAATTCAAATCAGGCACGTCTCCCTTCCAAATTCACATTTTTTTTTTCTATTGCATCAGGCAGCTCTCCAACTAGATGACTTTGGGCCTAGCCCAGGGTCTGGGTCCAAGCGGTTCCTGGGATTCACATCGGTCACGGGGCAGGGACGTCCTGGCAGTCAGCTGCTCACTGTCCTCTCTCCTGGCCAGGCTTCCAGCCGATACTCATTGATCACCTACCATGGGCCCAGTTCAGGAGATAGAAATAGGTTAGGGAAGAATCGATTTCTTGAGATGTTTCCTTGAATGAAAGATGGATTTTATTTTTTCAGCCTCTAGATTTATTATTTGCCAGCAAATGGCCAAAAGCTGGCTTGAGGGAGAAGCAGGAAAAGAAGGGAGACGGACCCCTTGCAGGAGGCTTGGAGGATGGTGGTGTGAGCCAGTATAAGGAAGGTTTGGCACCAGCTGAACTTTGACCAGCTGAAAGACCTGGCCAGAAAGATGGCCAAGTTGTGTGTGTGTGTGTGGGGGGGGGGGGTTGGACTACCTTCAAGGATGGGGTTTAGCAAGTGACTGAGGAGGGATAAAAAGAGAGAAAAATTGAGGCTGGTCAGGATAATAATACCAAATGTACACTTTCTGCTGAGTATTTTAGGACAAGGCACTGCTCTGGGTGCATTGTGTATTCTACAAGACGAAGGTTAAAGTCTTATTTTATGGATGAGGAGACCAAGGCTCAGAGAAGTTCAGTGCTTCAGTGAAAGACACACAGCTGGCAAAACTCAGTCTGACTTCAAACCCCATTCGTGTAACCACTGAAATATATCCTGAGTGAATCACAGGACCCTTCTGGGGAATGTGCTGTCAGGGATACTGGAAAATGGAACCAGTTCAGCCTCCCCTCTGGAAGGCTGGTATTTTTGGAAATAGAAATGTTCTGGAGCTGACGGTTTTCCCTGTAACGGTTTCAGCCTGTTTGGGCTTTCACACTTCAGTTTACAGCCTCAGTCCCTGATGTTTGCTCACTTATTTATTCTTTTTTACAGGAAAGAGAAGCCAATGAATTTTTAATCAAATTGAGCTAGAGTATTTGACCAGTGAATCAGAAAGGCTTCCAAGTCTTTGGGTGGAGGTGGTGGAGGGGAGAGAAATTCATGCCCATCTGCCCGGAAGGAGGTTGGCACTGCAGGGAGTGAGGCCCTGGGGGTTGCGTCGGGTCTGGCTCGAGAGAGCAGACTAATCCCGCATCCTTCACGGCAGGCTGTCCAGGCTCCCTGGGGAACTGTGTCGCTGGGGGACAGCAGCTGATGAAGGTGCTGCTGGTGGATGACACCCCAGCTGCGTGCAGACGGTCCAGCCCAGGGGGCGGCAAACTTCCCTGTAAAGGACCAGATAATTTTAGGCTTTGCGGGACACTGCGGTCTCTGTCATCGGTTCCTGTCCTCCTCCTTCTCCTTTCTCTTTTCCTCCTGTCCTTGTCCTTTTTCCATAACCATTTAAAAATACACGAACTGTCATTATTAGCTCATGGACTGTACAAGAATGGACTGTGGGCCAGACTTGCCTGCGGGCCATAGTTTGCAGCCCCTGGTCTAGAGGTATCTTGGAAACTAGCTTGGATGAATTGCTTACATTTGGGGGGCTTCATATAATATATTTATTGAACACCTACTGTGTGCATGCCTTCTTTCAGAAAATGTTCATGTTCTTTGGAATGGAAAAAACATAAGGATGAATCCAGAAACTCAGTTCCAGTAGCTGTGGGTGTGAAGTGGGAGGAACAGCAATGGGCTGGGAGAGAGGAGGCCTGGGTATCTGGCCTACTTTGGTCGCCAAGGAACCTGTAGAACTACATCTGTAAAAACGAGGCAGTAATGCGTTCTTTGCAGAATTAAATAAGCTCAGGGATAAAAATTTTGAAAAGCGCTATACAATAGAAGCTATATTTAGAGAGATGGGAGTTACAGGTAACTATAAATAATTGATTGACAGTATAAAACTACAATACTAGAGCTGTCACAGGTTAGAAGAGAAAAGAGTTTGACCGAGATGCTGTGATTTGGGATCTACAAGTTAAGCATGTATCAATTAGGATTGAGGTTGGCTGCGTCCTGTAGGAAACCCAAAGTAATAGTGGCCTAAACAAGTTGTCTCTCTCGATTAAATTGCAAAGAAGGCAGTCCAGAACTTGCAGGGAAGTCTACAGTGTCAAAAACCCAGGATAGATCTTTTGCTCCATTATCCTTGCATGTAGCTTCTATTCTACAAAGTTACCTTATAGTCCAAAATGGCTGCTAAACCTCCAGCCATTATATCTGCATTCTAGGCATGTGAAAGGAAGAAGGAGCAAAGAAGAAAACATATACTGGCAGCCTTTTAAGGAAGTTTCTTAGAAGCTGGCTCCAAATACTGTCATTTATATCTAATTGGCTATACCTAGCAGCAAAGGAGGCTAAGAAAGTCACTCTTTATCCCAAATGGCAATGTGCCCAGCTAAAACCAAGAAGTTCTGTTTTTATTTATTTAATTTATTTTTTAAAAGAGAAGTTTGTTTTATAATTTAATAATTTTTTTAATGCTTTTTATTTATTTCTGAGGGAGAGAGAGACAACATTAACAGGGGAGGGTCAGAGAGAGAGGGAGACACAGAATCCGAAACAGGCTCCAGGCTCTGAGCTGGCTGTCAGCACAGAGCCCCACGCAGGGCTTGAACCCATGAACCGTGAGATCATGACCTGAGCCAAAGTCGGATGCTCAACCAACTGAGCCACCCAGGCACCCCTGTTTTTTAATTTTTATTTTAACATTTATTTATTTATTTTTGAGGAACAGAGAGGCAGAGCATGAGCAGGGTAGGGGCAGAGAGAGAGAAGGAGACACAGAGACCAAAGCAGGCTCCAGGCAGAGAGCCTGATGCGGGGCTTGAACTCACGAGCTATGAGATCATGACCTGAGCCGAAGTTAGCCGCTTAACCAACTGAGCTGCCCAGGTGTCCCTGAAGTTCTCTTTTTAAAGAGGACAATGAATACTGCAGTGGGCAACTAGCTATGCTACCGCAAGTAGCAAATTCCCAGGAAGGATGGGTGTCTGGGTGGCTGGATCAGGGAGGGCTTCATCAGGGGAACAAGACTGAGCCGGACCCTGAAGAAATGGACTGAGTTTTAAGTGGTAGACGTAAGTGAAGAGGGCACTCCAGGCAGCAGAATGAGTGTAAGCGAAGGGAAAAGCACTCAGTATGGAGGAAGGTAGTGGGCAAGCTAGTCTAGCCAGGAGCCCTCCCGAGGAGGAGGTTTGAGAATTTGTACTGGAAAAGGTAGTAACAGCTAGCTGTAATCAGTTCGGGTCCTCACACCTTGGGTCATGTACAGCTCCTTGGCCACTCTGTGACTCCCCATTAGCTCCTTCCCTTGTCCCGCTCTCTGTTTGCTATGTCATTCATGTAGCGTCCTTCTGCCCGGAGGTGGTCTCAGGGCCTCTTGGGTGGGCCCCCTCAACACAGCTCTAGTCCATCCCCTCCCCCTGCATCCACCCAGTCCTTGGTGAAATCTGGCATCTTTGCTCCACTAAACTCTGCAAGTGGATATGGCTTCCTGCTCAGCAGTCTCTCTTCGTTCATCTGAGGACATAGGCTGAGCCAGTGGTCTCTTGACTTGAGACTTTTTCAGGGTGAGTTGGGCCCTAGTCTCTGTGTTCGAGCTCTGAGGGCTTGTGGGTCAAAATATCTCTCCTTCTGGCTCCACGGTGGGGTCTTGCTTGGCTTGGGGAGATGGAGATGGGTGGGTGCAAGTCACCTCAGTCCTCACCATTAGCTACAATATCCCAAAACTCCCACCTCCCTCCAAGTGCCTCAGTCAGTCTCTAGCTTCCCCTTCTGCACGGGCTGGGATGCGAAATGGGGCTGAGGTCACAGAGCCAGGGTGGGGCCAGCCTGAGAACGTCCTGCCTGGGTGATCCAGCATCTCCCTTAACAATGTGTGGGTGGCTCAGTTGGTTAAGTGTCCGACTTTGGCTCAGGTCATGATCTCATGGTTTGTGGGTTCGAGCCCCACGTTGGGCTCTGTGCTGACAGCTCAGAGCCTGGAGCCTGTTTCGGATTCTGTGTCTCCCTCTCTCTCTGACCCTCCCCTGCTCACTTGTCTCTCTCTCTCTCTCAGAAATTAAAAAAAAAAAAAAAGAATGTGTGGGTATTTCGCGCCTGAAATTCGCAATTTTGGGACCTCAGGGGAGATTCCAAAATAGCAGAGCAAGTCCTCACGGAATGTTCTGCTCAGTATATTACATTTATTGACCTCTAACCACCCATCGGGCACCTTAAGTCCATTACCTATGAGGTTGTTACAAGTGAAGAAATGGACAGGAGTGAGGACTGGAAAAATCATGAAAAGAGAGGTCAAGAAAGAGCTGGGGCCAGATTGAGAGGTTCTTTCTGCCAGGCTCAGAAACACAGACTTTCTCTGCGCACATTGAAGGATTCTGAGCAGGTTGCGATGTGGTCCTAGTTGTGCTTTTGAAAATTTGATCTCAAAGTAAAGTGTGGGATGGACTGGGAAGAGAGGGACAGATGTCTTCCCTTTATAGTGTGAGCCCCAGGAAGGGGTTGGGTATGGGGAGAAGAAAGAGGACCAAGGGGAGGTGGGGGAGAGAGAGGAAAGAGAGGGGATGAGGGGGAAAGGAGGCAGGAGGCAGGGGAAGAGAGAGGGTTTGGGTACCCTATTTCTTTCTTCACTCGGAAGCATACAATTCCTGGGTGCCCAACACGTGTGAGAGAGGCTCAGATAAACAATGTAGGACCATCCGTGGTCCTTGCAGAAGCTCACAAAGTGGAAGGGAAGAAGGAGGAGAATGCCCGTGGACATATGCAAGGTCTCTGGGACTTACAAAGGGCTGTCACAAATATTACCCCGCTAGATGCCTGCACCTGTCACCTGTTCTGTGCAGTAAGCAGGACAGAGATTCTCAATTTCACAGACAAGAAAACTGAGGCACAAGCAGATTCACTGGCTCACAGTTACACCGGTAGGGGAGTGGGGTAGCAAACCTGGGACTCAAATCCAATGCCTTTCATCAGGCACATATAGGAAAGGTACCCAGAGCTCTAAGGGGTGTGCTGTTGGGCAGAATAGTCAAGGACGGGGTTCTGGAGTCAGACTGCCTGGCTCCGTTTCAAACTAGCTGTGTGAGCCTGGGGCAAGCTTCTTAACTTCTCTGTGCTGCAGTGCCTTCATCTGTAAAATGGAGGAACTGGTGCCTATTTCCTAGGGTTGTTTGAGGCTCACTCAAGATACTGTGGGCATGTAAAGTGCTCAGTACAGGCCTGGCCCAAAGTAAACACTCTGTAAGTGATTCTACCATTATTGTTATATTTTGAGGTGGGTGGAACAGGCAGGACACTCCAGGCAGAAACAATGAGCCACCTCAGGAGGTAGCAGGGACCCAGGTCATCCTTTGGACCTTCTTTCCATGTCCAGACCCCCTATAATATCCTGTGCTTAACCTTTGCTTCCTCTCCCGCATTTTCCTCCCATCCTCTTCTTCGTCTCCCTTTCCTTGTCCCATCCATTTCCCCCTCTCCCCTCTGATGCTCCTTGCTGAAATGCTGGAAGCCCTGGGTGCTAAAGACTTTGCTGACACCTCCCCATTCTCTCCATGTGACTGTGGGCCAAGAGCCAGCCTTCCAAATTGCTTTGACATCCACTAAGGAGCACGTTCCAGAAATATCAGCTGTTCACCAGGTCTGCTAAAGGACATGGACAGGGCATCTAGCTTTTCTTGGGGGACAGAGGTTTTTGTAGGCAAATGTCTCCCTCCTCCTTATGCTATTTCTCCTCATCCTTAGTCCAAATGGTCTCTTTTTATTAAAAGAAAACATACATACACACATGTACACACACACATACACACACACAGAGCAGAGAATATTATTACAGTCTGCCCTCTGGTTTCATGGAAGGAGAGAAGGGAGAATGGACTCTGTGGTTATCACAGCTATTAGTGGGAGATTATTTGTTTATCAGCCCATAAAAAGTTCCTAGCCTTGGCTAAGGTAATTACCAGCCTAGGTGGTTGGCCACACTGGGGCACAGGGGAGGTGAGGCTGTCATTTCCAATTTACCAGTCTCCATTTGCTGCTGGGTCAAGAGGTTCAAATGAAAAGGTTAATTAAGAATCAAGGGATTTGCTCATCAGGTTAAGTCATGTATACACAGCACAAAGGCCATGTCTACCCATGATAACTGCTTTGAAAAACCAGTTCTATTCTGCATGCATTTATTGACACACACACCTCATCTCTCACTTCCACCCCCTCCCCCAACACATTCCCATCTTTTCTGGAACATGTGTGTGCTAGGCTTTGTTCATTACAGGGGATAGAGGAGCAGATAAGACATGGGTGCTACTTTTGTGGTACTCATTTGGGAAATGAGGCTCATACCAGAATGAAGAGAAGCCTACAGATGCATAGCCATTTGCCCTGGGCAAATCACCTCCTTTGTCTCAGGGCCAGTTGAAATAGATCCACAAAGTCTAATCATGATGATCTATGACATCATGGCTGGCTGGTCTGTGTCAAGATGGTCTTTAACCATCTTGGACAATTCTTTAAACTATGTCCCCTCCAGGGATTCTGATATATGCCTCCCCCCTCAGAATTTTCCAAGTTTATTGGTATATGTAGTGGGGATGCTGTGGGTACCCTGATCCTTCCTGCAGGACCAATGTCTTCATTCCTCTAGCTGCTGCAAGTCTTGGTAGAAGATGACTTTCATCTGAGTCCCTTCCAGGAATTGCCCTCAGCTAAAACCGCCATCTTACTTAAGGTCATTCCACCTCCCTGCTTCCTGATGGCAGTGTAATAATCCAACTATGGATATGGGGGTATAAATACCCATCTCTTTGCACTCAGAGGGGTCACATCAGTCCAGAGATCTCTGTAGGATAGGCTAAGAACTTTGTTGAAACTTCAGATCAGTTCAGTTCCTCTCTCTGCCCAATTCTACTTCCTTCACTCTCTCCCCCTGCCCTCACCCCTGGTTGTTGATGCCAAAGTACCCTCCATAAATCTCCTTTATGAAAATCTCCATTTTAGAGTGTCTCCTGGGTAACTCAACCAGGGTTGGGTTTAGGATCATCAAATCCAGTGAACACCAGGGCTGTCCATTAATTCAGCAAACACATGTTTGGCACTTGTGATGACTCTAGCCCTAGAAGTCTTCCTGGATAAGGAAGGATTTCAAGAGGGCCTTAAAGGGTAGGCAGAATGTGGAAAGAAGGAGGAGAGGAAATGAACTTAATAGAATCATTGTTTGTGTTGTGGTGGCCCTTACTGTTTTCATGTCAGCTTGAGGAGCATCCCTCATAATAGAGACAATAACAAATGAGTGGATTTTTGAAGTTATCCTGAATGGCCAAGATTACTCTTTCTAGCTCTAGAATGGCACGATATAATCTGTAATGGGTGCTGGATTATTGTCCATTGAAAATTCTATTGTGTTCCCACTGGCACACCTTCTCTCCTCCCCTTTAAAGTGACTTACTTCTACCCAGAATTGAGCAGGAGGAAGTCCTTCTAGGAAGTCCCTAGCCCCATGGTATTATTTGCAGCCTTTGTCTTGAGCCTACCATCTCACCCAACTTTGAAACTTCTATTGTCCTTGGGTGCCTCAGCTGCTGGTCTCTGGTCCTGTCCCTTGCCCAGGGCTTTTCAGACTCGCCTGGACTCTCATGATTGAGGTTGCCCTCCCAACTGTCAGCTTTTGATTCCCTCCCCACTAACAGTCCAGGCATGTTTTTTATTCCATCTGTCTCCTCTCATGCCAGTCCATGTGCAGCCCGGACTCTATCCCAGTGTTGCCCCAGGTGGTTGGGTGTTCTGCTGGCCTGTAATCCCATGACCACAGTCCAAGTTCAGCATTATTGGGAAGGGTATCTGCAGCTCTTAGGGGAGTCGGGTCTGTGACTCTGGCTGGAGCACACGACTGAAATGGTTTCATTCTAAACAAAACAAGAAATGTTGTGAGGTCCCTCATTTCCAGTGCCCTTCATTTCTACTCCCAACTGTCATGGTGGGGCTTCTGGGTCCTGTGCAGGCTCCCAAGAAAATGGCAGATTTGAGTGGAGCCAACTCCTCAGTGAGGCAGCTGGAGGCTTGGCATTGAAGGAAATCAGGAAAGAGACATGAGAAACAGAAAACAGCATGGGAGGGAGAGGAAGAGATGGAGAGGTTCTGTCCGTGGTGCTGAACAACAATCCCAGAAATAATTAGTTGGGCTCCTATTTGAGTCTCAGCACTCAACCGTGTACTGTGAAGAACCCAAAGGACATAAGGAACCAAGTTCCTGCCATAAAAAGTCCTTTAATCAAGTTGGAGACAATAAAACACCCTCATGAGAAAACATAGGAAAAATCCTCAATGGTCCATATAATGACAGGTCTCAGAAAACTGCATGGGAGAAAGGTTTTGGCTGTCTTGATAAAGTGATCCCTGAAGCAAGCCCCATTTTAGGGTCTGTGCCCTTTAGAGAAAAAAAAAGAATCTACTTTATAATGAAATGTTCTTTCTTTAGTCACCATAGCATCCCCTAGAGTATTTAAAGCCTAAAGGTCTTGGATATAAACTAGTTGATCTAACTGCAGCAGTTTAAATTTAGGTGCTAATGCTATGTTTGAAATGTAAGCACGTGATTGGCTTTTTAGTTATGTCTTTAAAAAGGATCGGTGGGCAATTTTTGTCTGGATGCCCATCCCCAGACCATATGGCCATGGTCTCTCAACCCTTGCTTGTTACAGTCACACCCAGCTGATCCTGTAAGCAGGAGGCTCCAGAGGCTCACTGCTGAATGCTGTCCCTTCTCAGTTCTTCCTCTACACTCAGCATTGTCAGGACCTGAGCATGATGGGACTATGCTCATTCCCCTTCTCCATTCCCAGTATGTGCCCACCCCTTGCCTTGAAAGGGGAGAGGCTGCAACTTTGGATTCCTTCTTTAGCTAGGGACCTCCCTGCCTACCCCACTGGATATCAGGATGGATAGGAGGAGGCAGCCTGTCTGCACCTTTATTCCAGAAAGTACCTTTGGGAAGATCCACTGCTCACAGAGGAAAGGAACTGCTTTAACCCTATCATTGAAATGGGAAAAGCTGATATTTCATCAGACCAATATACTGATCCCTGACTAAATTGCTGTATGAGGGGCAGGTCACATGTCTATTGGCCCCAGTTTCTCTTTTAAAACAAGAGGAACTGACAAGATGATTGAGCAGGGTTCTTGCTGGTTCATCTTCACAGTTTCTGAATCAGAACATGTTGGTTTGGTTCTTACTTACATTGGGCACATATATACTTCATCCATCTATCTACCTAATCCCTGAAGTCTCAACTCCCTGAGAGCTAATACTCAGGGAATTCTCTATCCATGGGCATACTTTTAATTCTTTTTTTGATTTTTTTTTCTGAGAGAGAGAGAGACAGCATGAGCAGAGGAGGGTCAGAGAGAGAGGGAGATATAGAATCTGAAGCAGACTCCAGGCTCTGAGCTAGCTGTTAGCACAGAACCTGACATGGGGCTCGAACCCACAAACTGTGAGATCATGACCTGAGCCAAAGTTGGACGCTTAACCAACTGAGCCACCCAGGTGCCCCCATACTTTTTATTCTTATGTGAGTTTATTTGGTATTCTGCAAATATCTAGGCTAGACAATGTGGACCTTAAAGGAACCCTTCACCCATGTCTCCCCTGGGAACTTAATCAGCCTTACTAACAAGCTCCTTTCATTTCCATTAACTATCAAGAGAAAAGGCAGGAGGCATGACCAGCCCCAAAGCCTCACCACCATGGAATGAGAAATATTCCTCCTATGAACAAAAGATTCATTGACAGGGCTTCAGGAAGGGACTGAGTGATACTAGGAGGAGACTGGTGGAGATAAGACATAAACCCCAATTCAGTATGTGATAAAGATTACCCAAGGTTTTCCAAGAGAAGCTTTTAGAAGAGGCATTGAAACCAGATTTGTGAGAAATGGAGATAATCATATATCATAAAGACAAATGCTGTAATTGGCAAGTCGAATGTGTCTGCGGTGCGGGCAAGCTTAGTAGGCTCCAGTGGGCCAGGTGAGGAAAGTGTGAGAAGTATGTGGTGAGATGCAGGATGGTGGAGTGGACAGATGACCATGATATTGCATGCTAGTGTCTAGAGTTGCTTCAATAAGAACAAGAGAGGTGTTGGTCTTGATGCTGGGTCTCTGTGGGTTGAGTTTTTGTTCTGGGACTCTTAAACTTGGAGGGACTTTAGGGCTCCAGACATAAGTTGGTGTGAGTGTGTGAATATGTGTGGAGAAGACAAGGGAGATGGATTTCATTTAGGTCATTATGGTTTGATCCAAATTAGTTTTAATTTGGTCAAGCGAATTAACTCAATGTTTATTAGCAATTGGTAATTAGCTCTAACTCAACCCAGGCCCCAGGGACTGGCTATCGGGCTGTGTAATTATTTCCTTGCCAGGAGAAAAGAGGATGGGCCTTCAGTGTTTGGTAAATACTGGATTGGGGAAAATAAATGCTTTTTTTTTTCTTTCAGTCCATCACTTTTGTTATTCTTGATTGCGGCCCCAGTGGATGTTACAACACCACCCCTAACACATCCTTGGAAATGCTGTCACATTTGGCATGGCTGGGGACAGGAGAGGAAATGCTGGAATTGATACCTGGAGGAGAGTCTGGGGTTCTTCTTGAAGGGAAGCTCAGTCATATCTGGATGGGAAGTGGAACTGCAGCAGCCATGTAGAGTAAGCCATCTCCTACCTCTCGCCTCCAGCCTCAGTTCTTACCCTATTTTCAGATGCTAAACTGCCTTAACAGAAATGCAAAACCCTTCTCTTCCGGGTCTTTCTCTTGCTTTCTTCCCAGTGGCATCAACAGTGAGAAAGTGCTGTGTTTCACCACTCCCTGTTCCTACGTGCCCCGTCTGCACCAGCGGCCAGTCTTGGGAGCTGCAAGAAGGATGGGGAAAGTATGTTGGGTCTGTTGACATGAGTGAGTCACTCTGAGTGGGAGTAGATGACAAAGAGAATATGACTCAATGAAGAGAATAGAATGTGGGTGAAGGCAAGGGATTTGCACATCTTTACCTGCCAAGGAAATATGGAAACCCAGGGGCCTTGGGAAGGGAGCAGTTGGTGCCCATTGATGTTAGCCTGATGGCCCTACCGTTCTCAGGTCTCTCTCTGTGTTGCCCATATGTATGGTGCTGTCTTCTGGATCTTGTCCCATCTGCATTCTTGGCCACTTCCTTGTATATTTTGTCTTTGGCCCCTTTAGCCGTTCTTAGCCAGTATGGTTGGTGAACAGAAATTTCGGGGAATCTTAAGCCAGTGCCCTTCCCCCAGCTACCGGGTCTACATCTATCAGAGGAGTTTGGAGCTAGTTGCTGGTGTCCTGGCCCGGGTTTTGGATCAGAGTCTGCCATGAAAGACTCTTAAGAGTCTATCGGGGCGCCTGGGTGGCTTAGTCGGTTGAGCGTCCGACTTTCGCTTGGGTCATGATCTCACGGTTCGTGGGTTCGAGCCCCGTGTCGGGCTCTGTACTGACTGCGAGCTCAGAGCCTGGAGCCTGTTTCAGGGTCTGTGACTCCCTCTCTCTGACCCTCCCCTGTTCACGCTGTCTCTCTCTCTCCTAGAAATAAATAAAAACATTAAAAAAAAAAAAAGAGTCTATCTCAGTTACTGGACATGGCAATCACCTGTGTGGCTTCTCTTTTTGGAAAATGAGGAGAGGGATATTATCCTGACTGCTGTAGGTGGCTACACCTTCAACGCCAGCACCTTGAAAGGAGCAGGAGGAAAAAGTGTTCTGAGGATGCCAAACTATATAAGGAAAAAGAGCAGGGAGGTGCCGTGACAGACACATAGGATTGACCATCACTGACCTGAGGGCCTTTGCACATGCTATTCCCTTCATATAGAAGCCTCCTTCCATATATTTGGATGGCCAATTTCCTCACCTCCTTTAGGTCTTTGTTCACATATCAGCTTCTTAGGGAGGCCTCCTGACCACACTACTTTAAAATATCACCCCACCCCCATTATTTTTTATTCTCCCCTCCTGCTTTATTTTTTTTATCCATATTACTTATCGCTATCCAATATACTACATCTTCTATTTATTTACTATGTTTACTGGATATCTCTCTCCACTAGAGAGCAGGCTTTATGAGGGTAGGGGATTTTGTCTGTTTTATTCACTGCAATACCTCCTATATCTAGAAAAGCACCTGGCATGAAGAAGGTGCTCAATAAATCTTAGCTGGACTAGTAAACTAATGAAGGCAACTCTTGTTTTAAGTTCATTTATTTATTTTGAAAGAGAGAGAGAGCACAAGTGGGGTAGAAACAGAGAGAGAGAGAGAGAGAGAGAGAATCCCAAGCAGGCTCCACACTGCCAGTACAGAACCTGATATGGGACTCAAATTCATGAACTGTGAGATCATGACCTGAGCCGAAATCAAGAGTCAGACACTTAACCAACTGAGCCACCCAGGCGCCCCCAATGAAAACAATTCTGAGTGCTGTTCAAACAGGTTGTCAGTCCAGGAATGTGTCACCCACTGTAGCAGATGTAGTCTCAGACTGGGATTCGGGAGAGCTGGTCTCAAGCCCCAGCCCTGCCCCTCACCAGGAGTGAAGTCAAGATAAGGTAGTCTATCTTGCATTCCTCCAAGCAGGCGCCCCCCCTGAGATAGTATTGGTCTTTGGCAGCCTGGGGCAGCCTCGGTGATCCTGACCTCAAGCCCAGGGCACTGCTGTGACTGTCTGATCCCACCCTGTTTCATCGGCTTCAGAGCTTAGGGTGGGAAAGGCTGTGTAATTATTTCCATTTTGCAGGTGGAAAGAGTGAGGCCCACCGTGACTAAGTAGGTGTGGAGAAAACAGACCCATGGAAAAAGAACTGGATTGGAGGTTGGGCCCTGGTGCGGGCTCTGCCCTAATTGGCTGTGTGACGTTGTCCAAGCCTTTTCACTTTTCTGGGTTTCTTCCTCGTTGTGCAGACCAGATCAGTGACTCAAGAGTATTTTTTTCCATCTATGACTACCTGGGCTTGCCCCTCCCTTGGGCTCCTTTAGGACCACCCCAGGAGCTGTAAGAGGGCAAACCCTTCTCCCCCTGTCCACAAAGCTCATCAGAACGATGACCAAGAATGGCATTGCAAGCATCTGTCCTAATTTATATAACCCAGTTCAAAACTTTTGCACCTGATGTTTAGGAGCAAATGATGTACCAAGCCCTGGGTCACTGTCTCGAGGAACTCCAGCCTTTCCGGGTCCTGCTGCCTGGGGGGCTAAGGCACCCTGATTCTGGGTTTCTGGCCTAAGCACTCATCCATTCCTGGGTGCCTGGTCCAGGGCTGGGTGCCCAGCCTCCAAATCCTTCATTGATCGGGGGCTGCTGCAGCCCCCGGTTACCACCTCCTGCCGCCTGGACACCAGCCCACTGCGGATGGCCAGAAAAACTGGTCAAATGCCCAGATCCCTCTGCTGGGCTGGTGCAGATTCCGCTCATCACCCGTCCTGGCCCGCTCCCTGGGGCTCTCAGCTGTCTCTCCCCACATCTCCATGGCTTTCTCTGAGTCTCCAGTGAATACCGCCACGCAGGAAGCCTAATTTACTAAGGCTTGCAAGGAGTCTCAGATGCTAATGGGCTCCCTAGGGACGACAGGCTGGGGCGGAGGCTGGCAGGAAAGTCAGGCTGTGTGGCTGCTCTCACCCTGGTGCGGAGTCCCACGGACTACCGGACTACCTCGGCTGGTGCTGCTGAGAATCCCTGATCAAGGTCACTCCTACCTCGGCAGGGAGTGGGGTGGGGGGGGGGTGGCTGGGCTCAAGGGCAATGCTGGATTGCCCTGCGGGGGGCCTCTAGGCAGCACAGAGGGCCTCCCTGCTAAACCCAGACTGAAACTGTTTCTTGCCCTAGGCCCAATCCAGGGCTGATTCCAGAGTCTGAATGCAGTGGCTGCAAGACCAAGGTACACCATTCTGCTGGAATTTGAAACCAGAAGGAGAAGGAAGAAAATTACCACTTACTACGACCTGGTGGATGATGGTGACTTCTTCAGGCCCCACGTCATTCATTCCTTACTTCCCAACGGCCCCCTGCTGCAGGTGGCACCCTACCATTTACAGGCACAGACTGCCACTCAGAGAGAGCAAGTAGCTGGCCAAGGGTAGCACAGCGGGTCAGAGACAAAGCAGGGATTCCGCCAAGCCCATTGCCTAAACCCCAGTGAGGAAAGCCAGGAACTGGAACTCCATTTACAGATGGAGAAAAGGGGACTCATTTCTTCCTGCCCCAGCCCTGGATGGGGGAAGACCCTCTTCCTGCACCCACCCCCCCTTGCCTCTCCTTATGAGAGTCCAGCCAGGGCAGTGTCTTTTTTTGTTCAAGAAAGAAGAGAATCTTAACTTCCTGCTAGCAGAAATCAATAATTTATGAACTGCTGTCCCAGCCGGGGCAAAGAGTGATTTTTTAAAAAATGCTTCTTAAAATACTATATTAATAAGTATTCTAAAGAGTGAAAATATTTGAATAGGGGAAATGAATGTTTTACGAGCTGGTGGGGAAGGAATCCCCTACGATGGGCAGGGATGGGGCGGAGGGGAGCGGGAGAGACTCTGGGACTGCATCTGGCTCTACTGTGCTGAGAAGCCAGAAGCTGCCATAACTCAAAGGGCAGAGTGGGTGCAGAACTGGGCCCAGCCAAGGGCCTGGAAGGGCCTCCAGCCCCAATGCTTGTTAGGTGCTGGCCACATGTGTCCAGGTCTAAAACTACTGTGGGTTTTCCATTCTGGCCTCTTGGGACCTGCCCCCCCAGGACTTCCTTCACCAGGCGGCAGTAGGGAAGTCATGATCCTACAGCCATATATTACCGCTCAGTAGATATTTACTCTCCCGTCTTTGCCGGGAGCGGATTATACTGCTCTGCCCCTGTCAGCAACTTTGGCTTTGCCAATGGAATGTAGGTGGATGTGACTTACGGCTCATCCAAGCAGAGGCCTTATATCTGCCTGTAGGACAGCTTGGGTTCTGGGGCTCCACCTGTGATCTGAGAAGAGTGTGCCCCATGTGGTCAGTGCTCCTGCTGCCTGGGTCCCGGGAGAGAGACGTGTGGAGCAGAGCTGACCCCCAGCCACAGCCGGGATACGTCACCGCAGCCAGCCTGCGCACTTGTGAGCCCGTTGGCATGAGACACGGAGACTTGGGGGCTGTTTGTCACACGGCATCATCACAGCAAGGTGAATACGCCCTCCCGCTTCCACTGCCTCCATATCCAATTGGAGAAGTGTGTTCTTGCCTCTCAGCCAGGCGCCTCCATTGTCAAATCCATTCCCTTTGAAGAGTGCCTGCTTTCCTTCCAGAATATGCTTCTGCCGGGGAGGTCAGAGCTAGCTCCTGCAATTTTTTTTTTCCATTATGACAGACTTCTCACAACATCGACTCATATCTCAGACCCCCAAGGTTTACTGGTTGTTTTTTGTAGCCATCGATTGGGATCGAGTCAGGAGGAGAGATGCAGTGATAAAAAAGCAGCTCTGAATTATATTTTACTATATATTTTATCCAATAGAGTAATGGTTGATGAACATTTGAAAGCAGCACACAGGGGCGCCTGGGTGGCTCAGTTGTTTAAGCATCTGGCTTCGGCTCAAGTCATGGTCTCACAGTTCGTGGGTTCAAGCCCATGTATGCTGACAGCTCAGAGCTTGGAGTGTGCTTCGGATTCTGTGTCTCCTCCTCTCTCTGTCCCTCCCTTGCTCGTGCTCTGTCTCTCAAAAATAAACAAACATGAAAAAAAATTGAAAAGCAGCACACAAACATAAAAGGTGTAGTGTTTATTCCATTATTGTTTGACATGGTATAGATTCCTGGATGCCTTGCGACCTGAGACTCTGAGGTACCCGGGAAAGAGAGTGACTTTTGTTGTAAGACAGACCCCTTACCAGCAAGGAACTTAAGCTTTCCAGACCTCAGTTTTCTCTTCTGTAAAACGATGGTAAACATGCCTATGCTATAGGTTTTCCACAGGTATTAAGGTAAAAACATGAATTAGAAAGCACTTGGCAGACACGTTGGGGAGGGGAGGGTCTTGACTAAACTTCTTTCTGTTCTTTGTGCTTATTTAGTTCTGTGACCCCATCCCAGGTTTAGAGCTGACTCTTGGCCTCAGTTTCCCCATCTGCAGAATGGGGAGCACACTGCTTGTCTCAGTATTGCTGGGGGATGACCCAGAGTTCTTAATGTGAATGAACCTTCAGGGCACCTGGGCGGCTCATTCGGTTAAGCTTCCCACTTTGGCTCAGGTTATGATCTCATGGTTCATGAGTTCGAGCCCCACTTCAGATCTCCTGTCTCCCTCTCTCTCTGCCCCTCCCCTGCTCACACTCTTCCTCTCTCTTTCAAAAACAAATAAACATTAAAAAAAAAAAAGCAAGGTTCTCCTTGCTATGGTCCCCAGCTGCTGTGTTCTCCCTGACCACGTGCCAGTCACGTCTTCCGAATAGCTTTCCCTAGGCCCTCACTCCACTCAGGAGCCTCCTTCAGGACAAAGCTCTTGTCCAGGAACGCATTCATCCCAGGCTAAAGAACTGACCGCTGATGTCAGTAAGAGGAGACCTCATCATAAATTGATTTGAGATCCCGTGTACAAGCCTCACCCGTGATCGTGTGCTCCTTTGACCTACAGCCCTGCACCTTAATTAAAGCAATTAGCGCACGGCAGTGAGGGACAGTCTGGGTTTCGCAGGCCTCTGCCCGTTGCCTGGTTGTCTGCACTGCCCGAGGCCAGGCTGGGCCAGCCTGTCCCCACCTGGTGTTCATAACATGGCCAGGCTCCTACCTCGGCGACGCCATCGCTCTTCACAACGGAAACTGGAAATGGAATGCTACCAGGCGGGGACAAGGCGAGGCGGGACCAGCCAAGGCAGGGGGGAGGAACGTTTGGCTGAAACAGGGACCGTGCCTTTTTTTCTTTTTTTAAGCACACACTTACTATTTTCACCCCACTAACTGGGCCACAGTGACCTGCATTAGCCTCAGCCTCCTAGGGACCAGCACATGCTCTCCCCACCCACAGGCCCCTACCCACACCCTTTTGCCATCTGCTCTGAGGTCAGTGGCAGGCTATTCATATTACTGATAGCAAGCACTGTGCCGACAGACAGCTGTACGTGTGGTGGTCAGGAGCTCCAGTTCTGGGTTTGGCTCTTGGGTTGGCTGTGTGGCCTTGAACAAATTACTTAACCTCTCTGAGTCTCAGCAGTAAAATGGGGCTATGATATCACCGGCGGTCAGGGCTGTCGTGGAGGTTAAAGGAGGTTATGGTTGTAGAAGGTGCAGTGCAGTGACTCGCACGTCAGTAGAGCCCAAGGATTGTCAAATATTACACTTTGCTAATGAGATGACTTCTTCCAATCACCCCATGGAGAGCTGACCTTAGTCCCCCTTTAAAGATGAAGATGTGGAGATTCAGGGAAGTTAGGTAACTTGCCTGAGGTCACACAGCAAATAGAATGCATTGAGCCCAGCTCTGTCTGGCTCCAAAGCCCTTGCTTGCAACCGCAGCAGTGAGAAGCCACTGTGTCAGGGCAGATACAAATGCCCCCTGGGCGTCCATGTAGAGCCCTGCCTGATACCCACCGTCTTAAGTGAGTCACACTGCAGTGTAGATCCTTGAGGAAACCCCTTGGGGCTGGCGACCAGCCCCATGCCTCACTGACTTAAGGTCTTTGTGAATTCTAGGCGGTCCTCAGCCTGCTCCTGTTCGCACGGGGCGTGAATGAGGCCCCCTGGTGGCGAGGATGACGTGAACGCTGGGGTGAAAGGTGGCGTGACCTGGTGTGTGGCACAGAGTAGATGCTCAAGAAATGTTGACTCCTTTCTTCTCCACGTAAGGTTTTGGAGCTGAGGGTAGCTCCAGTCACCCCTCCACCCAGGCCACCTCCTACTCTGCCAACGCACGAGGCTTGCCCCACGCAAGACTCCAGCCCACCATTCCCGAGCACCTCTGCTGTGTCTTGCTCTGTGTTTGATCCTCATGAGGCACAGGCTTGCCTGTGAGTGACATTCTACCAGCTCCTCACCAGCTCCCTGGGTGACCTAATGAATCACTGCTTCTCTATGTGCCTCAGTTTCTCCCTAAGTGGCTTGGCCTAGATCAGGGACCCCAGACAGCACCTCTTACTTAGATGGGCTATATCAGAACCATCTAGAAAAATATTTTAAAATATAGATCCCTGGCCCCACCCTGTGGAAGATCTGCTTCAGTAGGTGGAACGGGACCTGGGAATCTGTATTTTTTAATGAAAAATTTTTTAATGTTTATTTTTGAGAGAGAGAGACAGAATGTGAACAGGGGAGCAGAGAGAGAGGGAGATACAGAATCTGAAGCAGGCTCCAGGCTCTGAGCCGCCAGCACAGAGCTTAACGCGGGGCTCGAAGTCATAGACTGCGAGATCCTGACCTGAGCCAAAGTCGGACGCTTAACCGACTGAGCCCCCCAGGCGCCCCTGGGACTCTGTACTTTTAAATGTTCCCCCAGGTGATTCCGATGCTCAGTTAGGCTTGGGAACCATCAGCCTAGAATCTCCTTACAGCTCCATGCTGCCTGTCTTTGTGTGTCCCCTCCCTCCGTTGCCATCCTGTATCCCAGCCCAGGCTGGGTGGCTGGAGCGAGAGTTTAGGGATTAGGACCTGCTGGTTGGAGGGAGGGACCGCTTTCCAAGACAAACAGGAACCGTGCCAGACGCCTTGGGGCCATCTCAGGCTCCATGAGAACCGTTTCATTTTTTACTGGGTTACTGGGGACGAGGCTCTTCTCAGCTGGGAAGATGCCTGCTGATGTAGTTAGATTCCTTTTTCCCATTCCCTCCAGAAGCATCCCCTCCCCATACACACACACACACACACACACACACACACACACACACACACACACACACAGGAATCTAACCTGAAGTGTTATGCAGGCCTTCACTTTGCCCATATGTTGAAACAGCTGGGAATATGGAAATTGCTGGGGTTGGAGGACAGGGCGGGGACAGCTAGACTTTTGCACTTGTTTCCAGGGGGGGTAGGGCTTCATGTACCTGCTACGAGGGGGTGGGGGTAGGGTCCTGTGGGAAATGTGTGCCTCTTTCTTAAGAAATTTTTTGAGATTTGGAGGTCTCCCAGAGTGGGCTTTGAGATAAGAACAACACATGACCAGCAAGAAACAAGGGTTGATCGTGACAGGAAAGTTCATTAGACTGTAGAAAAAAACTGCTTTATTTTTATTTTTTAATATTTTTAATGTTTATTTATTTTTGAGAGAGAGAGAGAGTGCGTGAGCGCACCAGTCGGGGAGGGGCAGAGAGAGCGAGAGAGACTCAGAATCTGAAGCAGGCTCCAGGCTCCCAACTGTCAGCCCAGAACCCGACATGGGGCTCGAACTGAGGCTGCAAAATCATGACCTGAACCGTTACTTAACCGACGGAGCCACCCAGATGCCCCAGAACTGTTTTATTTTGTTGTGCTTTGTTTTAATGATTTTATTGGTTAGAATCAAAGCAAAATCCAGAACTTACAAAAGGGTATCCCGTGAGAAGTGCCTCTGTCACTTCCCACGCTCAGTCCCACCCCACAGGCAACCACTGCCCCACCTCCTTACAGATCCTTCCAGAGACTGTCCATGTCGATAAAGGCAGACATGGGAAAATTACTTTTATTCTTCCTAAAAAACTAACGTGCTATCCACACTCTTTCGCCCCTTGATTTGAAGATCTTCCCATATCAGCACATAGAGAGTTGCTTCATTTTTTTTTTTAGAGCAGCTACGTTTAAAAAACGTTTTAAAAAGTTTTATTTATTTAAGTAATCTCTACACCCAACATAGGGCTCAAACTCATGACCCCAAGATCAAGAGTTTCATGCTTTTCCGACTGAGCCAGCCAGGCACCCTGAGAGTAGCTACATTTTTTTCAACAGTTGCTGGTCTTCTATCTTAAGGCTGATTCCTTTAATTAATCTTCTATTTAGACATTCAGGTCATTTTCCAATGGTTTGTTTTATGAAAGATGGCTCAATACACTAGCCCTGCAAAAATGCACTTCGATGCTTAATCCCTGGGATAAATATCTAGGGGTAGAATTCCTGGGTCAGAGGGCATATGAATTTTTAATTCTGATATGGCCAAATTACCTCTTCTGCAGACTGTACCAACTTACACTCTCACCAGCAATATACAAAAATGTGTTAGCCAATATTTTTTATCTTTGGTGATTTGCTAGGTGAAAAAAATGCTATCTCCTTGTAGACTAATTTGCATTTCTTTTATGAGTAAGGTTTTTCATGAGTCTAAGAACTATTCTTCCTTCTTTGTGAACCATTTATATTTTTACTTGCTAATTTTGCATCTGGATTGTTGTTCATTTTTCTTGGATTTGAAGGAATCTTTACATATTAAGGAAACAGTCCCTTTGCCTGTGCTAAGAGATGCCAGTTTATTGTTTGCTTATGGGATTTTTTTTCCATGGAGGAAATTTTGGCTTTTATGTAGTCAGATTTATAAACCTTTTCTTTATGGTTTCTAGGTTTTTAAATGTATTTTAATAGGTTTTCCGGGTGCCTGGCTGGCTCATTCAGTTGATCGTCCAATTTTGGTTCAGGTCATGAGTTTGAGCCCCTCAGTGGGCTCGCTCCTGTCAGTGCCGAGCCTGGTTTGAATCCTCTGTCCCTCCTTCTCTCTGCCCCTCCCCAAACATGCTCTCTCTCTCTCAAAAAATATAAACTAAAAAAATAAATGAAAGGTTTTCCCTCCTCCAAATTACTTAAAAGTATGTTTTAATAGTATCTTACGGATTTCTTTTTTTTTTTTTTAATGTTTATGCCTTTAATGCACTCTGAGATTTATTTTAGTATAAGGTGTGATACGGGATCCAGCTCCATTGTCCAGTCAGTCGGTCCATGCCATGGAATAAATAACCCATCTTACCCCCAGTGATCCGAAATACCATTTTCACCACAGACCAAATTGCTGTTACTATTTGTTTTCGTTCTAGAGTTTTCTTTTTCTGTTCCCTTGATCTGTCTGTCTATTCATGTTGTTTTAATCACCATAGCTTTACACTATTTTAAATAGATGTTAGGTCTAGGCCCCCTCACGATTCTTTTTTAGATTTCTGCGTATTCTTGCTTGGTTATTTTTCTGTATGAACTTTAGAAAGAGCCTGACTAATTCCAAAAAGGAAGCTGTTTACCAGTGGCAGTGTGTGTGGGCAGGGCCCCCTGCCTGCTTCTCTGGCCCCAACCACATGCAGAGAAGGGGAGATGGTGCCGGACAATTACAGATGACTCAGGGATGTGTTCCCTCCACTCCCAATTAATCAAGGAGGGCTTTCTGGAGGAAGGGGAGGTGAAGAAGGTGGAGAAAGGGGAGAAGGAGCAGAAGGAAAAGCTGAGGTGGAAGAGGATCTCAGAGCAGGGGAGGAAAGAGGCCTCCTGGCAGAGAGGATTAAAGAAACTACTCTGGGGGTGGGGAGTGGAGATGCAGAACGAGATGAAGGTTTTGCGAAGTGGAGCCCAAATCAAAGCTGTGAGGAAGTGTCGCAGCACAGATTGGACAGGAGTGGGTGGGAGAGGGGGTGGAGGCCAGCTGGAAGGCCGGGCCCCAGGCCGGTGGGGGGCGGCCTGGAATTGAAGAAGGATGGGGTGAGGGAGACGGCCCCTCTGACTCAGGCCGCAGGGCTCCGGGGAGCGGGCTGCCAGGGCTGAACAGTTCCGCCAGGCAGAAATGGAATCAGAGCCTGAAACTCCGACCACCCTCTTCTTCAGGCCTGTGGCTTCCCAGAGGCCCCGTCTCATGCTCCTTCGGGTGACACAGGGTCCCCCACACGGCCCCCAGGGGAACCCTGGCACAGGGTTTGGACTGGACTGCTGTGATCACGTGGGTGCATGAACTCATAGACAGGAATTCGAAGCCCAGTCCTGAGAACTTGTAATGCAATCGTGTGTTCTCTGTAACAGAAGCACATGGTGTGTGTGTGTGTGTGTGTGTGTGTGTGTGTGAGGGCGGGCACGGGATGGGGGGTTGGGGGATATGAGGGCGGGCATGGGGTGGGTAGGGGGCGGGCCTTGCTGTTTGACAGACGTTGTAATTGTCCACACCGAGGAAGGCTACAAGAGCCCCGTCCTGAGAACAGGGAGTGCAGTCAGGGAAGGCCTCCCAGCAGTGGCCACGGGGAGCTGGCTGGCCCCGGGGAGGAACGAGGGCTGGAGGAGCGGGAACTCACAGCCTCCTCAGGCTGTCCCAGGAGAGGGCGGATGAAGCAGGGAAACGAGTGTATGGGCGCAAGGAGCCCCAAGGTTCTGTCTGCCCAGGGGCCACTCGCCCGCAGTGGGGGAGATCCCCACCCAGGCAAGATGTCCCTGTGTGAGGACCCGCCCAGCCCCAGGCAGGACCGTGCTCCGTGCCAGGACCACCTGCCAGGAGCTGCGGCTCTCGCTGCCACAGCAGCCACTTCAGGGGCCCTGCACAGGGCAGCTGGGATCCTCCCTCCCTCCTCCCACCTGGAAGCTGGCTCTTCTCTCTGCGCCCTCCTGGGCTGGGCCGCCCGGAGCAGAGGCCTGCTTGCCGGGTGGAGGACCTAACAAAGTTTCTTTCCTCAGTGGTTCCAATCCAGCATGTCATCGGGCCCAACCCCTCTGAGACCTTTCACCTGCAACACTGAGGCTCAGAGAAGGCATGTGAGGGACCCAGAGCCACACAGCAGACAGTTGGCGATAGGACCCATGTCCAGGGCAGCGGCTGCCTGGCCTCCTCTGGTGTGCTGGGGGGACACATTAGGCACCCCCCCACCCCCAGGGATCTCATGATCATCCCTACAGGAGTCTGTCTCTGCTAGGCCTGGGGTGGGGGTGGGGGTGGGGGAGGGAAGGGCAATCTTCCTCCCAAGAGCCAGGGGATCTTGGTTTTAATGAGCTATGGGCCGGTGTTTCCAGGGGCTGTGTTTATTTTCAGTGAGAGTGGTTGGGATGTTTGTTTGGTTTGCGTGCTGGATGCAACCTACATGCGGTGGATAAGAGGCCACCACTACAAGCCTGTACAGAGCTGGTGGGGTTTGGCAGAAACTGTTCTTGCTGAGGATCTGAGACTTAAACCCTATCTGGAAGTCACTCCCTTTCTCTGGGCCTTGCTTTCCCATTTTGTAAGTTGAAGAAGTTGGACTAAGGAGTCTTGGAAGGCCCTCCAGCTGTGACCTGCTCTGATTTCCTGACAGGGCTATGAGGTCCCAGACACGGTGTCCCAAGCACCTCAGTGGGGACAGGGGTGAGGCTTTCAAAGTCTTCTCCCCTTTTCCCTGCCAAAGAGGCCCCCAGGGACCCAGCCTGAAGCCCCAGGTCAGCAGAGGCAGAGAGCCCAGGATGGAAAGGGCCGGGTGAGAAGAACCCAGTCTTCACTGCCTGGCCAGGCCAGCTGGGCACCTCCTGCCCCCGACATTTCCCTCTGTCCGTACAGCAAGGGGAAGCCCCAGAGAGAGCAGGTGCCCTCCTGAATACTCAGAGGGAAAAATATCCCTCATGATGGTAAGGAACATGAGAAGTGTCAGGAGTACAGAAATCAGTACTGCAAGTTGTGAAACAAAAGTCAAAGTTTCATTTGTGATGAAATCGTATTTAGGAAATCTGGAAAAAACCCAGGCTAAGAAAAACCGTGAGCATAACACAGGTGATGGTGACACCTCAGGGGCATCGTCTCTGCCAAATCTTGCAGCCATCGGCACGGACTTTTGGTTCATGTCAAAATTTTACAGAGCTTTGTATCATTTGGCATGTGTATTTCTGATGCCACCTCGCCTGTTCCCAGCAGCAGCAGTGTGTGGTTTTCTTGGTGTGGGAAGGTAAAGCCAGGCTGCTGTAACAAAGAGCCCCAGCAGCTCGAAAGACACAAGTTTGATTCCTTCTCCTGTAACATTCCGGGTCAGCGGGCAACTCTGTTCACACGCACATAGGAACCCAGATTCCTTCTGCTGTGGGGCTCTGTGGACTCACAGCCTTGGGGTCTAGAATCAAGGCCGGGTTTCCACGGAGGGACGCCCCTGTCGTATGGCTCCAGCCTGGAAAGGAGCCCTTCTCCTTGCTCACATTCTATTCATGAACATTTAGCCCCAAGGTCACATGTAACTATAAGGGAGACTGGTTAATGTGTTCAAATACAACCTTATCACTTACTGTGCTCAAATACAACCTTACCATTGAGGAAGGAGGGGGATATAAAATTTAATGGATCACTAGAAATCTCTGGATCTTTGAGAACTGTCAATCCAAAGGTTTGCTTTTTCCCTTGGACAATCCTTTCATGCAATTATGCTCTTTTATTGTTGTTGTTTTTCAATGTTTATTTTATTTCTTTTGAGAGAGAGAGAGCAAGTAAGCAGGGGAGATGCAGAGAGAGAGAGAGAGAGAGGAGAGAAGGGGCAGACAAAGGGAGAGGAGAAGATCCCAAGCAGGCCCCACACTGTCAGCACAGAGACCGACGTGGGACTCGAACTCACGAACTGTGAGATCATGACCTGAGCTGAAGTCAAGAGTGAGATGCTTGGGGCACCTGGGTGGCTTAGTCAGTTAAGCGTCCGACTTTCCAGCTCAGAGCCTGGAGCCTGTTTCAGAGTCTGTGACTCCCTCTCTCTCTGACCCTCCCCTGCTCACGCTGTCTCTCTCTCTCTCTCTCCTAGAAATAAATAAAACCTTAAAAAGAAATTAAAAAAAAAAAAAAACAATGAGTGAGATGCTTAACTGACTGAGCCACCCAGGAGCCCCGTGATTATGTTCTCTTGCATTATCTGTGTCTCTCCTTCCTTGTTCTTCCTTCCCCTCCTTTTCCCTCTCCTTTACTCTTTCTTCCACCACTCCCCTTACCCTAATACAGACCTCCTAGGGTAAGTAGGATGGAGTTTCCAGGTTCCACAGGTCACGGTGCGCACCCATGTTCCAGATGGTGAGAGCTAAGGACAATGGGGTACATCCCTGTTGCCTTTCCCTATACTGATCCTTGACCACTTCACCAGTGCTAAGCCATCCCCAGTCCAAGGGGCCCTGAGAATGTAATTGAAAAGCAAGTGGACTTCTAAGAAATAAGCATTGGGTTTGCAAGCAGGAGACCGTGGATTTCATGTTCTGATGCCGCTTGTTACTAACTGTGTGATTCCAAGCTGATCTCCTGGCCTCTGTTCTGAGTCTTTATCCAAAACTGGAGCAAATGCACCTTCACCTTCCTATCCCAAAGAGGTTTTGTGAAGCTGAAACAAAATGACGTTTGGGTAAAAACTTTGTCTTTTTTTTTTTTTTTTTTTTTTAGTATTTTTCTCTAAAGAATTCAAACTCGCTGGTTTTTAGCTCAAATTTGATCATTCCAATGTCTGAGATCGTCTGGAGGTCTAATTCTGATGTTTGCTTTAGCTTCTGATTCTCACTCATTGTGGCTCACTTTCTGATGCATCTTGGAATTACAGGTTGTGAGCTCACATTCCCCTGGGCTTTCCTTATCTGTGGGAATTTTTTGCGGCCTCGCTTCAGAGTGTCAGCTCCAAAGAGAATTAACATTCTCACTCCAGGATGCTACCAAGCTGGCCCGACTTTAAGAAAACTTCTTGGTTTGTGGTTTTCCAAATCACATAAGCAGTGTACATTTGAACCCCAACCAGCAGAGGAAAGGAGTCTATAATTCCCAAATTCTCAGGAAGGATTTGTTTGTTTGTTTTCTTAACTGAGAACCCAAGCCAAGACAGCCATATTTCCTTCTGTCTCTCTATGCTGATGAGGCCACCTTTTCATTCCAGATGAAAAGGATTTAAGTTTTATGCTGGAATCTCAGTTCCAATTTACCCCCTTGATTCAGTGCCCTTGTGGATTTTAAAACTTAAGACCCTATGTTAGGAAGTGGGGCTAATGTCCTGGGGCCAGCTACCATCATCAGTCATCTTAGCATCCTTTTTTTTTTTTTTTCATCTTAGCATCCTTATTTCCTGCTCTCTCTTCATTTGGGGGCCTTGGGGATTGCCCTCACCTCCCTGGGAATTCAGTGCTTCTTTTTTTTAATTAAAAAAATTTTTTAATGTTTATTTATTTTGAAGAGAGAGCTCAAGCACAAGCAGGGGAGGGTCAGAGAGAGAGGGAGACAGAATCTGAAGCAGGCTCCAGGCTCTGAGCTATCAGCACAGAGCCCAACATGGGGCTTGAACTCACGAACAGTGAGATTGTGACCTGAGCCAAAGTCGGATTTTTTTTTAAGTAGTTTATTGTCAAGTTAGTTTCCATATAACACCCAGTGCTCATCCCCACAAGTGCCCTCCTCCATGCCCATCTCCCCTCCCCCCTACAGCCATCAGTCCTCAGTTTTTGTCAGCATTCGAGAGTCTCTCATGGTTTGCCTCTCTCCCTTTCCCCCACCATTTCCCCCCTTCATCTCCCCCATCATCCTCCGTTAAGTTCCTCCTAGTCCTCCTATACGTGCAAACATATGATATTTGTCCTTCTCTGCCCGACTTATTTCGCTCAGCATAACACCCTCAAGGTCCATCCATGTTGCTACACATGGCCAGATTTCATTGTTTCTCATTGCCATGGAGTATTCCATGGTATAGATAAACCACATCTTCTTGATCCATTCGTCTGTTGATGGACACTTAGGCTCTTTCCATGTTTTGGCTATTGTGGAGAGTGCTGCTATGAACATTGGGGTCCATGTGACCCTATGCATCAGCACTTCTGTATCCCTTGGGTAAATTCCTCGCAGTGCTATTGCTGGGTCATAGGGGAGTTCTAGTGTTAGTTTGCCAAAGTTGGACGTTTAACTGACTGAGCCACTCAGGCGTTCTTCAGTGCTTCTTTCCAAGTGTTTGTTGCATTTTGCTCCCCTCCTCATTTCTAGGTGTTGTGCAGTGGGAGAGATTTTCAGTGGGCTCTGAAATTTCATTGTCTTTCGAGGTTTTTTATACCCCCTTCCCTCCTCTTTTCCTTTCTCTCTTGTCTTCTTTTTCTTCTTCTTCTTTTTTTTTTATTTATTTCTAGGAGAGAGAAAGACAGCGTGAGCAGGGGAGGGTCAGAGAGAGAGGGAGTCACAGACTGAAACAGGCTCCAGGCTCTGAGCTGGCAGTCAGCACAGAGCCCGACGCGGGGCTCGAACCCACGAACCGCAAGATCATGACCTAAGTGAAAGTCGGACGCTTAACCGACTAAGCCACCCAGGTGCCCCATCTCTTGTCTTCTCCTTATCCTTCCACTCCTTCTCTCCACAGTGAAGACACGCTTGTCTGTTAGATCACAACTGTTAGCTCTCCATGTCCTAAGGGAACATTCTGGCAGTTTCTCTTCAGTGCTCCTGCTTGGCCCTCCCCAGCTCTTCCCTTTGGTTGCCTAGCTCCAGCCCCTTAATGTGTTCAATGAACAACCCCAGACACACCCCTGCCCCAGCCTGCACCCTCAGGCCTTATCTCCTGCCCAGGCTTGTCAGAATCCCTCTTCATTCCACATGTCACTATTCAACATGTCAAAATGCTAAGCCATGAGGGGTTTAGGTCTGAGCTTTTTATAATCTTTTTGGAGCTTTCCTCCTTTCAATCATTGTCAACATCATGCATCAGAAAAGTTCAAAGTTAAGGGGCGCCTGGGTGGCTCGATCGGTTAAGTGTCCGACTTCAGCACACGTCGTGATCTCACGGCTCTTGAGTTCGAGCCCTGTGTCAGGCTCTGTGCTGACAGCCAGCTCAGAGCCTGGAGCCTGTTTCAGATTCTGTGTCCTCCTCTCTCTCTGGCCCTTCCCTGCTCACGCTGTCTCTCTCTCTCTCAGAAATAAATAAAAAACATTAAAAAAAACCAAAAATAAACATTCAAAACAAAAAAGAAAGAAAAGCTCAAAGTTTCGATACTCAGAGATTCAGACGTCGGCGCCAAGCTTTCACTCCTGGACATTCACACTGGCGAGGTCCTAGCCTGCGAGCTCCTGCCAAGAGCTTGGGCAGCTCTTCCCGGAATGGATTCAAGGAATGTGAGAGAATTCTGGGGCGAGAGCAGGCAGAATTGCCCAGGAAGGAAAGCGGATCTCCAGCCCTGATTTCAGGGCCACGTTTCTCCTCGTTGGCACACCCTTCCCCGCAGACTGGGCCCTGAGACCCTCACTCCTTCTGAGGAGGGTTTTGCTGAAGCTCTTCCCCTGGAGAGAACTGACAGGGACTTTGGACTGAGCCGCCTCTGTCCGGGGTAGTGGGGGGGGGCGGGGGGGGGTCTCGTAAGGTCATAGGAGGCAAAGCCTTAAGCCCAGGGGACAGGGTCCCGGGCATCCAGGGAAAGGAAACTCTAACACTGGCAATCAGGGATACTCTTCCCAAGGCTTCTAGAAGCCTACCTAGAAGATTGCCCCTGGAGCCGCCAGCACAGAGCCTCTGTACTCCACCCAGTGCCACACTCATACACAGTGTCTCACTTAATGGCCATAATCACCCTATGAGCTACATTAGGACCACCATTGTGCAGGAAACGGAGGCTGAGTGAGGCAACAGAGGCCCTGTAGGTGCTAAGGGCAGAGTGAGTCAGCGTTCAGAGCCACCAGGCCTGACTTATTTGAAACCTGTCCTCTACCTCCTGTGTGAACTGTTTTCCGAAAAGACGGGTGGGCACGCTGTCTACTGCAACTGTGTAGGAGCTGATAGCTGTGCGTCGGGCTTCAGGAGGTTGCGGACCCAGGCGTGAAGCCCAAGGCCTCCGGAGCCAGCCTGGTGGAGTTCAAATTCCAGCAGTAGCACTGAACTAGCCAGGTGACTTGGCTGATTCTTTTCTCCAGCCGCCCCCTTCCCCCGCCCCTCCCACTCCCCCCCCACCCCTTCCCTGCATCCAGAGTGAGCCTTTCAAACACAAATGGGATCGGTTCACTCCTCTCTTCTCAAGCTTCTGACAGCATCACTGAGGCTCGGGGCGGTGGCTGCCAGAGCTCACCTAAACCTACATTCTCCTCTGGGTCCTAGACTCACTGTTGCAACGTTCCTCAGACTCCTCGTTTGGGTGGGGGTGGGGACGTGCTTCAGGCAGAGGCAGGAGGCAGGGGGGTGGCCTCTGCCCTTGCAATTTCCACGGCTAGACACGGGGCATCCAGTGATCCACTCCAGGTGGAAGGTGCCTGGGTCCTTGGGTGTGTGGAATGAGACCCCTCTCCCCCCACTCTAATGACATGAACGGAACCACTAAGTGAGCAAAGAAACAAACCTCCACGTGTTAAGCCATGAGAGCCTGGGTGGCTGTTATAGCAGCTGGCGCACCCTGACTGACGCAAGGCGCTGTGTGGTCTGGTCCCGCTCCAGCCCACCTGCCTCTGTCCCTTTCTGTCATTCTGCCCTGGCCACGCCAGCCTTCTGGCTGCTCCCTGATCCCTTATGCTCATCCTGCCTCTGTGCCTTCACCAGGCATCGTTCCCTCCTCCCGGAGTGTTCTTCTCGATGCTCTTTCCAGCTTTGTCCAGGTTTCTGATCAAATTCTGCCTCTTGGAGAGAGAAGCCCCCCCTCCATGGTGGTGCTGTCTCCCTGTACCCCCGGCTCTGCTCCAGTTCTCTCCAGAGCAGTTAGCATGACTTGACTTTCTGTTATATGTGTTCCATTGTTGACATATTTATTATCTGTCTCCTTCCTATGTCTGTCTATCCCTGGAGCCTGGAACAGGGAGTGGCATATAATAAGTGCTCGGTCAAGATTCTCTGAATGGATAAATGAACACAACTTCTCTCTGATTTTAATCTGCCTACTTCGTCCTCTGTTATCTCATCCATAAAATGGGATTGTGTATTGGGATGAAAGAGAATCCGGGTGAAGTGTGGGACACGGACATCCAGGTTCTAACGTCCTTAGGGACCCAGAAGGCAAAGGCTGCAGAAAGAAAGCCTTGAGGGGTTCAATGGCAACGAGATACCCAGTTCCTTCTTGACACTCAAGGCTTTACTCACCCCTGCTCTCCACCCCTCTCCTGTCCCCTCACCATGGCTGCCGGAGGTCTGGAGCCTTGAGATGGGGGTGAAGAATTCAGGCTGGACTCAGTGCAATGAGGCCCAAGCCAGTGCCATGGGCTGCTTAGAGAAGAGCACAGAGGGTGATTTAGGCAGAAGGTTCTAGTGGCTGCGCTCCCAGGAGAGGGAGCGGGGCTGAGGTGGCCAGCTCTGGATGCTTGAGCTGGCTGCCGGCTTCCGCCACTGGCAGGCGAGTGGAGCATCACTGGTGTGGGGAATTGAACTGCTGGACTGGCTGATGGGAAGAGGGAGGTCTGGGCCGCGCTTCCGGCCCTTCAGGCCGGGAGCCACGGAACTGGCATCTGAGTGGCTGTAGCCACAGGTGGAAGGAATTCACCTACCACGGCTTCCAGCCTTCAGGGAGGACACCCAGGTGCTCTTCTGATCTAGGAAGGCAGACAGCGTCTGGGTGCCCCCCTGGCTGGTGCAGACAGAAGAACACATGCAGGGACACGCACTTGTGAAAATAAGTGACAGGGTGCCAGCCAGTTACGGTGGCAACAAGGAGGTGGCCCTTTTGGCCCTAGATGGTGGATGGAGTCAGAGTCAGGAGCTGACCTTTATCTTCTTTAAAAATTTTTAGGGGCGCCTGGGTGGCTTAGTCAGTTAAGCGTCTGACTTTCGCTTGGGTCATGATCTCGTGGTTCGTGGGTTCGAGCCTCACGTCGGGCTCTGTGCTGACTGCCAGCTCAGAGCCTGGAGCCTGTTTCAGAGTCTGTGATTCCCTCTCTCTCTGACCCTCCCCTGCTCATGCTGCCTCTATCTCTCTCCTAGAAATAAATAAAACATTAAAAAAAATTTAAAAATTTTTAAATGTTTATTCATTTTTTTTTGAGAGAGAGTGTGCGAGTGAGCGATGGGCAGACACACACACACACACACACACACACACACACACAGAATCCAAAGCAGGCTCTGGTTCTGAGCTGTCAGCACAGAGCCTGATGTAGGGCTCGAACTCACGAACTGCGAGATCATGACCTGGGCTGAAGTTGGCTGCCTAACCAACTGAGCCACTCAGGTACCCCAGGAGCTGACCTTTAAGAAGCCACATAAGGGGGAAGGTTGAGCACCAAGCTATGAGCCAGGTGCCTTCCAAAGTTTCTTGGACTAGGGCCTTTACAAATCCCTGGACTGCCACGAACTGTGTATTCTTGAGCAGGCCATCTACTTCCTCTGTGCCTCAGTTTCCACATCCGTCGAGCCGAAGACAGTGTCCCTCACATGAGGTGAGGAGAAGAAGAAAGAGTGGCTGCCTGTGCAGTTTGCAAACTCAAAGTGTTCGGTGATTGGAACTTGGAGGTGGATGGGATGGCTAAGGAATCCCCTGGGGTATCTGCGGAGGTGGGAGCTGAGAGGAGGGGGGAGAAAACAGAGAGAGGAAATCCAAAATGGACCATAGGGAGAGGTCGGGGAAAGATGAGCTGTGAGCGGTTCTAGCAGGGGACCGCGCGTGGCCAGTGGACAAGCTCTTTGGTGTCTCACGGCAGATTCAGTCCAGCTGCTTCTGTACAAGCAGCGAGAGTCCAGCCTGGGTCCCCGGGGTGGGTGGTGGCCTGTGCAAAAATATTCTGGTGTTCTCTCTGTCTAGGTACATGGCAGCACTAGATCCTCCGTGCCTTTGAGGGCCTGCATGGCCATGCGACTCTATTTGGCCAATGACATGTGAGTGGAAGTGACAGTATCACTTCAGGGGCAAACTTGAAGAGCCAGTGCGTGACTCAGACCCCATCGGCGTCCTGCCCACTCTTGGATCATCCTGAAGACTTGGCCCTGTGGTGTCTGCATCTCTGTGCCTGAGGGCTTTGTCTAGACCGCAAAACACAGCTGTGCCTGCGTGCACCGCAGGCTGGAAGCGCCAGGGAAATACACACATCACTCCCATCAGCCGGGTCAGTGACTAAGGGGTTGAGATATAAACACCCAACTCTCTCGCCCCCGAGGCGGGCTCACCCCGAGCATGGATCCCTCACCATTTCTCTGGGATTTCCCATGAGACGAACTGCATTCACCTACAGGGGCGGCTGGCTTAATCCGCATCCTTTATTAGCTGCTTTCCTCTCCCTGACGCCTTCTCCCGCCCCATACCAGTGTTCCTTGCACCTGGCCCCCCAAATTAGCTGTCTGCATTTGCATCGTTGACTCTGGGTCTGTTTCTGGACACCCACGTCCCTCTCTGCTGCTGTTGCCAAAACCCACTGGCCAAATGGTGGGCAATTCCCCAGAGAGCGACTGTTCTGTCATCCCAGACCTTGGGCTAGAGTGACCAGAAGCTGGGCCTCCCTCCAGTGGGCTCACCGTGGACAGTGAGCAGGAATAAGGATCCCCCTGAGGTTTGGGAGTGATTTGGTGCCGCAGCATCAGCTCACCGACTCTGACCACTGCGGCCCCTGCCTCCTCCCATGCTCTGCAAGGACACATCTATGTCAAGGCATCTTACAGGGGAGAGAGAAAGACAGAAAGGTAAAGAAAGAAGCCACACATGCATGTATGTGCACAATAGAGAGAGTGTGAGTATGTATGAGTGTGTGTGTATGAGTGTGTGTGTGTGTGTGTGTGTGTGTGTGTGTGTGTGAGGACAGAATAGAAGGAAAGCGGAGGGACCCGTTTGAATGGGAGACTAACATAAAAAAAGATGCCCAGGGGCGCCTGGGTGGCTTAGTCGGTTAAGTGTCCGACTTTCGCTTGGGTCATGATCTCGCGGTTCGTGGGTTTGAGCCCTGCGTCGGGCTCTGTGCTGACTGCCAGCTCAGAGCCTGGAGCCTGTTTCAGAGTCTGTCACTCCCTCTCCCTCTGACCCTCCTCTGCTCATGCTGTCTCTCTCTCTCCTAGAAATAAATAAAACATTAAAAAATAAATAAACAAACAAACAAACAAATAAATAAATAAATAAATCATTGTTCTTATCAGGCATCTTCCTGCATAGAAGGAATGTGGTCTGTGAGATCGAGCCCTGCATCAGGCCCAGCCCTGACAGCACGGAGCCTGCTTGGTATTCTCTCTCCCTCTGTCTCTGCCTCTCCCCAACTCTCAAAATAAATAAACTTAAAAAAAGAAAAGTAAAAGATGCCCAAGAACTCTGGCATTGGGAAGACAGAGGTGGAAAGGATAAAAGATCAAAAGGCTCAGAGACGCAGTGACAAGGGCCCAGGGTCACACAGAAAGCTGACTGCTGAGCTAAGCCTAAAAGGTGGGCTTTCTGATTCCATTCCGGTGCTCTTTCCCCTGAGCGTGTCACCCCATCCAGAAGGGCTGGCCAGCAGGTCTTCTCTCAACCTCGCTGGCGTCACAGGAGGAAGCACACAGCAGGTGGCTCAGGGACTCCAAGCACCTCACGTGTGGATGACAGTGGCACATCTGCACGCACATCGGGCTCTAGGCCTGCACTTGGCCATGCGTGGGAATAAGAAGCAGGCTCCTCTGCTCGTAACCAACACCAGTGGACTCTTTGGCCAGCTCGGGTCATATGTGGGGAGGAACTGGGGAGCACTGGGGCTCCCAGCTGACAAGAGGGGCCTTGGGAGCAATAGCCTCAAGAGCAGCTTCCAGCTGAGCCCTGTGCCATGGACCTTCCTGCCCGGCGTGACCCTTTCGCCCCTCCCCTGCTCTCCTTACAGGTAAAGGTGACAGTTCCTGGCAGAAAGGATCAGATTGGCTAGCTACGGTTGGGTGTTCTTCGTGGGTCCAGCGAATCCAAGAGTGGGGGTGACCCAGGAGTGTGCTGGGGCCCACGCCTGAGCCCGGCGGTTCCTGGGGTGCAGGTGGTGGGGGCGGGTGGGGAGCCGGCAGACTCGAGGGAGGTGAGTTGGGGAATGGAGCCTTCTTCTGCCATCCACATACACCTCCTCTCAGCAGGTCCTGCTTTTCATTTTCTCTCTCGTTCATTCGACCCTCCCTGCAGCTCTCGGGGATAGATTACAGGCTCCTAGCGCCAGGGAGACATCCCCTCACCCCTCACACACACACACAACCACGGTGACGTGAGGCCGAGGGGCCCTCAGCCTTGGGACAGCTTGCCTGCGGTGGGGCCACAGCCGTGTGCCAGCTCTGTGTCTTGACCTTGTCACCCAGCCTGGGGACGCTTAGGATTGACCTGACTGAGCCAGCCAGCATAGTCACATATGGACAGAAAGTGCTAGAAGGTGTTCTAATCTGCGGATTCCCTATGCGGAACAGGGTTTGTGAAGAATTCCAGAGCCGGATTTCACTGACTCATCATCTTTGAGGTTCAGTCCATGGAGTTTTTTCCAGGGAGGGAGGCCCGCCCTTTGCCTTAGTTGCAGAACTGCCCCCAGCGCTCCCTCAGCTCATCTCACCCCCCTCTCCCCCTCCACTCCCTCGGGACTCCCTCAGGGTGTCTCTAGGTCACAATATCCTCCTGCTTTTTGGGGGGAGCCTGAGCAGAGGCGCTGTAGTTTTCACTCCTCTCCCTGCGGAGGGGGAAAATGTCACCTAGATAAAGACACAGAGCATAAAGAAGAAAACAACCAAAGAGTGACATTTGGGAAAGTTTAGACAAGAATAGCCTGGACAGGGCTGAGCTTGGGAAAAGGGAGAAGGTCAGAGCCCGGGGGATTAGGGACGTCAAACGGCTGACATGGTGACAGATGTCTGGCCCTGGGCTCCTCTTTCATAATGACCAGAGTTTGCTCACAGAGCACTTGCTACATGCTAAGCATCTTCTACTGAGTGTCTCACTTAATTCACAAGACACCCCTGGGAGATCGTTACTGTTATTAACTCAAAGGGAAGACGGGGAAACTGAGGTTCAGGGAGGTAAAGTAACTTTCCCTGTGTCCCACATCCATCCACCTCCCGCACAACAGGCTACCAAGACCCCTGTGGTTTGAGGCTCTGAGCACCACATCTAAGCAGATGAGACTTGCTGAGAGAAAGCCTTGTGCTCCTGGATTTCTGGAAAGAGACTAGCTTGGAAGCTGTTAATCCTGGAGTCCCAAAGTCCCCTTTGCCTCTCTCACTATTTAATTACCTTGAGCAACTTACTGTAGGGACCCGCAAATAGAAAAGTACCGTGATTGGCCAGGCTTGGATCACTGATCACACCCAGGCCAATCACTTTTAGCAAGTTGGCGGCCCCCATTCGTCCCCATGACCTAGAACGGGAACGGGCAGGGCTTTGTGCCAGAAAATGGGTTGGGGGGGAGAGGAGATAAGTTCTAGGCAAATTAACCAATATCTTTTATTATTCAAATCCCAGTTCTCTCTGCTTCATTCCCACCTAATATTGAAATGCCACTCTGATGTTTACATTTTGGGGGCCCCTGGGTGGCTCTGTCGTTGGGCATCCAACCTCTGCTCAGGTCATGATCTCATGCTTCATGAATTCGAGCCCCACATCAGGCTCTGTACTGACAGCTCAGAGCCTGGAGCCTGCTTTGGATTCTATGTCTCCCTGCCCCGTCCCCATTCATATTCTGTCTCTGTCTGTCACTCTTAAAAATAAATAAACATTAAAAAATTATTTTTAATTAAAAAAATGTACATTCTGCCACCTCCGGTCTCCTACCGCGATGCTTGCTGGACACAACTGGCCTCATGAATCATCCTGGCTCACAGGCCTGACAGCTTTCCTGAGTTCCAAGAAGCTGTCCTTTACTCCAGCTATATTAAATGTCTTTCCTCTACTGCTTGCTGCGTCAGCAATTTCACTCGCTATTGGAGGCTCGCTTTTTAACCTCACCAACTCGTTCCCCTTAAGTTGCACATCTTCTTGTGAGCAAGCACTCACTGTGAATAATCATCTAGGATCCCTACTAGTGGCTTTCTCTGCCTTTTCCCATTTTGGTAGAGAAAGAGAGAGGGCTTGAGAAGACTTGCCTGAGGCCATGTTGGGGAAAGGAAGAGAACGGATGCAAAATGGGGACGCTGACCATCCTCCTGATTTGACTAGTCTATTTTAGGTGGGTCCAGGTTCTTTGAGTGTCTGAATCCCCTGACCCTTCTCACTTCATCTTGAAGCAGCAGCAGTTTTCCCTTCTTTGTCTTTCCTAAGTTTAAGGTTATTTAAACTTTAAAATTTTGAGATACTTGTAGATTCACATGCCGTCGTGTGAAATAATACAGAGAGTTTTCGTATGTCCTTTGCCCAGTTCCCCGATGGTAATGCTTGCAAAACTATACCAGAATATCACAGCCTGGGGGGCACCTGGGGGCTCAGTCGGTTGAGCATCGGCTCAGATCATGATCCCAGCGTTTCGTGAGTTTGAGTCCCACATCTGGCTCGCTGCTGTCAGTGTGGAGCCCACTTTGCATCCCCTGTCTCCCTCCCTCTCTGCCCCTCCCCTGCTCATGCTCTCTCTCTCTCTCAAAAATAAATAAACTTATAAAAAGTAAAAATAAATAAAATCTTAAAAAAAAAAAGGAATATCACAACCTAGATACTGATGTTGACAGTCAAGATACAGAACATTTCCATCCCATAAGGACCTTCCTGCTGCCATTTTATAATCACAGCTACACTCCGATCAACCTACCTTCTCTTTAACTGATGGTAACCACTAATCTGTTTTCTACTTCTATACTTTTGTCATCTCAGGAATGTTACATAAATGGAATCCCACAGTATGTAAACTTTGGAGACTGGCTTTTTATAATCAACATAAGTCTATGGATTCATCTAGGTCACTGTGTGGATCAACAGTTCATTTCTTTTTTGCTGAGTAGTTTTTATTTATTTATTATTTTTTAATGTTTATTTATTTTTGAGAGAGAGACAGAGCACGAGCAGAGAACGGGCAGAGAGAGAGGGAGACACAGAATCCAAAGCAGGCTCCAGGCTCCAAGCTGTCAGCACAGACAGCTGAGTAGTTTTTCATGTAGGATATACCCCAATTTATTTAACCATTCCTTGTTAAAAGACAACTGGGTGGTTTCCAATTTGGGGCTATTACAAATACAGCTGCTATAAACATCTATCTATGTAGGTTTTTGTGGGAACATGTCTTAATTTCTCTATGCAAAAGACCTGGGTGGGGGGGCGGGCACCTGAGTGGCTCAGTTGGTTAAGTGTCCAACTTCGGCTCAGGTCATGATCTCACCGTTCATGAGTTCGAGCCCCATGTTGGGGTCTGTGCTACAGCTCAGAGCCTGGAACCTGCTTCGGATTCTATGTCTCCCTCTCTCTGCCCCTCCCCTGCTTATGTTCTGTCTCCCTCTGTCTCTCAAAAATAAATAAATGTTAAAAAAAAAAAGAGAGAGAGAGAGAGCTGGGATTCATTGTCCAACATGATAAGAATTACATATATATAACAAAAATAAAAAATTCTAGGGGAGCCTGGGTGGCTCAGTCGGTTGGGTGCCCAACTTGGGCTCAGGTCATGATCTCACAGTTCGTGGGTTCGAGCCCCGCATCAGGTTCTGTGCTGGCAGCTCAGAACCTGGAGCCTGTTTTGGATTCTGTGTCTCCCTCTCTCTCTTCCCCTCCCTCGCTCATGTTCTGTCTCTCTCTGTCTCAAAAATAAATAAGCTATAAAAAAATAAAAAATAAAAAATTCTATGTAATATATTTTGGTATATTAATAGTTATTATATATGTAATTGTTAATCATTTTGGAATAATTTTAGATTTACAGAAAAGTTGCAAGGATAGTATAGACAACTCTCTTATGCCCCTCATCCTGTTTCCCCTAATGTCAACATCTTCCATTACCATCGGGCATTTGACACAAGTAAGAAATGACATTGGTACACTACTATCAATTCAACTCCAGACTTTATTTGGATTTTACCAGTTTTTTCCATGAATGCCCTTTTTTCTGTTCTGGGAGCCAGTCTTGAATCCCACATTACATTTAGTAATGTTTTAGTTTTGTGATTTTTGCAGAAGTCCTCAAGGATGTGGCAGAAAACTACTGAGGAAGTAAGATGGGGAGGCGAGAGAGGCTTTTAGGAAAATGGTTGTGTAATTTCCATATGATAAAATTCAACCTGTACATTTTTGCGAGTTTTGATAAATGCATATGGTCAATAATCGCCACCACAATCATGATATAGAGCATTTCCATTGCCCTCCCGAGAACCCCACCTGCCCCTCAATAGTCAACCCTTCCCTTGTCTTCATCCGAGACAATGGCTGATCCTTCCCTATAGTTTTACCTTTTCCAGAAAGTCATATAAATAGAATCAAATGATATGCAATTTTTGAAGTCCAACTTTTTTCACTTAGTAAAATGCACTTGAGATTCCACCACCTTTCAGCACTTCATTTCTTCTGATTGCTGAGTATCATTCCATTGTATGGCTGTACCATTTATTTCTCCATTTACTAGCTGAAAGACGTTGGAGACTTCCAGGTTTTGATGATTACGAATAGCTTCTCTATAAACATTGACACATAGGTTTTTGTATGTATATAGTTTCCATTTTTCCTGGTAAATACTTATGAGTAGGATTACTGGGTTGTACATCACATGTCTGTTTAACTGCATAATAAATCGACCAATTGTTTTCAGAAGTGGCTGTACCCGTTTGCGTTCCCAACAAGCAACACAAACCAGCTCCAGTTGCTTTGTTTAGCCACGACATAGTATTGTCAGGTTATTATCATTGCTGTTGTTATTTTGGCCCTTCTTTTTGGTGTGAGTTTCAGAGTTTTTCCGCCTTCTTTCTATCTCTGCTGCACACCCCATCCCCAACCTTGGGTAGCAGTGAGGGGTGATGAGAGGGTATGGTCACAATCAGGAGAAACAGAAGGACTGGCTTTCAGAATCCTCTGGACACTAGAAACTTCAGGACTGCAGTTTTTAAGAAGGGGTGACTGCCAGCAAGTGTGTGGAGAAGAACCAGGACGAGATCAAAGGCTGGAGGGTCAGTAGGGCAGGGCTGGCAGTGAAGGGCCTCGGTGTATCAGTCCCGTGTCCTGCTCAGTTGGGGCTTGTTGATGGTGGGAAAGGGCGTGTTGGGGCCCAGGAGGAGGTCCTTCCCACTCCCTCCTTTCCAGCCAAGGAAATTGCTGGAAAGCAATCTCCTGGGAGCCCCACAGGCTTGAAGGAGGGGAGGGAGCCTGGGAACCAGAAGCCTGGCTTGGGGCCCAGGTGTGTGACACCTGAATCTTGGGGAGGGTGGCTGAGGAGCTAAGAGGCCAGGTCCCTGGAGCCTCCTGGGACAGCTGAGGACAGGGAGGGGTGGCTCGAGTTTCATCGCCGCTTAATGTGTGACCAGAGAACCGACCAGGCAGCAGAATGCCAGGTCCTGGCCCCTTCGGGCTGATACCTTTCACCTAAACACCGTAGTCCTTTCCTTGCTCCATAGGGACCGCTCTGGCCCAGACTTTGGGTTCTTCGCTTAGAATTAAAGGGACCCAGATTTTCATCAGGCCCCGGGAAGGAGCCTGGAGGGTTAGTTCTGGAGAGGGTGTGTGCGCTGTGTACATGCACCCGTCATGTGATTCTGTGGCAGGCGGAGAGTCATAGGGGCCCGGTAGCCTCCAAATATTGTCTTACAGTTTATTAGCTGTGTGATCGTGGACAAGTAACTTAGCCTCTTTGGGTCTTGCTCTCCCTGATTTTTGACTCAAAGTTTTCGACTCGAGTGATTTCCAAATTCCACTGAACATCACCATCGCCAGGATTGTTTTATAAGCTACAGATTCCTGGGCCCCACCCACAGACCTACTAAATCAGCACCTGTGGGCTTGAGGCCCGGGCATTTGGGTGTTTAACCAGCTCCTCAGATGGGGTTTTGGGTGGCGGGCGGGGCGCTAACGACATCTAGAGAACTACAACCCAGAAGTTCACTAAATCAGGGTTGAGGCAACCTCTGGCGGAAGTTAGCGAAGTGGTCTGGGGAGATGGGAGGAGCCAGAATAGGGGAGCCAATCAGTAGCCAGAGGGGAGGAGGAGCCAGAGGGGGAACCAATCGGGAGAAGCAAATACAACAAGCCGGGGATGTGTCTTGCAGGGAAGTGGGAGGCTTTGTCTGGACCAGGAGCAGAGCTGGGCTTGCAGGTGGTGAAGAAACGTCTCCGAGGTGAGAAGCCCAAGTACTTTGGCTACTGCTGCTTGGTCCCAGCTCCTAACACCATGAGGCAGTTGGAAGGGCATACCTTTGGGGTTCAGGAGGAGAACGGTGTGGCAAAGGAAGGGATTGGGGGCATCCGTGTCTGCTTGGAGACGTAGAGCGGGTCTAGGAGAACCGCCCCTACCTGGAAAAACATCATACGCCCTGTAATCCCTAACTAGCTCCTGAGAAAAATGGCTGCTTGGACCCTCGCCATTCCACCCCCACTGTCCCGGACTCGGCTTGGAGGATCAGAGTCTTGGTTTATTGCTTCTTAACTTGGTGACCTTGAGCAAGTCCCTCAACCTTTCTGACTCTGTTGTCCTACCTGTAAAATGGGGATAATAATTACACCTGCCCTACCCCTCACGGCATTACTGTGGGCGTCACCTAAAATGAGGGAGGTGACAGCGCTCTGCCACAGTGCCGTGGGCCCTGCACCCAGCGGGAGCGGGTACTAATGGGGCCCTAGGAAGGAAGGGATTGACGTCCCTCCTCAGCCTCAAGGTTGGAGTGCCCACTTAAAACCACACAGGGCATTCTCCTTTTAACTTGTGACATACAGTTAATCCCCTCTTTGATGCCCTACCTCACTTCCAGAGCTAACAACTATCACATGAGTTTGATGCAATCCTTCCACACTAAAATTTTTTTTCACATGTATGCATGAGCTCGTGGAAAATACATAGCATTTTGTGAGTGAGTGTGTGTGTGTGATACATAAAAGGTATCAAGTAACATATCATTTAGCAAAATATGTTTTTTAACTCAAGATCTCATGTTTCACATGTAATCAGGTCATCACTTTTATCCACCCTGTAGCATTCCACCGCGTGTTGCCCACATGTCGTCTGTCTTGCCTGATGTCAATATTATTGCTGTGCCTTTTCTTGTCCCAAGGTCCCTGGACGCGCTGCCTTCAGCCACAAGCCCAGCAGAGTCAGTAAGAGGCTGGAGGCTGTGGAGGAAGCCTGGGGGTGAGTTGTTACCTCTGAGCCTGGAGAAGCTTTGAGTCTGCCTGGCTCTCCTGGTTCGTCTGCAGCCAGTGGGAAGGAGAGAGAGAGAGAGGGGGAGAGAGGAAATGACAGAGAGAGGGAGGGAGTGAGAATGAATATGAGTGCCACCTTGAGCTGACTTCACATCTCTGTCCAGGAAAAGAAAAGGAAGGGGTAGAATCACCTCATTCCAGGGAAGGGAGCAGGAATCCCTCATGCCAGAGTCAGCCTGGCACTAGATGGCTGTTCTCTAGTGCTAGTGGCATTGCCATGCCCCGCCCCCCCCTCCACATGAAGGTCAAGGACCTTTGTCCACAACTAAGACAGGCGATGTAATTTGCAAGGCCAAGTGCAAAACAAAAATGCAGGGTTCTTGCTAAAAAAGTGTGAAGACTGTGGTGCCTGGATGGCTCAGTCAGTTAAGCATCTAACTTCCACTCAGGTCATGATCTCGCAGTTCATGGGTTCGATCCCCGCGTCGGGCTCTGGGCTTACATTTCAGAGACTGGTGCCTGCTTCGGATTCTGTGTCTCCCTCTCTCTCTGCCCCTCCCCTGCTCATGCTGTCTCTGTCTCTCAAAATTTAAATAAAAATGTAAAAAAAAAAAAAAAGAAGACCACTCAGCTGAAGGCAGGCTCCTTCGAAGGTGGGTCCTATGTGACTACGTAGGTGACACACCCATGAGGCTGGTGCTGCCTGAATCCGCCACCAAGGGAGTCTGGTTCTGGTGTGGGGACTGTGCCAAGCTCTGCCAAGGGCCACTGATGTCCTTTTTGAAGAGCTCGGGGTCTTTGAGCTCTATCACACTGAGCCGTGGTGGTCAGAGCACTGCCAGGCAAATAGGCACCTGCACAACGAATTCACGTCCATCCTTAAGGGTGGAGACTGCCGCCCTGAGAGGCTACAGAGCCAGCATGGAGTCAGGAGGCCCAGGTATATATAGACCCTGCCTCCACCCTTGCCGAGCTAAAAGACCAGAGGTTCTTTGCTGAGCTTCTCTGTGCCTCAGTCTCCTTATCTGTTGCAAGGTCCCGGCTTCACAAGATTGCTTTGAGGATTAACCCTGAAATTCCGTGGGGGGGCCTAGAACCGTGGCAGGCGTGTGGTGAGGGCTTCGTAGATGGTCGATATGTTTTCCTGGAAAAATAGAATTGAGGTTGGGGTGCAATGGGGAGAGCACTGGTACCAGAGTTAGGGGCTCTGGGGTCTACTACTGACCACCTGTTGACCAAAGGCAGGCCACTCTCCCTTTGAGTCTAACTTCTAAAATCCAAAATCCAAGGGGGTGTGTGTCTATGGGGGGGGTTGACTCAGCCCTTCCAGCTTTATAATTCTGTCTCCATCCGAGGGAGTCTATCCGTCCTTCTCATTGGCCTAAGCAATTATTTTTTTTTTTGAGTTTCAGAAAGTTCTTCCTCTTATCTGACTTCAAATCATTCTGTTTCAGTTAAAGTCATTTCTCTGTGTTCTGCCCTTTGTGGAAAACAACTGGCCGATGACCCATTTTATAGAC
The DNA here is from genome assembly GCA_017311185.1 of Proteles cristata cristata. Classification (NCBI taxonomy): domain Eukaryota; kingdom Metazoa; phylum Chordata; class Mammalia; order Carnivora; family Hyaenidae; genus Proteles; species Proteles cristata. The sequence goes on from JAESUZ010004948.1 coordinate 506,141, forward strand.
GAAAACTGAGGCACAGAAGCCACCATCCCAGTCCCTGTCTTTGGTTTCTCATCTCACAGGTCCTTCATTGTACCCCCGCCCCCCCTCCCCCGGAATCTCCACCTTGTCTCTCATTTAAAGTTGTCACTCCTGCGAGCCAGGCACTGAGCTGTGACATCTTCCACAGCTGTGACATCTTCCATGTCCCTCTCTCCCTGTTTGGAAGCAGATCTTGTTACTGTGTTTACAGCTGGCGAAGCAGGCTCCTGGGGCCCAGGCTGGGAGGGGTCTTTGTAGGGAACTTATAAGAGAGCCCAGCTTTCCCTGGAGAAAGAGTCCCCCCCCCCCCGCCCAGCACTTAGCCCGCTCTTCCCACAACTGGCATAAGGGATGTTGTCGCTGCAGCATCCACCCCCTGGGCACACACAGTTCTGAGGATGCTGGCCGCTGCTCCAGCCCCCTCGCTGCCACCCAGGAAGACCCACGAGAACGCAGACAAGTGTGAGTGACCTTGGCAGAAGGCAGTCCTCAACCCCGTGCCCTTCCCAGCTGACAAGGTGAGCAGCTCCAGCTTGATTACAATGCAGTTTCAATATTTACTGTGGGGGATTGTTCAGTGTCCCTGTCCCCCGTTACACTACACCCCTGGGGACAGGGCGGAGGTCATGGCTCATTCACTGATGGGTGCCCAGGACCCACACGCTGCCCGGCACAGGCGTGTGCTCAGTGAGTGTTCACGGACAAGTGCGTGGACCCCCTGTGATTTCTTTAAAGTAAGCCTCTGGCAAATGTCGGCTTCTTGCTCTTATTAACAAATTCCCAGAAGTACATCTCTCACAAAATCACTACGAACTTGCGCTGATATAGAAAAGCACTGTTTCATGCATCACATTGTGAGGCTTCATTCACGCGGCCCCTATATACTGAGCACCTACTAAGTGCCGATCCAGGGCCCTGGGGATGGAGCAGGAATTGTCAACATCCCTGCTCTCCCTCCCCAGTGGGGAGACAGTTAAAGAGCAGGCGCAGCTCACAGCCACCGAGCAATGTCAGGCAATGTTTCATGCTGTGGAGAAAGAGGAAGCCGGGAGAGAGGATGGAGACGGTGGGTGGGTGGGAGGCTATTTTAGACGGAAGGGCCCCCAACACCCTGCAGAAGGGCTGATGTTTGAATTTTTTTTTTTCAATGTTTTATTTATTTCTAGGAGAGAGGGAGAGACAACGTGAGCAGGGGAGGGTCAGAGAGAGAGGGAGTCACAGATTGAAACAGGCTCCAGGCTCTGAGCCGGCAGTCAGCACAGAGCCCAACACGGGGCTCGAACCCACGAACCGTGAGATCGTGACCCAAGCGAAAGTCGGACGCTTAACCGACTAAGCCACCCAGGCGCCCCATAGAAGGGCTGATGTTTGGATAGAAGCTGCCACTGAGAGTGAATCGCGGGACCTGGGCCATCTCGGGTGGGGGAGCAGGAGTCAGAAAGATTTTCTTGACGTCTCAGGCTCCTTGGTGAGTCAGGTGGGGACACACTGTGCTTGCCATCAAAGTGAATTAAAAACTCATCCGGGCTGGAGCCCGGGCCAGAGTCGTCTGGGCAGCAGTGGCCTCTTTCAAAGAAAAGGATTTACCAAGAAAGAGCCGCACAGCGTCCTGCTGAGGGCCGGAGGCTTTCGAATTCTAGGCAGAAAGGTGTTGAAATCCCAGCTCCGGCAGGACTAAGGTTCATCCCTTAATCACCTCGTGCCTCAGTTTCTTCATCTACTAAAGGGCATAACAACAGTTATCAGTGCCTCCCCCATAGGGTTGCTGTAAGGCTTCCAAGGAACGATCTGTGTAGATGTTGAGCAGAGGAAGAGTTGGAGAAATGGTGGCCTGTTCTACTTTTAATGTTTTCTTGGCCCTTGGGGCGGGGGGGAGCTTTGCTTCTCACTCATCGATTCCACAGTTACTCCTCCTGCTAGTTGCAAGGCACTAGATCCTAGGGCACCCAGAGGAGGAGCACCAAGCCGTCCAGAGGTGGGGTGGAGGGACGCCCCATCCAATGTCAGTCTAGCATTCCCACCCTTGTGAACTTGGCCGCGCTGCTTTATCACTGGGCCTTAGTTTCCCCAACTGTCGAAAGAAGGCCCAGCTTCGTGCTCACTACGCGGTCAGTGCTAAGGCCTGCCACCTCCAAGGACCCACTCATTAAGGCCCCTCATGGGGACATGGAAGGAGCAGCCTGAACGGCGGGGAAGGGGGTCTCTGGGGTGAAAGGCATGTGCAGGGTGCTCAGGAGCCTTGACAGGCATCACAGGTGCCAGGGATAGGTGGGGGTGTTACCGAGGGAGGTGGCTTCTTGGGAAGTATTCCAGAGGGGTCAGGTTGAAGGTGAAGACAGAGGAGGGGGCCTCCAGGAGAGCGGGGCTTGTCTCATTCCCTCCCCAGCCCGCTCTTGCTTCTAGTTCTGGAAGTAATTTTAGTTGGGGGCCCCCATTCCTTTGGCACACCCTCTTCTCCTGTCCAGCCCCTCTCTCCTCGGAGTGCCATGGGCACTGTTCCTTTCGAGCTCCTTCTTCTTTCTCCCGTGTCAAAACTGACCTATCTAGAGTGCATCTTTTCCCTCAGGGCTGTGGGTGAGCTAGGCGCTAAATAGTGTTAGTTCATGTATTCAAAAAGCTTTTAGGGGCACCTGGGTGCGTCCGACTTCGGCTCAGGTCATGATCTCGCTGTTCGCGAGTTCAAGCCCTACACTGGGCTCTGTGCTGACAGCTCAGAGCCTGGAGCTGCGTCAAATTCTGTGTCTCCTTCTCTCTCTGCCCCTCCCCTGCTTGTGCTCTCTCTCTCTCTCTCAAAAATAAAACATTAAAAAAAAAAAGCTTTTCATGAGTTCTGTGCCAGGAACTATTTGGGCGCTGGTGATATAATAGTGAACAAATCATACATAAAGTCCGGCCCTCTTGGAGCCTGCATTCTAGAAAGTAAAGGGACAGGGATGATTTAGTGCAGCCACTTGTTAACATGTAAATTCTCCAGCAGATCTGAGGTGGGGTCTGTGATTCTAACGAGTGTCGCCCAAAGGTTCCTGTGTTAATCCCTCACGGGGATTAAAGTCTGAGAGAGAACTCCCTGAGATGGAATGACAGCCAAAGGAATGGCAATCTAAGAGTGGAGCCCTGGGTTGTGTAAGTGGTGGGAGCACAGGGACTTGTGGGTAGTGGGGCCATCAGGCGGCTGCTTCCTCTGTGTTTAAGGCCGGCTCAGCTGTTCAGCGGTGACTCTTTAGCTCCCCACTGCTCCTGCTCAGCCGGCCTGTGGGGGAGAACATCTGGAAGGGATTCCCTGGAACTGGAGGGAATCTCCAGGCAAATGAGACTGTTAGCCCAGCCGGGAACACCCACCCCTGCCGTCTGCTCCAGACGGTATTACAGATCTGTGTGAGAGGAACCTGGCTCTTTCCAGCTCCTCCTCCCCGGGCACATCAGGGCACTACCCCCGCGGCTGCTGCTGCCGCTGGCATGTCGGGACACCCCCCCTTCCCCCCACCCCCGGTCCCTGAGTGCATGAAGCCAGTCCCCTCCTTTCCCCTTTCTCTGTGGGGAGGTGAGGTGCCTTGGAATCCCACAGGTGCCCTGAGGGCTTTGCAAGGACAGTGATGGAGGAAGAGGCCACCTTGGTTCACAGTCAGTCCAGAATCTTCTCATCCACATTAGGTAACACCTATGCGCGACCTTAATCATACCTAGTTCTGTGTACGGATGGCCCTGAGTACTGGGGGCTTTACAGCATGACCTCGCTTGCTCTGCCAGAAATTCTGTGAAGCTGTTCTTATTCTCACCGTCCTACACGCAGGGTCAGGGTAACTGGGCAGGTTACCCTCAGGAAGGGGCAGAACCAGAGTCCGAATCCAGTCCCCAAGGCCCAGTGTTAACCCCCAGGCATATCGGCTCCCTACCTGTGCTAAGAGCCGGCCCTGGCCCCGAGAGACACCGGGGCTGGGTGGAGACTTGTTCAGCTGAAAGTCTTGCCTTCGCTTTCCTCCAGCCTCGCGGGAGCGCCTTGCCCGGGACCCTTGCATGGACCTACCCAGCCAGATTGTCACACGCAGCTGCAGAAGGCCGGGAAGTCGTTATTAATGCCGATGGTGAGTGACTGTCGTCAAGTCTAGGAGCACCGAGACTCAGCACCGAGGACGGGTCTCCTACTGTGACACCCTCCTTCACAGCCAACGCCAGAGCGGGACGCCTAGTCCCACACCAGGAGGCCCAGGTGCTCACTCCGCAGCTCCCAGGGGGCTTCTGGGAACGGCTTGCCCAGGCACCGGGCAGCGCGGTGGGAGAGCCAGGACTTGGGGTCTGCTCTCAGCGAGGGGTGGCTGAGCCTGCAGCGTCTGTCCCCTCTGTCCCCAAGCCCCACCGCCATCTGGGGATACGGGAGGCAGCGGAGGGGGGGGGGTGTCAACTGACGCTGAAGCCGGTGCCCACCCCTCTGTTACCCTGTTACACTTTTCCCACCACCTTCCTCCTCATAGTGTGGGCGCCCCTGGCCCGGGAGCCCCGTGCGGAGTTGGCCGGCGGATTAACAAGCTCTGGTGTGGCAAGCTCGTGCCAGCCACCGTGAAATCGGGCCCCTGCCCCTCCCAGCGGGCCAGGCTGGACTGTGAGACTAAACGGACAACACAGTAGCTCTGTCTTCACCTGCCCGCTGCCCTCTTTGTCTGCTGTGCCCTCGGCTTTAAACCTGAGCTGGGCAGGTGTGATCAGGGAGAGAGGGCTCCTTGACCACGATTGGCCGAGAGATTAAGGGCCCCTGAGGAAGGGCCTTTGTTTCTGTATTTTGGTTTCACAGTTCGGAGAGATTGGAGATAGCGCGCATTCCCCTGAGTAGGCCGCTGTGAAAGTTTCCATAGAAGCCAGTCAGTGGGGCTCCTGCCTATAAACCGGAGAACAAACATTGTCATTTGAAGGGCTGTGCCCGTTCCCTCTGGAGGAGGAGAAAGAAGACAGGTTTGACTCCCACCTGACCAGGACAGTGGGGCAGGCAGGGAACAGAATCGCAGGATGCTAGGAGACAGGTTCTGCAGCGGACTGGCTGTGCATCTCCAGGCCAGTGAGGCACCTCTCTGGGCCTTGGACCCCAGAGGGAGGAAGGAAAGAGTGATTTTGGAAGATGACGGTGTACAGTGTTGGTGAGAGAAGCAAGAAGGAGCAGGCAGGTGGCTGCAGGTTGGAGGGAAGAAGGAAGGGGGACCGAACAGCAGGCCGCGGGAGACTCAGGTGGCTGTCCTCAGAGGCTGAGGCCTCCTTCCTCTGGCCTCTGCCACTGTCTCCTGCTCTGTGCTTCTACTCTGGGTGCTGCTCTTCGGGGGACCCGTGCTGAGTTGGCAAGAGGGTTCGTAAGCTTTGAGGTGTAGACCTTGAGCCAACCACAGTGAAATACACCCCGCAGGCCTCCGAAGGCCTATCCCCCTCCCTGCCTGTCCAGCATTACCTCACCCCACAGCGGGAGCGGGGGTGGGGAGCACTCGGCCTCCACCTCCACCTGCGGGCTCTCCCTGTCCCCAGCTCCGCTTCTGACCCTGCTCCCTTGCTGAGGCTTTGCGGCATCCGTAGACTCAGCACTGGGCCACCTTTTCTCTTCTTGGCCTTACTGGGATCCATCCTTCGCTCCGGGCTCCATTCCAGTTGGGGGTTTGGATCCCAGATCTGTATACAGCCTTTAGACCTCGGTCTGCCTTCGGCCCTGAGTCCCAGCTCCCATGATAACAGCGCCTCCCGCCTGGGGCTCTTGGAGGATGAAATGAGGTAACCGAGCTCCGTGACTCCTAGATCGTCTCTCCCTCACCTCTCTGGATCAGCTTCAGCTTCCTTGGGCCTGGGGGCTACATGGGCTTGTCTGCCAAGGCCTTGGCCAGGCAGCCCGCAGCTACAGAGCAATAAAGGCCAGGGGGTAACCGGAACTGCCGTTTGTTGAGTGCTTTCAGAGGGCCAGACTCTTGGCCTGCAAACGTTGTGTCTCTTGCATTGACCCTGCAAAGGGGACTTTATCTCTGTTTCAGAGACGAGAAAACAGAAGTTCTTGCTTCTTCAGTACTCTGTCCGGGTCCTGCCGCTGGTGAGTGGTGGTGTCTGGATTTGCATCTAGCCCCCATTCCCAGGCTGCCCGGGCTCTCTTGACCGTCTCACTCTTTGAGACATAGAGTCACTCAGGTGACTGGTGGCCCAAGGCTGACGGGACCAGGTGAGGAGCACCAATTCTAGAGGCAAAGTGCCCCAAACGTCAAGGCCAGGGCAGCGAGGGATGCCCAGGTGAACACAGAGACCAAGAACAGAGCAGACAGTGAGGGGAACGCAAGGCCTGCCGGGTTGGGAGGCCGGCAGACAGGGACGCAAGCAAAGCGGTACCCCACAGCCCGCGGGAGCAGGGGAATGTTGGAGAAGCCTGGGCTGTGGTGGCTGGGGGCTCGTGCAAGGAGGGGAGCTTAGGCAATTCTCTTCAGACAACAAGCTTGCCCCAATCTAACAGCGGCCAATAGAAGAACTGTTTACAAAAACCCAATACCCAGGCATGACTGGCCAACATTACAGGGAGCCCCCAATCTCCCTCATATTTCCAGAGCAAGCTGTTCCTCCGAGAATCCCACAAAAAGGGCCAGGTACCTGGGCAATGCGCAGACTCGCCCAAGGTCAAAGACACTATTCCAGGTATGAATTTTATTGCTAACCAGGTGACACTTGAAGAGGCTCAGAAATCGGGGCGAGAAGAAGTCCCTGGTTGTTATTGCTTGGTGTGGTCCGGGCAGAAGAAAGGGCTCTTTGTGGAGCAATGAAAGGGATCCAGACGGAGGCCAGCCTCTGGCCTCCTGAGCAGAAATCACCTTTCCATCAGCAGTTTCTGCTTTGCATGGCCCAATCTCATTGTTCTGCCGCATTCCGCCCTGGGCGAGAGGAATACGTTCGGATATATCGCTCTCTGCGTGCAAGCACATGCATCTCTACACTGGGGGCTGCGGGGAGATCCATTCTGGCCGGCATTAGTTAGAAACATTTGACAAATAGTTTCTTTAAGATGGCTACTATTCCCCTCGCCTCCTTTCCTGGCTCCTCTTTCTTTCCCCCTCCCAGAAACCATGTAATTCTTCAGTTTACAATTTACCTTGTAAGGCTAAGAGCAATTGTTGTATTGAAATGCAGCAGTGGGGGCCTCAGTAGACAGAGGTGGCATGTATGCAAGACAAGAGCATAAATCCGGGTGGCCACCAGCACCTGGGGCCTCCTCCAGACCAGGCCTGCAGTGGTCACAGCACCTGGGACACTCCCTTCCTGCCCTGTCCACCCCGCATGCCTCTGCCCTCCTCCTCCTCCCTCTGTCCGAGCATTAGAGTCCTTCCTGGTGAGTCAGTGAGACCTCTTGACGCCCTTGGGGGCTGGGAGCCAGGCTACTCAGGATGTTTCTAGAAGCACGGGTCCACCAGCAGCAGGAAGAAGGCTGATGGGATTACTTGAGGTACATTGATTCAGGAAGCAAATTATCCAACATGCCAAGGCCAGGGCAGCAAGGCATAAAAGAGACATCTCAAGTCTACAGGGTGTCTGTTGTCAGTAAGACGATCTTTTCAAGGATGTGTCCTTGAGACTGTGGCCTCCGTGCAGAAGGCAGTGACAGTGAGACAAATGTTGGGCTGATGGATGTAGGAGAGCAGGTGAAGCCTCTGCCATGCAGGATGGTTGGGCAGGGTAGCGTGGCCCCAAGGTGGCCGCCATCCATTCCCTTCTTTTCTATGCATGAATACCGCCCTCCCTCTAAGAGGTGGACCGTTCCTCCCGCCTCGTGAATCTGGGCTTTCCTTGCTCATGTGCTTGGCTTGTAAAATGTGGCGAGGGACTGACACTCGGAATTTCTGAGGCGAGATCCTAAGAACCCTGCAGCTCCTGGCTGAGCCTCTAGGGACTTCCTGAGGTGGCCTTGCAGGGAGGAAGCCCATGGGGCCTCGTGGCAAGACCAAGTGGGGGAGGGGTGGGGAGAGAGAGAGAGAGAGAGATGCTGGGCTCCCCTCTGTGGATAACAGCTCCCAGCCCTGTGAATCACCGAAACTGCAGCCACCCACATCCTGGGCCAGAGATGAGCCATTCCCTCGGTGGCCCTGTCCATCCTGGACCAGAGTGCTCCCTAACTCTGGCCCTAAGACCGTCTTCCCTCCTCCCCTATCTCTGCCAGGGCCTCAGATCACCAGGGCTCGTCCAGGTGCGGGCAGCCAACCCTCCAGTGACTGGACCTTCCCTCTGGAGGTGGGGCCAGCATGAGCCTGCCCTGATGGCTGAAGGGTGGTTACAGGAAGGCCGAGGTGGGGGTGGGGGTGGAGGCGGGGATACCTGTGGCTAAGGAGATGGGAAGAACCAGCCCTGGTCGGCAAGAGCAGGGCTCCTCCTGCAGAGGAGAGGCTCTGTCCTGGGGACTGAGAGATGCCCATAGGCTAACAATGCCATCTGTAGTCTCCTGATCACCTCTGCTCCTCTCCCCCCTTACCTGCTTCCAGGGCAGCCGTCAGGAAACTTCCTGTTTTCAGCATTCCTTAACCTTCCTTTCCTTTCCTTTCCCCACCACCAGTGGGATGAAGGCCCTCGGTGGTCCAGCGGCCCTGGACACTTGACCCCTGCCTGTCCTAATGTAGCTCCAGCATGAGCTCCTGGCTCTGGCCACTCTGACCTCCCCTTACGGCCCGAGACACCCTGCCTTTGTCTGATGTCAGCGACCTGTCTGGTCGCCAGTGTCCCTGGTGTTTGTTGGGTACTTGGGGTGTGGGTAAGCCAATGAAGGGGCTGAACTGGTCATTCCGTTTACCCCACTTTAAATTTAAAAACAGATACCGATCAGTTATTTAAAAACTTTTAATATGTTTGGGAGAATTTAGGTATGTGAACCTACCTTCTCAACTGTATATCCAGTGAAATCCGAACGCAGATCTAATACATCCAACGAGAAATACGTGTCTGAATTTAGCATCCTCATTGAGATGCGCTGTCAGTGTAAAGTACACATTGAATTTTGAAGACTTTGAACAGAATAAAGAAAGAATAAAATATCTCAATATTTTTATGGACCACATGATGAAGTGATTCCATTTAGCATGTACTGAGTTAGTGTAAAGTGCAAAAAGCAAACATGTAGCTTAAAATTAACTTCATCATTTTTTCTTTTTAAAATTTTTTTAATGTTTATTTAATTTTGAGAGAGAGAGAGAGAAACACAATGCATGAGCAAAGGAGGGGCAGAGAGAGGGAGACACAGACTCAGAAGCAGGCAGCAGGCCCCAGGGCTCTGAGCTGTCAGCACAGAGCCTGATGCGGGGCTCAAATCCACTGACTGCAAGATTATGACCTGAGCTGAAGTCAGACGCTTAACTGACTGAGCCACCCAGGTGCCCCATCATCTTTTTTTCTTTTTATTGTTTTTAAAAGTTTTATTTTTATTTATTCTGAGAGAGAACAAGCATGAGCAGGGAAGGGGCAGAGAGAGAGGGAGAAAGAGAATCCCAAGCAGGCTCTGTGCTGCCCAAACCCATGAACTGTGAGATCATGACCTGAGTCAAAACCAAGAGTCTGCTGTTTAACCCCCTCAGCCACTCAAGCTCCACTTTTTTTTTTTTTTCTTTTTCAGTGTGGCTACTTGGAAATTTAAAATTAGATATGTGACGGGGGACCCAAGTGGCTCAGTCATCATAATCTAGTGGTGCATAGGCTTGAGCCCCACATTGGGCTCTGTGCTGATGGCTCAGAGCCTGAAGCCTGCTTCGGATTCTGTGTCTCTCTCTGTCCCTCTTCTGTTCACACTCTCGTCTCTCTCTGAAAAGAAAGGAAGAAAGGAAGAAATAAATTAAATTAAATTAAATTAAAAACTACATGTGGCTTAAATTCTATTTCTTTTTTTTTTTTTTTTAATGTTTTATTTATTTCTAGGAGAGAGAGAGAGACAGCGTGAGCAGGGGAGGGTCAGAGAGAGAGGGTGTCACAGACTGAAACAGGCTCCAGGCTCTGAGCTGGCAGTCAGCACAGAGCCCGGTGCGGGGCTCGAACCCACGAACCGCAAGATCATGACCTAAGCGAAAGTCGGACGCTTAACCGACTAAGCCACCCAGGTGCCCCTTTAAATTCTATTTCAATTGGATAGCATTTATGGAAACCACTGATCAAGCATATGGTTAACAATTCAGCCCCATCCTGTCCTCCTTCCCCTCCCACCCCCCACACATTCTCAGGTTCAAACACCAACCTCCTTGAGCTCACGTATGGCCCATATCTGGTAGGCAGATCTCAGTATGACAGATGCCTGTTTGCAAGTACACGTGTATACTTATGTCTTTGCCCACACGTGTGTGCATGTCTGCATCTGAACCTCTCCAGCTCTCAGGATGTGAGCACCCCCCGGGAGGGCCCCCAGGTGACGGTATGCACAGGCTGGTGTCTGAACGAGAGCCTAGTGCCCATGGGGAGTTGACATAGGGACAAGGCACCTGGTGGGAAGCCTCCGGCTGGTTGTCCACCTCTGGGGGACACTGGAACACAGTGTTTCCTTGGCAAGTTGATGAGAATGTCGTGTAGGACAGAACCAAAGGGCCGCCCTGAAATCAAGATAGATGACAGCTCCTTCTTCCTCCTTGCCGGTGAGCCTGTCACTCTATCACTGGAGAGGAAATTAAATTGGTCTGGCACAGTTTGCTGCTCCCAGAGCCAATTTGGTCGCTGCCCTGTAGTGTGTTATGCACTTTTGGATTGTGTCTAATTGATCATTTGGTTTGTTGGTACATTTCCGAAGCCTGGTCTGCGCAGTGAAACACACCGCAGGAAGGCAGAATGGTGTCACTCTTCCTTTTCCAAAGCTGCGAAACAATCTATCCAACCATCCCTCCATTCATCCATCCATTGAGTCGTTCGGTTATTCCACCAGTATATATTGAGCACCTACTGTGTACTGGGCAGTGTGTAGAATAAAAAGAACTGGGGTGAGTCTGGAAAACCAGATTTCAGCACCAGCCCTTGACGGGGTGTCTCTGTGTTCTCTGGGCCTCAGCTCCCCTCTGTAAGAAGAAGGGGTTGGGCTAAAGACCTCAAGGCCCCTTCCAGCTCTGGTGCTTCAGGGTTTGGGGCGGATTTTCTGGGCGGAGACTTCTCATTTCCAGGCGGAGTCCCTCTGCTAGACCCCAGGGGCTGTGTGGGCAGTGGGGCAAGGGAGGATTGCCATCTCCTGGGTATCACTGACTCCCACGGACTGAGAACCTAATTTACAAGAACGGGGTAGCCCTGAAATATTAGGAGCTATGATCAAGTAGTTATTTGTGTGTCTGGCTGTACCTCAGAGACTTGAGGGGACCAGGCCCATGAGCAGTGGCTTAGTAACGAAAATACCACAGACCAGGTGCTTAACTTTATTTTTCACAGTTCTGGAGGCTGGGAAGTCCAGGATCAAAGTGCCAGCAAATTCTGTGTTGTACACAGTCTTCTTGTGTCCTAACGAGGGGGTTCCCTGGGGGTCTCTTTTACAAGGACACTAATCCCATCCATGAGGGCTCCCAGAGGCCTCGCCTCAAAATGCCGTCACGCTGGAGATTAGGTTTCAACATACGAGTTTGGGTGCACACAGACTCTGAGGCCACAGCGAGCAGAGTCGGACATTCGTATTTTGGAGGCTGCAGTTCACCTTGGGGAGTCCCTCAGCCCCTGGAGCACGCGGGGTCACCGAAAGCCCTTCTGGCTCTTTTTTTTTTTTTTTTAAATATTTTTATTTTATTTCTAGGAGAGAGAGACAGCGTGAGCAGGGAGGGTCAGAGAGAGAGGAGTCACAGACTGAAACAGGCTCCAGGCTCTGAGCTGGCAGTCAGCACAGAGCCCGACGCGGGGCTCGAACCCACCAACCGCGAGATCATGACCCAAGCGAAAGTCGGACACTTAACCAACTAAGCCACTCAGGTGCCCCAAGCCCTTCTGGCTCTTGACCCTCTGGACAGGCTGTGTGTGTTGAGACAATTCCAGGGCTCTGCTTTCTCCCATCCTTTCCTGCCCCGGCCCTCCAGCCCTCCAATCTCCGTTCCACCCTTGTTTCTGGGGCTGCTGCTCAGTCTCCCCTCTTCCCGGCACCCCCCGCCCCCGGTTGGAAAGACCACTCCTGAGACTCCAGGACACCCCATCCAGCTGGCTGTCCTCGGCCCCCAGGGCTCCTTCCAGGTCCCCCTAGGCAGCTCTTGCCTTAGCCTGGTCGATCGGCACAGTCACGGAGCTGTGCTGATCCGGTTACCAAGGGCTCTGCATGCCTACCACGACAGTCAGACACAGCAGAAGCTTTCTCAGGTCCCCATCTGTGTAACATCAGTCTTTGTAATGAAGGTGCCTGATTGCAGGCTGTCTGGTCTGTAGGTGGGCGGGGGCGCAGAGATGGGGCCAGGGGAGGGGAGAAGCTTTGTAGCTGAGCTTAGGCTGCTTTGATCCTGCCTGAAAAGAGCAGTTTCCTCTGGCTCCTCCTCCAACAAGCAAACCCCTTCCAGCAACCCCCAAAACCTGCAAGCCCAAACCATGACAATGGCATGTTAGAACATCCGGGAATCCAGGGGAAAGGATGGGAAGAAGTGGATGCGATGTTGAGAGCATCTATCCTCGCCTCCCAGGAAACCCCTCCTCCCAGCTCACCTCCTCTCCTCTGTAATTTAGACCATGAAGGGGCTTTGCTTTCTGCTTTATCCCCTGAGCCTAGCTCAGTGCTGGACGCATAATAATTGTTCCGTCAATACTGTTTAATAAGTGGATTTCTAGCCCGTGGATCACTCTAAGGAGATTTCTTGGTAATAAACCAATTCAGGAGTGGCTGAAGGTATCATCTCTTCAGTCAGCAAGTTTTTGTTAGGCATCTCCCAGTCCCTGGCACTGTGCCAGGTGCTAAGGGACTAAGGTGACCAGGGCTAAGATGACCAGATAAAGAAATCATTCAGCAATGTGTACTGAGCTCCCATTCTGCACCAGGCACTGAGTTTTCATTTGGGACATAGGGAGGTGATTAGGACAGATATTCCTACCTCCGCAGAGCTCACGTGCCCCCCTCCACAGGAGACGGACAATTAGCAAGTGCCTCATGTGCAAGACGATTCTAGATTGTGTAGATGCCACGAAGGAAATATGTAGGTGCTGTGATGGAGAGCAGCTGGCTGGCCTGCTTTGGACAGGGGCAGTCTGGAGAGAGGCTCTCTAGGCTGTGCAGACGGGGGACAAAGAGCCAAGGGCCAGAGACCAGGAGCCAAGAGATAGCGTAGCGAGTACAAAGCAAGGGGGCCCAGAGACAGCGTGGTGGGCGTGCAGAACAGAAGGTGGAGGGGACAGCAGTGCAGGGTAATGTGGGACAAGCCACCACCCTTCAATGGGAGAGGCAGACAAGCGCACAGTCAGAGCACAGTGGCAAATGTGGAGGAGGGGACGGGCAGGCAAGCCCGGAACTCGGGCTGGAGGAGGCAACCTGGGCACCAAGCCTTGAGACTGCCCTTGAAAAGCTCTCTGCAGCCCAGTGTGGACTTCTGTCTTTCTGTCACCATGCACCTTGCTCTGAGACTCCCACCCTTTTCCCTGCCATGAGCAAGGGGCTCTAGAGTGAGGCCCACTGCCTGGAGGAATATCCCCTGAATGATTTCCCTGCCCTGAAGCTTCTCAAAGCCTCTGCTGCCGCTGCAGAAAGCTACCTTGCGGCTGGAGTTACAGGGGCGAGCAAGTTTGGCAGGCGTCGCCACCCCAGGGTTATATCGCTAACATGGTGCATCCTTCCTTTCATCTCTCTGGGCTTCCTGGAGCTTTTACTTTCATTGAGCCCAGCATCGAGCAAATAGCCCCACCGCTGCCTTTTATCTGTTTGGCCTTCAACTTGAGACACTGTCTCCAGGGGCCTTACCTGGCGACAGCACTCTTCAGAACTAGAGTGGGCTATGCCAGGCATTTGAATGATACTAATTAATGACGTAATAATAACTGTAAAATCAGCTCCCTACTTATTAGGGTGCTGGGCATCCCAGGCAGTGTGCTAAATGCTTTACATGCTTCATTTTATGTTTTTCCTCACCACCTTATAAGGCAAGGACTGATAGGAGGCTCAGAGAGGCTAAGCAATTTGGTAGGGATGCACAGCTTAAAATAAACGTCAGACTGATGTTGGACTTAGGGCTGTCCAATTCCACAAATGCCTCTGTGTACTGGCGGTTCCCGGGTTGAAGCTCATTACATCAGAATTATCAGGAGAGCTTGTTAGAAATGATTTCTGATCCCTCAGCCTTAGAAATTCCAACTCAGTAGACTTGGAGTGGGGCCAAGAATCTGTTTTTTGTTGTTTGTTTCTATTTTAGCAGTTTCTCTCGGGAGATTCAGGAACAAGGCCAGAGGTATTTATGTACAGCGCCAGGTGTATTCCGAACACCCCCCTCCCCGATAGGTGCACATGTAATCTTCAAGAGTGAAAGGCAGAGATGTGAGTTGGGGGAGGGGAGGTCTTCCTGGAGAGCACGCTCTGGGCCCACCCCCACCTATTCTTTCCCCAACCCATCAAGAGCTTGAACCCAAACCCTGACCTGCCTCTTCTCAAGCTCTCCACCTTCTCCCGCAGTGGGGGAGAGAAAGAAAAGAAACACAACTGAGAAGAGACAGAGTAAAAAGGGTTGTCCGGGAACACAGGAGGAGCTTGGGGACAAGGTGCCTGAAGTTGGAAGCCAGCCAGACAAAAGGCATGAAAGAAGGTAGGCTAGGTGGTCTCTGGGGTCTTTGGTCTAAGCGTCCCCGGATTAACTCACTAGGGATGGTAGACTGGCATGACCTGTCACTGAACGAATATTTATTAAGCAGCAGTAAGAGCTACTTCCTAGAAAGTTGCTGTAGGGCAAAGGGGAACATAAACTTTGTCCTTACCCCAAACCTCCACCCCAGCACTGAGCCTTCTCGTTGCCACATGTCAAGCCTCCAACACAATTTTGTCAAATGCATGGAGATCTTCAGTTCTAGTTGGAGGGCAAGTCCAAAATCAAGGACAGCAGAAATTACTCTGGAACTATACAAAATTAAGTGGTAACATGTGCTATATAGCATGGATGGACCTCAGGGCCAGTATGCTAAGTGAAATAAGCCAAGGCCAAATATTGTATGATCCCACTTATACACGGTGCTTAGCATGGTCAAGTTCACAGAGACAGAGAGTAGATCAGTGGTTGGTTGCCAGGGGCTGGGGGAGGGGAATGGGGAGTTAGTGTTTAATGGGGACAGAGGTTCAGTTTTGCAAGACGATAAAAGTTCTGGAGGGGCGCCTGGGTGGCTCAGTCAGTTGAGTGTCCGACTTCGGCTCAGGTCCTGATCTTGCGGTTCGTGCGTTTGAGCCCCATGTCAGGCTCTGTGCTGACGGCTCGGAACCTGGAGCCTGCTTCAGATTCTGTACCTCCTTCTCTCTCTGAACCTCCCCTGCTCGCACACTCTCTCTCTGTCTCTCAAAAATAAATTAAAATGTTAAAAAAAAATTTTTTTTAAGTTCTGGAGATGAATGATGGCAAAGGTTGCACAACTGTGAGTGTACTTAATGCCACCGAGCTGTACCCTTAAACATGGGTAAGGGGGTCAATTTTAGGTTATATGCATTTTACCACAATTAATTTTTTTAACTTTAAACTTAAAAAATTTATGTTGCATTGTGTGGGGGTGGTAGAGACTCTTAGTTTCCTGCCAATATTCACTCTCTTCCCTTTCTATAGAAATAGAAATTTTAGGGGCACCTGGGTGGCTCAGTCAGTTAAACATATGACTTTGGCTCGGGTCATGATCTCATTCCTCATGAATTCGAGCCCCGTGTTGGTCTCTGTGCTGACAGCTTGGAGCCCGGAGCCTGCTTCAGACTCTGTCTCTGTCTCTTGGCCCCACCCCTGCTTGCACTCTGTCCCTGTTTTCCTCTCTCTCTCTCTCTCTCAAATATAAAAGAAAACATAAAAAAATTTTTTAAAAAGGAATAGAAATTGTATTTGGGGACATGGCACTCAGAATAAATATCACACTGCTCAGCATCCTTTGCGGGTAGATGTGGCCATGACTATGTTCTGGCAAATGGATGTAAGTGAAAGGGTCCTGTGAGAGTTTCTGGAACTTTCCTTAAGAGACAGCACCAATGCATCCTTTACCCTTCCTCCATTGGCTGCCGAGAGTGTTGCCATCTTGGATCATGAAGCTGAGGGTCGTGAGCTCACGGGAGTCATACGTGGCAGGGCAATATGATGTGAGGCCATAAAACTGAAACACCATATCAGCCCTGAACTCCCTGCCCAGATGTCTGTGAGATAGAGGTAGAGATAGACTTCCATCTCCTTTAAGCCACTACTATTTTCGGGTGGATTTTTTTTTTTATCATTTGTACACAAACTTAAACCTAAGGAATACGGAGAGGTAGAATGAATGATGGTGGGATCTCACGGAACAGAAAGGACCACGAGGTTGGAGCATTGGATGAAAGCAGTATAGATGAGGTCAGGCCAGAGCTGTCCTGATGAATAATGGGCTGTGAGATGAGTAAGGTCTGGCTTGTGTGCTCAGGGAACTCACTGTCTAGTGGAAGAAGCATGCATTGATCTGTAGCCAGGGCCACTGCAATCAGCCAAGGAGCTTTTGCCATGCATGCATCAGGCCAGGGCATGGACTTGTATGCAGTCTTCGCAACAGCCCTATGAGACAGCTGCTTTCATCATCATCCCTGTTTTTCAGGGGGAAACAAGCTTATGGAGGCTAAGCAGCTCATCAAGGTCATAGAGCGTGGCAACAAGCAGGAATGGTGACTCAAACCAGGGATGGTTTGATCCTTAACCACTTTTTTAAAAAAATGTATAATGTTTATTTATTTTTGAGAGACAGAGAAGAGAGAGAGAGAGCAAGAATGCATGCAGGGGAGGAGCAGAGAGAAAGGGAGTCACAGAATCTGAAGCAAGCTCCAGCCTCTGAGCTGTCAGCACACAGAACCCGATGTAGGATGCAAACTCACTAGCCATGAGATCATGACTTGAGCCAACATTGGACGCTTAACTGACTGAGCCACCCAGGTGCCCCTTAACCCCTTTACTTATAAGGGAACTCAATGGAAGGAGTGCTCATGGTCCTGGTAGGGTTCTGGAAATCTCTATGCAGGTGACATTCGTTCTGAGCCTCAAAGAGGCATGGGAGAGGGATATTCCAGATGGAGAACACAGCAGAGATGATGACTTGTTGCACAGAAGCCATCTCTTGGGCCTGAAAGTGTTCCTGGCTAAAGGGCTTGAATTATAGACAACTGTAGACCTGGGATGATGGATCTTCCAGAAATGTGGTTTTTAATTTTTTTTAATTTTTAACATTTTTATTAAAATTTTTTAGGGGCACCTGGGTGGCTCAGTTGGTTAAGTGTCCAACTTCAGCTCAGGTCATGATCTCTCAGTTTGTGGGTTCGAGCCTCGCATTGGGCGCTGTACTGACAGCTCAGAGCCTGGAGCCTGCTTCGGATTCTGTCTCTCTCTCTCTCTGCCCCTCCCCTGCTCATGCTCTGTCTCTCTGTCTCTCAATAATAATAAAAATGTTTTAAAAAGTTTTTAGGTTTTTAAACATTTATTCATTTCAAAAAAAATTTTTTTTTTTAATTTTTAATGCTTTATTTATTTCTAGGAGATAGAGAGACAGCGTGAGCAGGGGAGGGTCAGAGAGAGAGGGAGTCACAGACTGAAACAGGCTCCAGGCTCTGAGCTGGCAGTCAGCACAGAGCCCGACGCGGGGCTCGAACCCACGAACCGCGAGTTCATGGCCTAAGCGAAAGTCGGATGCTTAACCGACTAAGCCACCCAGGCGCCCCTCAAAAAAATTTTTAAAGCGTTTACATTCGAGACAGAGAAAGACAGAGCATGAGCAGGGGAAGGGCAGAGAGAGAGAGACAGAATCCAAAGCAGACTCCAGGCTCTGAGCCATGAGCACAGAGCCCAATGCTGGGCTCGAACCCATGAGCTGTGGGATCATGACCTGAGCTGAAGACGGCTGCCTAACCAACTGATCCACTCAGGCGCCCCAACATCTATTCATTTTTGAGAAAGAGGGAGAGAGTGCGCTTGTGCAAGGGAGGGGCAGAAGGAGGGAGACAGAGGATCCCAAGCAGGCTCCACACAGTGAGCACAGAGCCCAACATGGGGCTAGAACTCACGAACCTTGAGATCATGAACTGAGCAAAATCAAGAATCGGCTGCTTAACCGACTGAACCACACAGGTGCCCCAGTAATGCGATTTTTTTAAGGCCAAATTTTTGGGGGGAAGAAGGAATTGGAAAGGTGCGGGGGGTAGGAAGACAGGTGAATTCCCACCTAGAAAATTAGTAGTCAAGGGCTCAATGAGTATGACAGATGGCAGCACCTGGGAAGTGTTCTCTAAAAGAAGAATTGCAAACTGCTTGCAAATGTCGATGGATAGTTCCAGATCATGGGTTTTGAAAACTAAAGGACCTCCAGAGACGCTAAGGGAGAGGTCAGAATTAATTTTAGCAGAGACTGGTAACAGTTTTGTTAGAAGGTACTCATCCGTACTCGGGAATTGGGGTTACCTTAAATCTTGCGCCTAATGAAATTCTGTCTTAAATTCAACAGGCAAAAGAGAGGCTTTGGATAAGTATTTATATCATTGTTTTAGTGTCTCTGCTTTATGAAAACAAATCTATTTACAAATAGAAACGCATGAGATGTAACAGTCACAAGTGAAATCGCTGTCTGACTTACGGTTTGTGGGGGCAGCTACTTGATTTGGGGACAGGTGGCCAAAGAGAAACTAACCAGCCCCTTGGGGGCACAGCCCCACCTCCCCATGCCACCCCTACCCCAGGAACAGAAAATGGGTAGGTTGCGGGTGGGGAGAGGAGAGAGTACCAGTGAGGGAGGCATCTGGGGAGAAGGCCTGCCCTGCAAAGAGGGGAGGCATCAACGGCCCTGTACTCCGTCCCTTGCCTTTGGGGGAAACTTTTTAGTTTCTGCAAATTCCTTTTATTTTCTGTAATCACAACATTCCTGTGGAGGCGGCAGGACATCTACAAAGTGGCGTAAACCCGCTTGCATAAGAGAAGAGCTTCAGAGAGGCGGTGTGGTTTTCCTAGGCACACAGGTGCTGGGTGGTGCAGGAGAGGCCCCAGACAGCAGGTGGGGGTGCATGGTGTAGATGTCCAAGCAGAGGCATGACTTGTGGGAGCGGCATTCATTCCACCCCCAAGTGGATTGTGGGAGGGAAAGGCATGGGTAGGGACTGAAGTCTGGGGGACCTTTCTGATCCCTGAGTCATTCTTGTGCCTGCTTGCCCTCCCCCAGCACCCTCCCGCAGTCAGGGGATGCAGGATCACCCCTTCCCCCAGGGGACTGTGCCCCATCGCCCTTGAAGCAGCTTTATGCCAAGCCATTTGTCTCCCTGTGCTTCTCTTCTCATTTTTCTTTTTTAAGAAATCCAAATGAAATTTATTTAAAAAAAAAAAATCAATACCCACAACATAACCTGCAGCAGATAAATCAGAGAAGCTTACGTTTCTCAGTCTCAATGCTTTTTTGCAAGGATTCCCCAGTGCTTCTTCCGCTCCTTTGGCCAGAAATCTTTCTACCATGGGGTCTTCTATGAGCCACCTCTGGGAAGCCAGCCCCACCCTCTCATCTTGCCAGTGGCTTTGCTCAGCAGCCCCTTTTCTCATCAGGTTCACCTCTTTTCTCCATCCTGGCTGATTCCTGCCCCCCCACTCCCCGGCCCCCAGCCAGGCCAGCCTCCCACACACTCACTCTGGGGCTCAACCCCAGTTCACCAGCCTCTCCAGCTGTCTGGCCCTGTCACATCCTTCAACTCCAGTTTCCATGTCACCTCGTCCAAGAAGCAGGCACTTTAATCAACAGCCTCTGGTCTCCGCTCACTCCTGTGTGACCTTGGGCCCACTGCATAACCTCTCTGAGACTCAGGTCCCTTATGGGTAAACATGTGGACAATAGCACCACTTTCATGCACTTTAGGGTTGAGGAGATTACCTAGTGTATGTAACAGCCCTTAGGGCAGGCTCGGCACTAGTAAGCCCTCAGGAGTGCTTGAGTCCTTGGCCCCACTGATGCTCGGCTCCTTCATTCCGCCTCTCTTGCCGGAGAGTTTATCTGGGAACAGAGCAGCCTGCCCCTCTCTCCTCTGCTTGGTGCAGCCGTGTGGCGGGCATCCAGCTCCCATCTGGAAGGTCCAAATTCTATATGTAATGACCATTCAGTGCATGCCAAGGGGAGATGGGGGCCAGAAAGGCAGAGGAAGGAAAAGAGGAAGAAGGGAAGGGGAAGGAGAGGAGGAGGGGGGAATGAAGGAGAGGAAAGGAATAAAGGGAGGAGGAAGAAAGAAGTCACGGGGGGTGGCGGGTAAGGAGAGAAGGAAGAACTCCTTATCAGCATGGACATCTTGTGAATTTTGATTGGTACAGAAAGGGACTTGAGGCACTTCATGTGAGTGGATGGGTGGAAGATGGGCAGATGGAGGGAAAGAGGAAGGAAGGAGGGTGGAGGGAGGGAAGTGGGAAGGGAGGAAGGGAGGGAGGAAGGAAGGGAGGGAGGGGGAGGGAGGGAGGAGGGGGAGGGAGGGAGGGAGGAGGGAGGGAGGGAGGAGGAAGGAAGGAAGGAAGGTGGCATTAGTCCAGCTGTGTTCCCTTGGTCTGGACTTCCTTTCTGCCCAGCTCAGCTCTCTGGGTGATGTGGGGCCTTTGGTAAGAGCCCTAGCTCCAGAGGTCCTGTTCTGCCCAGGGGAACCAGGAAAGCCCACCCTGGCCATGTGCAGCTTGGGGGCAGGGAACGGAACAGCCGGCGGGCTCAGGCAGCCAGAGACTGTGGCTGAGCAGTGCGCGGCTGGCGAGGTACGTTCTCGCAGCCTTCTGCTGAGCCTCCAGCTCTCCACCCTGGGGCCTTGCAGAGGGGCAGGCCTGTTTAGCATGCGTGGGGCCACCTGCCTGGCTGTACGTGGGACAGGAAGCAGGACAAGGATCCTCTGGAGATTATTGACTGTAAAGGCCTGTCTGGGTGGATGGATTGTCAGATGCATCAGCTGCGTGGCTGGGGGCTGGGAGCAGCCCAGGCCTCTGTGCCCCTGCTGCCGAGGAGACGCCAGAGCCCACACTCTGGAAACCCCACCCCCACCCTGAGAACCCTTTCCTAACTGGGCCTCTTTAAGATGAGAAGAGAAAGGAAGGGGTATCTTAGTCTCTGCCTCCTTCCTGGAATTCACAATGCAGGGAGTACAGTGAAGGCTCTGATGAGTCCTGCAGCCAAGAGCTCTTTTCATTTGAACACTGTCTCCCAACCTCTTCCATGTTTTGAGAGCACTCAAATCACATCTTGAAGATGCTAAGTTTTGTAGGATGCAGTTTGGAAGGCTGAGGCGGACTAGGGAATAGAGTTTCAGTGCTGGAGATTGAAAAGCTCCTCAAAGTCCCTCTGGAAAACTCCTACCCATCCTTTGAAGCCCACTTCAGATGCCTTAGGCTATCTGTGGTGTCTCCTTATTGGGGAATCAACCAGTCACTCATCATGCCCCGTGACCCTCTCACCACTTTTATTCTGTCTTTTCCCATGGGGCTGTTCACTTACGCTTATTTCCTGTGAGACAGAAGCTTCTTGGGGGCAGGAACCATGTGTTGTTCAACTTTGTTTCCCTGCCAGCTGACACTTTATAAATAGGTGCTCACTGCACATTTACCAGTGGAGTTTAGTACAGCATCCTTCCTTTGCTGAGAAGTAAGCTGAGATCAGAGAGCCAGGCCTTGTCAGGGTTTACGAGCCGGACTTGGTGGGAGGAGGGGACGGGGAGCCCGCCACGTTCCCAGGTTCCCTTCCGCCTGCCCTCTCCCCCTCCCTGGCACCATCAGTTGCTGGGTCTCTCTGGCATTTCTATTAATGGTCAGGCAGGGAAAGGACTAGTGTAGCTAATACCTACTTAGTTCAGCAGACGTCAGGATGTTTTTCTGTCCCCACCTCAGCCCCTTGTTATTGCCGGTGGCTGCAGGTCTGGTTCAAGGGCTGCCCTGACAGGTCCTGCTCTGAGCCTGGTTAGTAGAGGACTGTGCTTCATTCTGTTGACCCTGAGGCTGACGGCTAGCGTCCTGGCAGGGGGAGTAGCCATCAGTTAGACAAGCTAGGTGAGGGCACGGAATCCTGCAGCAGGTGAGAGAGTAGGACTGTACCCTCACCCGCAGCTCACCCCCTCTGCAGTCTTCTCCAGGGGCCCTGGTGAGGGGACCCCGGAGCTCTGTGCCAGCCTGACAGGAGAGCGGGTGCAGAGAGGAAGGGAGAGCTGGGAGAAGTGTCCTGAGCCTGGAGGGCAGTGCCGCCCCCTACACCCAGCCCTTCCCGGGTCCACCTTCGGAGGCAGCCAGCCTCTTCCCGGGTCAGGGTGACTCCTGGCATCTCTGTCTGGGTCCTCTGTGTGGCCTTGTCCCCACCCCCCCCACCCAGCCCCCACTCTGGGTTCACATGCAGACACGCAGGGTGTGGGTTCCAGGGAATGAGGGCAGAATCTTCTCTTGGGCCAGTTACACAGTTGTGGAGCGGCCACATTTTGTGCTGATGCCTGGAGGCTGGGGGCAGGGCGCAAAGGAAGTGCCACGTGAATTCTCCTTTCAGGGGGCTCAGTGTCTAGTCACCAGAGACGTGCCTCTGACCCTTCTCCGGGGCGTGGCAGCCCGGAGGGACCCTGCCGGGGCAGAATGAGCAGCTGTGAGCCTGGGATGGGCCAGCGGGGTGGGCGGCTGCTCCGGGGGCGCCGGCTGCTAGCTAGTGCGGGGCAGGGATGTGCATCAAGGGAAGGAAGACTGGGCTTTCAGAATAACCCTGCTCTGGTGGTGAAGGTGTGGGGCCCCGGGACACCCCGGCTTCCGGAGAAGACCTACCTTTGTGCATTCATGCCCCCAGTGGGATAACTCTGAGGACTGTACCCCACAAAGGCTCCCCAAGTTCCTCGGTGGGATTAAGCTCCAGTAACTCTAGGGGAGACCTGCTTGGTTTCCTCCCCTCCCTGTCTCGCTCTCCCCTCCCCCCCAACTAAACTACCTGCCCTTGAATCCTTATCCTAGGGTCTGCTTCTGGGGAAACCCACCCTTAGACGGGTCAAATTGGCACCATCTATCTGGAGGACGATATGGCATTCAGGGTCAAAATTATAAATGCACATGTTCATGGGTGAGCCGTTCCACTTCTGGGAATTTATCCTATAGATATACTCTTTTAAAACAAATTTTAGGGGCGCCTGGGTGGCTTAGTCGGTTAAGCGTCCGCCTTTCGCTTAGGTCATGATCTCGCGGTTCGTGGGTTCGAGCCCCCCATCGGGCTCTGTGCTGACTGCCAGCTCAGAGCCTGGAGCCTGTTTCAGTCTGTGACTCCCTCTCTCTGTGACCCTCCCCTGCTCACGCTGTCTCTCTCTCTTTCAAAAATAAATAAACATTTAAAAAAAATTTTTTTTTAATGTTTATTTATTTCTAGGAGAGAGAGAGAGAGAGAGACAAAGCATGAGCTGGGAAGGGCAGAGACAGAGAGAGGGAGACACAGGACCTGAAGTGGGCTCCAGGCTCTGAGCTGTCAGCACAGAGCCTGACACAGGGCTTGAACCCATGAACCGTGAGATCATGACCTGAGCCGAAGTCGGCCGCTTAACCAACTGAGCCACCCGGCCGCCCCTCTCCTATGATATTCTCTTATATATGCCAGAAGAGTTAGGAACAAGATTGACTTTTTTGCAGCACTCTTTATAAGAGCCAAAGATTAGAAACACCTAAATGTCATCCCTGGGAATAAGTTAAGGAGAACTGTTCATCCGATGAGTGGAATATTATGCAGCCGCTACAGAGGAATGACTGGGGACGCTTTCTATAGACTGGTTTCAGACAGTCTCCAAGATCAATAGAGTGGGAAAAAAAACAAGGTGCAGAGAAGCATGTTTGTAGGAAACAAAAAGAGTATGCAGCCATAATTGCTTGTTTGTGTGAATAGACAGACGGTATCTGGAAGGGTACCAAGAATCTGATGAACTTGGAGCATCTGGAGACAGGCACTGGGCAGCTAGAAGCCAGGAAAGGAGGGGAAATTTCAGGAGATAGTCTTTATACTTTTTGATTTTTGCATCATGTGTGAGTTCTGTGGTATCTATTGAAGTGTGTGTGTGTGTGTAAAACTTAAAAATAATCGTAAAGAATCACCACAACTCTGCCCAATCACAGAGTTTTGCTATAGTGATCAACCCAATTTTGGCTTGTCTCCGGAAGCTTGGACCCATGGCCAGGGGCGTTCAACCTTCCCTTTCTCATTTAGTATTCCCGTAAGGTGTTCCGCACCATTACTCCAGCTTTCTAAATAAGGAAAGTAGGCCTGAGTCCAGCCCTCCCCCAAGATGCTAAGAGTCCAAGCCGTCCTTCTCCTACCCCTTCCCAGGGATGCCAGAAGCTTCCAAATTTTCCTGACACACGGAAGGTTGCAGGTCTTCCTTTACTGAGCTATTTGAAATGCATACTGCTGTCTCTGGGGAGGATGAGATGAGGCAGGGGGCTGGATGGAATGACCTCTCCAATGTGAGCTCCTTGTGGGTGGGCACCACGTTCTATTTCTATATTTCAGAGGCCTGGTGGCAGTACCTGCCCCCTTCATCGGAAAGATGGGTGAATGAATTTTTCTGTTGCCCCAGAATTTCAGGCATGGAGGAATAAAGTGGTAGAGGATTGTCGCCTTCCAGCTTCCATCCTAGGTCAGTGAGAGCAGGTGAGCAACCCTCTGGCATCTGACACATTCTCTTTG
The DNA here is from genome assembly GCA_017311185.1 of Proteles cristata cristata. Classification (NCBI taxonomy): domain Eukaryota; kingdom Metazoa; phylum Chordata; class Mammalia; order Carnivora; family Hyaenidae; genus Proteles; species Proteles cristata. The sequence continues at coordinate 530,921 of JAESUZ010004948.1, forward strand.
AAATCCCAGCTCTGTTCTTCTGGCTGCCGTGTGACCTTAGATGAGTCTCTTCACTCGAGCTTCAGTTTTTTCATCTGTGCAATGGGTGCAGAGGTGCCTGTGCCGAAGATTAAGTAAGATTCCATCAAGGTGCCACCCAGTGTGCCTGGCACATAGCGGCTCTGCTAGGTATCTGCTCATCTCCCTCCCTCCTTTGGGTAGAACAACCACCCCCAAGCTCAGACATTGTCCCCTCTTTGCCTCCATCAAGCACCTTCATGTCAAGGAGGTCCTCCTTCTAACGGAAAACCCTCCTGCTAATTAACCCCCATCCATGCCTCCTGTGCAGGAGCCTTTTCCAGATCTGAAAGCACAGAGCAAGTCAAGGTTGAGTCTCGTCCACTGGGGGCCCAGCAGCCCCGGCCCCTCCTGCTTAGGTCCAGTCCAGTTCCCATCCTTGTTACCCCCTGTCCCCTCCTGCTACAAGGTCAGCCGAGGGCTGTCCAGGGAGCCAGGGCCCAGCGCCTGCCCGTCTCCATCCCTCTCCCTTCCTCCCCACCCAAGAAATTGGCAAATAGCTCAGATTCTGATGACAAGGAGATTGAACCCCAGGCACGGCAGCTCTGACAAGTTGCATTTTACAATAAATCCCCGCAATTAGACCCTGCAAACAGCACTGCTGTCGCTTCTCTGATACACGACAGGGAATTAGCTTAATGTCCCTGGCAACCAATTCTTGGACTAAAAATAGTATGGCTGTGGGTTCACCTTCTTCTGCTCAACATCCAATCTCTGCCAGGGAAGGAACGACCTTGGGGTCTAGGTCTTGCCCTGGTGCTGGGGACTGGGCATCAGGGGTTACCTCGGCTTTAACTAATGTGTCTGTCAAGGAATTATCCAGCAGGGCGGGGGTGGAGGACGCCTTCTGTGGGGGAGGGAAGCCAGGCTGAGCTGTTTTATTTTAAATACAAGCTTTTCGAGTAGGCAGTCACCTTCCAGAGGGCTCCCTGGTTGGCCTCCCAAAATGCTACCTCTTCTCCACCCATCACGCCCCACCCACCCCACAGCAGCACACCGCCCTTTGGGGGTACGATGAACTGGGGATGGGCTCTAGCCTTCTAGAGCCCGCCGTCACTTCCCTCTGCTTTGTGGTTTCCTCATCTACAGAAGGAGGGATTAAGTGAGTTTATCTGAATATGTATTGGATTGCCAGATACTGTAGACTCCGAGTTTCCAGTCTTTTGTCCCAAATGTCCTCACAACATCAAGATCCCTGAAATGCCAACACACCAGTGTGTAAACCCCCTAACAGACCATCAGGCAGTACATACAAAGGAACACGGATACAAAACACATGTGTGCTCACACATTCCCACAATCGAAAGAAGTTTCTTTATGTAACACTTACTTCTAAGATGTGTGGTATTCTGATGTTTGCTCCTTTTTTAAAAGTTTCTTGGGACGCCTGGGTGGCTTAGTCGGTTGAGCGTCCAACTTTCGCTTAGGTCATGATCTCACGGTTCGTGGGTTCGGGTCCCGCGTCGGGCTCTGTGCTGACTGCCAGCTCAGAGCCTGCAGCGTGTTTCAGTCTGTGACTCTGTCTCTCTCTGACCCTTCCTTGCTCACGCTGTCTCTCTCTCCTAGAAATAAATAAAAATATTTAAAAAAAAAAAAAAAGTTTCTCTACCTATGTCTCTCTCTCTCTACTATCTATTTAGAGAACTTGTGTGCACATGAGTGAGGGATGGGCAGAGAAAGAAAAAGAATGAAAGAGTCCCAAGTAGGCTCCCCACTGCCTATGCAAAGCCTGATGTGAAGCTCAGTCTCACAAACCATGAGCTTATGACCTGAGCCAAGATCAAGAGTTGGACGCTTATCCGATTGAGCCACCCAGGTGCCCTCACTCTTTTTAATATTTGAATGCTGGTTCTGACTCACTGAATTTATTTCACCGTCTTTATTTTTAATGTTTATTTATTTTTGAAAGAGAGAGAGCAAAGGAGGGGCAAAAAGAGAGGGAGACACAGAACCCAAAGCAGGCTCCAGGCTCTGAGCTGTCAGCACAGAGCCCAACGTGGGGCTCAAACTCACAGACCGCAAGATCTTGACCCAAGCCAAACTCGGACACTTAACCGACTGAGCCACCCAGGAGCCCTTGACCATCTTGTAATGGGTTACAAATTGCAGTTTGGATAGGGCTGACCTAGTTCCACTCCTTATTTTACAGATAGAAGCACCAAAGTCCAGAGAGGGGAAGGGACTAGCCCAAGGTCACACAGCTGGCTGGTAGGAAGACCCCGACAAGACTCCAGGCCTTTTGGTTTCACAGTGGTGATGTCTCCCTTTACGTTGCAGCTGCTCCTGCAAGACTATAGTTCCAGAAGGAAACGGGCCATATCCCCAACATTACTGTCCCTCCCCCTGTGAGAGCCTTGCCCTTAGTAGGTGCCCAATAAACGGCTCCATTGGGCTGATGGAATAGTGATGAGCAAGTATTTGGGGATCAGTGATGGCCCTGCCACAGTGGGCGATTAATAAATGCAGTGGCCTCAGCCCAGAGACCAGATCAGCTTTAGCTCATTACAGGACTGGGCTCTCCCAGGGCTGAGGAAGGCTGACATTCACACGGAGCAGAAACCCACAGCCAGGGGCTGGGGGAGGATGAAGGGAAGTGGTGGCTATTAGGAGAAGATGTTAGAAGTGGGCAGGGGCTGTGGAGACCCGGCGGGTGTCAGGGCGTGAGGAAGGCAGCAGCCCATTGGAACAAGCTCCAGACAGAATGGAACTCAGTCTCCCCTGACCCCTCCGGTCTTTCTGGAAGGCATGGCTACGGCAATCTGGGAGGCGAGGCAGAGGGACATGCAAAGGGGGAGATGAGAGATGGAGACACAGAAAAGAGGAATTCCCACAGGCTCTGCCGAGTTAACGTCAGAGACAACGCTGCCCAGGAGTGGCCAGGAGCCCCTCCCCCACCCACTGCCACCCCCCACTCCAACCCAGAGGGGAGGGGAGGGGGAAGGGCTCCTCCACTCCAGTACCTGGGCCTGTGAGAAATTAGAACTGGGGTCTGGGCAGCCTGAGAGGGACAAACGCTCATTCGTTGACAAGATGAGCAGCCACTTTGCCCACACCGTGTCCTCATTCCCGGGGCGAGACTTGGAAGCTGGCGAGCATATGACTCCTCAGGCGGCCATCCTCTGGGGCTGTCCCCTTGCACTCCTGAGCACCGGTGGTCAGCACAGATGCAGGACGGAGAAGATGAAACAAGCACGGTGGCCTGGCGGGTGCAGGACCCCGGCCAGTGGTTTAGTCATTCATTTGACAACTGTCCACTGAGTTCCTGCTACGAGCTAGGTGCGTGGGAGCATAGTTGTGATCAAGACAGAGAGCTTAGGGTAGCAGGAAAGCAGACTTTGAGCAAGGGCCTTCCAGTAAGGCTTCCAGGAGGGAGGGAAGTGTAAGGTACAGTTTCCAGAAACAAAGCTGAGAATTCCAGAGTTGAGATGAGAAGCTGAAGTGTGACAGGAGGCCTGGGGAGCCCCTCTCATGTGCAGTTTGGTGGGGCCTTCTCCGCCCTGTGTCTTGGCCTCAGCTTTGAGGCATTGGGGACTCTGTTATTTCAGCGCCCTCCAGCAGGATGGAGCTCAGTGGGGCTGACTCACAATAAACAAACTTTCCAGAGACTGAGTCACCACCAAAATGCCAATTTGTCTTTCTGTCATGGAAGTATATTTGGTAAGCCAGGCCTCACTGGAAGCCTGCTGCAAGACTAGAAAACTGAGATGTGGGTCTCAATGCCACATTATACCGACTAAGGACGTAGGGGCAAAGCTTTAATCCTGTGTGAGCCTCTGTTTCCTCATCTGGAAATAGAGATAATAATGGCTATTCAGGGTTGTGATGAGGAGAAATTGAGCTATTGCCAAATACAAGTGCCTCATTTCTCTATAAGAATACCTGTATAGGGGCGCCTGGGTGGCTCAGTCGGTTAAGCGTCCGACTTCGGCTCAGGTCATGATCTCACAGTTCGTGAGTTAAGCCCCATGTCGGGCTCTGTGCTGACAGCTCAGAGCCCGGAGCCTGCTTCAGATTCGGTGTCTCCCTCTCTCTCTCTGCCCCTCCCCCACTCACTCTCTGTCTCTGTCTCTCAAAATACATTTAAAGAAATTTTTTAAAAAGAACACCTATATTCAGGTTAGTGATTCCTTAAATTTGTGTTTATTTTTTAATAGATGATCAATGTACATGGTATGAAATCACAAAGTTGCCAAAGGATATAAGTTGACAAGTTGGTCTCCTCCCTGTTTCTCACCCAATCCTCAGTTACCTAGTTCCTCTCTTTGTTTTTGTTTTTTTTTTTAAATGTTTTATTTATTTCTAGGAGAGAGAGAGAGCAGCATGAGCAGGGGGGTCAGAGAGAGAGGAGTCACAGACTGAAACAGGCTCCAGGCTCTGAGCTGGCAGTCAGCACAGAGCCCGGCGCGGGCTCAAACCACGAACCGCGAGATCATGACCTAAGCGAGTCGGACGCAATAAGCCACCCAGGAGCCCCACCTAGTTCCTCTCTTTGAAAGAAACAAATAATTATCAGCCTCTGGTGTATTACTTTTTCTTCAAAAGGACTTCCTTGGGGGCACCTGGGTGGCTTAAGTGGGTTAAGCGTGGAACTTCAGCTCAGGTCATGATCTCGTGTGAGTTCGAGCCCCATATTGGGCTCTGTGCTGACAGCTCAGAGCCTGGAACCTGCTTCAGATTGTGTGTCTACCTCTCGCTCTGCCCCTCACCTGTGCACACTCTGTCTCCCTCTACAAATAAATATTAAAAAAATTAAAACAAAAACAAAAAGACTTCCTTTATATTGTAGAAGTAATTCATGGTTTTAAAAAAATCCAAAGAAAATAAAAGGGAATACAAGGCACATGTTCTTTCTCCTGAGCCCTCCAAACTTACACCCTAGAGCTGACTGTGGTTGCTGGTCTGTCATGTTATAGGGTAACTATTAGGGCTGGTTCGAGATGCATTTCCAAGGGAGAGTCTGCTCAATTGGACCAGGTTACAAATGAGAACATGCAGGATTAGTCAGGAGGTGGGCAGAGGCAGTGGGAAGTTCCCAGAGGACATTTCTATCAACTTAGGGCCGTGGAATGAATTGCTTTTCTCCACCCCAGGGAGATTTATCATCCACCCACCCACCCACCCACCAGTTCATCCATCCAACCCTTGCTGGCTGGGCCCTCTGTTAGGTGCTGTGGGAATACAAGATAAATGCGTGAAGCTGCTCTTTTATCTTGCATCACCTGTCAGTGGGCCAAACGACATACATTATGGATTTATTTAAGTCTGAAAGGGACAGGAGAGGTCCCCTAATATACCTCTAGCCCTCACTATGGAAAACTGAGACCCAGAGAGAAGATGTGACTCGCCAAAGTCACACAGCAGAAAAGCTGCTGAGCTGAGGCTGGAAGGCAGGTCTGGGGACATGACCCTAATATAAGGTGGGAAGAGGTGCAGGAGAGAAGTGGGCTTGGAATGTGTAGCATCCAGGATAGAGATTCTAGCCCTGGAGACGGGGCAGGGCACTCAGGCAGCTGGCGGAGCTCGAGGACAAGTACCAGGCCAGGGAACTTGGAGGCTGGATGTTTACAAGTCAGGACCCAGAGCACGCCTGGGAATGTAGGTTAGGAAGGACATTCTGGTCCAGATAATGGGGCTTATCCTTGGACGTTTAGCAGCCACAGACCCAGAGGCCCCAGGGTACCTCCGGAGTCATGCAGAGCACAGCTGTCTCTGTCAGCACAGTGAGAGAAGCACGCGCAGAGCCTGGTCTTGCTGTTCTTTGTCTTGGACCCCTCCACTTCCTGCCCTCCCCTACCCCATAGCAATACCTTTCCAGTGAGGTTTGAGATGTCTTCATGATACCTCTACCAACCATGCCTCCAGCTGGATTCCCTCCACTGGGGTCTCTGCTCATTTGTTTTAGGTTGCATCACATCCCGCCTGCTCCAAGCCTTGCTCTGTCTCACCGGTCAGCCCCCCCACCCCCACCCAGCCCCCGGGGGGCCTCATCACCCCTCTAGTTCACTAGAGTCATATGCAAGAAAAGACTCATTGTATCCTATCTCACGTTTGCAAACTCAGCTTCTGAGCAGCCTGTACCGACCAAAGTCTTAGCAAGAAATGCATGACCCACTTGAATCGGATAAGTTGAGAAGGGTTTATTAAAAAAGACTCTTTACAAGGATTTACACAGAATGGGGAAACCACCAGGGGTCAAGCGGTATCCTGAGGCCCGTGACAACTGATTCTCCTTAGATCCAAAGGGACGAGGGGAGGAAAAATGGAGAAAGCGGTTACCAGAGCCTCTGGAAAGAGGTTGCCATGGGAGCAGCAGGGGCCCTTGGTCAAGGGACACAGCCATGCCAGGGCTACCCCCACAGGAAAAGAGCTAATGGGATAAATACCCCAACTCCCTCTCCTCTCTTCAGCTCATCTATAGTCAGGGCTTCCTATTGGCTGAACCCACAGGAAGTGGGTGGGTGAGGAAGCCAGTTGGTGCAGTTCACACCAGTCAGCCCTGGGACACACAGCAGGTGGGGAAACGTGGGGTGGGGGTGGGGGTAGATATGGAGAGGTGAACAGAAGGTCCCTGCACAGCCACCATGACATCCTTCATCACTGGCACAGTCACTCTCACTCTGTGCCCTCGTGAGTCCAGCCAGGCTCTATTTCCTGTCACTGGATCTCCGACCCATCTTACAGGTAACTCCTCCTGTTTCTCCTCTCCTCTGCCCCATGACTCAGAGGCTCTGTGTGCTTTTCCCCTACCAAGCGTGCAGGTGGGATGAAATAACTTCAGCCTTTATCACCCCTTGCCCTGACCACATGGGGCTGGAACCATCTGGCCAGCCTCGGGCCAGTCCTCGCACACAGGAGGGACCCATGCAGCATGAGTCCTTCCTCTTCTGGAATGAACTACTGTTGTGTGGCCATTAGGTTGAGCCCCGGTCAGCACTTCTCTGGCTCAGGCATACTTGGAGGTGCTGGCCCACATCCAGCCGAGCCACTGGGGCCTGGCCAGATGGCAGCCAGCAAAGCTGAGCCTGGCTCTGAGCCACAGGCCTGGCTTTGGAACCCAGGCAGTGAGTGGCCCATGGGAGGCAGCGTGCCTCCGGGCACCTCAGGGCAGGGGTAGCATGACCCAGCCCCCAGCCCAGCTAAGGCCAACTGGACCGAGGTCTCAGGTCCAATTGTCTTGCAGGAGCCATAGGGCATCAGCTGGGCCTGAGGAAGGCTGATGCAGTGCAAAGTCCAGGAATCCGAGAGTCAGGAGACTGGGCTCTGCTCAGCTCTGCCCCTCGTACCCCTAGTCCTAAAACAACAACAACAACAACAAAAAACACCACTACCCTCTTTGGGAAGAACCATGTTTCAAAAAATGACCTCTACTGTTGAACCCTACTATATAAAACTGGCCAAAAAGTAGTGCAGCCTCAGAGCCCCTTCCTCAGCCTCCCCATTACCACCTTCTCCTCCCACCTCATCTCTAACTTCAATCCCTGAGACATCTCTTCAGAATCCTGGGGCTCCAAGAAAGATGGTTTTTGGAAACCCTGGCATATGTGCTCCTGGTCGCAGGCAGCTCTCACATGCTGGGAATTTTTACAATGCGTGAAAACAGACAAAATGTTACCATAAACCCCCATGCACCCATCCTCCAGATTCGACTGTTAACAACTCATGGCCAACCGTGTTTCATTAACATCCCCACCCACCTCCTTTCTTCTCCTATTACTTGAAAGCAAATCCCAGACATCATGCTGTTTCATTTGTCAGTATTTTAGGTTGTGTGTCTAAAAGATAAGGACTCATTTTAAATACGTAACCGCAATACGTTATCACACTTTAAAATGTCTAATTAGAATTCCTGTTTCCAATTGTTTATTGATAGGTCTTTTTTTTTTTTTGATTTGTTTGAATCAGAGTCTGCGTGAGGTCCTCATATCGTAGCTAGTTAGTACATTTCTTCAGTCTCTCTGTCTTGCTCTGTGAGTTGTAAGTAGCCAGTAAAAGTCACGGTGGCCAGTTTCCCCCAAGTTTCTCTGGGAGCAGTGAGGACATTCGCAGCAAACTGGAAAGGAAATCTGCTTGGCCCTGAGCCCTTTTTAAGACCTGAGGGAAGGGGAGAGAAGGAGTGAAAAGGCCAGGCTGAGGCTCAGTGCTGTGGTTTCCCACCAGTAAGGTGTAACTGCCTGTTTTAGGGGGCCCCAGTCCGGGGCTGGGGTGAGATCAAACTCCAAAACAAGAAGTGCTACATTGGTGGGTCCAAAAGGATCCAGAAGAGGACAGGTCCCTACAGAGTGCACTGCCCTGGAAGCCGGAGTCTGGCGTCTAACCCAATGGTAAGATTGACCATAAACTGAAAACGGTTCATTTGGCATCTGCTGAGGCCCAGGACTTTGCCAAGATGAAAAGGAAGCAGTATCTGCCCTTCAAGGAGCTCACAGCTCTTCAGGGAAACAGAGAGGCACATTGTATATTTAACCTCTAGACTTCAATGTACCCGTCGGTAAAACAAAAATAAGAGCACCTTACCTATTAGATGGGCAGGCTTCTATGAGACCTGTCCTAATTTTAAACAGGATTTTAGGAATCAGAAAAAAGGGAAAAACTATACTTATAGAAGAGGTGGAGGGTGGAAGAGTAAACATTAACCTGGGGGAAGGGTAAGGAACTTTTACAGAAGACCCCAGAGCTCTTAAGTCCTGTCTGGGCTCTACCAACTACCCAGCTAGGGGGCGTTAAGCAGACCCCCCCGCCCCGCCCCCCCCAATGATATTACCTCAGTGCCTTCCCTGGGCCCTCAGTGTTTTCGAAATGATGGAGTTCAGGAAATCTGGAGTGGGGAACTCTTGCTTTTCCTTGGTTTTCAGAATAGAATGTCTAAGTTTGGATCCTATCCCCATGGAAAGCTGGGTTTTCTGCTGTCCATGGTACCAAGCCATTGTCTAGGCCACGATGCTTCATCCTCCACACTGTGGATATGTTGAACCAGATAATTCTGTCCTGTGAGGGCTGTTGTGTGCATTAGAGGATGTTCAGTGGCATCTCTGGCCCCTATGCACTAGATGCCAGTATCTCTTCCCCAGTTGTGAAAAACAAAAATGTTTCTAGACTTTGCCAAATGTTCCCTGGGTGGGAAGACCCCAAGTTGAGAACCACTAGTCTAGGCTAGAGAGATGCTATTTCTCTGTGAAAATATGTGAGTGTGTGCCCTTCCTTTTGACTCTGCACAAATGGCCAGCATCTCTGATATGTTTTCGCTTCCAGAATGTTCCCATGGTGTCAACACTTCTGACATCAGTGCACCTTTAAAAATTTTTCTTAGAAACAACTTCAATGGCCCTCTTGGCCACACTTAATAAGTGCAAAAATATGATAATTTTACCCAGGGTAAGCACACTTGCCCTTGGTCAATACAGACTCAGACTGGGTGGGGGTGGGGCAGGGAGGAGGAGGAATGGGTAGATCACCTGAGAGCTCTGTGGCTGAGTGGCCCACCTTGGCTATGTCACTGCCAAGCTTGTCCCATGGCTTGCCTTTACTCCCCTCTTTTGTCCACCCACTGCGAAAGTGAAAGGAAAGAATGATTCTAGAGTCTTATTTTCTTGAAGCCAGGACCTCCTCTGGGTGATTTCACAACTGCCTAGGGGTCTAGGCTCAGATCACATCTCTGGTACACTAGAAAATGTCTGGAGTGGGAGCCGGGGACATCAGGCTGGTGTCCTGCCTGTGTCAAAGCCAACCTTGTGACCTTGGGAAAGGGATCAACCTCTGAGCTCAGATTTCTCATGTATAAAGTGAGACTATTAATACCTTTTTTAGAGGGTTGTTATAAGGATTAAATGAGAAAATGTTTGTAAAAGAGCTTTGTGGTATAAACTGCCATATGAATCCTAATCACTATTGTTATTATCTGTTGCTCTAAATGAGAGAGGGAATAATATCAAGTCCTTTATCCAAGGGGATCCTCAGCCTGTCCCCTTCCCCCCTCAGTTCTGCCGAGCCTCACCCAGCCACTGCATCCCCATTTCTTGTCCCCATCAGATCAGTCTCCTCCTCTGCCAGGTACTTATTCCTCTGGCCAAGTCTTTAAGGGACACTCCTGCCTTGAAGGCCCCCTCTCTTCTCCACCTGTCCATACCCACATACCTTCAATACTCAACTCCCAACCCACCTCCTCTAGATCTTTCCTCTAACACAGAGGGTGGGCAAAGCCCAGTTTACCCTCTTCTCCCAACTGAGCTACCTACGACCCCACAAACCCAAGACAAAGTTATGGGTAGATCTGGGTTGATGATGACAATGATTTACAAGACTTAATAAGAAGAACCACTAATATTTTTGAAGCACTTTCCATGTGCCAGGCACCTCACTAAACACTTTGCATGTATTAACTCATTTGCAGAGTGCCGGCTGGCCAGATGGGATTGAACATCTGTCTCTGCCTCCAGACCCCAGCACAATATCGCTTCCTTGCTAGAACCTTCCCCGTTGGCCCCAGGCAGAATTAATATTTCTGCCTCCATGCCCATGGTGCCTGGTCTGTTATTGACCTAATTTCATTAGCTTTTAATTATTTATCAAAGTCTCCCCTTCCACTCTGGGAACATCTTGAGGGCTAAGGCCCTATTATAATAGTAATCTTTGTTAACTTTGGTGTCCAACAGTGGTTGTCACATAGTTGCTGCTCATTAAATATTTGTTGGATGAATGCACAGATGAATGGAGTAATTAATACCATCTCCCCTGGTGTGCGTGTGATTTTATGAGCTGCTCCCTCCATGAGGCCATTTTCCTGACCTTATGCTTGAGAAACATTCTAGACCAGCGCTACTCCAAGCATGACCCATCTGCAAACAGTTTGCTGCCAGTCCATGACAAGGCCAAGTGCAGAAATTGACAGTAAGCTTTTAGAATATTTTAGGTAACTTGACAGTAGTTTTATGTCCACTGGATCTAAAAGCTTTAAAAATCAGGCTTTTAGGGGCGCCTGGGTGGCTTAGTCGGTTAAGCGTCCGACTTTCGCTTAGGTCATGATCTCGCGGTTCGTGCGTTTGAGCCCCGCGTCGGGCTCTGTGCTGACTGCCAGCTCGGAGCCTGGAGCCTGTTTCGGAGTCTGTATCTCCCCCTCTCTCTGACCCATCCCTGCTCACGCTGCCTCTCTCTCTCTCTCTCCCTCCTAGAAATAAATAAAAATATTTTAAAAAATATTTTTTAAAAATCAGGCTTTTATTTTGTATGTCTTTATTTGTTACTTCTTTTTTCTAGTAATTCATTCTCACTGTTCTTTGCAATTATATCATTCCATAATAGATTAGAATTTAAAAATCAAGAACTGTGTTGTTTTTTTTTTCCCACAAGTAGTCTGAAACCAGCAGTCTGGTGCCAGCCCATCAAACTCACCGGGAGCCCCATGGTTAAAGTCAACAGAGCCCATAGGTAAAAGGGACGTGCTGAACCCTCCCTCGCTGGGTCCCACCCATCACTACTCCTTCACATCTGTCTCTTCTACTGTTTGGAAAGACATGGAAGTGTCTCTTATTCCTGTTTAAATTCTTCATTTCTCTCCTTTTTTCCAAATCTGGCAGGTTAAATGAATGAAAGCTGACTCTGGTCTGGGCCTGGACAGGAAGACGAGAGGGCAAGGGAGGGGTCAGGAAAAAGTCTGGGAAGGGAATGGTCAGAAGGAACAGGGGGCTGCCCTGAGGAGGCTGGTGGGAGCTGCTAAGGAAACCACTCAGCTGTCAAGGGGCTGGCTGGAACAGCTGGGGCTGAGATGGGGGAAGGGCCATCTCAGCTCCAAGGGACTGGCAGCTCCAAGCCCAGCGAATGAGAGCCAGGCTCTTGAAGGTGGAAGGAAGCAGTTTCAGGACAAATGAAAGGGGATATGGAATCCTTTTGCAGAAGGGATGTTAAACAGGAGGCTCTGAATCGAGTGGTCAAGGCCAAAACTCTAAGTGTGTAGGTGTGTAGGTAATGGAGCGATGTAGAAGCTCCTCTCCTCCCACCCCAGAGTGGGAAAGGGGTGTGGATATTAAGTCGGTGAAATCAAGACAGACAATCCACTTGGTGGGGGTGGGGTGGGGGGAAGATTGTGCCATCTGTAGACGCTCCTTTAGAAAGAGAAGGTCTGAAAAATAAAAGAAAGAAAGAGAAGGTCTGAATCCCAGGCCAAAAAGGTAGGAAGGGCAAAGCTTGATTACAGGCTAGTCGATGACATTAGCATATTTAAAGATTGGGTCAAAGAGAGGACGTTGGGACTCAGAAAGGCAGAATTTGATGGTGTTTATTAAACATAGTGAAACACAGAATCTGGAAATCTGGAGGTGTCTGCTCCCTGGAGAGTCAGCTCCAAGGTCGGGCAGGGCTGGAGAGCAAGGCCTTAACAGGGCCCGGGGACCCGCCAGCTTCCTTTCCTCTGATTCCACAATCCACTGCTGCTGTGACCCTCTAATCAAGAATTCTTTCCCACAAAGAGCTGCCTAGAAAGAGGGACCACGAGGCCCATACATTTGAGCATCAGGTCCACTTGATGATGATGATGATGGTGGTGGTGGTGGTAGTGAGGATATTACTAGTGACTATGGCTAACTTTCACTAAGCCCGTGCCAGGCACTGTTCCAAGCCATTTACAAATATTAACTTATTTAAACCAACCTACAACCCTAAGCATTTCTACCCCCGTACTATAGATTAGAAAATTAAGGCACTGTTAAATCATTTTTCATGTTTATACAGCTTGTACGCGGAAAAGCCAAGACTCAAACCCAGGGTACCTGACTCTAGAACCTGTGCTAGGCTAGACCACTATGTATTTAATTTTTTTTGAAATGTTTATTTATTTTTGAGAGAGAGAGAGAGCATGTGCGCATAAGTAGGGGAGGGGCAGAGAGAGGAAGAGACAGAATCCCAAGCAGGCTCCAGGCTCCAAGCTGTCAACCCAGAGCCCAACATGGGGGTTTGAGCTCACAAACCTTGAGATCTTTTTTTTTTTAATGTTTTATTTATTTTTGACAGAGAGACAGCGTGAGGAGTGGAGGGTCAGAGAGATAGGGAGACCCAGAATCTGAAGCAGGCTCTAGGCTCTGAGCTGTCAGCAGAGCCCGATGCGGGGCTCAAACCCACGAACCATGAGATCATGACCTGAGCCAAAGTCGGATGCTTAACCGACTGAGCCACCCAGGCACCCCTGTTGAGATCTTGACTTGAGCAGAAGTCGACGCTTAACCGACTGAGCCACGCAGGCGCCCCTGTATTCAGTTTTTGTTGAGAATAATAAACTGGCAATCTGGCTGGTGCATCCATCCATCTCTTTTGGGATTGGTTGGGGTGAGTCTGTGCTGGAATCAGCGTGACCAGCTCTGCAGCACTAATGTAATGGGGGTTTTGCAAGACTTGGGACTATGTGCTTCATCTAGAAAATGCCATTCTGTGTGACTAAGCCAGTGTGACCAGCTGACTTCCTGGGCCATGCCCCTCCCCACTTCAGAGCCCCAAACCCCTTCAGAGCCCAACTCTCCAGGCACCTTGAGCTGGAAATCAGAAACCTAAGGATTAGGCTTCCCAGCTATGGGACTTTGGACAGGTGTGTGTAGTGTGCGCAGTAGTAGTGTGCGTGCCTCAGTTTCCTCACAAGTAAACTGTGCATATCGAATCACACTATCTCTTACAGTAACTCCCTTTCTAAGTGAAGAATCAGGTGGACCCATGAACGCTGGTTCTTGCATAATATGATAAGAAGTGAGGAGATGGGCAGAGTAGGGTGGGCCCAACAGAGACCAGAATCCAGGACAGTTAGGTTCAGAATTTGTTTCAAAGCGGATTTACCACCACTGTGGGACCGTGCTCCACCCAGGGGTCCTCGGGCTTGCTCTGATGGGACTTTTCGAGGCTCTGAAGACTGAGGCCTTGCCGGATGGCCCCACCTCTCTCCTCAGCTCCCCCAAGGAGGCAGGAAGGGTTAGAAGTCGAGAATTCTGTCCAACTGGAAGGGCTGGAGAGGAAAGTTTAAGGGGCTGGAAGAGGCGGGAACTGCTTCCCAGAGCTAGGAGCAGGGTAGGGAGCTAGGGAGCCAAGGCCAGATGAAGACCCAGGGGTCTGGAGGGGCGGCTGACCCCTCCCTCGAAGGTTTGACCGACAGGGGGCGCTGTGATCTCTTCCACGCCCTGCTTGCTGAATTCCTAGCTGCTTTCCGCTGCTTAGTGCAATGAGCGCTCGGCTTTCCCCTCCACGGTGTTCGGATGCCCGCTAGTCTTGCAGGGCACCGCCGTCTCCCCTTCCTCTTCGGGTTCCCCGGTTCAGCCCCTTGCCCGGACCAAACTGAGCAGGCTCTTAGTTTGTGGAATAAATGAACAGATGAACAAACGAATGAATGAATGAAAAGGATCCTTCCCACAGACAGAGCTTCCGCGTCTCTGTGCGCCCCTGGCATGTGGATGCCAAAGGTGCTGGGGGTCGGATGCAGCGCCCTCGCCCTGCTGAAGCGGGGGCGGCGGGCACCTTCTGGCCAGCTGGCTGCAGGGCGGGAACTGCCCAGACGCAGTTCCCAGCTTCACCGGGTTTCCGCGGCGCCTCTGCTTATTCCGGGCTGCCCTATTGCCCACTCTCTCGTAGATCCAACCTGAGCTCCGCAAGACCCCCACACTCCCGGGACTCCCCAGGCCCGACCTCAAGCCAAGCGGGAGGCGGGAGACTGCCACCTCTCCCGCCCCCGTCGTCCCCGCACCCCCCCACCATCCCGGGCTGCAGCGGCCGCCACCGCGGCCAGCGCGTCCCGCCGGCTGCCGCAAACCTAGGCTCAGGGAGACGGGGTTGGCGCGGCGAGGGCGCGGGGAGCAGGACCCGGAGGGGAGGGCACAGAGGAGGCGAGGGGGAGCGCGCCGAGGGGCGCGGCGCGGAGGAGGGACCGAAGGGGAGGGGAGAGGCGGGAGGGGGGAGAGAGGGGAGGGGACGCCAGGCGAGGGGGCGGGGAGCCGAGGCGGGGAGCTGCGCGGACCTCGCGGAAGGCGGCGGGGACGCCGGGCGGCTGCGGGTCGGGCCGAGGTGGCAAGCGGCGGCGGGACCTGCCCGGGCCGGGGAGAGCGGGAGCCCGCGGGGCCAGGCCGGGCTGCGGGACCGGGGAGTGCGGAGCCGGGCACCTCGGCGCCGGGCAGCGACACGGGAGCCCGGCCGCCCAGCCCGCGCCGCCCCAGCCCGCACCCGCCGGCCGGCCCCTCTGGGATGTCCGAGGGACCCAGGCGTCCGGGACGGTGACCGAACGAGCCCGAGGATGGGCCGGCGCCCGCAGCTCCGGCTGGTCAAGGTAAGAGCGAGCCGGTCAGCCCCGGAGAGCGGGCGTCCCCAGCCCCGGGCCGGCGCGGGGCGCGGGTGGGCTGTGGGTGTGATGGGGGTCACCGGGGAGGGCTGTGCACAGGTCCCTCTCGCTGGACCTCTGGAGCCGGCGTGGCGGGGGCGGGAAGGACTCAAGTGAAAAGAGACATCATTGTGGCGAAGCTGCCGGGCTGTTGGTGGAGGAGGGGGTCCGCCCACCCGGGCGACCGGCTCTGTGCGGAGAATCGCCTTAACCTCGGGGAGTGAAAACTTGGTTCCACCTCCCACCTTCTCGTGCAGACCCCGACCCCGAGACGGGAGGCTCCGGAGAGGGGTTCCCCGCCGACCCCAGCGCGCTCTCACCAGCCCCCGCCCCCCGCACGCCCCCGCCCTGGTTCTTGGGAGCTCCTTCCTGCCCCTTTCCCTGCTCGGAAAAGCTGCGAGTCCGGGGAGATAAATGTCCCCCGTGTCTCGCAGCCTTTGATCAATATCGCAATCTCCGGGGAGGAGACGGTGCATCCGGCTGCGGTCGCAGCTCCTGCGCGCGGCGGGCCGGCGGGAGCACCGCGCTCGCTCGGCGGAGCCCTCTCGCTCGCCGGTCCCTGCGCCGCGCGGCCGGCCGCGCCTGCTGCTCGCGCTCTGGTTCTGGAGACGCGATTTCGGCGCCCGGAGTTTAGAAAAGTCGCCAGATCGCACGCCCGGCGTGTGCCGGCTTAAGCTGGGGGCGACTGGGCTGCCCGAGGGCGGAGTACGCCGGGCTAGGGCTGGGGGTGTCGTCAGTCCGGCCCGCGGGTAGTGACAGCCGCCACTTCCAGAGCCGGGCGCTTCCCAAAGCGGTTCGGCTCGCCGGGTGTAGGCGCGTAAGCAGCCGCCGGAGGGAGAGGTGGGTGGGCCTCCGCACGGCTGCCGGGGAGCCGCGCTCTAGCCGGAGGATCCCGGACTCCGCAGGGTCGGTGTGGACGGCCTTGGCTACAAACGCAGACAGCACCTGCTTGACTGGGTTCAGAGCATTTAAAAGCGATTACGCTGAAAAGAAGTGAATGGATTTGGGGGAGGGATGCGGATTGACTGAATTTCAGTTTTCTATCAGTTATTAAACCAACTGTACCTATACCAACTCTCAGTGGTTCGATTTAAACCAAAATTTTAAAATGTAAGCGCGGTCAGGTGGTCGGTGGAGACGGTACCAGTTACTGAAGCCTTCTCCAATCCTCTCCCTCGCCTCCCAAACATTTATAAGTTGTTTTTAAAAACTGCTGAGGGTTGGTCTGATTGAACCCATATCCCCTCCCCCACCCATCAACTGAATGGTGAACCCAGAGATTATTTTCTGGGTGATCAAGACTGGGGGAGGGCGGTAGGAAGAAAAACATCCAGAGACCTTAAATAGATGGCATCGAATGGACATATTTTCCGAAAGGCTAGTGTGTACCCTACCTTGCTCTGAATTCACAAATCATTAAACTGAATTGGATCTTTTAAATGGATTCAGAGAACTGAACGATAGGTTTGGAGGTTTTTTTTAAGTTTACATAGTAATCTCTGAATGTTCTTTCTCTGGCCCTTCTTAGAATCCTGTGTAATTCTCTGCTTAGAATTGGCACGTTTTCCTAAAAGACAAATTTTTTGTTCAATCAGACCAACCCTCAGCAGAAACAATTTTTTTTTCTGTTGTTATGTGGTTTTTTTTCCCTCCTAGATGGTGAGATGTGTGTGCCCTTTATGTCTGGCCTAATGAACTCAGTAGGTGTTCAATAAATACCCAATGAAGGAGAGGCAGAGAATGAATGGCCAGCTAATGCTCCTGGATAATTACGTTCCTTCTATTTATGTAGCATGTACAACTTGCTGGGCACTGATCTACCTGCTTTGCAAATATTAAGTCATTTAGTCTTAACAGCCCTAGGAAGTAGGGATTGTTACTGAAGCACAGAGAGGCTAAGTAGTTTGTTCAAGGTCACACAGCCGTTGAGTGGTGGAGCAAAATTCAAACCCAGGCACTGTTGTTCTAAGGGCGTGTTCTGTTAGCTTTTATCAACGAATCTTCTAAGCCACTTAAATCTCATCCTAGACCTCTGCCAGATGGGAAAACAGATAGTTCTGTTTGTAATTATTTTATTTTTATTGTTGTTATTTTTCTTAAGGTAGGCTCCATGTCCAACACGGGGCTAGAACGCCCAACCCCGAGATTAAGAGTCAGATGCTCAGCGCGCCTGGATGGCTCATTTGGTTAAGCATCCGACTTCAGGTCATGGTCTCATGGTTTGGTTTGTGGGTTCGAGCCCTGTGTTGGGCTCTGTGCTGACAGCTCAGAGCCTGGAGCCTGCTTGGGATTCTGTGTCTCCTTCCCTCTCTCTCTGCCCCTCCCTGCTCATGCTCTGTCTCTCTCTCAAAAATAAACATTGAAGAAAAGGAAAAAAGAGTGACTTGCTCTATCGACTGAGCCAGTCAGGGACCTCTAGTTCTGTTGGTTTGCGTTCAGGGGAGTTCACCCAAAATCCAGTTTTGTCCCCAACACTTGTTGTTGCAGCCAGTGTCGGGAAAGGACCACTCCGGGGCCCTTATGGCGGGCCTAGCACTGCACTGGCTACAGAGAACTGGGGGGAGTGTGTGCAGGTGAGTGGCAAAGGAGGGGACAGGTGAAATATTGTGTCTGCCCCCAGGGGACAGGGGGATGGAGCACCTCTGGGTCACCCACCATCTGCAGCTCCTCGCAGGGGGACCCCAGTGTGGCTCCAAGAGGTGAGCTCCGGGAGTGCGAGGGTGGAGAAGGCAAAGCCTGGTGGGATTAGTAAAGAAGAATGAATTCTTATTATTGTTTTTGAACGTTTATTTATTTTTGAGAGAGGAAAGAGGGGGAAGGAGCAGTGAGAGAAAGACAGAGGATCTGAAGAGGGTTCTGTGCTGTCAGCACAGAGCCCGCTGCAGGGCTCAAACCCATGAACCGCAAGGTCATGACCTGAGTCGAAGTCAGACGCTCTACTAACTAAGCCACTCAGGCGCCTCAAGGAGGGTGAGTTCTGAAGATGATGCTGGTTTTATTGCTACCGTTCTCATCATAAGAGCAATCTCGCAGCACTACACACCGTCTGGAAACCAGAAGGGACAGTTGTTACCTCCTCACCCTCCTAACACAGCTACTGCTATCGTTTTTTGAGTTAATGCCTGTAGGCCCTTTCTCAAGTGCAGGTTTGGGCACCACTGTGGCCATCGGGCACACCCTGTCACTGTGTCACAGCCCAAGTCTGGCCCGTGTTATTCCCAAGCCTCCAGAGGGAGCTTGTCGACACCTGCGTACTGCTTGTGAGTGGATATATTCTGGATTCCTATACTGGAGCACATTTGGACCATTTCCAGATTCTTTCTTTGACAGACAGTATGGAGCCAGGTTTTGAGAGGGGCATTGGCAGAAGGCAAAAGAAGTGAGCCCAGGGTGAGGCCCCAGGCTGCCTTGCTGTGCGGGGACAATTGGGCTGGCCACCAACCAGGTGAAAGGAAGCGAGTGGGGCTGAAAGCCAGGCTAGGCCGCTTGGATTGGAAATGAATCTCTAGGGACGGGACTGTCCAGTTCCCAAGGAGGATTCGGACCCGTGGAAAAGCAGAGGCTGTGAGGATCAGCTCAAGTGGAAAATCCGTTTCTCACCTTCTCTGACATTTGCTCCTCAGAGAGCGTCAGCAGCCAGCGGGGTTCAGCTGCACAGGAGTTTGGAGGGTCCAATGTGCCCCTTGGCAGCGTCCCCAGGGCCCGTGATGCGTGCTGAACCCATAGACCTGAGCCCTGGCTATGGTGTGAAGGAAGGTGTTAGGCTCAGGGGCTTATCATCAGCAGTTATGGGATGGAGAGACCATCAGCCTGGGATTTGGCAGTCTGACTTCGGTCTCAGTTGTGCCTCTAATCTAGCTGTGTGACTTAAGATAGGTCACCATCCCTCTCTGAGCTGCATTTTCTCTACTGTAAACAGGGGTGTTGGACTAGATTCCCTGGTACCTTTCACGTCTCTGTGAAAGATCTGTTTCCAAATATTCCTTAGGGCCATGACCTCACCTGGGAAAAGTGGGGTGCAGCAGATTCAATTCCCAGCTCTGTTCCTCCCCAGCCATTGCATCTTGGTACTTGGTACTTGGACTTAGTACTTGAGTATCCCCAGCTATGAAATGGAGGCAGTACTTAACTCAGAAGGTTGAGGTAAAGATGAAAGAGTTCATACATGGAAAAGTGCCTGAAATAACACCTGATACAGAGTTTGTTTTCAGAAAAAGCTGCAAGGTGATTGCTTGCATTTCAGATGAAGTGGGATCATGCAGGAAAAACAACTGGGAAGAAGAACTCTTGGATGCTCAATATATAGCATTTTTGCATCTTTCCCTTTTGACAGCACCGAGCCTAAGAATCTACTGCATGTAGTAGGCATTTCTCAAATGTTTGTTGACCAGATGGATGGCATTATTCTTGCATCTTCGGGTTCCTTCTGCACGATCAGAGTGGACTCATTGCTGTTCCCATGGGATGCAGATGTCATGTCAAAACCACTCTAGCAGGCACAGCCATCTCTGATACAGAAAAGACAGGAATTTCCCCTAAAGGATACTCTTTTTAAAAGGCAGGAACGAAGGAAGGAAGACAGCTAGCAGCAAACAGCCAATGCAGCACTCCAGGGATTTAGAGGATCTGCTGAGAGTAGAGCCTTGGCTCGTGAAACTCTAGCCCCTTTGCTGTGTCCAGAGAAGAGCTGGCTGGTAGCAGGTGACCTGGAGCCTTTCTTGTTTCCTCCTCTGTGCAGAGCCGGGTGGGGTGATGTCTCCCAGCTCTGACTCTCCCCTGACCAACGATGGCATCAACAAAAGGAAGCGTAAGTCCATTTTGGAGCTAAGGCCAAGTCTCAATTTTAGCTACAGTTTTTACATTCAAAGAATGAATTTGTTCATTACAAATGACCCCTGTCTACTTAGATTCTCAGGGTCCCTTGGCACTAACATCACCGAGTCCTTTCTCAGCGCTTGCGGTCAGACTTTCTCTTGGCCAGCTCCCTCGCTCCACCCAATATGGCGGTCAGCATCTTCTTTTACAGGTGGGAACATCGTGTGAAGCAGATGTGGGCTCCAGGCAAGTGAGGTGATCACTCTGAACCTCAGTTTCTTCAAATGTAAAAAGGGAGAAAAGAGCACCTCCTTTAAGGGATTCATCATCATGATTTCATGAGATGTCAGGTGTGAAGTTAAGCCCAAATGCACAGCGTCTGACATATAGTAAGTGCTTCATAGTCACGATAGTAGTCACTTAATAAATCAGGCCAAATTTTATTAATCCAAAGAAAAGCATCAAAGCAGGGGTGAGGAAATGGGAAGTGGAGGGGAATGCTTGGCAATGGAGAATCTCCCCCTGCACCAGAGCCTTGTCACAGTCCCCTGGGGGAGAAGGGATGGGGTCACCTGCTGTCAGCTGAGGGCAAAGTCCAAGGACGAGGCTCCTGCAATCGGCCCTCTGGGTATCTGACATCTGGAAAAACGTTTGATAATAAAAGTACAGACATGTAGGGAGGATAATATAACATGATTAACTCACTGATACAAACAATGATTTTGAAAACAACTAGCTGGAATGTATTAAGCAACAGATTATTAACCTTTTCTGAGTAAGTGGTGTCTGCTTCGGCAAAATGGAGGAAGGCGGGTGGGGAAGACAGGGGGAGGGAGCTTGGGGAGCGGGGACATAAGCTTCCTTTCCTGTGGAATGGCCATGTTGAGATGCGTTTCTGGGAGACGGGTCCCCTGTCCACAGAGCTGCCTGCTCTTCGGCGAGGGTCCACGCAGCAGCCGTGAAACTGTTTCGGAGACAAACGAAGAGATTGGGGAGTGCCCTTCCTGCCCTATAAACACAGGCAATGTCATGATCCCACCTCGGCCCTGCTGCACCCCCACCCACCCCTGTGAGGTGCTTAGAGGAGGGCTTTGTGGGGTCCGCCCCTGCCCCCCTCCACCTGTCAATCTGTCCCCAACCTCCAGCCAGTGTGGCGGTGAGCCAGGGCACCTAGGTCAGAGCCCAGGACAGAAACTGGCCAGACTGGTCCAGCTGCTTCCGTAGCTTTGTTCTAGGCTGTCAGACTGTAATTTGGAGTATGAAGAGGTGGTGGGGCTATCCTGAGGCACAGTGGGAGACTTAGGGGATCTTTGGGACAATGTTCTACCCAGTGTGTCTGGCAGGTACCTGGCCAAAGAGCCAGGAGGCGAGCCTACCCCGGGGTGATGGGCTAGGGCCAAGGAGGGCCGCGACATTTCATTTACGGCAGGGACTTGACATTTCATTTATGGCGGGGACTTTCTCTGCTCTGACCCGTATTTCTCCAGCCTCTTTGGCAGGATGTGGGAAAAGCTCAGTGGTTTCCAGAGGGGCCGTCCTGACACTGTGCGGGTGGAGCTGGGTGGGGGGAAGAGGAAAGCAGGGCCAAGGATGTGGGGCTGGGCTATGCAGGCTGGAGGAAACTGGGTCCAGAAGGGGTTTGGCTACTCTGGGGGAGGGTGGAGAGAAAGCGAAGGCGCAGTCTTCCGGGGTCCAGGCCCCCTGCCCTGGGGTGCCCCGGTCCCACTAACAGAGGCAAAGATCCCATAGGCTGTGGGCCTGCTCAGGGTGCACAATGTTGTCATTATAGAAGATGTGGGCATGCAGACGGACAGCGAGGGAGAGGCAGACAGAGAGACAGAAACTAAAAGTGATGCAGAGGTGAGTACCACTGGCTCAAGCTGGCACGAGACAGAGAGAGATCAGGACAGAAGGCCTGGAGGACAGAGGAGGGAGGAAGGGAGAAGGAGAGGGAAAGAGAGAGAAAGAGGTGGTAGCAAGAAAAAAGACCTGTGTGTCAGTTTTGGCCGTTCTTGCTTTGTACTTTCTCCGTAGTGCCCAAGAGGCCGTGTGCCCTGCTTCCGAGGCTGCAGGTGGCATTTCCCCTCTTCATTTCTTACAAGAATCACCTCCCCAGCCCATTGCCAGCCTTCCTGGGGAGCAGGGATGATCTGAGGCGGAGGCTCGCCATGTGAGGCTGCTGATGCATGTGGTGCGCACACCGGAGTGCTCCCCTCGCCCTCACCAGCTTCCCACTGCGGCCAGGGCTGAGTTCTCCTCCCCAAGTTGAGAAGGAACACAGCCTGCTGCCTTTGCGGTCCTCGTTGATTAGACATGCAGTCTGTCTATCTGTCTGTCTTGAGCCATTTTTGCAGCGTTTGCAATAGTGTGCCCCCACCTGCTACCCCGTCAGATGGTCACACCCCGTCCTGGCTTCTCTAAGTGCAGTCAAACCTGCGAGGCTGGTGCGTGGCATCCACCAGCTCGGGGCCAGGGCTGGAGGACTGACTCCCGGAGGAGCAGCCGGGCGCCCAGGGGCGGTGGGCTCAGCAGTGGGAGTGGATGGTCACTCTCCATGGCCACTCCCTGGACCACACGTGCCTGGCTGGGAGGCCAAGAGGCTGGCCCTGGGACAGACGCTGGTGTCCGGGGCTTGGTCTGTGCCCCTACTTTCCCGCCTCTTCCTGCCCTTTCTCTCCACTTCTCTTGGCTGGATGCACCATTTACGGAGTAGCCTCTGTGCCAGGGCCCACACCCACGTCTCCATGGAGTCCTCCTGTCCATTCTAGAGGTGGAAGAATCAGACACTCCTAGCATCCATCGATCCTCTGTCCCTCCACCTCAGTCACACTGCACCCCCCCCACCCCCGCCGCCGCCAGAATACTCACGTCTAACTGCTGCCCTGCCTTTGGCCATGCTCCTTGTGGGAGGGGTCTCTGCACTGATCCTGTCTGACATGTCCACCAAAGTCTTCCTGAACTATCCCCTACCCCCTCTTCCAGGAAGCCCTCCAGTCCAAGTACATCTTCTAGTGCATGGTGGGCTCTCAGACAACAGGGGGCCCTCCTCCCATAGAATGCTCCACACATTCGCTAACAAGAGCCCCCATGGACCCCTGGTCACTCATGCCCCCCCGCCCCCCTCACTCCCGGCCCCTGTTCCCGCCATAGATTCAGAGTTATCAGGGCCGGAGGAGTCTCTTAAATTAAAACAAACACAGAGGCTGCCAGCACCTAGCCCAGTGCCCCCCGCACACATGGCACATCATAGATGCGGAAGGGGAGGGCATCTCCCTGATCCTGCCTCCCGCTGCACGACTGCCTGAGCCCGTGGAGGTGCTGTGGCGACAGGAGACACAGAAATGACAAGCTAGACGGATAGATTCCTCTGCCTCTGCTGTGGATTTATGACTCACTGGCCTATCCAGGACTACACTGTCACTGCCGCTTAGTAACATTGAGTGATTCCAGCCCTGCGCAGTGTCCCACCCCGGTCCCCATAGCGCTGGGGGCATCTGTCCCCATGTGAAAGCAAGGGCATCACTTTGCATCATGAGGGTTCTGGGCACAGTCAGTGGGAGACGTTGCTAGAGGGAGATTTGGAGCTGGGCTGAGGACAAAGGTGCAAGAACCTTCACGGAACTGGGGGGTCTTAATGGTTTTTTTTAATGTTTATTTATTTTTGAGAGACAGAGCACAAGAAGGAGGGGGCAGAGAGGTAGGGAGACATAGAATCTGAAGCAGGCTCCAGGCTCTGAGCTGTCAGCACAGAGCCCTACATAGGGCTCAACCCTCAAACCGTGAGATCATTACCTGAGCCGAAGTCAGACGCTTAACCACCTTGTCTGAAGGCTGGGGGCCTCAGACAGCAGGGCGCTTAGGTCCCCAAGGAGGGGCTGGGAGGAGGCTCGGTGGCAGCCCGGGGCTCCCTCCACATCGCTGCGCTGGTTCTGCAGCTAACGAGGCAGGAAGGGCTGGGCAGACAGATGTGGCCAGAGGAGACCGGAGGAAGGCAGTGGGTCCATTCTTGGCTCCCGCCAGGGGATCCCATCTCTCAATCCACCTCCCAACCCCTCCATTCCCTACGGGCGGGGGCCAGGCAGCCTTCGGAGTCATTCTCTCCGGCTTGCTGAGCCCCGAGAGCCTTGCCGTTAATGCTGCTGCCAGGCCGTGAGACGCAGGGCACACGCGCACCCCTGAGGAGTGGAGCAGCCCCGAGAGGTGGCACCGACCCTAAAGCTGAGGCAGTAGGGTGCCTACCAGGTGCTACTTCCTGGGCAAGTCACACAACCTTTCCAGGCTTGGTCCTCGTCTGGGCCATGAGGGAAAATAAAAGAGGAAATGCCTCTGTGGTGAGGGGCCCGTCCTCAACCAAACTGCCTGGGTGAGACACCCCCCCACCCCCGCTTCTTGTGGAGAGGTCCCCCCACCCAAGCCTCCACTGCCCCCGGATGCTGGCCCCAACCACGGAGCCTCCTCCAGGGGGGCCTCCCCGATAAGCCAGGCATCGTCAGCCCTCCTCCAGCTAAGGTGGGGCTTCTCAAACGGGCTGCAGGGAAGGACCACGTGGCGGACTGGCACCTGGTCCTAATGCAGTGATGGCCGTGCAGCCTGTTGTGGCCCGACTGCCCCGCAGGGGTGGACAACATCGGCCTCGGTCTAACCCTGTTGTTCAAGGAGATGAGTCTAGTGACATCGCGCAGGGATGTCCGAGCAAGGACAATCACATCAGGGTTTCCAAATGCTGATTCTCAGTGACAAACATCTGCTGCTCGGGACCACCGTGGGCAGGTCTGAAGCCCTCCCCTGGAGCCAGAATTCATGGCCTGGAATCCCCCTGGCTCACTTTTCATGGGAGCCTGGCTGCCGGTCGTGCTCCCTACCTGTGCACGTCCTGCCGTCAGGACTCGGCGACAGCCAGAGCGGCTCGTCGGGCAGGAAGAGCCCGGAGGGTGGAAGGAATCCTTTGGTTTCCTCAGAGCCCTTGCCTCTGGCAATTCTGCGTGGGCCCCTTCCTCCTTCTGGTTTTCACGCATCAAGCTGCACCTTGTCACTAAGGTCAGGGGAAGACTCATGACCTTCAGTGGTCGCGGTGCTCTGATGAGACAAGGGATATCCTGTGGTGGGCTCACCCCATCGCTCACAGACATCAGCCCCATGTCGGTTCTAGCCCTTGGCCCCGGGCTGGCCCAAGATAAGGGAGCAAGTGCTCCAGGGGCCGGCTCTGCCTCCTGCCTCCAAAGTGCCAGCCCTGGGGACAGGCTGCTCCAGAGCCTGGGCTGGGCCAGCCCCGTCTGCCTGTTGTTTCCAGGAAGAGGTGACTGCACGATGCCTTCCCGGGGCTGCTCGCTTCCCTGCATTGGCTGCACCCGCAGGCTGGCACCTTCCTGCTTCTCCCGTGCACACCCCTGCCTGGAGAAGCCCACTGGGCAGCACCAGCAGTGAGCGGAGGGACTGCTCAGCTAGCCAGGCACCCCCATTCCCAAAGGAGCCCTGCCTTCAGCCCGAGGCCAGGAGTTTGGTGAATGACTGGTCCAAGGTCCCACGGGGCATTTGCTGGATGGAGTGGCATCAGGGCCTCTTTTTGTCTTACAGACCTGTCTCCCTTATTCTCCCATTTTTCCCAGCCCCCCACCCCCACCCCTGCTTCCATGATGGGCTTGCAGGTGCACGTTTGCAGATCCGGGAGGACGCTACAAGCCACTCCAGCTTACAGTTTCCAAATCTCAGCACTGTTGACATTTGGGGCCAGGCCCTTCTTTGCTGTGGAGGCTGCCCTGTGCATTTGAGCTTATAGAGCAGCCTTCCTGGCCTCCAGCCACTAATGCCAATAGTGCTTTAGTTGTGGCAACCGGAAATATCTCCCGACATGTTTCATGGGGGACAAAGTTGCCCCCAGTTGAGAAGCACTGGTTCAGTTACCCTCACTTCGGTGCGTCACTTGGAGAGCATTAAATAATAGACTCCTGAATTTCCCCTCAGGACTGCTGAACCTGAATCTCTGGGGTGTAGCCTGAGAAACAGAATTTTCTATCCCAGATGCCAAGGACCGTCTGGAAGCCTCGGGTTTCATCTAATTCACTCCTTTTACAGGCAAAGAAACAGAGAGGGCCATTGCCTGCCTTACGGATGAGTATATAGTTATTCCTAATCTCTGCTGCAAGTTACCCTGCTCGATGGGGTTCACCGGTCAAGGAGCCCCTTGACACCAACCCCTCAGGGCCTTGGAAGGCAGTCGCTTCTGCAGGAAAAAACAGCCTCAAAACCTTTAGCCATTTTCTAATAGAACCTGATTTCACATCCCTTTTAAGATGCAGCTTCTTCAAGGACCTCCCTTTTCTGCTGACACCGAAATACTCCTACCTTGTCAGAGAGCAGGCTACGCCGAGGAGCGGAGCGCACAGCTGGTAGTGACACCTGTGTCGCCTGTGACTTCACACACTGTCCCGGGCATCTCAGCTCTGTGTCCCAGAGTAGCAGATGCCTCTCCCACGCCCTCAGGGATGGTTTCCCAGAGTCTGGGAGCCACTCACGGCTCCCAGGAGCAAAGGGCCGGATCAAAGCCCCGGCCGGGCTCCACTTCTCTCTGAGAACCAAACTCAACCCTTCCTGAGCCCCCTGACAGCGTCCGATGGGTGTCTACCACTGAATCCCACTGGTGGCTCTTGGGAAGCCAGGAGGTGGCCCAGAGCTGGAGAGCAAGAGGCAAAGGAGACCTGTACCTCTTCTTCTGGAGGGTCTGTGCTGGGGGGATGGGTGGGGAGCAGGAAGGGACGTAGGACCTTCAGGGAAACAGGCCGGCCGGCCCAGGGGTACAATCCCAGCAGCAAGTGCGGCTCTTCCCCCAGGCCCTCCACTCCCTGTGATAAACAACCTCAAGCAAGTTACCATCTGTGTATGCATCAGTTTGTCATCTGTGCGGTGGGAAGAGAATAAAGGCTCCAACTCTTGGGGTCCAGAAGGATTAAAAGGGAAAAATGAGAGTCTGGCTCTGTACAAAGCCTTCAGTAAAAACTGGAATTTAGAAGAAGGGAAGAAGAGAGAAAGGGAGTAAGGAGGGAGAAGGAAGGAAGGAAGGAAGGAAGGAAGGAAGGAAGGAAGGAAGGAAGGAAGGAAGGAAGGAGGCAAAAGGGAGACCTGTGAAGACTAAGAGAGCTGGAGAGTTTGAGACCAGGATAGAGATGGGAGGGTGGAGGGGAGGGAGGCAGGGAGAATGAAGGCCATGAGCTATGAGAAAATACTAATGAGTGGATCTGAGAGGGAGTACTACCAAGAGAAGGAGAGAATGAACGCAGAAGCAGCAAAAAAGGAGAGCAGAGGGGGTGGGGGTGAGCAGTGCTCCGGACACTGCCCGCCCCCTACCTCCCTTCCCTGTGCCCAGCGAATCCCCGCAGGCAGGCACCACACACTGTCACAGGTGGATGCTGGCCGCTGGGAACAGAGTGCTGGTGGTAAGTGGGTGCACATGCCCTGGGTGGCCAGAGGACCCGTCCAGGAACTTCCGGAGACAAGGGCCAAGTCAGGAAGGAAGCCACTTGCACAAAGTCAATAATAGTTCTCATTACCATTTGTTAACTACTTACCATGTGTTCGGCCCGGGCTATTTTAAATGCACCATATTGTTGACTCTTCAAGAGCTTGAGGGTGTAACTATTTCATCCTTATTAGCCCCATTTATAGATTGGGAAACTGAGGCTCAGAAAAGTTAAGTCACCCAAGGTCACGCAGGAAGGAAAGGGCAGATAAAAGATTCCCATGTGGATATCTCTGGCCCCAGAGTTCGAGATCTGATTTCTACTCTCCCATAGATCCTGAAGGCACAGCCTGTTCAGACCTGCAACGGAATGTAGGGAACACACTCATTTGACAGATGAGGAAACTGAGGCAGGGGAGAGACTCGTCCATGGAGCAAGTTTGCCAGAGTCAGAACAGGATCGTGGCCCTGCACTGCCCACCCCAAAAAGTTCTTGCCTCCAGGACACCCCGCCAAGGAACGAAGGGCTAAGCATCCAAGAGACAGCTCCTGGCATCTAGAGGAAAAGTGATGCTAGAAAATGGGAAATAGGAAACGTCCTGGTGAACACCTCATGGTCAAAGGAGGCAGAGAGTAAAACCCACCTGTTCATTCATTTATTCAGTCAGTCATTTATTTATTCGATGCATAGTGGGACCTACTCTGTGCCAGGCTCCACCGAGAGTAGAGACAGCCAAACAGAGGCCAATGGCCAGTATATCTGGGATCTGTGGGGTGGGGGTGGGGGTTTGTGTAAATCCAGAGCTGGAGGCTTGCAGGTGCTCCCTGGCCCTGGGGTGGGTGAAGCAGGCCCCCAGTGCTTTCAGCTGTGCTGAGGGACCTTATTACAGGAGTGGAGGAGAGAAGCATCAAGGGGCGGGGGCAGGGCACACTGTGAGCCCAGGACCCCAGGGAGAAGGGGTGGAGGCGAGGAACACCCCCGGCAAGCCTGATCTGTAGGCAGGAGATTTTCCTTTCCATTTTTTCCTCTCTGCACAACACCAATTTAAGTTAATTAAATGTAACAATAAATTATTTCTCATCTGCCTAAAATAATCTCTCCCAACCCACCCACTTTTGGAGAAACGCACAGGCTCTTTGCCTCGAGGTGGGGACAGGCTGCAGCTGTCACAGAAAGAGGCTGTCGGGAGAGGACCTGGCCTGGGCAGGAAGGGGAACGGAGGCTGCTTAGGGGGCAAAGGCCCTGGGCAGGCACGAGAGGGCTGAGGTGGGGTGCGCACGACATCGCTGTCCTTCATACCAAGTCTGTTTTCACCCTGGCTGGCATCCAGCGCACCTCTGCGTGGATCAGGAAACGCACCCCGGAGGGCCTGGCGCACAGCCTGCGATCCCAGCCCCCAGGGACCCCTCTGCTTGGCACCTCCGTGCAGGGCGGAAACTGCCCAGTGGCACGTGGGCCCCGCCTCTGCCCACCACCATCACTCTGTGTCTGTAGATCTGTGCCCTGGAGGCGCAGACTTGTCTCTGCAGAGTTGACTGGGCATATGTTTTGCTTCTACAAACCAGATCCTAGTTTTTAAATGCAACAGGGGAGCCGGCTTTTTAAAGAAATCCTGATTTATGACCCTCTTCTTTCTCACATTTAGATTTTTTTCTCTTGGCTTTACTTATAGCAGGCTACACCTAGGAGTGCCTGGGTGGCTCAGTCAGTTAACCGTCCGACTTTAGCTCAGGTCATGATCTCACAGTTTGTGGGTTCAAGCCCCATGTCAGGCTCTGTGGTGACAGCTCAGAGCTTGGAGCCTACTTTGGATTCTGTGTCTCCCTCTCTCTGCTGCTCCCCTGCTTGTGCTTTTCTCTCTCTCTCAAAGATAAATAAACACTAAAAAATTTTTTTAAATAACAGGCTACACTTTGCAAACCAATATATCTGATAAAAGACTAATATGTTAGATATGTAAGGAATGTGAACAACTCACCACCAAACACATACACACCAATACTCCAATTAAAAATGGACAAAGAACTTGGATAGGCATTTTTCCAAAGAAGGCATTCACATGCCAACAGGTACATGAAGAGGCGATCACTCATCACCAGGGAAATGCTAATCAAAGCCACAATGAGATATCACCTGCTAGGATGAGAACTATCAAAAAGACAGGAAGTAACAACTGCTGGCGAGGATGGGGAGAGCAGGGAACCTCCGCACATGTCTCTGGGAATGTAAATTGGTGCTGCCACTGTGGAAGACAGTATGGAGTTTCCTCAAAAAATTAAAAATAGCACTTCTGAAATTTTTTTTCTTTCAATGTTTTATTTATTTCTGAGAGAGAGAGACAGCATGATCAGGGAAGGGTCAGAGAGAGAGGGAGACACAGAATCCGAAGCAGGCTCCAGACTCTGAGCTAGCTGTCAGCTCAGAGCCCGACACGGGGCTCAAACCCACGAACCGTGAGATCATGACCTGAGCCGAAGTCGGATGCTCAACCGACTGAGCCACCCAGGCACCCCAAAAATAGCACTTTAGTATGAGCTACGAATTCCACTGTCCGTGTGTGTGTCTGAAGGAAGTGAAATCACTGTCTCTAAGATTTGTGCGCCCCCATGCTCGTGGCAGTATTATTTACAATTGTGGAGACCTGGAAAGAGCCTAAGTGTCCATTGAATGAATGGATAAAGACAGTATCATCCATCCATCCATCCATCCATCTATCTATCTATCTATCTATCTATCTATCTATCTATCTATCTATCTATCTGTCTATCTATCTATCGGGAGAGCCCTGCTTTAGTTCACCTCTCTTGATAATCAAGGATGATTCTGAGGCCCAGAGTGACCAAACCGTGGACTCGGTCCATGGACATGTGCAGAGCACTTTACGTTTCAGAAGTGATCTCTCTGTGTTTTCCCCCAAGTGGTCAACATCCCTGCTGTGCAGGTAAGAAAGAACTCATTGCCTGGAGGCTCAGGTGACTCACCCAATGTCACAATATCAGTGGCGGGACTAGGCTCAGAACTTAGAAGCAGGAGGGACCTTGTGGAGGGATCGCTCTGGAATGTGGCTCTGGCTCTGGCCCTGGCCCCCAGACCAGGTTTTCCTGGGGGTTCTCCCAAGTCCGGCATCAGAGGGAGTCATGCAAGAAGGCAGGCCCTTCGTGCTCACCCTCACCGTGAACTCCTGGGTGGTAGGGGCAGCCCCCAGTGCCTCCAGGCCACCCCTCTTCTCCCTCCGGCGGCCCTTCAGGACCTTCCCTAAAAGGTTAATTACCCAATCATCCCATCAGAGGAAATTGCACTTTTGTGCCTCAAAGAGCGAACTGAGCTTCATCGGCACAGTTATTTATGGCCTCTAATAAGCATGTCTGGGTGTGATTAACCTTTATGCCAGAGCCACACTGGGAATTGGGATGGCAGCTTTAATTCCCGCCGCTGTGCTGGCCTGGGGGCGGGACATGGGCCACAGCTGTCAGACTGCCACCCCCAGCCCTCCCCCTCTGAGGGCCCCTGCACCTTCCCTCTCCTGCCCCTCCCTTCTTTCCGTGCCCTGTCCTGATCTGGGCCCTCCCCCTTCCTCCAGCTTCTATCCACTTAAAAATCAGACCCAGGTCAGGGGCGCCTGGGTGGCTTAGTCGGTTAAGCGTCCGACTTTCGCTTAGGTCATGATCTCGCGGTTCGTGGGTTCGAGCCCCGCGTCGGGCTCTGTGCTGACTGCCAGCTCAGAGCCTGGAGCCTGTTTCAGAGTCTGTGACTCCCTCTCCCTCTGACCCTCCTCTGCTCATGCTGTCTCTCTCTCTCCTAGAAATAAATAAAACATTAAAAATTAAAAAAAAAAAAATCAGACTCAGGTCGCCTGCCCACTGGATCTCAGTCCCCACCCAGCTGCTACAAACAGCTCTATGACTTCGGACTCAGCTACAAAACCCCTGTAAAGCAGAGCACGTGACCTGTCCCGTCTGTATTCCTCGGAACAGTGTCCCTTCCTGTCAGGGACCCACTGGGACAGTCACGTTATAAACCCAGTGGCAGCACGCCCTTGGCCTTCTCGGATTTAACGTTCAAGATTCGGCTTTTTGGTCGGGGAGGAATTGGCCATTGAGGCACAGGCTTTGTTTTGGGCTTTGGAGCTGACCGGCTGCTGTGCAGAGGTGAGGCATCACCTAGTGCGGGAGCCTGGCACCCCGCCAGCTGCAGATTCCTGGTGCCATTTTGTTTTTTCTCTACCACTGTCTGGAAAATAGTAAACCTCATAATGTCCCGAACACTTGGTTTGTCAGAAACAGTTCTGGAAGGAGAGCCAGCAGCCAGAGCGAGTGACAGAAGGGAGAGGCCAGCAGAGCGGCCCAAGAAAGTGGTGGTTCTGAGGCCCAAGAAAGTGGTGGTTCTGAGGCCAAAACCACTTTTGGTGTGATTTGGTGGAGGCCTGGGCCTCTGATGCGACCTCATCCACCATAAGCTCTGGCCGTGTAGTTTGGGTGTAGACCTCCCTGAGCAGTGGAGGGAACACTGTGCCCTCCCCGGGAAAATGGCTGTCAAGACATACACCATGCTGCATTTAATTACAGGGTTTCACACCTCCTCGTGTTGCATGCGGACCTCAGATTAAGAACTCTCAGCCTTAGGGGCGCCTGGGTGGCTTAGCCGGTTAAGCGTCCGACTTTCGCTTAGGTCACGATCTATCGGTTCGTGGGTTCGAGCCCCGCGTCCGGCTCTGTGCTGACTGCCAGCTCAGAGCCTGGAGCCTGTTTCAGTCTGTGACTCCCTCTCCCTCTGACCCTCCCCTGCTCACGCTGTCTCTCTCTCTCTCTCCTAGAAATAAAAAATTAAAAAAAAAAAAAAGAACTCTCAGCCTTAGGGGCACCTGGGCAGCTCAATCAGTTCAGCCTCCAACTGTTGATTGTGGCTGAGGTCATGATCTCGTGGTCATGAGATCGAGCCTCGTATCAGGATCCATCCTGAGCATGGAGTCTGCTTGGGATTCTCTCCTTGCCTCTCCCTCTTCCCCTCCCCTACTTGCACATGCTCTCTCTCTCTCTCTTTCTTTCTCTCAAAATAAAAATAAATAAATTAAAGTTAAAAAAAAAAAAAAGAACTCTCAGCCTTGGAAGGAAACAAACAATATCCTGGAAATTCTGGGGGCCTGTTCCCATCATGCAATAATTACCTGTGGATGGAGCTGGAAATCTGGTGAAGAGGAGATCAGTGTGTGGTGTGGTGAAATACATAGGAAAACTCCAGACTTTTCATGGAAGTGGATTCAGGAATGAGCCAGAAGCCTTTACAAACCCTTCCTCAGAGAAAAACGTGGCACAGGCACTGGTTCTGTGCAGAGCGGCCTTTCCTGGGAGGTGAGGGTGGTTCAGGAATTTTAAGAAGCATTTTTTCTTTGCACAGTGCCAGCCCTGTTGGCAGAAAACAACTTTATGAACCGTCACATCCGAGGAGATGGAAAGGTCAGGGCAAGGACAGGCTAGCCCTTTGTCCTTTGCGTGCATGGCATATGGTCATGATGAACCTGGATTTGCTCTGCTCCTCTGTGAAGCCTAGGACATAAAGGTGCAAAGTTAAGACCTTCTGGCTTTGCCATTAATCAGAACCGAGGGAAGTAAGTGCTTTGTACCAAGGTGATTTCACGTATTGAGGACTAGCCAGGGGTCTCCGTTTATGAACCTTGTGAGCACCTGGGTTCAGTGTGTGTGCAGGGGGCTTGGGCATGACAGGGGACTGAGTTGCTTTGGAGTGCTGGGGAACGAGCTGCTAAAAGGAGGGCTCTGGAAATGGCTTTTGAGGACTGCAGGGCTCACCAGGTGAGGTGAGAGGGGTGCGCGGGCAAAGAAATAGAAGGGCAAAGGAGTGTGGACAGCAGCGGGGTCCCGTGGCTGGGCCGTGATAAGTAATTCAATGTGGACAGAACGTGGTGTGCTTTTGAGGGGGATTTGAAAGACCAAGGCACGAACATGGCTTCAGGATTAGAAGGATGGTGGTGGAATGTCAGGCAGCGGGGCTGCTATTTTCAAATAGGGTGTTTCCAGCTCCGAACTGGCTCTGGAAGCCCCATGTCCATTGTGTGTGTGTGTGTGTGTGTGTGTGTGTGTGTGTGTGTGTGTGTGTGTGTGTGTGTTGGGAGGTGGTGGAGGCAGCCGTAGAGTGACAAGCTGGGAGCAGGGATTCCTAGTCGCCTTCTAGAAGGGACCTCTGGTCACCCCAGCAGAGTGGCCCCTCTCTGGGCACAGCACAGAGCTGGGTCCGTGCTGACTACTGAACTGAGCCATGCCGGTTCGGCCGGTGAGGACGCTGCTCCTTGCTTAGCTAGTGAGAGCCGCTGGCTGGTCTAGTGGCTCCCTCCCCTCTCTCCTTCTGCGTTTTCATTTGGAAAATGAGGGTAAAGATAGTTCTCCATCTCTCTGGGAACTGTGAAGTTTAATTACTGATTAATAAAGTGTTGGAAGTTCCTTGGGGGCAGACAGATGAACGGGTTTGTTCTAATCACTTCCACGTCCTAGAAGGGAGTTAGCAGAGTGTCCCGAGTGCTGGGCACAGACCAGAGTGTACAGGGCTGGGGGTGTGCCTGTTAGCCTGGAGCTCGGCCCAGTAAGAGCAGAAAGACCCCCGTGATGGGACCGGAGTGTGCCAGCAAGGGAATGGAATAAACAAAGTCCACTAAGGACTCAGACACAGCGATGAGGGCAC
This sequence comes from Proteles cristata cristata, assembly GCA_017311185.1. Taxonomy (NCBI): domain Eukaryota; kingdom Metazoa; phylum Chordata; class Mammalia; order Carnivora; family Hyaenidae; genus Proteles; species Proteles cristata. The sequence goes on from JAESUZ010004948.1 coordinate 565,271, forward strand.
ATGTGGGTGAATCATTAGGGTCGAGGGGGGGCCTCCTGAAGGAGGTTGGGGGCGGGACAGACTCTGACCAGAAGTGAGGAGTATTCGATTCCACGTTGGAGTGGACGGTAGGAGAGAAGGGAGCAGAGCCTGCCTCTGTCATGGGACAGAAGTGGGGAGGAGCAGGTCCTGGGGCAGGTGGGTGGCATTAATCGGGCGGGACAGGGCGGGAGAGGGTATTCACGGCAAGTGAGCAGGGAAGGCTCACCTCTGGGAAAGGGCAGGTCGGGTTGCTTCTGAGGACTGGTGAAGGGTCCTGAGGTTCAGAAAGGGCGAGTGGGGAGGAGTCCAAGGGAAGGGAGGGTATACAACATAGGAAGGGGTGGGGTAAGAGGGTATACAGCTTGGGGAGCTCAGGGCAGGGCCGGGACTAGGGTGAGGCGAGGGGGACGTTCTCCCCAAGCACAAAGTTTAAGGGTGTCCAAAATCTCATCATGACAATAGACAATATTTTAATATTATCACTGATTTTTCCCTCTACCCCAGGCTCCAATGTGCCTGCACTGTTACTGAGCTTGGTCTTTCTGAAAAAGTTTTTGAGGGGCTCCTGAGTGACTCAGTTGGTTACGCATTCGACTCTTGATTTGGGCTCAGGTCATGATCTCACAGTTGTGAGATCAAGCCCTGCATCAGGCTCCATGCAGAGTGTGGAGCCTGCGTGAGATTCTATCCCTGCTCTCTCTGCCCCTTCCCTGCTCACTCACTTTCAAAAGAAATAAATCAACATTAAAAGAAAATTTTAAAAGGCTGGACCTTGACACTCACATCCTGACAGATGGAAGGAGGGTGCTGGGGTACCACGCCTCCCCCAACCCCAGCCCCCAATGTGCTTCTTAATCCCCTTGAAAATCAAATCCCAGGGGAGACAGCTGCTTTGCCGCTAACCTATGACTCAATAAAAATCAAGTTCAAGTCAGTCAGCTTGACCCGTGGAGGGTCTGTTGTAGCCCCGAAGCACAATGTACCGTCAGCACATTGAGTGCGGTGAACAAAACAGAAAGCCCGTCCTTACAGAGCACGCTGTCTTCCTCACAGAGGACTTCTGTATACACCCTGCGTCGTGGGAACCTGGGAGGGAGGACCATTTACAGGTGAGGAAACTGAGGCCCAGAGAGGTGAGGTAACCTGTCCCTGGCAACACAGGGCTGGATGCCGTGTCTCTTTTGACTAAATCCATGGGAGGGTGGTGGCCTCAAAGGGGACGCAATGATGGCGTGAAGGTGCTGGTTGAATGTGCAGCCCTCCTGGTGTGGGGCCCATGCCACTCTCCTCCCAAGTGGCCTGAAATTCTGGGACCAGAGTGACATGGCGCCCCGGGGGTGGGTAAGGGGCACAAGTTCTCCCTGGAATAGGCAAGCTGCCTTTCCAGACACATATCCCCCTTCCCTTGGTTTCCTCATCTGCACACAGGGACAGCCACGCCGGCCCCAGGGAGAGTTACGTGCCATGGCAGATGTAGAAGGGCTGGTGGGCCAGGCACAGCTTGTAGCGACTGGTAATTAGCTGGGTGGGGACGAGGGCCCGGAAGCAGCTCATTAAGATGGGCCTGAGCACCTGGGGAGGGAGGCCGGCAGGTGCTCTATTGAAGGACGTCTGTGAGCCCTCGAGAGCTCAGTAGGCAGGTGTGTGTGTGTGTGTGTGTGTGTGTGTGTGTGTTGGGACCCAGGTGGGCCATCTTCGGTCTGTGAGCCCTCGAGAGCTCAGTAGGCAGGTGTGTGTGTGTGTGTGTGTGTGTGTGTGTGTGTGTGTGTGTGTGTGTGTGTGTGTGTGTGGACCCAGGTGGGCCATCTTCGGGCTGGCCTCGGTGAATGTCCCCAGCCCTCAGGGAGAAGGTCCACCCTTGTCCTGGGAACTCGGGCTCCTGCTTTTGTTACCAGCCTCCCTTCCGCCCTTCCAGGCACAGAGGACATGGCGGCAGGGGGAGGGCGAGGTGGGATGGGAAGAGGCGTGTGTGAGAGAGAAGCCAGGGGACGCAGGAAGCTCACAGCACGGTCTGACCCTGTCCCTCGCCCCACTGTGTCCACAGGCCCTTCTCCTCCTGGGGCTGAACCCCATCTCCGCCTCCTTCCAGGACCAGCACTGCAGGAACCTGTCCCTGGCCAGCAATATATCTGGTGAGTCCCCCGAGCCTAATCCTGCAAGATCCCAGGTCCCCACGGCCCCCGGCCCCGGGTCCCCCAGGGCCTGTACACACAGCCCCGTCCTGAGGCGGGAATAGCAGAGGGATTTAGAGCTCCCACAAGTCACCAGGTCTCCGCAGAGCACTGTGTGAGGGGGACCCTAGCTGGCGTGAGCGTGGTGGGAAAGAGAGCTGTGTGGGATCATAGCATCTGCCACGGGCACAGGAGGGTCATGTGGCAAGCATGCCGCGTGGTTATGTCCCCTGCCCTGGGGTGGGCAGCAGAGGACGCCACCCCAGCCCTCACCATGAGAACGAACGGAGTGAAGGGCTGGGCTGTGCCTCAGGAAGAAAGGCTGCTGTGTTCTGCTGCTAAAAATGCCCAAAGTGCAATACCATAGGGTGCTAACGACATGCCAGGTACTATTGGAGTTACTTGAGATATGTTACCCCAATTTCCATTTACACCTAAGGAAACTGAGGCACCAAGAAAAAACTAGTAAGTCCCAAATCCAAGATTGAGCCTAGGCAGCCCGGCTTCCCAGTATGTTTTTTTAACACCGCGGTCTATACCTCCTCAGTAGAAAATACTGCATAACTACAAATATTACTAATAACTTGTATACGCACACCATTGGCAAAGTACTTTTGTATAATTATCTTACTTCTCACAAGGGTGAGAAGACTCAGCATTTGTACAGGGGAGGAGACTGATGCGTGGGAGAGCCAGGTCTTTGCCAACTTTGGGTGTATGGGCCCCGAACCCTTTAACCAGGGACCTGGGGTGTGGCTGCCCACAAAGGTGAGGGGGGCCCCTGCACCCGAGGGTCTTTGGGAGGCTCGCTGTTCTCTGGCGACTCAGTTTCCTCGTCAGGTCTCCCCTTGATTCAACCCAACTCATTAATTGAGCACCTGCTGTGTCCTGGGCCCCATGCAAGGCAGGAGAGGAACAAAATAGGGCTCACGGTCTGTTCTGGGAGTCAGGCCCACAGACGCGTGTACTAGGAAGCTAAGCACAAGGGGCGTGCTCGTGGAGAGGTGGACACGGCGCACTAGCCAGGAGGCAGAACTAGCCAGATTTCTGATCCTGGGCCTGTGGGGAGAGGAGGCTTCCACACCCCGGAGCGGCTGCCTCCTAGCCTGCTGGTCTTTTGCTATAGGGGCAGTCTGGGGGGAGAGGAGAGCACTGGACTTGGAGAAGGCTAACGGGGTCCATGCTCACAGTGGCGTTGTCTTGTCCTTCTGCCCTAAGGACCCCACTAACAGCCACAAGGATGGGCATGCCCTTGACCCCTTTGAGCCTCAGTTTGCCCAGACTATAAAGTCAAGGAAGGGTGGTAACTCCCTCAAGGTTCTGTCACAATTAAATGCACTAAGTTTTATGGCGATAGGTCACAAATCGTGGAGAGCCATACCACTACTGAGTATGATTTATTTATTAAGTTTATTTCTGAGAGAAAGAGACAGAGTGTGAATGGGAGAGGGGCAGAGAGAGAAAGAAACACAGAAGCGGAAACTGAGCTGTCAGCACGGAGCCTGACGTGGGGCTCAAACTCTTGAGCAGTGAGATCATGACCTGAGCTTGGATGAGCTGAGTTGGATGCTTAACTGACTGAGCCACCCGGGTACCCCACTACTGAGTATTATTTATTATCATTGGTAATATCAGCAGGCTTTTGAAAGTGCTTACTGCATAGCTGGAATGAGAAGGCATTTGCCATGAATTCCTCACTACAAGGAAGGTGGCAGGGAGAAAAATAGGGGATGGTATGAATCCAGGAAGGCTTCCTGAAGGAGTAGGTTTCACAGTGAGTCTCTGAGAGACTCTGACTCTGACCCGGCAGAGAAGAGCCAATTGTCTGAGCCAAAGCTAGAATTGACTGAAGACCAGCAGGTGGGTTTGGTGGGATGACACAGGAGGGGTGAGGACGGAGGAGCAGTAAGCCTGGGGAGGTTCCAGCAGCCTGGAGCATCTGGCTGTAAAAGTTGGCTAAGCTAGGCCATGGGGAACAGGAAACTTCTTGAGCAGGAGCCTGGAGCTCTAGCAGAGAGAGACAGGGAGGGAAGAGACCTGCCCGGAGGCTGGGTCTGAGATGAAAGGTCCTGCCCACAGCACCCCCGTGCATGGGCCAGGTCAACCTCCATTAACTCGCTAGCTGTGCTCTGGAGGAGTGACATCTTGGAGCCCACGCAGGTGTCACCTGTCCTTGGGGGCCGTGGGCCATGATGAATATCGTTCATTCCCCAGTGATTTGTACTCGGTGCCACTACCCGCAGCCCAGCCAAGCCTGGCTGGCTTTGTAGTGTACAATCCATCACCCTCCACAACAGCCTCTGATAACGAGCTATGTGTCTTCCAGCACCAACACCTACCCAGACCGATGGGCACTGGTAGAGACAGATGGTGAGGGTGGGGTGGAGGGACCGGGACAGATGGACGGGCGTCTGGCCGGGATGGCTGGCACTGAGCTGGAGGCTTTGGGGGTCCTCTCATATGCCAGGAGCAGGGAGAGGGTGGGTCCCCAAGGCCAAAGCTCATCACAGACTTGGCAACTCATAAAATCATGGCACGAAAGTGACAATGGCAGAAACTGAGTTATTGACTAATGACATCAGAGGCAAATGAGATGGTGATGTTGACAAGGACCCAGGGACATCAATTCCTATCCTGTCTTAAGGTCATGAACGTGAACAATAATTAATGATAGCTTATGGTTATACAGTGCCTCCTATGGGTCAGATCCCATTCTGAGCACTTTAATCTCATTTAATCATCAGAACAGTATTGCCAGGAAGGATTTTATCCTCATTTTATAAAAGAGGACCTTAAGGCTCAGAGAGGTTAAGTAACTTGCCCAGGCACACAGTTACTAAGCAGTAGCCCCAAGATTTAAACCAAATGGGCTACCATGTAAGTGGCTGCCAGGAGAACCATGGTGCCCAGGGCCCGGGGTGGTCAGTCATCTGAGCATGCAGAGTCTCATCTGCAGGGTCCCCTACCCATAGTGGGCTTACACACAACCCCCGATTTCCCTCAGGACCTACTACACACCTGCCCCTATACTAAGTGCTGGGAATGCAAAGATGGAGAGCCCGCAAACCTACAGGATAGGAGGCCCCCACCCACTTGCCCTGATGAATCGCATACTCTGCAGAGGTATCTTTCTATTCTGCCCAGCTGAGAAAGAGGCAGCCCAACCAGAAGGGGGCCAAAACAAGACCAGGGTGCTCCGCCTGCCCTCTGCCACCTTCTCCATGCCGGCCGACCTGGCAAAGCCCCTACACATTCACCCCAACAGCGCCTTTCTCTGAATGGACAAGCTTGTGCGTTTCCAAGGCTTCCCTCGGGCCACCTGGCTGCTCCCACTCTGGGGAGCCTCGACCACACAACGACAGGGCGGCCGCCGCGAGCCCACCTACTCTGGTTCATTCAGAAAGCCGCTGATGGGAGACCCAAAGTAACTGGGGACAGGAACCCGAGGCGGATTTCCTTCTGAAGGTATATCTACTACAAAGGGAGCTGCTGAGCGCTTCTGGACCCTGAGCCTGCTGGGAAAGGAATTATGTAATCTGCTGGGGGTGAGAAACCAGCACCCGGTTGTGCACAGGCATTAAGTAGGCCACCTTCAAAGGGTTTTCATCTGTTGCTTATAACAGGCCCCCCAGGACCCTGACTCAGCAGGGATCTTATCAGAGGCAGGGAGGAGCCCTCCACATTGTTCCTTTCCCCTCTTCCCTCCATTTGTACGGATTTGGGACAGTCTTACCACAGTGCTCCGGTGAGCCTTGGGGTGTGCACGGGTGGGGATGGAGGAAGACGCAGGAAACAGTCCTAGGCGTTACTTTGGTCTGCTTAGCTCCACCCCCTCCCTCCAGAAAAAAACTCTGAAGGGATCTAGCTGCCTCATGAAGGGGTGAGCCACCAAGTGACGGGAATGTTAACACCCCAGACGTGCCAAGTACACACTAGCCTCAGGGCTTCTGTACCTGCTGGTGCCCCTGCCTAGAGCACTCTTCGCCCAGATGGGCACATGACTCCCTCGCTCTCTTCCTTTAGGTCTCTGCCTAGATGTTGGCACCAAATTAAGCTGTCCTGGCTGTCTTTATCTCCTTGTCCTGCTTGCTTTTTTCTTCAAAGCACGGCTCACTGCTTCACAGATATGTCTGTCTGTCTGCCTGTTTGCTGCACCTCTTACCTCCCACTCCCAACTAAGGGCAGAGCACTTATTTTATTCATTACTGTATTCTCAGCCCCTAGAACAGGTACTGTGTCCCCAGCTCCTGGAAATTTCTTAGACGGTCCGTAAACACTTGTTGAATAAAGAACAAAATCATTACTCCTCCCCATCTGTAACTTAATTGGCCAGGAGGGGCTCCTGGGACAGGATGGTGTGGGGAGGAGTTGACTTATAATAATAGCTCAGGCTTCCTGCTCCAGGCTGGGAAGTCGACCTGGCTGTTTGCAAGGCTGGGTTACTCTGGTCCAAACTGCTCCTGGCCCCAGAACTATGATATCCAAGTGGGAAAACATTGGCCAGGAGATCAGGAGGGGTTGGGCATTTGTGCCAGTGGGACCTGGAGGGGACATGGGCTCAAGAATCAGAGTCCAACTGGGGCACCTGGGTGACTTAGTCGGTTGAGCGTCCGACTTTCGCTTAGGTCATGATCTCGCAGTTCTTGGATTCCAGCCCCGCATCGGGCTCTGTGCTGACTGCCAGCTCAGAACCTGGAGCCTGTTTCAGAGTCTGTGACTCCCTCTCTCTCTGACCCTCCCCTGCTCACGCTGTCTCTCTCTCTCTCCTAGAAATAAATAAAAAATATTAAAAAAAAAAAAATAAAAGGAATCAGAGTCCAACAGGGATGCCTCGGTGGCTCAGTCGGTTAAGCCTCCGGCTTCAGCTCAGGTCATGATCTCAGGTTTGTGGGTTCAAGCCCCACATCAGGCTCTGTGCTGACAGCTTGGCGCCTGGAGCCTGCTTCGGATTCTGTGTCTCCCTCTCTCTCTGCCCCCTCCCCCACTCATGCTCTGTTTCTCTCTGTCTCAATAAGTAAGTAAACATAAAAAAAAAAAAGAAAGAAGAAGAATCAGAGTCCAACAGCCCTGACCTCCAGGCCCATAGAGCCCCCATGCTGAATGACATGGGACTTCCCTTCCTTCTAGGAGATCCACTCTCTCCGCCTCCCCAGCTCCTCTAGAATTACTTTTCCCTGTACCTTTTTCTCCTGGCTTTCTGTCTGCCTTGCCCTGTTTCACTCTCAGTGTCTTTGTCTCCTATTTCCTCTCTCCACCCTCTCCTTCCCCACTTGCCCCCAGCCCCTTTCCTTCCCTTCAAGTGGCTGAAGGATTGAATTAGTGGCGTGAATTTCCTGAAGCACCCTTCACACTGCAGTGTGTACAGCAGTGTTCAACAAATGTTGCTTCCTTGCCCGCCAAGTCCTACACACCCTTCCCCGGGGCTCTTCCAGATCCTCAGGGACTGCGTGTCCGCGGAATCCCTGCGTGAGCTGCGAAGGGTTGGGACCCCAAGGAGGAAGAAGGCTTTGCAGGAAGGCAGAAAGCCTGGTGTGCCAGGTATGGCGCCTGAGCCCCTGTTCTGCAGCCTCCCCCTTACCCTCAGCCTCTGGGTCCCCGCCCCTCCTCTTCCAGCCTTCCTTTCCTCCTCTTTCACTGCCTATCCCTTTGTCTGCCCCCTACAAACACAAGGCCAAGCCCCTTATTCTCCAGCTGAGGTCTCTGAGTCTGAGCCCCCTGCCGCTCCTGATTGATCCTATGCATCTGACCACGTTTGGCCACGCCCCCAAGGGACCCCCGCCCGCCCAGTTCAGGCCCCTCCACAGGCAGGCAGGGTGGTGGCTTCTCTTCCTTCTTGTAGCCTGTCCCTACCTTTCTCCCCGATTCACAGACTTTCATTCCCTCTAGGATTTTCTAGGCTCTTAATGCAAAGGTCATGTCCACGGCAGTGTTCCCCTGCACCTCCCTCTACGTAGTCTTCTGTGAGCTGCAGGGGGAGGGAGGGAGAGCGAGTGGGAGAAAGGCACTGAACAAGCGCGGGCCAGAGATGGTGCAGCCAAATGCTGAGGGCCAGTCGCCCAGACTGGGGACCTCTGTGGTGCAGCGGGAAGAGCCCCACAAGTGTCCGCAGCATGGGTTCAAACCCAACTTCTGCCTGCTAGTGTTTGTGTAACTCTGCGTAAACAATTTGACTGTTCGGGCCTCAGTTTCCTTCCCTGTAAAACAGAATTAGCACTTATGTTAGCAGGTGGTGTGAGACCTGCAGTAGGTGCTACTGACTCCTGATCTATACCAGACAAGGGGCAAATAATGTCTGCTCTGTCCACTTCCACCCCATACGTGCCCACCAGCTGTGGAAGGGGCAGGGCTCTGGCCATTGGCTGGTACCTGGTCCTCGCAGTCGGAAGGGCCATCTGCTTAGTAGCCAGTTTCTGCCCTGGCTGTAGTCTGGCCCTGGCTGTGGCTGGTGCCCAATCCTGCCTGCCCTCTGTTCTTTGCCAAAGGGGCTCTGGGGAAGCGTCCAAGGCAGAAGAGAGATGGAGAAGGAAGGGAGGGAGGATCTGGATCTTACACTGAGAGAGCACATTAGACAAGTTCCAGATGCTTCCACGCATGACATTCCGTTTAGTCTTCCCCGTGCCAGCTCAGGAGACACTGTGAATGAGTGAGTGGGCGAATGAATGAACAACTGTCCGAGGAAGGTACCAGGGTGTCATTAAATCAGGTGGTATTTGCAGAGTACCTGGCAGGTGACTGGCGAACCCCGCTCTCAGAGATGCTCCCTTCCCCACTGTCTCCTTGACATTCTCCCCTCCCTTCACTCGTTGACTCATGACTTTGAGCAAGTCATGTAACCTCCCTGTGCCTCAGTTTCCTCATCTGTAAAAAGGGACTAAGAACATAGCAGGGTGGATGAGGATCGAGGAAATTGATGAAAACAGGCCTTGAAAAAGCAGAGCATGGCCCATAATATTATCCCTCCCTCCCCTTGGCCACTTGCCTCCTGCTTGTCCCTCTGGGCTCAGTGCTACGGGCATGACCCGCAAGAGATTAAAATCTCAACCTGCTTTCCTCCCTCCCCTCCCCACCCCCCACAAACCACTCACCGAGGCTGTGATGTGGCACAGCGCCAAGGCTTGGCCTGGCTCGCCATCCCCTCGTGTCCATTCAGGCCCAATCCAAACTTCTTTCTCTTTCAATTAAACCACTTGGCCTCAAGGCCTCTGTCCCTAAGCCCTGATTTGTAGGAACCCACTCCGAATAGCTTTGATTAGCAAGAGAAACCAGCCCTGGTTACAAGCGCCACTCAGCAGACCCGGCAGCCAGCAGGGAAAGGACACCAGTCTGACCCAGGCTTGTTTCCCGAGAGGCTGAGTTACAGGCTCATCTGAGGGGAGATGGCAGGTGGGCCCCAGCCACAGTGTGGCAGCTGCTGACCCCTGGCCCTGAAGAGGCTGCCGCTGTGTTGGTTCACGACTCTTCCTGGCTTGCCTGTACCTTCTTGGGCTGGTCTCCCCTCGGGATGGGCACGCTGGGTCTCAACAGGACTGGTGTGGTAGAGGGGCGTCAAAAGGCAGAGAAGGAAGGGACAGCACCAAGGGATGCCAGGACCACCCTCAGCCCAGCCTCCACCCACTGGAGACTAAAAGCCTCCCCACTCATTCCAGAAGCACTGTGGCCCCAGCTTGGCCCCAGCAGACACACCTACACACACACGTGCACACGCTGTACTCGCAAAAGCTCTTCAACAAAGGAAAATATTTGGAAGGGGGTTTTGATGTGCTTTTTTGAGTCATAGACCTCTTTGAAAATCTAATGAAAGCCATGGTCCCTTTCCCAATTAAGATGCGTGTATACACCATTTTTTTCATTTAAATTTTTTATTATGTTTATTTATTTTGAGGGAGACAGAGACAGAGTGTGAGCAGGGAAGGTACAGAGAGAGAGGGAGACACAGCATCTGAAGCAGGCTCCGGGCCCTAACACTATCAGCACAGAGCCTGACATGGGGCTCGAACCCACAAGCCGTGAGATCATGACCTGAGCCAAAGCCGGACGCTTAACCTACTGAGCCACCCTGGTGATCCCCCAATATTTTTCATTTAATTTCAGAGTCTCTATGAACCCTTAAAGCTTCCAGTAGACTGAGATTAAGAATTTCTGATCAGATCTAACCTCTTCATTTTACTATACAGACACGAAGGCTTAGAGAGAGCCAGTGACATGCCTCTGGTCACACAGCAAATTAGTAAAGAGCCCAGTCTGAAGCCCAGGCTAATGCCCACTCCCCAAGGTGGTGTCTCCCTCCTTTTTGTCCCCATAGTTCCCTTCTCAGTCACTCCTCTCCTGGGGCCCAGCACAGTCTAGAGCACAAACCCTATGCGTCCAGTGAATGTGGTCATCGGGCCACGGAGAAGCGGGGCCGTCTTTGTTTAGCTGGTTCCTCACTGCGGAGCCGGAGCAGATGAGGTCTGTTTCCATGCATGTGTGAGAGGGCTAGATCAAGGATTGGCTGGGGCTGTTCCAGGCTGTTCCAGGCTGTGAAGTCTCAGAGGTCCACTCTATACCCAATGAGGGGCCAAGAGAAGTGTCTTCAGGCTACAGAGCAGAGGAGCTGAAGTATTTCCAGCAGTTTTTCTAAATGCCAGCCAGGAGCTCAGCATTTAACACCACAATCAATGGTCTCTGTTCCTCTTCCACTCTGGAACCCACACTGGCTCCCTAGTGCCAGAGCATCAACTTCAGATTCCTTTCCCTGATGTCTCCTCTGCACAGGGCCAGCTCATCTCCACACTGGGACCATTGCGCCCATCTTGTTCCCAGCCGGTGTGCGAGTGTGGGCAGGTGGACAGGACACCAGAGTAGGGTTCTTGCTTTGCCTCACCAGCTGTCTCTGCCCCCAGGACCGCAGTGCAATGCATCCGTGGACCTCATTGGCACCTGCTGGCCCCGGAGCCCTGCGGGGCAGCTGGTGGTTCGACCCTGCCCTGCCTATTTCTACGGCGTCCGCTACAATACCACAAGTAAGGGAGCCCGTGGAGGGCAGCCCATCTGCCAGGAGGTGGGACGGGACGGTGACGGCTTGAGACTTGTTGGAGGTGGGGGGAATATAATAATGATAATGGCAATATATCTCACGGATACAACCACCATTTACCGAAGGCCAGCTCTGTGCTCTTTATTGCTGATCCCCACAATATCCCTGGAAGACGCCATATATAACTCTATAGTTTTCATTGTATACTGTGGCCTCCAAGGCTCAGAGAGGTTAGGGAACTTGCACAAGCTCACCAGCTGGTAAGACTTTAAGCTGGAATTGGCCTGCACCTCTGTCTGATGCTTTCTTCTGCAGCTGGCAAACTGGGTTAGTCGGGATAAGCCGACAACAACCCTACGAAGTAGGGCAGGGATCATCAGAATAGCCCCAACTTTGAGCTCAGAGAGGTTGGGAGGTCTGTCCAGGGCCCTGAGTTTCAGATCCCCAGGCAGGCCCACAGGTCTGGTAGGGGCGGGGGATACAGATCCAGGGTCTGTTGGATACTTGATCCCCATGTAAACACCTCGCTACCCTGAGGCCCTGAGCCTCACCTCCAGGATTTGCAGCAACCTGCTACCCACCTGTCACCCTCAGAATTAATTTGCTCTCCCCTGTCGATGACTCATGGCCCCGGCTTATCAGGAGAACAGCTGTGGGTCAGGGGCCCTGGCCCATCTGAGGGGAGGGTGGGGGTCCCTAGGTGGGTTCTTGGGGCAGGTGAGTCTGAGCTCAGAGGCCCACGGGGGTGACCACAGACACCAGGCAGTTCACTCAGAGACTTGCCATGAGACCTTAACACATGTCCCCCTTGTATGGCCCTTTGGCCCCTGGTCTGACGATGGAGAAGCCAGGATAGCATGGCTTCTAAGATTTCGTTCAGCTCAAAGCTCCCACATTCCTCCTCCTGACCCCTCTCCTTTACCAGCTACGTAAGGGGGTTAGGGTTGATGGCTGCACCCAAAGAGGGGTGGGAGGTCCCTGGGGAGGCTCCCAGGCTCCCAGCTGGGACTGGGCAGGAAGCTGGAGCAGCCAGACCGCACTGCTTCATGTGCCTGCAACCACATCTCAGACCCTGAGAGGAGAAAGACCGAGTGGGTGTGAGGAGGAAGGGCGGGTAGGGGGGGAGGGCAGAAGGACCTAAGAAGGGAACTTGGGGTGTACTGCCTGCCAGCCTCCAATTCAGTAGGGCCCATTTCACAATTAGGAAGCCGAGGCAGAGGCTGACAGCTGCCCAAGGTCACGAAGCGTGGAGGCGGGGCCACGGCTCCGCTCATGATGCTGGACGCCCAGCCCTTCTGGAGTGCCCAGGAAGGAGGCAGCATGGGGGCTGGTGCATGTGGAGGGTATGGAGGCTGCTTGCAGGAAGAGAGAGGCCCTTCTGTGTCTCCACAGTGCCAGATCCCATCCACTTCACTTCCAAAGTGATTTTCATGGCTGAGGCTACTTTCCCTCCATCGCCGGGGCCACTGCCCCAGTCCAAGCATCTAACCCTGACGCACTCCGGCTTGGAGCTGACCCTTTTGCGGCTCCCCACTGCCTCCATGGTCAAGTCGACACTCCTGAGTGGGGCTGGCCAGGCTCTCTGTGGCTACAGTCCTGTCACTCCCCATGAGTTCCATCCACTCTTGTCTCCAAGGGTGACTTGACATGACCCCAGGAAAGGCTTTGGTGCCTGGGTACGTCCTACTTGATTAGCCAGCCCTGCCTTAAGTGGAAGCCGGGAGCCCTGGGTTCTAGCCCCAGCTCCACCGGTAATTGGCGAAGGAACCTTTGGCCCTGCGCTCTCTGGGCCTCAGTCTCTCTACCTATAGGATGGGAGGGAAGTTTGAGTGAGGGGCTCTCTCTGCTCCCTTGCTCTGATCCCAGGAACGGATCTGGGTGATGGTCCCCAGATGTGGAGGGGACACCCTCATCCCTGTATGGGTGCCCCAAGTGCCAGAAAGAGGAGGAACACGCCCATGGAATCAATAGTGACTGGGAACCCAGAATTGTACCCACTCATTAGGCCTTAATCAATTCATTTACTGATGGGCCTCAGCCAGGACTTCCAGGCCTTTTCCATAATGCCCTCCCTCCTGCTGCATCTGATCTTCAAAGGGATGGGGAAGCTTTTCCAAAAATATCCATTTTCCCAAGGCTCTCCGGGAGTACTGCTCAGCTCAGCAATTAAAGACAAGGAGGTCGCATGCTCCCTGGCAACGACTCACTGCGTGCCGGCCCGTTTCCTTTCAGGATCGCCTCCTCCCTTCCCACCAATGGGATGACCTGTCCTGAAAGGGGCTCCGGGCTCCGCCCCGCATGTGGGGTGCCTGGTGTGGGGGGAGCTGGAGTCAAGGGGGCATCTCCCGTAACCCCAACCAGTACCCACTCCGATACCGATAAGTGACATGTCCTGAACCTTATGGAAGGTTATGTAACAGTTCCAAGACAATAATAATGAAAATAAGATCTCATGCTACATGCCAGGTCTAGCCCCAAGCGCTCTGCACAGCTTACCTAAGAATGCTCGCTCGGCCACTGAGGTAGGAGCCGTTGCTGTTTGTTCCTATGTTGCAGATAAGGAAGCTGAGAGGTTGTGTGACTCGCCCAAGGTCACACAGATAGGAAGGAGTCGTGTCAGGATCTGACCTGAGGCTGCCTGGACTAAGAGCCATGCTCCTATCGCTACTGTGTGCTGCCGCCTTGCTTCAAGCAAGACCCCAGCCCTGTCTCCCCTCCCCCACCCACATGCCTCTTCCAACCAGATCTCTGCCCAAAGTCCCTTCCTTTGCAGACATCCCGGAGCAGCCTTTGGTCCCAGGCACAGCCGGTCCATGGCAAACACACTGGATTCCCTTGGTTCCTCGCCTCCTTCCGGCCCTTTCTGAAATCCTGAGCCCTCAGCCCTCTGGTTGCTTATCCCTCATTTAACAATTAGGAGAGAATCAGCAGCTCCTTCGCCAGCTCTGCCCAGGGGCTCAGCTCAGCTGGGAAGGGAAGCTGAGCAGAGCTTGAAAAATGCACTTAGCCTCATTTCCCCACTGGCATGCTATGTGCGGCCTGAGCAGCCTCTCAGTGGAGCCGACAGGGAGCACTTTAGAGAGACCTCAGCCCTGTGGTCCTGAAGGCCAGACCATGGCACCCTCTTTCCGGAAGGCGGCCACAATCTCCCCCCACTGCCCACCCCATTATCTTCCTCTTATCCCGCTGCCACCAGCAGAGAAGCAGGCCCAGGCTGGCTGGCCCCTCCGGGATCCACTGGCCAAGCCCTCCCCCTGGCAACGGAGGAGACGGGCCGAAGAGGCAGGGGAGCTGGCTGGCTGAGGCCACCCTTGCAGCTGAGCCGCACTGAGCTGGGCCTGGGGCTCCCCACTCTCTCTCCCATGCAGTCCCGTGCCCCTGGCAGGCCCCAGGCTCGGGGACTGGGACTCAGGCAGCTTGGCCCGCCGTCCTCAAGCCCCACTGGGCTGGGGACATGGCACGAAGGTGGATGAAAGCCCTGGAAAGACCTGGAAGCAGGGGATTGGCTCAAGATTCCATGTCTCTTCTAGTCAGCGCTGCCAGGACTCAGGGCCAGAATTAAGTCTAGGACGCGTATTTAAAACCACCGATGTCCGAGAGGGGTAGAGAGTGGGGCAGGACGACCTCCACCAGCAAAGGAGAAAAGCGTCAAGGTGTGGATCTCCCTCGGTCCCTTCCCTGTGGTATTTTAGGGCCCTGGTGCCCTTGAAGGGGCGGGCAGGAGGGAGGGCGAGAGGGCCATTTTGTGCAGCTCCAGCCACCCCAAAGCCCTGAAGGCAGGCTTCCTGTCACATCACCAGGCTCCTCCCCATCTCCTTAGAAGGTGACAGGTTCCGGGCCACAGTCCAGTGTGGTGGCTGCACAGACCGCCGCACCTACCCCCGGGCTGCCCTCCTGTCTTTTCCGCCAGGCGCTGTGTGCCAGGCTGGGAGCTAGTTGTCGTGGATCCTGTGAGCCCCACCTGCTGTGACACCCCCCGCCACCTGTCCCTTTCTGTCCTGAGAGGCCTCCGCCATGAATGAGCCCACCACATGGCCCTCCAGCACAAATCCCTCTGCAGAGAAAGGTTGCCCTGAGGACCTTCCCCAACACCTGCTCTCCGCGCCCCACCCCATGAAGCACTGCCACGTGATTTGAACTCACGGGAAACCTCCCCACGGATAGTCACCATCTACGGCCGTCATTTCAATGTGCTGCATGAGCCGTCACCACATACCCTTCCACCATATCATGCCCAGCCTTTTGAGGCAGAATCGACTCATCAGATCTCACCATCCTCGTTGCTGCCGTGTGGGACGCCAAAATGGGATGTTTCTCAGATGAGCATCTACCGCATAACCTGTTGCCACATAAGGCCTTGCAAGGGAACAGCCGCACCGAGCTGGCCAAGCCTGGCCATGGCCAGTCCCATGAACATGATCATGGCGGCCTGGGTGGGCAGAGCGTTGGTCCCAAGGGCAGGCACTGGGGCCGTCCCTGAGCCGCCACTGGGGCCTGTGGGCAGAACGGGGCAGGAAGCTCCTCTCCTCAGCTTCAACCCCAGCATCCTCCAGCAAGCAAGGCCCTGTGTTGGCCCACATGATGGATAGACGGACAGCCTGATAGATAGACAGATGCCTGGGTTGCTCTTTGGAAGAGGAGCCCATGGCATTACTCTGACTCTCTCTCCTTTTTTCTAGACAACGGCTACCGGGAGTGCCTGGCCAATGGCAGCTGGGCCGCCCGTGTGAACTACTCGGAATGCCAGGAGATCCTCAGTGGGGAGGTGAGGCTGCCCGTGTAGAGGGTGGGTCAGGCCCCAGCTCTGATCTGGGCCTGCTGCGTGGCTGTCTCCAGGGGAGGGGGGCCTAGAGGGTGGCCACTGGCTCTGACACGGATGAGTTGGGTCCTTATTCCTCCCTTCCTTCTGCCTGCATGCCCTGAGACAGCTTTTCATCCGTTCTCCACACCACCCACCTGTGCGGCACATCCGAGTCCAGCCAGGGGGGGCCTGTATCAGAACCAGAGATGGGGGCAGGGGCGGCAATGCAGTAGGAAAGTGCTCCCAGCCAGTCTTGGAAGTATCTAAATGTTTTTGAGAAGATAGTGCTTACGCATAACACAAAATCCAAAAGGTACAAGTCAGAACACAGAGAAGTCTCCTTCCCGCCCTGTCCCAGCCACTGGGTCCCCTCCCCAGAGGCAATGCCAGGGAGTCCCCTTCCCAGAGGCAAAGCCAGTTTCTTAGGTGGCCCCCAGAGGCATTCTCTGCATATGTGAGTAATTACATATATATATACTCTTTTTTGTTTTAATCCAGATGTTGCATGTTATACACACGGTTTGACACCTTGCTTTTTGCATAGAATTGTCCATCTTGGAGGCCGTTCCGTATCAGTGCATCCTTGTTCTCTTTTACATTTGCATAATATCACATGGTGCAGATGTACCGCCGTTCCCTTAACCAGTCTTTATTCTCAGGCTGGTAATTACAAACAGCGCTGCAATGAATTATCTCTTAAAGGTGACATCAGCACGGGCTCAAGTATATCTGGTGTGGCTGCTACCTCTGTCCCTCTTGCGCCCTCCCCTCCAGCTCCACACACCCTTTCAGTGGGCGCTGAGGAAGGAGGGGGTCATGGAGCTGGAAAAATGAGTGAGCAGAAAAGAGAGGGCGGACGGGACGACACCCCAAGCTGTCTGAGGGCTCCAGGCTTCTGGGCTGTGGAAGAGAGGGGCTGATCCACATAGTCCTGGGATTCCAGCACCTAAAAGATCTAAATGGAAGGGACCTTGGAGACCCTCTGTCCCCTCTTAATCTGCCTATAATAAGAAGCACCCAGAGCACCTGTTCAAATATAGACCCCAGGGCTACATCCGACACCTGATAAATCAAACTCTCCAAGGAGGACCTGGGAATTGGTTTTTTAACAAGTTCCTGGGGGACTTTCTGATGAGTAACTTGGATCTGGTGCGACTCATTCACCTTACAGGTGGGGAGACTGAGGCCCAGAAAGGGGGAGTGACTCACACAAGGTTACACAGCCAGAGTGAGTCAGAGCCTGGACCTGGGTTTTGAAGCCCAGGCTCCCCTCTGCCTACGACCAGGTGCTCCGTGAGAAGCGAGGTTGATGGAGGAAGAACAGCTGTCCCCACGTTGCACCCCACCTGGCCCTTTGATGATCCCCTTCCCCGGGCTGCCTGGTTTTTTGTCACTGAGCCATTGCTGCCTCCTTTCTGAAGCCGCGGAGATAGGGCAAAGCCTAGAAGAACGCCACGTTCTTTGGTGGGGCCGCTTTGGCAGGGTGAGTTACTAGGGACACTGGTGAGAGGCTTTGCTGGCACCTCCGCTCAGGGCCAGCCACATGGTCCCCCTGCAGGCCAGGGTGGGTTGGGCTGCCCCCCTCCACCTCCCCCAGTGGCTACCTCACACAGTGAGCCCAGTCTGGGAAGTCCTGGGGATGCAGACGAGGGCACCCCCACCCCTGGGCTGGGGGAGGAAAGTGGGGTCAGGAAACATAGTTGGGCCAGAAAATTTGGGCTTGGGGGGTGGGGGAGAAGACCACCCAGCCTGGTGGGGAGCTCCTTACCTGGGGCGCAGTGGAGGAGGGGTGGAAGGACAGGAGACGGGGCTCGCGCGCAGAAAGCCGGGTCAGTGCAACTCTTAAAGCACAGCTCGTGCCCACGGGGGGCTGCTGGGGGGAGGCAGGGCTAAGGCAAGGGGTCTTCAGTCCCCTGTCGTACCCCACCTTGTCCTGCTGGGTCTGTAGAGCCTAAGACAGATGACTATCTCCACCTGCTGGTCAGATGGCCAGCCACCTGGCTTAAAACAAATAACCCTCCCCCACTCCAGAGGGGCAGGCGTCTGTCACCTTCTTGAACATGAGCTACACTGGACAGCACAGCTGCCTCCAGCCTCCCGCCTGCACTGGAGCCCCCCAAATGTCGGGAGAACTTCATGGTTCACCTGAATCCCTCCTGCCCGAATTGAAGCCCGGTCCTTCTAGTTGGCTTATGGGGCGCCCTACCCTGAAGCTCCCACCCCATCTACCATGATAGGGGTCTCTCTCCCTCTCTCCACCAGTGGGGTTCGGGGGAGAAGGAGGATTGGGGAACACCAGCTTCTCATTAGCCCTCTCTTTGGCAGTATAACGGGAATGGCACGGGCTTTGGAGGTGGATGGCTTGGATTCTGGTTCCAGCACAGTCTCCAGGGGAAGGAGACTTAGCCTCACTAAGTCCCAGCTTCCTCAGCTGTAAAAGGGGCGGAAGTAACACAGTGTCTGCCTCCTGGTAGATGTCTGCCTGCGTCTTGGCCTTTGGAGGGCACTCCATCCACCTGCCACCCCTCTGCCTCTCCCCTCCCTGGGGTCGGGGAGGAGACCAGTAACACAGGCACCCCCTTCCTCTCGTTACTGACCTGTTGGGAACGACCACCTCCCCACCACCCCTCCCCCACCTTCCCTGCTTTCCCCAGCAGCTCCTGACGGCCCAGTTGCCTGGCACTCTGGGCAATCAATTAATTTAATTACTGAAAATGCCATTCCTTCTGCCAGACTCTAGCCTTGCCAGACCCCTCCCCACTCTGAAGACCTCCCCCCCACCATCTACTCCCAAGCTATGGAAAAGAGGAAGAGGAAAGTCTCCAATTAATGGAGCAGCCGGTTTCTCACCCCAGGCCTGGTTTAAGCCCTAATTAAGCATGAGTCCTCTAGGGGATTACACATAATGGATTTGCAGAAAGGCTGTCTGTGAAGTGGGGCTTGCGAGGGCTCCCAGAGGCCAGAGCGGGAAGGAGACAGCCTATAGCTGCTGCCACCACCACCAGGGGACAAGCCCCCAGCTGGGAAGCTTGAGTTCATGCCCCGACCCGGGGAAATGACACTGACCACCTCCACACACACCAGTACCAGCCTGTACTGGCCCCCACTTTCCGTATCAGCAGCCCCCAGCACTGTCCCCCTTCACTGCAGGGACATCCACCCCCCCCCACAACTGCCCAGACTCACCCCCACCTCCCTTGACACTTGTACACACTCTGTTCCCCTCCCCCCCCCTCTACTGAGCTGGGGAGCCTGGCCCCTGGGCACATCCTTGATATGACATAACAGGGTTCTGGGGTATAGGCTCGTGGGCTGGGGCTCACTGCTCGCAGCGGTGATAATTGGACCAGAACTTCTAAAACGCTTAAAAATCACGGGGGCTTCTCGCTAAAATGAAGATTCAGACTCAGTGCATCTGGGGACATGGCTTGAGATTCTGTATGTCTTCAGATTCCTGCAAGCTCCTGGGTGATGCTGGTGTCTCTGGTCTGGGGACCACACTTGGGGGAGCAAGGGGCTGGAGTGCCCACTGGGGGGGTACGGGGGTAGCCTGGGAAACCTGCTGGTGAGGAAGGGCCACAGAGCGAGATGGCCTGGGGTTGGGAGAGACACCGGGGCAGGTGCAGTGGGACCTGCCAGGGAGGATGCACTGAGTCATTCTGAAAAGGCATCGGGACAGGTCTGAGACTGCCACCATTTGGGACAAGGTGTGTCTTGCAGAGTCTGGTGGAAGTTGGCCGGGCACTGGTTACTGGATTCTGGTCACTGAGGGTGCAGTGGAGAGGCTGCTGCCTAGTGCCACACTGTGCCACCTTCCTCAGCCTCCCAGCCAATCCGAGGTCAACCTGCGGTCGGGGTCCAGCAGGGGGCGGGTTGTGTGTGCAGCTGATGGCAGGTGGTGGTGAAGGGGTTCCCCTCACACCCTGCCCATGCTGCCCACTTGGGTGAGTGAGCAAAGCTGGGGCACCAGGCCGTTCTAGCTCTGCAGGCACTGCTATTTACCCTGGGGCTTCACCATATGGATTTGTGGGAAATTTAATGAAAGGAAATTAAGTGCAAGCTCCAGACAGGCTGGGGATGGGCATATCTTCTGGAGTCTCTGGGTTTGGTATCTACTGCCAGACACTCAGAGACCCTTCCTATCTGCAAGGTGCCAATAGGCACCCTCTGCTCCCCTTCTCCCCCCACCCTCTCTCCTGCTTCTCTGTCTGCCTCCCCACCTCGTCGTCTGCCCCCATCTATACTTCAGTGTGTCTCAGCCCTTCTGAGCCTGAGCTGCTAATGCCATTTCCTGCCATGTTCCAAATCAGCCCCTTAGAACAGAGCTTCCTGGGCCTTCTGGATCTCAGGGGTTTTCAGTGAAGACCTGCCTTCAGAAGAGTGTGGTGGGCGCTGGGAAGAGCAGGGGAGGGAGGCCTTGGCCCCCTCGGATGCCTGCTAGGTGGCCGGCTGCAGAGGTACATCCTTTGTTCTGGGGTGAGTGAGTGTGGGCCTCAGTTTCCCCATCTGGAAATTGAGTACGGCTGGATCTGATCCCTTAGGACCAACTTCAATGCCTGTGGATTCTGAAATTCTAACAGGGAGGTCTATGGAGAGCCAGCAGCTCCTCGGTGGCTCTAAATGGTTGAACATGGCCTTTGTGAACTTACCGTTTGCTAAACACTAGCCAGTTTCTGTGCATCCTCATGGCCTGGCCCCACCCCAGGGACCCGGGAAGGGGAAGGGAGGGCGATGCTAACAGGGACCCTCCCACCCTTATTTCACACAGTTACGGAGCTCCACTGTATGCCCTGCCCTCTCAGGACCTAAGAAAGGGTGAAGGGGGCTTTGATCTTGGGGGGCAGGAGTGCATAGAGCTGGGTACTGGGGACCACCAGTCCACCATTATGGGGTGGGGGATACATCTGCAGCCTCAGTACCTTGCCAGCCTCCACGTGCTGGTTAACAGATGGTTTGAGGTTAAGGGACCTTGAATGAGTCAACATACTTCTGGGCCTGTTATTCTGCAAAGTAAGGTATAGACTCCCTTCCGGCTCCTCCTACGTGGTGGCCTTAACGGGTTGAGGAGTCAACAGGTACAAAACACTCTGCATGGAAAGGCTTCAGCACTCATGGAACAGACTCTGGAAAGAACAGACCACAACATTTCTCAGCTCCTTTACTTTATGAAGTGAATGAAGTGGTAACACTGGCAGGGGTGGGGGGTGGGGAGAGGGGGAGCTTCGTTATAATCCAGGGAAGGGGTTCCGTTCATTCCCAGCAGACCCCTGGACCAGAGGAAGGACCTGGAAGGTGTGTTATGGAGCCTAGAGAGTTTGTATGGTCTGTAATGACTCTGTGGCTGCCACTGCCATGGCTGATAGGGGCCAGTTCCCACCGCGGCAGGAGGGATTTGGGGGTAATCAAGGAGATGGAGGCTCAGCTCAGAAGTGGGTGAGGAGGGACGTCTGGGTGGCTCAATCGGTTAAGTCTCCAACTCTTGGTCTCTGCTCAGGTCTTGATCTCAGGGTTGTGAGTTCAAGCCCCGCGTTGGGCTCCATGATGGGTATGAAGCTGACAAGGAAGGAAGGAAGGAAGGGAAGGAAGGAAAGAAGGAAGGAAGGAAGGAAGGAAGGAAGGAAGGAAGGAAGGAAGGAAGGAAGGAAGGGATGAGGAGGGGCAACTGGGGTGGCTCAGTCAGTTAAAGTGTCTGCTTCTTGATCTTGGCTCAGGTCATGATCTCACAGTTCATTGAGTTCAAGCCCCATGTGGGTCTCTGTGCTGATGGTGCAGAGCCTGCTTGGGATCCTGTGTCTCCTCTCTGCCCCTCCCCTGCTGTGCTCTCTCTCTCTCTCTCTCTCTCTCAAATAAATAAATAAAGAAATAATAACTTTTTTAAAAAAATGGAGTGGAGGAGGACAAAAGTCCTGGAGGGTTGGTGTCCGCACCCATGAGGGTCACCTGGTGATTGGACAGAATGGACATGTAAGCATGAGGGTTGTGCACACGTCTTCACATATGTGGAGCAGGGGCCCTGTGTGATGTGGAGACCGAGTTAGCTGGGATTTGTCTAATAGCTCAGAGCAGTGGGCAGAGTTCGAGATTCAGGTACAGATGGACAGACAGACAAACACTGTCTCAAATTGGACGGCCCTGCCCCGGGGCCATGCTTGACACACACTCGGGGCTCAGGAAGGGGAATAACTTCTTATTATCAATTCTGTCTCAGCCATCCAAGAGGCCTGTCCTCCTGTGTCCAGTGGGTGCAGGGGTGCAGCTGTGTGGGAGCCTCACCTCTGTCCCTCTCTCCTACCTCAGAAGAAAAGCAAGGTACACTACCATGTCGCTGTCATCATCAACTACCTGGGCCACTGCATCTCTCTGGCGGCCCTCCTGGTGGCCTTTGTCCTCTTTCTGCGGCTCAGGTGAGAAAGACCCAGTGCTGGCCCCAGGCACTGCACAGGGTAGAGAAGTAAGATGCAGGAGGCAGTACTGGGCAGGGGGTGCGGGCAAGGAGGGGGTCCTGCCCCCACCTCAGAGGGAGGTAATGACAGATACAGGAGTCCCAGGTCTCGGGGCCCCTGGCAGGGCCATTTCCTCCCCCCCCCCCGCCCCTCCCCCAGCCAGCCCAGTAACTGCTATGGGCTCACCTTGGACCACCCACACCCGTGCCAGTATGCACTCAAAGATGGAGCTCTTTGAGCTTGAACTTGTCTGGGTCCAGCACTACTGCCAAGGACGCAGGTGGCAGTGCCAGGCAGGTCTGTGCCAGGAACGGGGGCAAGAGCAGGAGCTGAGCATCGGGCCTGATGGCTCAGAGCGAGGCGTCCTGCTGGAAACCTTCGATGTTTTATGTTTTCTGACCCGGGAGCTGTGGGGAGGGGAGGGGCCCTGGGAGGAGCGGCATCCCCTGAAGCAGAAGCCCCGGTCCCCGGAGCATTGGCTGTGTGGCCCGCTCTGCCACCGAGTTTAGGCCTGGGTGGGTCATCCAGAGAACCTCTGCTGCCACCTCCTGGCATGACTTAGCTAGTGGGCGCTCGGTTCCCCATTCGTACACCTGAACTGGAGTGATGCTGGCGGCCTGTCCCTTACCTCCTCTTCCCTCCCCTTGCTCCTGTCACCCACCCTCCCCTGCTGCCCCCCAGGAGCATCCGGTGCCTGAGAAACATCATCCACTGGAACCTCATCTCGGCCTTCATCCTGCGCAACGCCACGTGGTTTGTGGTCCAGCTCACCATGAGCCCCGAAGTCCACCAGAGCAATGTGGTGTGTCCAGCAGGGGCAGGCCCACGGGCCGAGGAAGGGGCTGGGTGGGACTGCCCGGAGGAAAAGGGGCCCAATAAAACAGGAACGGTTCCCCGGGGGCGGGGGTGCATTCTGCCGGTAGGAGGCCCCAAGCCCAGGGTGGGGTGTGGTGGCAGCGGCCTCCCATCTCAGGGTCATCTCTGGGTGGGGCGGCAGGGCTGGTGCAGGTTGGTGACAGCTGCCTACAACTACTTCCATGTGACCAACTTCTTCTGGATGTTCGGGGAGGGCTGCTACCTGCACACAGCCATCGTGCTCACCTACTCCACTGACCGGCTGCGCAAGTGGATGTTCATCTGCATTGGCTGGGGTGCGCGCACCGGCCCCCTGATGCCCCAGCCAGGCTCCCCACTCCTTGCCCGGATCTGGTCAGCTGGCTGGGGGGAGGGGGCTGAGAGACCAGGGCCAGGTCAGGGCGGTGGGGTGAGCACCACTCGGGGGTGTGGGGGCAGCAGGAGCACCCTGAAGGAGGCATGCTGAGGGTATGCTGAGTATGAGCTCGACCATGGGAAACGCCTGCCCACTTCTAGGCCCTGGGCTGCACTGGGGTCCTCCAGGCCCTACACCCTGCAGACCTCGCCGATGGGCTCTGTGACAGCCCGTCTCTCCCCAGGTGTGCCTTTCCCCATCATCGTGGCCTGGGCCATTGGGAAGCTGTACTACGACAATGAGAAGTGAGTCACCTCCTACCCTGCATTGCCCTCAGGGCCCCCTGAACCCCAAGATCCAGGCTCCCAGCCCAGCTCGGCCTGACATTCCTGGAGGACCTTCAGCCACATCACCTGCCCAGTTAGGGTCATGATTTCTTCATCCATAGGGATGGGAGGGGAGCTGGGGGCCAGACTCAGTCCAAGGATCCCTAGCAGTGCTGTGCTCTAGGTGAGGCTTGATGGGTAGAGTCAGGCTCTTCTATCTGTCTTGTGATTTCACGCCATATAGAAGAGCATAAGGGTTACTGATGGTCTTTGGAGTCAGACTGCCCAGGTTCTGAATCATGGACCCATCATTAAGTAGTTATATGACCTTGGGCCAGTTATCCCAATGTGCCTCAGTTTCCTTATCTGTAAAACGGGCATCCTAATAACAGTGCCTCCCGCAAAGGATTTTTGTGGAGATGACCTGAGTTCATATATATTAAGCATTTAGAATAGCGTCTGGCACCATAAATATTAAGACTTGTTTTACAAAAGATTCCATGGGTTTTATAGAAATGAATCCTGATGACCTCACAGGGTCCTTTCTGCTTCCAGCTCTCACATTCTGAGATGACTTTGGTCTAGGGTATTCCCAGTCGCCCCTGAAAATGAGACTTCTGCTGCAGTGATTCTCAGCCTTGGCTCGTGTCAGAATCATCCAGGAAGCTTTAAAAAGTACCAACGCCCAGGCTTGACTTCCAAAGGATGGGATGTAACTGGTCTGGAGTGTGTCCTGGGCACTGGGAATTTTAGCGGCTAAGATTGAGAATCACTGAGAGAGAATCAGAAAATATGGCATAGACAGTCCGGAGGTATGGGACCTTCCTTGCCAAAGTGTTCTCAGGAGCCCACTGCCTGAGTGGGGTTCCAAGTGGCCTCCATCACAATGACGAGTCCCCTTCACCCCCTAGAGGGGAAGGGCCACCCACAACTTCACCAAGCTGGACAAGGAGCCTGGAAAATGCTATTCATGTTTACCAGGCTTATCCCTCCTGACTCCACCCGGCTGGCTCTCCGTGCGTGGGCTGGGTGGGGGCCTGGGTGGGGAGAGCTGCCGGCTGCCAGACATCACTTGGGGGCCTGGCAGTAATGCCCGGGATGCTGGGGTCCCGGTGCAGGAACCTCGTAAACCTTGGACGAAAGTGATTACAAGGGAGTACAGGAAGAACAGTTTTCCAAAAGCCGCCCAGTGCGTGTGGGTCTGTGTCTTGGCGGAAAAAGGTTGCATGGCTTAAGAAAGTCGGTCTGAGTGGCTCTGGAGCCCCATCTAGTGGCGATGTGCTGACACTGCAGCAGAAGAGATCCAGGTGTGAGATGCCAGAATTTGTAGTCCCTGGGGTTGGGGACTAGCTCTGGCCCCAGACAGCTTGCATTTGGTCTCCCTGGTGTCTTTGAAACCTTGAATTTTTTTCAAGTCTTTAAAAAGTCAGGAGGTTTCACATAAAAAAATCTCAGTGTCTGGTTTATGGAAGCATCATGAGATCTAGGCACCGCGGGTCTGCATACCCTGGGGCCCATCACTTGTGCACAAGGACATGGGACTTCCCATATGCCCCATCCCCAGATCCCCCCAAGAGATTTCTGGAGGGAAACTTGAGAAAATGAAAGGCTGTTCTGCTTCTCCAACAGGTGGACCCTGTGGAATCTCTTCCTTGAGGCCACAATTAAACAGATTCAGAGGTTGTTAGCTGTGTGACGGAGGCAGGGCATCACTAGCAGGCTGGTGCCAGAGCCAGAGTGGGGACAGAGGGGAGAGTGGTGTGCGGATCCCTTGCCTGTGCCACTCAGCGCTCTTCTCCACAATCTCCCTGCCTACCATACTGCCTGTATCCAGCTTTACATCTCATAATAGAAGGTGCTGTCCATTCTGCAGCTGGAATAACTGAGGCCCCGTGGTGGGATCTTGACTTTCTGCCAGGGTTGGAATTGAGGCACCCAGATCCCAGCTTCTGGCCCCAGTCCTGCCCTGACCAAACACTGCCCCCTCCCCATGCCACTGAACTGGACCCAGATGGCTTCCCACCTCACCTTCTCTCTGTGGCTTTCTAGGTGCTGGTTTGGCAAAAAGCCTGGGGTGTACACTGACTACATCTACCAGGGCCCCATGATCTTGGTTCTGCTGGTAAGAAGCTGGGCAGGAGGGGGCAAGACAGAAGGACAATCAGTGCCTCCTGTGGACTGACAGAGTCCCCATGGCCGGGGGCACGGGGCCAGGAATGTGCAAGCATGAATGAGAGCGGAGGGAGAGAAGTAGGGGCTCCAAGACCAGACTTGAGACGGCGAGGCCCCGCGCCGTCCACCCGCCCTCCCCCCAGCATCCTGCACACACATGCATGCCCACACCGTCCCACCGTGTGCTCAAATTACAGATCAATTTTATCTTCCTTTTCAACATCGTCCGCATTCTCATGACCAAACTCCGGGCATCCACCACCTCTGAGACCATTCAGTACAGGTAACCCGGCCCGCCTCCCTCCCCCAGCCACGGGGGCCTCAGAGATCCCCGCCTCTGACCCAGGGTCTCCCCACCACAGGTCTGACAGTCCCTCCCGAAACCCCAGCTCCCCGTCTCGGACATTCCCGGGACCTGGCACCCTGCCCCCAGGCCCGGCCCTCTTCACCAGCCGTCCCCGGGGCGGGCGGTGACTCTGGGCCTCCCCGCCCGCCTCGCCTCAGGAAGGCTGTGAAGGCCACTCTGGTGCTGCTTCCCCTCCTGGGCATCACGTACATGCTGTTCTTCGTGAACCCCGGGGAGGACGAGGTGTCCCGGGTCGTCTTCATCTACTTCAACTCCTTCCTGGAATCTTTCCAGGTACTTCCACCCGCGCCTCGCTCCGGCCCTGGGTGTCCCCGACCTCCTTCGGTGGGAATTCTTCCGGGCAGGGCCCTGGAGGGCAAGAGGGTGCAAAGAGGAAGGGGTGGGGGCCTGGAGGCTGGGTGCAGCCACACCGGCCCCAGTCCCTTGACCCACCTTCTCTGTCCACTCCAGGGGTTCTTCGTGTCCGTATTCTACTGTTTCCTCAACAGTGAGGTAAGGATGTCGGGGTCCCAGAGCTCAGGACGGAGGGGGGCCCATTGGGACCCAAGGTTGTCAGTAGCTTCCTCCTGTGCTCCCATGCCTGATGTCTTTTCCCCGCCCCCAGGTCCCTAACGGGGCCGCTGCCAGGGGCCGCAGGGGGTCCCTGCCCACGCTGCTCCTGTAGTGGCACGCCCACTCCTTTGCCCCCATAGGCATGTGGCACAGGGGGGTCAGAAGCCAAGGCTTCAGTCTCATCAGTGAGTCTATGAAAAGGCTTGTTGAAACCAGGAAGGGCTGAGCCCTTGGGCTGGGCATGCACATGTGTGGAAGGTAGGAATTCTTCACGGCAAAGGCCATGTGATGCCTTCGCGTGGGTAGAAAAAGGCGTCTCTTCTCAGAACACCTGAGAAAATTATCCTAACAAATATGCAGACAAACAGCCTCGACGGCGCGAACGCCACTGCCTCCTATATGGCCCTGTGTGCGTTTCACACCTGTGTCCTGCACCCCTGTGGACCCATCACGGGTACACCTGCTTACGGCGGCCCGAGGGGAGGGGCGGGGGTTCTAGACCCGGGCTCGGACATGGTGCTCTGCTCTGTGCCCACAGGTCCGCTCTGCCGTCCGGAAGAGGTGGCACCGCTGGCAGGACAAGCACACGATCCGCGCCCGCGTGGCCCGCGCCATGTCCATCCCCACCTCCCCGACCCGTGTCAGCTTCCACAGTATCAAGCAGTCCACGGCCGTCTGAGCTAGAGGGCCAGGCAGTGGAAGACGGTTTCCAGGCCCAGCCAGCCGCCCTGTGTGTGGAGGGGATCAGCTCCTTCCCACGCCCTGTACCCCCAGAAGCATCTGGCACTGACATCCTGGGGGCCCCCTCCCTGAAACCCCAGCTGAGCAGGAATTCTAGACCTATGCGAGCAGACAGTCTGGGCCACGAGACGAATAGGAAATAACCTATAAGACTGGGCTGGCTCAGGGCCCCTGGCTCCCGCTTGCCCCAGCCCTCCCTGGAGAAGAAATAAGAACGGAGTGGAAATGGCCAGGAGGAAATCCAAAGCGGCACATGGGTCCCTCCAAGAGATGTTTTCTCCCACAGCACAAGATGGCCAGCCCACTGGAGGCCTGGGGCCCATCCTCGCTTCTCCAGGGGCATCATGGGAAACTCTTGCGAGTTTCCCAACCATGGTGATGATGCCGCCGGATGTTGGCAATTGCCTTCCAATACCGATGGGAACCAAGGTCACGTGGCCAGGAGCCCTGGTCAATGTCATTATAGATCAGGTGACATCCTTAGGCAATAGGCCATGCCGCTAGAATCCTCCCAAGTCCCCATAACTTCGGCTGGCATCTGGCACTGCCAACAGAATCACTCTGCCTCGCTGCCTTGCACCATCGGAACTTTACTGCCCTGCAGGCCACTCGGGCTCCCCCTCCTTAACGCCCATAATATCTGCACCCTGATTTCTGTCACCTCCTACCCCTGGTGCCTCCCCCTTTGTGGAAAGACAGGGATGGTAGGGCAATGGAGTGGCCTGTGCAGCAAGAGCCAGGGTGTGCCCCGGCCAAAGCCAGTCTCCTTATCAGGGAACAGAGGACACTTGGGGGCCATTTTGCCTCTGGGGCAGCCTCTCCGCTGGTCACAGGGAGTTTGTGGCCCCTGGATGTCCTCTGGGGCATCGTGATGAGCTCAGCAAAGATAGGAGAGGGGGCGGGGCACTTGGCCTGTCTCTGCCTGAGCGTCCTGGAGCAGGACAAGTAATTCTTGGGGCAACCAGGCAGCCCCCATTGGACCCTCCCGTGTCCAGGGCTACCAGGCCACTAGAGCAAGGCTTTGGGAGATGAGGGTGTCAGCTGTGAGGGGATGGCTGCTGTAAATAATAATATTTATCTTTTCTACCAGCATTTGTGAAGGTCTGGCCTGTGCGGGGTGGGTGGAAAGGGCGCAGCAGAGATGGAGGCCACTTTGCAATCTTTGGGGCCGCTGTGGGGCTGGGAACGTGATACTGCTCACCCCCATCAGGCTGGGCCACAGGAAGTAGAGTTAGGGAGGCCTTGACACTCTCCCAAAAACAGAACCAGAGACAAGGTTTCCAGAATGAACCCACAGAAGGGGATCACAGGAAGCAGGTGGGGGCAGGAGGCCAGGACAGGGGTCAGTGGGAAGGGGGTGCCCACATGGCAGCCACCACTGCAGGCAGCCGCACATAATCCTGCTGCAGCTTGGGGAGCCCGAGTGGGGCGCACCCTGCCTGCAGCCCATCCGAGGGGCCATGTGGGAAGAAGGCTGCTCCCTGGTGGCATTAATGTCCCTGCACCTCCCTTACCCACACAGGGGACCAAGATCTGAGGCCCAGGAAGAGTGGTGTGTGACAGAGGCAGGCTGCACTACCTCCCCAGGGCAGGGGAGAGGGTCAGACACAGACTCCCCACCAGGCTGGGGCTCGCGCTTCTCGGTCTCATGCGGTCTCATGCAAGGGATGCGGAGAGGGGACCAGGGACCGCAGGACAGAGATAGCTGACAGCTTCCAGAGCAACTGGGGGTGGAGGGTGGTGAGGGAGAAACCCCAGAGAGAGACGTGACTACCAGGAGGGACCAGAAGTGCCTGCTGAGTGTCAAATGGCCGCGACGGAGGCATCTTTCTCCGCTCTGCCCATCACCCAGTGAAGTGAGAGCGCAGGGCTTCTGCACAAGCCAGGCTGTGGGGACGGGCGCTTCCCAAGGACAGAGGAGCCTGGGAGGAGCGGGGGACATCATCGGGGGCGGAGGGGGGGGTGGAGTGGATGAGAGGGAGGTCCTGAGGGCCAGGCTGGGGCAGTGCCCCTCTCCTGCTTGAGCCTCCTGGTTGTGATGGCTGACAGGCGCCCTCTGAGCTCTGGCTGTGCCCTCAGCACTCAGGCCCGGCGACAGCAAGATGCAAGGGCCAGAGATGAGCCGCGTCCCAAGACACGTGCCAACAACCAACCACAAGGCCCAGAGCTGTGGGCAGAGGACACCTTCCAGAGGAGGCTGACAGTCACCAAAGAAGCTGTCTGTAGGGTCCCTGGGCAGGCAGGGTGGGTCCAGATGAGTCTCAGGACGCCCCCCATTCAGAGACTGTAAGGGAGGAGGGGCTGCCTGGAGGAACTACATCTCCTCCTCCTCCTCGGCCAGGAGCAGGTGCCCAGAGCTTAACCCTTCCCAGCCCATGGCACCAGGGAGTCCAGGGTGAAGGTAGACCCCCAGATAGAGCTTCTGAGGGTCACTGTGCCCTGAGGTTCAGCTTGCGGGCTAGGTGGGAAAACGTCCCTTGGGGGTGAGTGAGAGTGTGAGGGACCAGCTGACATGTCACTATGCTGAGAAGAGGCCGGCAGCCGCAGGGCGGGGGTCACTGTGGGGAAGGCCCCTCCCTCACGCCTGGAGGAATTTCTCCACGCCTCACCCAGAAGCTGCTACCTCCTCAAGTACCCGACCGGAGCCCATTTCTCCCTGGGACCCTCCTTCGTGGGGACAGATCACCAGTGGAGGAAACCCCGCAGTGTGGGGTTCTGGTTTTCCAGTCCTGGCTCCTCCACCACTGAATGTGACATGACCCCTGCCCTGGGGTCCTCACTGCCACCCCCACCCCCAGGCCTCCTCAGTCCCGCTGGGTCAGATGCCCTGAGACAAGACTAGGGAGAGAGTCGGGTGTGGGAAAAACACACGTTAGGGAGGAAGGGAGGTTTTAGAATCCAAATAATAATACCTTAATTGTGGGCATTTGTAAACTTGCTTTGCAATCTGCAAAATCCTTCATAATATTTATTATCCAATCTTCAAGTGACGCACAGAGGCAGCAACCATCCCATTTTACAGCCAAGGAAACTGAGGCCTGGTGATTCCTCTGAGATCAAAGGTTCTCTGGCTCCATGTCCAGGGTTCTTTCCATCCCCTCAGGTGACTGAAGTCACTGGCCATGGGCTTCAGGAAGCCAGGCTGCATAGAGGAGCTCGGGGGAGGGGGCGGGGCTGGGGGGAGGAGGTGCCAGAGGCCTCAGGGCTTCAGATTGTCTGCCTGGGAAGGAGTCCAGGGCGAAGAAGGGACCAGTCCAAACTGTTCAGGGCCAATGTCCACTCGCTGAGCTCAGCTGGGGGGGGGGGGAGGGGAGAGTGGTGAGGATTCTGCACGTCTATCCTGATTCCCAGCGTGCACTTCCCACCTTCCCAACGCCCGCCATCCCTCTACTCCTTAAAGTGATACTTAACTGCAGCCCAGGCCGCCCAAGCTTCTATGGGTCTCCCTGCACCCACCCAGGCTCTGCTCAGTCCATGCAAGGGGGTCACTAGCCTCCAGCTTCGAGGGTCTCTCAAGATCAGCTCATGGAGCTCCCTGACTTCAAACTCACCTACCCACCCTCAGTCCAAACAGAAGCAGGGCTGTTTCTGCATTCCGACACCAGTGATGCTCACACGGACTGAGTGCTCCCCAGGTGCCTCTCACTTGATCTCACTTACTCTTCCTACCACGCTGGGAGGCAGGGGCTGTTACCCCCATTTGACAGATGAGGAAAGTGAGGCACAGAAAGGTCACAAGACCTGCCCTGGAGCCCCCAGCAGTGGCATGAGCCCGGGCTGGCCTCCCGCAGCCTCTCCCATGTGTCACCCCTATGCAGAAGGAGTCCTTTGTAAGGTGCCCCTCCAATCCCCTCCCTGGGAAAATGCCTCAGTTTCCCTAGTTTGTGGACAAACCGCATGCAGACACAAAGCCGGATGTAGGAGTTGGCACCTCCAAAGCACGGGTGTCAGGTGGCCCACTCCTGGCTCCGGCC
Source organism: Proteles cristata cristata (assembly GCA_017311185.1). Taxonomy (NCBI): domain Eukaryota; kingdom Metazoa; phylum Chordata; class Mammalia; order Carnivora; family Hyaenidae; genus Proteles; species Proteles cristata. The sequence continues at coordinate 597,065 of JAESUZ010004948.1, forward strand.
TGGCCTCAAGGCTGGCCACAGGCTGCCAACCTTCCTGTGCCTGTCTTATCCCAGAGTATCGCCTCCTATCCTGACCTCTGACAGCCCACCAATCTCTGCAGATCCTGTCGGGCAGGCTCGGGCTCAAGGCCTGCACCATGTGTATTTTTCAAAGCTCTAAGTGTGTTGCAAACATCAGGGAGATCATCCTGTGGAGATAACTCCAGAGACCACCTTCAGCCGCCAGATTGCCACCCACTCCCCCTGCCCCTCCAGGGGTCCTGGACAGATGGCTGCTGCCCAGCCTCCTTGCCCACTGGGCCAAGGCAGGTGGGGGCAGAAGCAGGCGGGACGGCCCTATCCTCAGTGCATTAAGAGGAGATTGGGAAAGTGGAGCAGGCACCCATGGAGGGCGGGGGATGATGTGGAGGTGGGCCTGTGGGTGCTCCCGTCTCTTGCCTTCATTACTGGAGGAGTCGAGGAGCGAGCACCATCTCCAGAACATGCAGCTAGGACAGCCCTGGGCCAGGAAGGGAGGGCAGTGAGTGGGTCAAGTGAGCTGGGCACCTACCCCACCCTTCCTGAGCAGCCTCCCCGGGCTGAGACCCGCTATGCCCTTGCTACCCCAAGTGGATGAAGATAAATGCTCCAGGTGTCCCTTAGGCCCGCCAAACAGAAGGCAGAGACATTGCCCCTGACTGTGGCCCTGCGAGCCCAGGCCATAGCTAAGAGGAGCAGCAGAAGCTGCAGATACAGAGGGGTGGCCTGGAGGAAAGGGGTGGGATCTGGAGGGGGGTGGGAGGCACTGCAGCTTGTGTGATGGATGGTACCTACCAGGGCATTGGTGCAAGCAGCCGCAGAGAAGAGAAGAGCAACTCCAGCGGGTGGGGGGGCGAGAAGGAGGGGGGGAGGGGTCTTGGGATGCAGCGATTGGACAGACACTTCAGTGAGCTGGGTCCCAGGAAGAGCCTCATAGGGAATGAGCCTAAAGAGAATCCTTTGAGCCCAGGGTGCCAGGAGCCCAAGGGAAGGAAGGGAGCCTATGTTTCTGAACCCCAAATCAGGGCACAGACTGGTCTAGTTTCAGAACTCTGTCATCACCCTGATGGAAACCCCATTCCCATTCAGCTGTCACTCCCCACGCCACCTTCCCAGCCTCCGGCCACCACGAACCTGTTTTCTGTCTCTGTAGATTTCCGTGTTCTGGAGAGTTCATAAAAGTAGAATCATACAATATTTCTCTTTTTGTGTGTTTCTTTCACTTAACATAATTTTTCTTAACATTTATTCATTTTTTGAGAGCCAGAGAGAGAGCGCGCGAGTGTGCGCATGCCAGTGAGTGGGGGAGGGGCAGAGAAAGAGGGAGACACAGAATCAGAAGCAGGCTCCAGGCTCTAAGCTGTCAGCACAGAGTCTTGAACCCACGAACCACAAGATCATGACCTAGGCCCACATCTGCCACTTAACCGACTGAGCCACCCAGGCACCCCAGCATGATGATTTCAAGGTCCATCCATATCATAGCACGTTATCAGAACTTCATTCCTTTTTAAGGCTGAATAATAGAGAGACCACACACTCCATCCATTTATCCATTGAAGGACATTTGGGTCCTTTTCACTTATTCCAAGTTGTTGTGAATGGTGCTGCCATAGATATTCATATACAAGTTTTTGGGTTTTTTTGTTTTTGTTTTGCTTTTGTTTTTGTTTTGGATTCCTGTTTTCAATCCTTTTGTTATATACTCCAGGGCTGGAATTGCTGGGTCATATGGTAACTCTACACTTCATTTACTGAGGACCCACCAAACTGCTTTCCAAGGACGGCTGCACCATCCCACATTCCACAAGCAACACATAAGACTTCCAATTTCTCCGCGTCTTCACCTCAACTTGTTACCACCTGTGTTTTTAGCCATAGCCGCCAGGTGTGCTGGTCACTGATTTTTTTTTCTAAATTTTTTTTTATTCTTTATTTTTGAGAGAGAGACAGAGTGCAAGAGGGGGAGGAACAGAGAGAGAGGGAGGGAGACACAGAATCCCAAGCAGGATCCAGGCTCCCCGAGCCGACAGCACAGAGCCTGACACAGGGCATGAACTCACGAACTGCAAGATCATGACCTGAACCAAGTAGGATGCTTAACCAACTAAGCCACCCAAGTGCCCCTGGTCATTGATTTTTAAGAGACCCAAAACTCCCTGTGTTGGGAGAGTAGAGCCCCGAGCAAGGGTCTAAGCTGAACATGGCGCTCAGGAAGAGGCCGGCCGGCCCTGCTGTGCTCCGATCTGCATGCTGGAGTGCAGAGAGGTGTTGCTTCCCTAACTGGCCCTGAGCAACGCGCTGATCCTTCCCTGCAATGGGGGCCCACGGAAGGAGCAGCTGGCAGCCCCCCACCACGTCCCTGGGCCCTGCCACGTGTCCCCGTGCCAGCTGGGGTAGGCTCACCAGTCTGCTGGCTCTGTTTCCTAATGTATTTCTGACAGTTACCTTGTCATTGAAATTACTGTTTATAATTGAATTAAATGTTATCGCAATGGATGAAACGAGATTATACAAACAAGGAGAAATGTTGTCTCTCATGAAAATTCAGTTGAAAGACACAATCTGAGTCAAACAAATAATTAGCTGTCAACTCAGATGGCGGTGACAGAAACGTAAATACCTGGGTGGGGGGAGATTGACAGAGTCTGTATGGTTCTAATTGCCAACCACTTTGCAAGGTCCTTTCAGCCTGCTCTCGTCCCCTAAGAACCCAGTGCTGGGTGTTGGGGACGGTGTATCATCAGCATGGATTTCACAAGGAGGGCGACTTGGAAGTCCAGGGGATAAACCCATAATCAAAGCAGACGCCTTAAGGGGATCAGTGACTGTACACCTTGTGAAAGTTAAAATGTGTTTTAGGGGTCTAATTATGTCCCCAAAAATAATATGCGGGAGTTCTAAACCCCAGGACCTAT